>OY728136.1:1186181007-1186836754 GCA_963277665.1 Viscum album
TAGAGGATATTAAATACTATGAGAGTGACATTTTTGAAACATCACATTAAATATTAGGTATGTATTTTTCATGTACATGTATCCCATAAAAAATTTAATTTTGGTAATAAGGGGAAAGGGATATAATTATCTTCATTATATTGAAAATTGTATGAAACATTGCGACCATGACACTTATTTTTTATTAGATGGACTCGATTTACCATTTTATTGCGATGATGAATTTTAGCATGGTTACTATTCATATTGCTTGGAAATTAAAGTGGAAATTTTACCAAATTTGGACCTCATGATTCCATATATAGAACATATTTTTTAACATTCAATTTCTGTAAATTATTGAATTTAATTTTAAAAGTAAACATGCAAAATGTGATGAAAATTACTTTTTATAAAAATATATTTTAAGCATAAAACACAGTTTATTATTTTCCTATTCATAGAAAAAATATAAAATGAATGTTAAATTTTTTGATCAAATATATATATATATATATATTTAATATTATTCACCAATATCGATTAATTTAATTTAATATGATAAATATACATTACTCATATGAAAATATTTTCTCAGAGAAACATATTTTTATTTTTTAAAATGTTTTCATAACCATTTTAAACATAAAATTTATTCCATTGAACATAATTTTATTATTTAAAATTTAATATAACCACTTATACAATGAAAATCTTTAATGATAAAATAGTAATTAGTATATGGTTTAAATATAAATATAGTTCCGCAAAAATATAAATATTTTGTACTATTCATTAGAAAATCAATAATTTTCGTGAAATCCTAGAAATTCATTCTATGATAATTTTGAGCTTTTGATATAAAAAATAAGATTAATTTTTAAAATATTTTTTCTTAAAAATTTGGGATTATTATAGAAAATATTTTCCCATAAAAAAATAATATTCATTTTTAAATGATATGTTTTTTTAATGAATTATAGAACATTACGGGAAAAATTTAAATTCTTATTTCATAGATATTAATCATTAAATTTTAATTGTCTATGAAATATATGTATATATATATATATATTATAATGTGGTTATTCATCTTCATACTTGTTTATTCAATGGTTAGGTTATAACAATCATGTAATAATAATATTTCTTGTTTTGTTTAACTATAGTGTTGATTATTATATACCTTATCATACATATTGTTACCATAAAAATATGAGGGTGTTTAAATTATATTATTATTTACCTATAATAATAATTTTTCTTTCATCCATGATTTTATTCAAAATATCATTATTTATATCTTATGAAAAAGAAAAAAAAAAGAAAAGGGGGAACTTAGATGCACCATCAAGGATACAGACAACCGAATCTATCATGAGGAAATAAGGAATAATCAATATATAAATGTAAGTAAATGAAAAAACAATAAATTTAATAAAAACATTAGAATAGGATGCATCCATGGATAATATTAATGCAGTAAACTCGTGGACAACAATAGCTACACTACCAATGAAGGGAATGCATAATTTTTGATGTCATGATCTTATACATCATGGAATATAAACCATCACAACAATGTTATAATATTTCTTAAAATATGGGTAGATATACACTATAGAAATTAA
Organism: Viscum album; assembly: GCA_963277665.1. Lineage (NCBI taxonomy): Eukaryota > Viridiplantae > Streptophyta > Magnoliopsida > Santalales > Viscaceae > Viscum > Viscum album. The sequence continues at coordinate 1,186,182,618 of OY728136.1, forward strand.
ATTGAGATAACTAATTATATTTATTAGAATTATTGATGAATCAACGTTTTATATATTTATAGTCCCACATATTACATCTTTTCCCATTTATTCTTCTTATATTGAATAATCAATTTAATTTATAAATAATATTCCTTGTCAAAATATATATCTTTTGATTAAATAAAATAGATTTATCAATAATTTATATATTAAATAAAATTACATTCATAGTGAAACACAATATGTAGAAATTTTATAAGGTGTAAAAAAAATAATATCCATGATTGATATTTAATACAAATGTAATGTCCAATGATTAATTATCACACAAAAGATAATATTTTATCATAAAATATAGCGTATAATTAATTATAATTATTTATAAAAATCCATCTAATTAGGATAATAGAATAATATTTATTGAAATATAATTTTTTAAAATAATTTTCATTGTAAAAATATTAAAATGTTGTTGAAAAATATGGGAGTATAAAATTGTTACGGAGGTGTAAAATTCTGTGCATTCCATATACATTAAAAAACATTTCTTTTTTTCTTTTAATAAAGAAATTTTAAAATTAAAATTTTAAAAATAAATAAAAATAGTCATTTCCAATAATTTTAAAGAGTCAAGGACAACTTAAAATTTTCAATTATTAAATAAAATGGGATTTTGTAAAATAAATTTGAAAAATATGTACATGGAATGCCAATATATTCTAAAAAGGGAAATAAGAATGAATTAAATTATTTTTTCAGATTCAAGTGACCAAGAGAGGAAAAGGGAAAAGAAAATATGGAAACATCATAAAGGTATAAATACCAATGGAAAATTAAATCATCATGAATAAATAAAAATTATTGTTTATTTTATCAATGGTGTAATATATACACAATATAGAAATAACTATGTTTTTAATACCAAATATGTATGAATGGAGTATAAATTGTGATGAAATCCATTAAAAATATCATACCATTTATTTGAGAAATATCCAATGAAGCGATTTTTTGTATCCAATATATATTCACAAAAAGTGACAATACAACATTATAATATCATAGGCTATTTCATATATAATCTTGGAAAATGACAGTTAATGATGTTGATGTATAAACCAATGAATATAAATCAAGTTTCAAAACCCCTCAAATTACATTAAACATTCCTCAAAAGCCATTTGTAGCTTCCTGTATAAAAATTTTGATTTATTATAATCATATACCAGAACCACATAAATTTATATAGTATCATATATGACCCATATGTGATATTTTATCACCCCTTGGTCAAAAATATTTTATTATTACTATTATCTCACTTAAAAAATTATTTATTTTTCATGTCTGTCTTGATTAAGTAGTTTTGGTAATTTAAACATTTTCTTAGACCCATAATCTCCATAATTTTATCCATGATATAAATAACATATATTTTGAATGTTTATATATTTATATTTTTTCTATAAAAAGTAAATAAATAAAATTGAATTACACTATTCATGGCGACTAAAGGCAGTATATATGAATTAATGATGTTTTAGATTTTATATAAATGGAATAAAATATAGGTAAATAATAATTCAAATTTACTGGATCATTTTTACATAACATATATATATATACTATAAATTTATTAAATTCCTCTATATTATGATCCTTGTAAAGTGTAAATGAAAATGGATCACATTTCTTCATACAAACAAGCGACATTAAGGATTCAAAGGTAAAAAATTATTTATGATATTATAATTAAAGAAAAATATTGATGATATAATTATCATTTATATTCATTATTTACAAATTTACAACTATCCATGTCTATTTCTTATGAAAAAAATTACACAGCTACGTGGAGATTTTAAGCCTTACCAAAACACAAGAGATGTTTTATATTTTTATAGGATTTGAAGGAGATGTAATATGGGTTTTCCATAATCATAAAAGCAACTTAGTATATTTCTTATACTATATTTATTATTTTAAGATGGGTATAACACATTAGCATTATATATAAGTATATATTAACTTGAAATATTCAGTAAATACAATTAACTATTTATTAGTGGACTTCAATTATATCTCTTATTAAGGTACTAGGGTTTGTCTTTTTGAAGGTAAAAACCCTATATATCTGGGATCATGATTTTTATATGAGAATTTAATGGGGTTTAGTAGATCTTGTATTCTTAATGTGGTGTAAATAAAATAGATAATGGGTGCTCTTTTTTAATTGAGGGAGGTGAATTCTTGGATTTTATTAAAATAATAAAGTAAAATAAAATATTTGTATGTTCAAATGGATAAAATTTGATACAATTCTAGTATATTTGGATTATAAGTCTAAATAATCTCATATAATAAAATATTCACAAGTTTGGTTTATTTATTAGCACTATCATTTATTTATAACCCTTAGTAATCATGTTTACAATTATCGTAATAGTAATGTTTTTCACTATTTAAGGGTCAATATTGTTACCATAAAATGAAAACCTGCTAATAAATGTATCATAATTTTTTTATTTTCTACCATAAATAATTTATTTGGCCTAATATTATATTAATATGAATATTATATCATTTAATAAAATATTATTTTTTACAAAACTTAATTCATGTCATTTTTGGACATTATTCACTTAATTTTACTTTAAATACATCAATAAATAGATATAATTAAAATAAAATCATTTAAAACATCCCTAAAAATTCATATGTATCTTTAATATTTATGCAACACATTAATTCATCCAATTGATTTTACATTCAATATATTTTAAAAAATAATTTTATTTTTCAATAAATTGAATAAAAACCGTGTCGGTGTTGCATAATGATTGAATTTAATCATTCCATCACTAAAAACCTAAAATAAATTAATATGAAAAAAAATTATTCCAAATTTCAGTTATCATTTTAGAATTGAAAAGAAGTTCTATTTATCCAATACAAAAATATTATAGATATTAAAAGAAGAAAAGTGGCATATTATTTCATTATATCTCACTAAAATATATTAATAGTCAAAATCAATGAAACATAGTACCATCAGGCATATTATTGAAACAATGATGGATATTTCTGAAATAATTACATTTAATACGGTTAAATTAAAAATTTAGGATGTTTTTTAATGCCTTGTAATGATATTTTTATCCTTAATTTAACGATTCATCGTTACCATAGTGACAATTACTTACCATGGATACTATTCAAAAATGAAAAAAAGAAAATATTTTCCAAAATTGTGTATCTTGATTCCAAATATGGAATAAAGTTTCCTTTATTCAGTTAATATAAGTGGAAGAAATTATTTTATTATTATAATATATAATTTAATGAAAAACATTGTTTCATAAAAATGCATTTAAGTTTAAAACTGATTTATAAAAAATTAAACCATAAATTTTATTTTAATTAACATAATTACATTTTTAATAATGTATTATAACTAATTTTAATATTACTACATTTTAAAAAAATAAACATTATCAATTCATGAAACAAAAAAATAGTTTAAATTGAAAATATATAATTTTGAATATTCACATGAAAATCAATGTTCTTTAAAATAATTCACTTATTTACGAATTATTTAATTTTAATATGATAATTTCCAAAAAGAAGTTAATTTTCAAAAATTTAGTTTATTAATGTGGTAGAAATTAATTATAAATCTGAAACAAAAAATAAAAAATGAATCCATTTTTGAAGTAAAATATTAGTTTTTTAGGAAATTAAGCACTTAAATAATAATTATTATTATATAATATAAAACCATTATACATAGGTTTATATTCCTACTCATACATTCCAATTAGATTAAAAAGTTGTAAAATTCATTTTTCAATTATTATTATTTTTGGTTCTCTTAATCTCACCGTATCTTGTCGTATATTATATGAAATATATTTTTCATGTAAAACCTCAGGTTGTTACATTATCCCCTCTTTAAATAAATTACATCTTCAAAATTTTATTTTTCACATAATTTTATATTCGAAAAATAATTCTTTTAAAATAATAATTTCCACCATTTCAACCTAAATAATCAGAATTATAAAAACAATAGTCACCTATAATTACATAAAACTAGGTTTCCAAATATGAGAACAATTGTTCGAAGGGAAAATATGGAAATTGAGGAGAAAAAAAATCCCACATACTATTAGATAGTGTTATAGAAAATAATAAGGATAAATTCAATGACCAAAAAACCAAATGTCTCTAGTGAGTGAAAAGAAAATTGATTCATAAAAAATTATCATTATGGGATAACATATTGTTAAGATTCTTTTCATTGACATGAAATTTTCTTTTACCATGTAAAATAAGTTAATATTGAAATATAATTAAATGAAAAGTATATTTTCATCCTTTAATAAATATACATCAATATATTAGCCTTTATAAATATTATTATTTCGCAAGATTAATTTTTAATGCATGAAATATTATAATTATCTTTTAATGGATAGTAAGATATGTGAAATAATGAAAATAGATTTTTTATATCTATAAATATATTAAAAATAAAAAATTGTTAATACAATTTATCTACTAGTTCATTAATCTCTAAAACCTCAACAGCATCCTCCATAGCACAAAATAATTCATTGTATAACTATTTAACCATAATAGATTATATGGGATAGATTCAAAGCCCAAAAAATATGAAATACTTTATCAAAAAATTATTCCAATAAAACATAAATCAATTTGTAGTGTCAAGTAGAAAACATGTGAATAAATTTCTCACATATTCTATTGAAACATACTGATATTCCAAATCATCATAAAAACATAGTAAGTACTTCTAAAAAGTAACACTATTCTTTTTCCTTATATCCATTAAATAAAAATAGATTGTAAAATCCCACAAAAATTAATTTTTAATTAATGAAATAAACATTTTCAAAATCACAAATAATTTCCCATTTACTTATTCAGTTTAATTATTTTCTTTATCCTGTATTATTATTGTTAACTCAACAAGAGGAAAATATTTATGGTTATATTTCCCTTATTCATGTATTATCTTAAAATATAATATTATCACTAAATCACTTATCATGGATATCAGTAACATTAATAATATAATTCATATCCTAATAAAACTGTTGTAGTGAAATCCTTATATGTTTCCAGATTACAATAACCAGATATAATTAAATAACCTAATTCATGAATCCAAATTTAAAAATATTTTAATAATTACCTTTTAGAAAATATAAAAACATAAGCTTATCTTTCTCTTGTGGGATTCTTCTATGGAATGTTCCCTTGATGTTTGAGACACTGGGATGAATAATTTCCCATATTGTTATAGGTGATGCACTAGATATTAGTGACTTATTTATTTTTCTTATTTTATGTGGCCACTAACCCTTATTTCTACACATGTAACAATATCCATCACCCTTCAGTCATTTTCTAGGATGTTTCTTTCCAAAATTTTTACATCATATAAATTGATTCATTCCTTTACAATTCATGGATGCTTTACCTTTTCCATGGTGCTCAGCTAAACAATTATTATCAAGATTTTATTTTAATAAAAAAGATATAGAAAATTTCTTCCCCATATTAATGGAACATGTGCCTTTATAATAATATGATGAAAATGGTTTAGAAGCTAGTTATCATTGGAAACTTTGTTTAGGTCGATCAAAGAAATGGTCAATAATTCCCTCTGGGTTAGACATGTAGTCCAGTGAATGTCTATATAATATTTTTATATTACCCTCATATTACACAACAATATATTCTTCCACATGCTTTAAAGTGAGGAAATTAATCTAAATTTCATCATGAATATGTCAAGGGATATATTTCTTGAAGAAAATAATATTAAAATATTTCCATTATTTAAATTTTATGTCACCAGCATCTTTGGTGCTTTGGATCAATATCCACCATTTATTGATATCATCTTTCAAATTATAAACATCTATTATAACATTTATCTTTAATCACACCCCAAATCTTAGTATAAAATATCAATAGGTTTAATCCATTTCATGGAAACCAATACAGTAGTATTTATAATAAAAGATGAAGTTTTTTTCACAGGAAGTGATCTCACCTATACTAAGCATGTAGTGTAATTATTGGGTTTTTCATTGTGGAAAAGTTATTTTTAATAATATATCTCAAATACCATTATGTAGAAATTATATTATCTATTTCAACATCATATGAATATTTTATTCTAAATAAAAAATATCCAATTATTTTCTATGGGTGATAATTCCCTTTATTTCGTTAGGTATTATCACAACAAAATAGATTTTAATGAGTTATCTTGGAATCATCATCAATATTGTTCCATAAAATAAAATATGAAAAATAGTAAAAATTATCAAATAAAATAAGGGATTATCATTATTCTCATGTTATCTATGATTATATAAAATATAGTTTCCATAGTTTCTACTAAACATCCTTTGATACAAACAATAGAAGCCAAAACTTCAGTAACCCCAAGATTCAATTATACTAGGTTTTTTCCGAGACATACGTATCAATTGGGATTTAATATAATTCCTTGGGTTGGACCTATTGAAAATTATTGGTTAGGATATGGATGAAATGAGGGTTTCAGGCACTTTTTTGGTTCCCAAAGCCTGTGTTTTTTGGAAAGGTTTGTTGGGCTTCAGGGATTATAGAAACCATGTTGACAATGACTCATAGTTTTATTAAACTGTGTGAGGTGGTCTGGTCCAAAGTAAGAGGCCACACAGTTTAAAAAAATAATGAAATCAAGGACAAATACTCATCCATGGTTACTATAGTTTTCTATGTTGGTAAATAGAATGGTTATTTCAATATTTCCTTAACTACATTCAAGAACTGGGTGAGGGGGGTATTGACAAAGTTTGGTACACATGGTTGTCACAATGTTTTTCTAACCATGGGGCCAAACTGTGAGACCCATTAATTATAATGGGACATGGAAATTTTCTCTTAAATCTATAAATTTTTAAATCCATATTTATATTTTATTTCTCCAATATCCAACCCCTCCTTACCTCATGTTGGACATCCCTTGAAGATCTTCAGAGGCTTTTTTGTCGATTCCATATCTATCTTCAGAATTGATATCGATTCATCACATTGGATATCCACCTATAATAACTCTATCCATGTGGTTCATTTTTTGATTATCTTTCTCTAGATATTGTTATTTTGTTGTAGGTTTTTATGCTTTATTTGCATGGTGTTCATCCATTATTTTTATTAATTTAGATCTTTTTCAATTGTAGAGATGATACTAGATGATTGTTCTACCATGGGCATAAGGTAGGTGGTCAATAACTTTTCCCACATAGTCTATTATCTTTATAGCTAGTTTACATTTTTCACATGAAAGACATTATGACGTTGTTAATAAATTAAATAAATTCCATAATTAAAATATTGGGACATTGACAGGTTTCCCATTTATTACCCTGTAATAGTTTGAGGTTGTCAACCTCAGCCCAGGACACCCATGTGGTGTGTTTATGTATCTTACACTATTATATACCAACCCATATGGTGTGTGTGAGCTCACCATTAGTAAAGGGAACCTCTAATGAATATATGAGACATTACAAGGGGTATATTCCATCCTTTGACATGTTATGAATAAATTTACAATTGATAAATGAATTAAGTGGAAAAAGTTGAATGAGTTGTATAAACTCAAGGATTGTATATAAATTGGAAATGGTTGAATGAAATGGTTGGGATTAATTTACATTCAAAGTACATTTTTACACATTGGATCAGGCATGTCGTGTCATACATTGGATTCCATAAACATTTCTACTCCATGGAACAGGATTACATTGGATGCCATGGAAATTGATACTCCTTATATTAGGCATTCTTGGACCACCTTAGACATGATCCATGGATATGATCCTTTGGCTCCACCCAAGTCTATACTGAGTTTTCTAGGGAGATTCTCTTTAGACATTATAGGAATTCCATAGTCATTATAACATAGTTCTGACACATATAGGCCAAACATGATTAGGATTCCTTGGTTATTCAAACATTGGATTTATTTGATTGGGTTTGACACTGAATTACTCACTATAGGTCATAGTGGATATTTTATCATGTTTTACAAATGGACCTTATTTACGACAACAAGTTTTTTTTGATCCTTTATAGGCAAGAAATTATCACTCCATCTTTAATATCAAAATTCCTATTATATATTGGACACGACTATATCTTATATATACAGATTGGAAATGTTACAGAAAACATTGGTGCTAGCCTACGTAGTGTTATCTTACACACTAGTGGCACTTCCATTAGGTAACCAAATAGATTTCATGGATAAAAGTATGGAAAGTTGAATATAGCTAAATTATGATGCTTTATGTATTATTATTTGGACTAGTGGGTCATAGGACTGATCCATGCATGAAATTAACTTTGATATAGTACTTTTGTTATTTTTTTATCATTTGGATACATGTATTGTATTGGATTATTATTTCCATGTATTTCCTCCGACTTCTTATATATAAATTACATAATCATATTTTATATGATATATTATTTGTGTTAAACTATTTTTACTGTTGTCATGTGGATTTTATATTCCACAATTCAATTATTTGATATGCGTCCCCTATTGATTGATGTTATTACACTCACGTGTTACATTCTAATAATGATTTTATTACCTCCACATTGTACCACCTTATATCCTCACCAATATTTAGATTCCTTAGGCATAAAGGGAGGTGTGCTTCATGCCATGTGACCCACCAACTCATTCCTCCTTAATAGAGCCTATATCAGGATGAAATAATGTCATATTAGAGATGTTTATTTTTATTTATTTGGTATTTTGAAAAAATAGATTGATGATTTTTAACATATTATAACTTGGGTATAAGAAATTATAGGTAGTATACAACCCACATTCGGTGTAGTAACCAATTACCTAGAATGTGAAATTATTGTTCTGTATTATTCCCATTATAGTTGATTTTATTCCACCATTGGGTGATGCACTTGATTAGAAATGTAATTATTACGAAGCTTGACGAATATAATTTTGTCATTGGACCTATATTTCGTGTAATAATGGATAATGAATCAATTAAGGAACCTTACTAGAGTGAAATTCCATTCGTATTTGATTCCATATAGGATGCAATGCTTCACTATACAAAATTTATTATGTGTTCTTTGTGTTATATAATGGTTATCAACTAGTGATTCATTAATCATATTTTGAATCCAATTGGACCATAATTTTTATATTGTGGATTATATAGTTCTTTCCTATATAGGATATAATTGACAAATTAATTTTTCAATTAGGAAATGTTGAGTCATGAACAAATTTTTACATAGATGGGAATATGTTTCAGATGGGGTTTAAATTGATTCCACACACTTATTTTTAAGGTGTATGTTCCTTATTAAATTCTAAATTTTAATCTATATAATTCATATACTTAAAGATAATTATAATATAATTATGAATTAAAATTATTTTGAATTGTAAACTGGAAGAGGTATCCATTAAATATATTTTCTAATTGCAATTGAATGTCTATACACTAGAACCCCTAACTTATAATATAGAGAATGACCCAAATAATTCTTTAGTTCTTGGAAGTAGGCAGTTTATTTGGTGTTCTTTATAATCATTCCCATTACATAGTCCTAAATTTTTGAGTAGGTGTTAGGGTTTGTCATTTTTAGATGGAGTTTTGTACCCATCCAATGATCATATATTTTATCTTCTTGTTATTGAACATTTTCAGAGGCATGATCATGGGATTTGTAGAGATATTCCTCCACAATGACCAACAGTCATCTGTGATTATGGTGGTGATTACCATGCTTCAATGGTGGTGTTCCATGAACCACCAATAGGACCTCTAGTAGTGACATCTGGTTTCTAATTCCTAGTTCAAAGAGAGTTTTATGCTTTTTATGATTATTTATTATTGATACATATAGACTTTCTCTTATATAGTATAACAGACACTTGTGTCATAGTAATAGAATCAACCAATGTATTTAAGGGAAGGAATTCAATCAGATGTTGAGCTGTGTCTTCAGAATATCTAGAAAATCATTGATCATTTGGAAAATCCTATAAAGTAGATATCGAAGATCACGTCATATTTTCTTTGGTGATCCACCAACTTTTGGTGGCGTGTTTGGATTTTATATTGATAGGCCTCAGGATATTTTTTAGAGGGATTTAGAATCCAACTATTTTTTCTACTACTTTTTTGAGACTCTAAGAGATGAATAGTCCACTGAGTTTATGCATGTATGGGAGGGTGTTATAAGAACTTTGGATTATTTATCTCAATTTATAGATAATGATAACTTTTTTCCAATGTATATTGCTAATGGTATATCTTGGTAATGATTCTTCAAGGATGCTATCTAGTATACTGTTCAATCCTGGGTGAATGTGTTTCAGTTGACTATAATTATTCAGATCGTGAATTAGGTTATTATCATTGAACAAAAACTATGTTACGATGGATACCCATAGTAGGGTTGAATATCTTATTGATCAAGTGTTTTAGTGTCAGGTGGAAGGAATAATTTCTTGATACTCTCATGAGGGGAATACCATCGATGGTGTGAGTGATGGTAGTTTTGTCTTCTATCATCAGTGTAGATAGTGAGGACACATGAGGAGATAGTACGATAGAGGCCTAATCGATTGTTATATTTGGGTAGGATGGGACAAGTACAAGGGTTTTACTAGACCTTTACTCTTTTTGTTAGTGAGAGATATGTGTCACCATCTCTAGGTTTGAGAGAATGGTTCATAACTCCACATCAGGATGAGAAATGGAATAATACTAGTCATTCATGTTGAGTTGGTGGTAATGGCCAGGGGATACAAAGACAATGTGCACCTCAAAAATAGATTGGACATACTTTGGGTTAGTTGGTTTTTTTCTATGGACTACGATTTAGGTAATATATATTTATTATATCCTATAACTGAGGAGTTGAGGTCAAGGATGCTTTCAATAAGTGATATGATCCTTATTTCCTCTGTTCTAGTATCGAAGCCTTTTGATATAGATTATTCACATTCATTCATAAATATTCCTAATAGATTATGTAGGGATCAATGTTCAATTTTACTATGTCGTTATGATAGTTGATACATTGTTGGGGATTTGATCAGAGAATATATAGGTGTGTAGTGAATTCTTCCTTCAGAAATATAGGTGCCACTTCGTATGGGATCTCTTTGTCCTCGAGATAACTAGGTTTGATGTCATACATGGGATAGAATGTTTTTTCCCTTATATTTTTTATGTCATTTTTTATCACTAACGGGTGACCTCTGCATCTCCAAGGGGTGGATGATTTATTAACAATGGGGAATTTGAAATCCAGACCAGATAAGATGGACCCGAGAATTGTGGGTTGGGTAGGATTACAACACAAATTTCTAGTTTAATTATGGATGATATTAGAGTGAGATAGTATGATTCCTCTTTTAAATTATATTATTTCAAGTATGTATTCCAATATGAAATTTCAATTTTACTTCATAAATGGTTTGTGGATTTTTCTATTGAGTTAGGTCATCAAGCTGCACTAAAATCTATTCATCCTTACATATTATATAATACAATGTTATTGGAGCACAAGAGATAGTTGGAGGATATAGAATCAGAGGGGTTTATATGACCCAATACTTCTCCATTGGGTTCATCAATCCTTTTTTCAAAAATGGAACACAAAACCCTCAACCTATGTATAGATTATTGAATATTTAACTACATGAAAGTTAATAATCATTAAAAATTAACCAAGATAGATGAACACTGTGAAAATATATGAGGTTCATCAGTTTTATTAAAAATTGATTTCTGTTAATTTTTTCACCAGATACAAGTAAGGCCTTCAGATTGACCTAGTATAAAATTTTATATCAGGTATGGTCAATATATCAATATGGTTATGATGTTTAGTCTCTAGAATGAACTGATAGTTTTTTTTGGACTTTATGAGTTAGATTTTACACCCATATATGGATTAATTCATGGTAGTTTTCATGGAAAACATATTGGTGTATTCATAGCCTTGATGCAATAATTATGAACACCTTATGATTGTTCTGGAAACACTCAGAGAGTATAAGTTATATTACATGCTCACAAAATGTATGTTTTGGTTGGATAATGTTCTTTTCTGAGAACACACCCTCATAGGTACATGAGTATCAATGGTCATAGAGAAGGTGAGGACCATAGTTTTTTAGAAGAAACCCAAAAATTTATTGGATAATAAGAGTTTCATAGGGTTATCTTGTTACTATAGGCATTTTATAGAAGAACTATAATGCTTAGTATCACCTCTTACCTTCTTGATCATAAAGGGGTGAGAAATTTTTATGGGTAAGGAATGTGAGAAATATTTTTAGGTTTTAATGGAAGGGATGAAATTATTGTCAATAATTATTCTTCTATATTTCCGAAGAATCTATTTGGTTTATTGTGATGCATCGGGCACCGGTCTGAGAGATATCCCTATTCATGGTGATAGATCCATTTTGTATAGATATTTCTAATTGAGTCCTCATGAGAGGAACTACCTAACACACGATCTTGATTTATTAGTCATTGTTAACACCATCTGTTGTTGGTGGAATTAAATATTGGGAGAGAATTTTGCGGTGTACACATAAAGAAAAAATATTCAATTAGAAATTTACAAAAATGAACTGGAGATGGTGGGATGAGTATCTCTAGTCGTTTTGGTTTGAGCTATCATATATGTTGTGTAAATGAAATGTAGTATTGGATGCACTATCCTAGAAAACACAATCTTATATAGTTCTAGATTCCATTAACTAAAATATGTTGATGTACATGATCAATAAGATTACGTTGGAGGTGTTGGATAGGCATGGTGATATTATTATCTCATCATTTGTGGTGAAATCCACTCATCTGGATAATTTGATGATAAGGAAACTATTATATTGCGTGGGAATAATCCTAAAGAAGAGTGTTTCAAGTGAGGTCCTTCCTTCTGGTTATACTGTTGGTGTGGATTAAATCCTTTATACACATGGTTTCATTTTTGTTCTAATAGAAAAGCATGGGGAGAAAATGTATGATTTTCATGACTCATTTGTGTTGTACATCCTAGAATCACAAATATGTATCGAGACAAATGTAATGAGTGTTGGTGGCATGTATGAAATGAGAGGTAGTTGGTTATTTCAGGAGGTGTTCCACCTATTAGGAGGTGAAGATATAATTCCAGTAACATTTCGAGATTTTATAGTACATACCCATTTTTGAGTGGAAATAAGATGATTTTTTGATGGAATATATACTCCTCTTGGTGATTTCAACTTTATGTAGTGGTTCTATATGGGTTGTAATGAATAATCTCACAATTCCACATATTTACATCTTATGAGAGAGCGTTATCGTTGGTTGAGTTTGGGAGGATTTTAATCTGTGATATTAAACTCCAAACAAGGTTTCTTTATAACATTGTATCAGATATGGACAAGAAACTTACATATCTATTTTTGAGTGACTTATAGAGGGTTTTTTTTACACATGTACTTTTGAGCACAACATACCACTCTCAGACCGATGGTTAGTAGAATATCGCAATATATGTTTTAGAAGACATTCTTTGATTATGCATCCTCAATTGTTGGGGCTCTTGGGATAGTTATAAACCTTGGTTTTAATTAGACTGCAAAAATATATTTCATTTTAATACATATATATGGAACATTATGTGAATTTATCTGGTAGGACATGCCGCTCAAAGTTGTTCTTGTTAGATGTTAAAGAGGTAGTAATGCTCGGACTGTGTCTCATCTAGGATACTTTAGAGAATTTTCATTTAATATAAAAGAATATGGATAATGTCCTATTTAAGGGAAAATCAGATAATGATCACTATTAATTTCCAATAGAGTATGAGGTTGTAGATTAGGTATTTTTATGTATCTCATCAAGGATAGGGACAAAATAGATTTAAAGAGAGTGTATGTTTTCACTGAGATATTTCAGGAATTTTAAGATTTTGCAGAGAGTGAGGCGAATAACTAATCAATTTTAATTATCTCAGTGGTACCTAGACATGAATGATGTCCTCCATATATCTTATCTTTGTCATTATCATTTAGAGTTGTACCATAATCTACAACAATATGAGGTTGAGTTATAGGTAGATAAATCCTTCATGTAGAATCATAAATGTATCATTGATTAGAGAATGAAATATCTCAAAGGATGGTTAGTTCATCTAGTTCACATGCTATTGTAGTACTAACGTGTACTCGATGAGACCTCGTAGAGAGATGTAGATGAATGTGATCAAAAGATAAAAAAAATCTTTTCAGAGGCTTCATCACCCTCATAAGATCAACACGAGGATTAGTTATCCTAATAGAGAGAGATCCTAAGATCCAAACTATATTTTCTTGAGGTATGGATATTTTTTTGATTCAGTTTAATTCTTTATTTTTGACCTAATTTAAATTCATAGTGAGGATAAGGAGAAAATGTGGAAATCATGTCTGGTTTAGAGCCCAAAGATCTTGATTTTGGAAAATGTATATTTAATGAATGGTTATAGAAATAATGTATCATAGGATACATGGTTTTATTAAATTGTGTGAGTTGATCTAGTCCACTATTTGAGGATAAATTTTTTTAATAAACCATAAAATCATGGATTCACTCTTGTTCATGGATGATGTAGTTTTTTATTGAAGGAAATAACACTATTTGAGAACTGCTTCGAAAAATATTCACATGAATCATGCAAGGGTAGTCTTGAGGTAGAGAGTTGCACATGGTTGGTGTACAGTTTTTCAAATTGGGCATCCATACTTTTCCATACAATAATTTTATGGGGAAATGATTATTTTGACCATAAATATTTAAATGTTTAAACCCTAATTTCTTTCATATTTATCCAATTTCCAACCCCTCTTCCTCTCATGTTGGATCAACATTGATGATCCTCCATTTATTTGGCTCCAATTTTCTATTCGACCGCAAAATTGAGATCCATTCATCTCAATAGATAGCCAAAAAGAATATCATTATATTTTTTTCCATTCATCATTTTTCTTCTTATAAACAAATTTATTTTGGTGTAGTCTCTTATGAGATATTTATAGGTGATTTGTATGTCCTTCCATTTTTTTCGATCAAGTTTGAGTTAGGAGATGATACTAGATGATTGAGCCAAAATGGGGTTGAGGAAGGAGTTGTATACCTTGTCCAATGAAGAATACTTATTTTATGGGAATATTTAAATGTGCAGAATGTATACTATTCCATATTTAATATTAAATTAAAAAAATTCTTTGATTAAATTATAGGAACATTTTTTGGTTTCCCACATAGTACCATGTAATGGTTAGAGGTTTTCAAACTCATATCAACGCACCTTTCAGTTGTGTTTATGTATCTTCCCCATGATATACGACCTTATTGGGTGTGTATGAGCACTAATTTTCTAGTGGGATCCATTATTGAATTAAATGGGACATTGGTATAGGTATAGTTTCTTCTTTTAGATGTTATTAAAATATTTAAAATATATAAATGGTTTACGTTGAAAATGTGGAATGATTTGGTTGAACAAATGTATTTTATATGATTATGAAATGGTTTAATAAAATGGTTATTCTTACATTGGATTCTAAAGAAATTTCGAATCTATAGGTCCATCCTGTTGGGTCTATCATTGGATTCCATGGGCATGTCTACACCATGGATCCAGATTACTTTGGATGATAAGGACATTTCTACTCCATGGATATGGATTTCATGGAACTCCTTGATGTTTCTTCATGGACATGCTCCATGACTGGATATTAATTTTTTATTTTATTACCTAATTATACTTTAAGGATGAGTGGTAAACACATTCTATATGGAATCCAAAACAAAAGAAACCCTATTACACAATTCAATATTCAAAAACACCCACAAAACCCAATGAGATCCAGATATGAGGGACATATATCCCATCATCATGAGTACCATTATTGTCATCCCCAATCATCATCATCTTGAGTACCATTGTTATCATCTATATCCTTCACCACGTTATCATAATTTTTCTATAACCACACCAGACTGTAGTGACCACTATAGCCTACCTATGTCACTCTAAGAATATCCCCAAACTAAAACCATGAAAGAAAACATCATTGAAAAGTACAATCCATCAGAATTCCACCATGGAAAAAAACTATCAAACTATCCCTGAGAACATGGGAAGACTTGATCCTAGAGATCAACTGAATCCTTTACTAATTTTTCATTGAAAATGATCTAGGGAATTGATAAGGATGACCGGTTGATTTATTTCTTAGATCTGACCCTTTAGGTCTGACACAAGATTACTCCAAATTGGAAAAAGTGGATGTTTTATCATTTTTTAATAGATTGTACATATTAGTAAGAATATGTTTACAATGAGGCAGGTTAGGGTGAACAATATCACTCCAATTTTACTAATCATATTAAAATTTTATATTTCAAATTACTTCATATTATATACACATATTGGAATAATTATATACACTCTTAGTGGTGGATTACATAGTGTTATATCAAACCCTACTCAAGCCACTTTTGGGTACCCAAACAGACTTCATAGATATAGGAAAGGACTGGGGAAAACACCATCTTTATGATTCCTAATTTATTTTTCATGGGACCATGGTATAATATGACTATGATACGATCATGATTCTATTTAGAGATATCCCTTTTTTTATTTTTGGTGGATTTGATAAATGTACTGTGTTGGATACCTATTTCCATGTATTTCCTGACATTTTGTACAGAGACATGACATAATCATCATGTATTTGTCATTGCCTTTTTCATTAATTTTAATTAATGATTTCATATGTATGTTCATATTCATCTATTATGTAATATTTTACTCTTCCACTATTGATTATTGTTATTAAATATCCATTCTAGACTCTAATTATGAGGTTATAGTCTCTCCACTATACCACCATAGATCCTTGATAATAGTTAGAAACCTCTAGAATTTGGGAAGGCCATCTTGAGGTAGTGTGACCCATTATTTTGGGACACCGTGTTGTGGGTCTTGGGTCAGGATGTTATAGATATGGTGTATACTTTATCCCATTGGCATAGCTATAGGAGATCTCACCACTTATGATCAATCTATTTAAAAATATTTGAATGCCAAATACACACATGATTCCCATATTACATTGAAAATGTACAATAGATAGCATAAGTTAATTTTTTTTATCCTTGATATTGTACATAATATACTTATTCATATCCGAGGAAAAGGAAAAAAATTCAATGGTGAAAAATGGAATATATAATGTGCACATATGTAATAATCAATATGAAAAGGTTTGTAATAGAAAACAAAATCCATTTAATAAATAACTTGTAAAAAAATTTATCTATATATATTATTAATGTTGTAATATCATCCATAACATTTAATAAATTATCAAAGATGGTAACATTTAGTTTCAAACATGTTGATATCAAACATCATGATATATATAACACCAACAGCATATCTGAAGACAGTTTAAAATATGGGTATGCATACACTAAAACTAAATTTAATTTGAACAATATATTTTTATCATGAAACCTTTCATTTAATATATTGGATATACAATTTCATTCTCCCATAGTCACTACATTTCCAATGCATTCCTTAGATATTAAGGGATATATTCTATTTAAAAACTATATTACTTATAAAAAATATCCATATTGTTTATTGAATATATATTTTTCAATATTATCCCTTCTGAATTAAATAACATTCATTGGGAAAACCCATATGTATAAATAATATATGGATTAAGAAATAAGCATATCCATAATGGATATTTATTATAAATTTAATATATAAGGAAAATTACCAAAAGAAAGTTAATGTTACAACATAAAATGTCACGATCCTTCCTCGGGGCCCGTGTCATGACTACCCCAAGCCTGCCTTCCATAGGCCAGGGGCTGGCGACTAGCACCAAAGGCCTAAATCCAGATAACTGGGAAGGCATTGCCTTTATAAAAGTAAACAAACACCACAGAGTATAAGCGGAAGTAAAACTCTATGTACAAAAAAGTGCTGAAAAGTAAAAAGGGCCATAATACAAACCCAACCGAAAAGTACAGCTACAACTGAAAGGAAATACAACAGAAAATAAACATCTCCTGGGTCATCCACCTCGAATCCTACCTGAAGGGTAGGTACAGATAGTCCAGCTCCTGGATCGTCCACCGCAGATCCTACCTTCAGCGTAGGTACAGATAGCCTCCACAATGCTCTCACCCGTCAACCTCCTCTAAGTATTGTCATGTCGTGAAGTCCACCTCCGGATACTGACTCATCGTGAGATCCACCTACGGGTACCGTCTAGTCCTCAAACACTCGGCCACTGTCAGCGTTGCCCGTCGTCTGCAACCAACACAACGAGGTGCGGGCATAGCCCGTGTAGGGTTGAGTATAACGATACTCAGTAGGCACCTCGAGACCCTCAAGGTCTCACTAAATCCAAAAAGGATAACCACAATGAAAGATATCACATATAACCTCTACTTAGTTATATACCCCTACATATACCTAAGTTATCAAGTAACCCATCTCAATCATGAGTAAACACAAAGATTATGAAATCAACATATAACCACTACCCAGGTATATGCCCATACATATACGTAAGTTATCAGGTGACCCATCTCAATCATGAGGAAACACAAATAACTTAGACTCCGCTCAAACCAGGATTTTCATTATCGAAACAGTAACTGCTGAAGAGCCTTGTCTCTGGAGTGTACAGTGGTCCTGTCACGACTCCGAGGTACTGCTCACTAACCTAAGACTGCTGAGGTACTCCTCCTGTCGAGTACCGCGGGTCAGCCACCCAAACACAGTACTGCTTCCCACCATGGTGTTCCACCCAAACACAGTAGTGCACACACCCTAATAGCCTGCAGAGGTACTCTCCAGACAAGTACCGCAGGTTTGCACCCAAACTCAATAGTGCTCCGTTCTCCATGGGTCTACACACAAAAAAATTAGTGCTCCGTCCACTGGTCTAGTCTACTCACTCCAAGTCGACTCAGTCAAGCATTCGTCAGGTCTTAGTCGGCTACACGGTCTCCATACTCCGCACACTCGTCACCAGGAGGGTCTGCTCCACAAGCTACTGGTCGATACTCCAAGTATCACAAAGTACCATGAAGAAGTATCTCAAATGACCTCCTCGTCATAGGGGTCTCAACACAACAAACGGCGCGTCAATCGGACTCCCGGTCTGTGAGTTATTAGCCTTTTCGTCCCAGGGGCCCAGTTGGTTTCGTGTGCAAACCAACCCGACCATATCTTAATTGTACCCCGAACTCTCATATATTAAACTCATAGGGACCATTTCTCAACGTGATCACCAACACCACTGACGGTTCGTCCAACAGACGTCCGGTCTGAAAGTTATCAGCTTTTCCGTTCTAGGGGTCCGGTTGGTTTTCAGGTACAATCCAACCCGTCCACACTCCAACTACGTCCAAATCTCTGGAGAAGTCTTCCAAAAGAACCGTCTCATCAAGAGGAATCCAAAAAAGTTGACGTCAGGTCAATCAGACGTCCGGAGCTCGAGATATAAGTGTTTCCACTCCGAGGGCCCGGTTTGTTTCATGTTCAAACCAACTCGGACATTCCCAAATTTCTCTGAAACCTTGAGTGTAATATACCTAAGCGACCGCCTCGATCCAAGGATCACATCGCAACTGACGGTGCATTGACCGGAGGTCTTTAGCCAAAGTTATGGGAATTTGAATGAAAACAGTCCGAAAAGGGGGGTCTGGGCCCGGCCCGGCCCGGCCCAACACCCCGTGGTCGGCAAGAACCAGGTCGACCCATCCCGGGTCCAGGTCCGGCCCGTCTGGGCATGTCCCGGCCTGGCTGTGCGGCCCGGCCCGGCGTGACCACACCCGCACGGCCAGCTGGCCGTGCTGTTGCAGAAAAGGGGGGGGGTTGTTGCCCCCCTTGATTGAAGCCGCCCCCCACGTGGGGGCCGCTCCCTTGACCACCGGGGGTTACGACCCCTGGTCTCCATCAGTCCTGCACGGCCGTGGGAACAGCCGCCTCCCACCACGACTTCATCCGCGGCGGCCCTTCCCGGTGGCGCGCCGGCAGGCCCTTTTGTGGACCACCGGAGTTGCTCCGGTGGTCTGTTTTCAATTCCATCTTCGCCTGCAGTCCTCTTCAGACCAGCCCATCACTGAAAAGCCTTCAAATCGCCACTGCGGCCCATTCATCCATGATCCGTCAATCCGCACACCAAATAAAAAAACCGCGTCTCTTTGTGGTTTTCCGGCACGGCGCGACGGTGTCGCAGCTTCGTTCGGCCTCTACGGCACGGTGCAATGGCACCGCGCTTCTTCGCCGATGATCTTCCTTGTTTATGCGCGGTCCTGTTGCACCGCACCACCTTTGATCGAGCCACGACAAACACATTAACGAAGGAGGAATAGGTTCGGTCGTGTTCATCCGGTTCGACCTCCTCCCGTTAATCTGATATCAAGCGGCTTAAGAAAAATTAACTTTGGACGGTGAAGAATGATTCAGGAACCAAAATCAAAACCCTACCTTGAAATTGACGTCGCACGTCGTCGAGTCACGGAAGTCGAACGTCGCGGTAGTCGGGTCTCGCGGAAGAATGGTGTCGATTCTGTCGTTGTCGAAGGAGTAGTCGTTGTTGTAGACGATGCTCCTCACTAACGGTGTCATCTTCCTTGACGCGAAGGAAGAAGATGATTTGAAGGCGTAAAGAATTCTTCGCTGGGAGAAGTTGTTCTTCATTGGATGGTCGGTGTTCTTAGTTTTAAGAGACGAACACCCTTCTAAATTTCACTAGAGCTTCCCCCAAAATCCAAACACAACTAGTGCCAAAATAATATAGTGGCCAAGCTATTATTTTTTTCACCCAAGTTATTCAAAAAATCAAACAACTTAATTAATTAATTAAATTGTTAGAATTAATTGTTTTACATGTGTTAGAAACATTAAAGAGGAAGAGAGTGGTAGAAGAAGAGTTTCCACAATTAATTACAAGGGGAGTTAAAGAGGGGTTTCATGGTGTTATGGGGAATATGAAAAGGTGGGGGCTTGTTTGGGCCCCACCTCTCATTTATTCTCCCAAGGGTAGTTACCAACCCAAATTCCACACAAAGGATAAAACTACCTAGAAGAAAAATAAAATTGGACTACATATTTTATTTATTCTTCACAAATGCCTCAAAATTTAAACAACTACTCCCGAGCAAACACACCTTCAGAAAAGGTTCTCTTAAGCAATTACTAGCGTTGCGAGTTCATCGGTGCCCTCATATTTCAATTCCGAGCACTAGTTTAAAAGTTAGAAAAACTCGTTAATTCGTTCACTGAACATACAGGAGCCTAACATCAGAAATTAATTTTGGGCACACCGGGCCTCAGAATCAGGCGCCGTCAGAAACTGAGTTCATGTAAAATCCCAAAAAAAATTAAGAAAAAATTTCCCTTGAATTTTATGGGTCTTTACATAAAATATGACCTCCAATTCCTAAAAATGTTTTGAATGAAATAAATGTATTTTTCTGAATAAAATAATCTCTATTAAAATAAAATTTCTACAAATAGTTTTAATTTTAAAACCATTGAAATCTCATAGAATAAGATAATATTATAAAATTGTTTTGGTTTTGGGAGAATATTTTTACGTTTTATACATTAAAAAATATTCCTTTTATTTTTTTTAAATATTTTCAAAAACAAACATTTGTAAAAGCATTATAAATATTCATTTGAGACCATTTAAAAAAAGGATACCTTAAAATTTCCTTTGATTAAATCAATGATATTTTGTAATTTTTATAAAAAAATTAGGGATAATCAAAATTCCCAATCAAATGAGAAATATTTTCATTTCTTATTTTAATAATTTCTTTGATTGATTAAAGGGAAATTGAGGGAAAAAGACGGAACAAAATATTGGAACTCCATAAAATCGTAAACTAAATGTGAAATTTTAATAATAATGATTAAATATTTATTCATGATAAATACCTCAAAGAAGTAGTATATACACCACATAAAAATAAATGACAACAGTATAACAAATATGTATTAGTAGAGTGTTAATTGAGATATATCCCTTAGAATGATCATATCATTGATATCAAAATTATTCAATGAATAATTATTTAAAAAATATTTTAATCCACACAAAATAAATCGAAATAAAATAAAATGTAATAAGATATCATTTCATACATAATCATCTTATATCATAGTCAATGATGTATAAGTATAACAAAATTAATGGATCTTATGTTATGCAACTGCTTACCTCACGTTTGACTTTCTTCATAAGCTATTTTAACTTCCTATAAAATAAATTTATATTTATAATAACAATATAGAATAACTATAAAAATAACTATAACATCATATATTATCAATTATTAATATTTTTTCGACCATTTTTTTTACAATCATATATTATTATCATTGTTTTTGGTGTTAATTACACATTTTAACAATTTTTAGATTCGGTTTTTTTGGTACATGCATATTTCTCATTGATACATCAAGTATATAATGTTAATCCAGATGTAAATAATATATATATATATATAATATATTTATATGAATAGATAAAATGTAAATATAGAAAAATTAATGACAATGTTCATAGAGATGGTAAACAATGTGTACACATGAACTCCTTTTTCACATTACGATTCCTGAAATGAAAATAAATAAATAATTATAAAACATAAGAGGATAATTATTATATAATATATATCTTATATATTCATCAAATCTATCTTTATTACTATACATGTAATATCCAAATGAAAAATTGATCACATTGCTCTGTGGATATGGTAGTCTACAAGAATCCATGAGAAATGTTATAAATTTGCAAAGGATTGGAAGGTAAGAAGGGGTTTATGATATGTTAATTATAAAATCAAATATATAGGTATTTAATTTCATATATATTTATCATTTACATCATTATAACCATCCATTTAAAGTGGTTATGAAAAATTTTCTACATCACTATGTAGAGAAGTTAAGCCATATATACACATGAGGGATGTTTTTTATTTTTATAGAATACAATAGGGAAGGAATATGGTTTACCCATAATCATAATAACATCTAATTATATTTTTGATTCTATATTCATCAATTTATGGTTATTACAACACATTATGGGTAGGTATAATATGAAATAATCTATAAAGAGTTTGTAAAGATAATTACCTCTTCTTTAGTAGATGTTCACTAGATCATTTCTTAAGAGACCTAGGGATATTATTTTTAAAGGTTCATAACCTGTTTAACATATAAATGGATGTTGAGAAGTTAATTGGTAATGTTTTAGCCAACATATTATTCTAAGAGTAGTGTAAGGAAAAGATATAATGTGTGACCTTTTATTAGTTTGGGGAGAGACATTCTTGGAATTCCTTAAATTAATTAATTAATATATATTATTTTTAATGTCAAAAGAGATCCTAATATATATATATATATAATATAATATGATCATTCATTTAAAAAATCTCATAAAATTACAGTTGGAAAGGTTTTATTTATTTTTTCACCCTTATCTCTTTTAACTACCATTTATCATTTTCACAATTGCAGTATAACTAATGATTCATACACTATAAGGATAAATATTATTACCATAAAAAGAAATAACAAACCCATAAATGGACCATGGATAATTTTTTCAACAATAATACATTAAAATTGAATAATATAATATTTATATGAATTTGAATCATTTAATAAAATATTTTTTATTAAAAAACATCATTAATGTCATTTTTGACACTATTCATTTACGTTGAATTTAAATACATCAATAATAAGATAGAATTATAATAACATAAATTGAAAAATAAATATGGTGTAATATGTATCTATAAAATTCTTAGAACTTAATAATTTCACAAATATGTATTTATTTTTATATTTTCTAAATAATTTATTTTTTTTATTTACGTGAAGAAATAATGTTTTAACATTGTCTAAGAATGTAAACAAATTATGAAGCAAGTTAAAATTAAAAATAAATCATTATTTTAAAAAAATTCATTCATATTTCATTTGACATTTTAAAAAAAAAAATAAATTATATTTTTCAATATTATATAATATTAAAGATATCAATAGAAGAAAATGGTCATATATTTTCTCTATATATAAAAGTAATATTATAAAGGTTCCAATGGAATAAGTATGGAAAAAGTTTCCATAATTTCAAAATATGGTTTTATTGTTGTACTCCACTCATTAAATTAAATTAATTCATGTTTTGGTTTTATTTTTAATCTCCTTTATTAACTTTAATTACCCCATTTACCCTTATTGTGGAGAGAATTATTTACTATGGTTACTATAAATAATGAATAAAAAAGTAACCTATTTACCAAATTTGGTCCACCTAATTCTAAATATTTAATCAACTTTTTATGATTCAAAATTTATAATTTCCAGAACTTAATGTAATAATAAAACACATCACAACGTAAATTTTTTTTGAAACATTCATTATTATGTATCAAAATGTTTTTATAATAAATTAAACTATAAAATTTATTATAGTAAAATTATTTGGATTAATTATAAAATAATATAAATAATTTTACATTTATTCTATGATAAAAAATTAACCTTAAATATTTCTAAAACTAAAATATAATTTTCAATGATAATCAATATTTTTCTATATTCACAGGAAAATAATCCTTTTCACGAAAATCAAAAAACCTCCCCATTAGTTAATTTTGATAAGATGAATTATTAAATTTTGTTAATTTAATAATAATAATTCTAAAATTAATAGAAATTAGTTATTATTTCAACACACAAAATCACTAATAAAATCGTAATTTTTGAAATTATATTTTTGAAGTATAAAATGATTGATTGGAAAATTAGGTATTTATTTATTATTATTTTAAAAACTACATAAAACCATTATATATATTTTTTAATATAGTTAATCCTATTTAAACCATCTAATTCAAAGTCTAGGTTATAACGGTCATATTTAATTAATAATATTTCATTGTTCATTTAAGCTCACAGTGGTGTGTTGTATTCGCTATGGAATATAGTGTTCTTTTAAAATCACATTGTGTTACACCACATGGAAAATAATTGAGAAGAACTATATTAAAAACTGTATCTAAGAAACTATGAGATGCATAAAATATGGAAAATAGGGGCATGAGGCTAATCAATGTTTAAGGGTGATGGATAATCCCACTAATGTGATGGAAGAAAAGAATTTTTTGAACAACACACATCATATAGTCTAGTATTCCAAATGTAATGAAAATTGTCTTAATTCTCATCCATTCTATAAGGAAATGGCTTCTAAATGAAGTTAATGATAATAATCCCCATTTCCTAGGGATAAAATATGGTAATATACGTTCACAACTATTTTTGTAGATCGTAACAACTACACAATGATAGATAATATAGTTTTTCATTCAAGGATATTGAAAATTCAATTTCATTATTCTTCAAAAAATTTATTAATATCATGAATTTTAAATAGTATTATTCAAAAACCACTTAATAACATGGGGGTCAATCTATACATGGGAATATTAAATGGAAAAACTATTAAATCCCAAGTATATAACTCATCCCAATTCAAATTCGTGTGGACTGAATCTCTCGAAAAATATTTCCATAAATCCTTTAATAGAATTTTATTCTATACTGGGAAAGAATTGAATATCCTTACATAAATCCAAAATCAACTATTAGAAGAGGAATATCTCTCTTATCATCTTGAGAAGGCCTCTAAATTTGATTAAGTGTTTTGAGGAATATGAATCACCATTGGAATCTTATTTTCAAACCTGGATATTATTTCCTATGGAGCAAGCATATTAAGATATAATGGATTATACAAAAAAGATAATCAATCTTTATGACATTCCTATAAACCTTTTACCTTTTCAACATTATTTTTTGAGAATATAAATTAAAAAATATACACATGTCAAATTCACATTATTCTTAAATAATATATTTAAAAAGTATAATATGAAAATAGGAAATCATTTAGGAAACATGGTGCATCATATTCATAACCCATTATCACTAATGTGTGAAATAACGGGATCCCTATTAAAGTAATAAGAAAAAACACTGAAGATAATTACACCCGTATATCAAATGAATAAATAGAATACTAAAAATTTAATAATAAGATATATATATGTTTTTAAACATTAAGTATAAGATATATAGGGCTTAACCATTCATAATTGTTATCAGGCTCACTCATTCATATAATCTATATGGAGATAACCCTTCTTATAATCTTAATCGATATCATACTTCATTATCTATAATTATTGAGAACCATATAA
Source organism: Viscum album (assembly GCA_963277665.1). Taxonomy (NCBI): domain Eukaryota; kingdom Viridiplantae; phylum Streptophyta; class Magnoliopsida; order Santalales; family Viscaceae; genus Viscum; species Viscum album. Next base: position 1,186,209,077 of record OY728136.1, read on the forward strand.
TGAATAGAACCCTTTATGATGGAATTATTATAAAATAAAACATGGGAAAACTCTTTGGAATCCATAATAAATGCATTTTTTGATATCAAAATAGCATTTATTTTAAATAATTTCTTTCAAAAAAATCCAAGAACAAAGGGATAAAGGGTTTTTATTTGAATAAATTTGAGAATATTATAATTTTATATAAAAATTAAATAACATTTGAAGTGGTAGTTGGATCCAAAAAAATTAAAATAGATCATTCCATTTTCCATTTATAAATAAATTTAAAATAATTCGTATAAAATATTTAAAAATATTTACTTTTATATAATATGAATGAAATTAAGAATTATAAAATATCATTTAAAATTAATTAATTTCCGTATAAATAATTTTATGAATATGTACATGGAATAAATATATTTAAAAATTAAATATTTAAAACATTTTTGGATTTATATTACAGGATCCCTTACCTCGAGTCCGAATCATTGTGCAAATTCATTATCGTAATGACGAATACAAATTTTTTAATTATATAATTAATTAATGATATTTGTAATGTTTATCATTAATTTTCATTTATTTATTACAATGTTTTATTTAATTACATAATCATTTAAATTTATATCACAAGTTTGATGATATTAAGCTAATATATCCAAAATGACATTGTTAGTATAGTAATACTCAAAGGTATTGTTTTTAGATAATCTCTGTAATTAAAATCATGACTAAATCATTATTTTAATACATTGAAATAAAATTAATAACTATCCATGAATGGATTATAGGAGAAAGAAATCACATCTCTTCGAAATGGTGGTAATCCACACATACATATGAAAGACATTATCATTTTCCAGTGAATGGAAGGGTAATGAATTTTATAACATATTATATTTCGAGAATGGTACTAAATTCATGAATAATATATATATATATATATATATTATGAATTTTCATAAATATCCATGAGAGGTGGTTATGGAAAACTAATTACATCATTTACAGAGGCGGTAGTCTGGGAGACATGTGAATGATAGTTTAGTTTCTCATTTGATGGACGAATGAGACATATTGAGGTTAATACAATAACATATTAACATCCATGTTTATGTTAAATACTTATATTATTATATATATAAAATTGAATAAATTTTAATGATTTATAAGAAGAAATATATCAAAAACAATTGTATTAAATTTACTCCACTTCTCTTGACCACTTCATTGTTTTACACATCAACCCCTCTAAGGATGGTATTCTGAAAAAAAATAATTCCAATAATATTTTTTAGGGTTTTTTTAAGGTATTTTCCATAAAATTTTCTAAAAAATATTTCTATAAATGATTTAAGAAGAGTAGATAGTGGGTTCCCTTATATATGCCAGGGGAGGGAAACATTTAGAATTACTTAATGTTTGAAATTAATATAAATTAATTTTCATGTATATGTGGATCCAAATTGTAATATTTCTATTATAATATTAGTATAATTTTACCTCCTTTTATCATTTAAATGTTGGACATGTTTAGGTTATTTTTCACCCTTATATATTTGTTTTAACCCCCATTATCCCTTTTTATGATTGTTGAGATTTCAAAGTGTTTCACAATATAAGACTGAAGAAAGATTGTGTAAAAGGATATGTGACCGAGAAATATAATATATTTTATATTATAAACAATATACAATTATCATGGATTAATAGAGTTTTTTTATGAAATTTGAATAATTTAATTATAAATTTTTTATTATAATATATAATTAATATGATTTTTATAACTACTAATTTACATTAACATTAAATTCATTTAGATAACTGTGGAATAATAATATATAATTTTAACATCTTATTAATTTGTTATTATAGTAACAAGAATCCATTCGGAATAATATGTCACAAAATCAAAAATTACATCAATAGTTTTTAATACAATTTATTTGAATTTTTAACTACTTGTATAAGCATTATGTTAGTATTTTTTAAGCAGTAAAGGTAATTATATAATAATAATAAATTTAATTAAATTAACATCATAAAATTATGTTCATTATGATTATAATGAACATTAATATTAATTCACAACTTATATTTATCTCTATGTGAATATATAGGATAAATTTATAAACAAGATAGTGATATTTTATATTTCATTTTACAAAAAAAATTACATGTCTTTTTCAATGAATAGTTATATATAATTTATGTTAAATAAATTCTTAGATGAGGATGGCTGAAAATAACTGGTAAAATATATTAAAGTAATGATTTAGCCTTAGTTTTAGTCCTTTTATATTATTTTATTCATTAAATAACCAATTTACCCTTACCGAGATGACATATATTTAATAATGTTGCTATTAATAATGAAAAAAAAGGTAAATATTTTAAAAAATTTGATTTCCATGATTCTAAATTTGGGTTCAATTTTAAATTATTCTGATCATATAACTGAAATAAATCAAATTTAATATAAATTCATAAAACACAATAGAAAAAAGTTTTTAGAAAAATTCTTTTGAGGCCCCAAATAGAACTTGTACCAAAATAAATTTTAATATTGTTTCATATGAATTTAATTTGATTATTTATAACTAAATGAAAAATATGTTTTTTTATGATCACATTAACTGTATAAATTGAAATCTAAATGAGAATAAATGATAGTTTTATAGAAATTAGTATTTTGCACTATTCAACAAAAAATAAATGTATTCATAAAAATATAAAAATTATATCCTAAGTTTATTTTTATATACTGATTAAAAAATGGTATAATTTTTATCAATTAAATTTTATTAAATTTGTAGAAAATATTTATAATTTTTTTATACAAAAAAAAAATTAATCATTTTTGAAGAAAATGTATTTTTTGGAGAATAAAATGACTTTGATAAAAATTGGATTCTTATTTACATAGAAGTAATAAGTGTATTTTTATTATACGGACAAATATATATATATATATATATATATATCTAAATTAATTTATTTTAATTCATACCTTCTAATTGAACATGTAGGTAATAATGGTCACATTATAATTCATGGTTCATTTATACTAGATTATTCTTATCTTGTATAATATGAAACACAATTATATATTAAAATGTTGAGATATTACATTATTTCCCAAACTTTTAATAAATGCACACCTCAAAATTTTTAATTGATCTCACTGATCATGGGTGAGAAATTTGAAACTTTTTTTATTGAATACTCATAACATATAAAAGGTTTGATAAAAAAACTCATGAAAAAGGTAAATAGAAATATGAAGGTCGTATGAAATAACACATAACATGGATATAAAAAATATAAAAATCAGTGGGATGTTAATATCTAGAAATGTATAAAAAAATATTATTTCTATATAATGGTGGAGAGTGATGGATAACACTAATCACAAGAAAGTGAATAATCATGAAAAAATCAAGGATAGTAAAATTATAAGTCAATGAGGTGAGAAAAAACAATAATTTATCATAAATTTTGGTCATGTGAATACTTTTTTTCAACATCATATTCCTTGAGTTAGTTAATTTCTCTACCATGTGGACTAAAACATACAGAAATATAATTACATGATTTTCATTAAATTCATAAACACAATTTCATCTATTTCTTGTGTGATTCAAACAATCTCCGACATTATATCATCTTTTATATAAAATTATGAGTAATAACATTTAATTCTTGGCGAACTATATTCACGTACTTATTAAAAATTATGTATATAAATTAATAAAAATATATTTTTGTTATGTTTACTAATGAAAATTTCATACACTTAATATGAAAATATAGAAAATAAATTAAATTTAATATGATGAAATAATGCATTAATCTTCAAAATTTAATAATTACAAAAAATTATTGAATTATAACATACCATAAATGATTAATCTTATATACTAACTAACCTCAATAAACTAAATTATAAATATTTTTTAAACCTCAAAACATGTCTAATACATTTCAAAATACATACAAAAAATGTAAAATAATTCATCTAAAATAATTGAACTTGTTAAACCTATAGGTATATGTAACTTAACCTAATAAAACATCTCCCAAAATATCATTAGTCACTTTAATGTCATATCATATAAAACCAGAAAAGATGGATTCATTTCCTTTCATCTTACGATTAACCACAAATATAAAAACCCATTATGGTTTCCCTAAATTTTATGATAACCCCACATGAAAATATCCAAATCATTAAAGATATATAAACCATTATTCAATACCAAATATAATAGCTCTAAACCCACACACCCAGATAACATGATAAGAAAATTAAATATACATTTCTAGATTTGATACCAATAATCATAACCCAATTTTAAAAATACAAAACATAAAACATCAAACTAAAATATTGGATCACACACATACCCGTGTACCATTTAGATTTAATTATTTTGATAATGAGGAATGTATCTATCAATGAGTAATCTTCAACATATAATACATTTTTTCCAAAAAATATGTTCTTTCAAATGGTATGTTTACTTCATTCATGGTAACTTCTATATATATATCTCTATCATTTTGAACGTTTATAATCACCTTTAGTACACAAGAATAATCATTTTAATGCATTGAATTAGAAAAATAAAATTTCCGGTATGGATTATAAATTTAATAAATCTATTGGTTCAGTGAAAAACCTGAAAAACAATAAATAGAATTCATTTTCCATTTTATTCACTTATTATGAAAAATAAATCATATAAATAAGGAAAAAACATTAGTATTTTTAAATTTTTTTTGAAACCATAATAATAGAATATAAACCAATTTCTAAAACAGAGATCATCATATTTTTAACACATGGTCACTTGGTTAATAAATAAATAGGTCCCACATAATTCAATATAAGGATCCAACCTAATTAACTGTATTATTCATTACATTGAATATATGTAACCATACCCAATGCATTGGATATCTATATCGGTCTCACCAATTTTATATGTTGTATTGGGCACACCTATTCGTATATAATTTATTAGGACCACCAATTCATATAATATTGATCATGCTCATTCATTAATATAAGTTTTACCATGATCAATAATCATTATATATAATTCTAATATACCATATCATGAAAAATAATAATATATTATCGGTTTTTTTCATCATAAAATACATAGACTCCCTTTTGAACCCACATGTAAAATACTTATAGATATTGAATTACCCTTTCCATTTAAAAACAAATTTTCAAAATTAAAATTCCACTAAAAATTAGAAGAATGATTTTTATTTGAAGAAAAAAAGGAATCCTAAAAATGACCAAAAAAATAAATTAATTGGTAAAATAATAATAAATGCTATTTATACCATATATAAAAAATAAAAACATTCATATTTTCTGTTATAAAAAATATATAGGAATTTGGTATTAAATATGTTAAAATATTAATTTCGAAAAATATTTTAAAATTTTATAAAAATTTTAAATTGTATTTAATTTATGTCCATGTAAATAATTTTAATTATATATACATGGAATAAAAATATTAAAAAAATAAACCATTTAAATATATTAAACGAACTTTTATGTTAATGTTGTAACACCTAGAAATTATATAAGAATAAAATATTATTTAATAACATATGTGACTTGTAACATTAACTTTATCTTGAAAATAATGAAATACTAAGTCGTAATTAGTGGCACAAAACAACGATTTTCTTTGATATCTTTTTTTACATACGATATTAAGTTTTATTGAAATATAATACACTATTAAGACTATTATTTAATATGATAATTACCACCTAGTGGTTATAATTGGGGATATGAATAATATTATCTAAATATTGAAAATATTTTATTTACCAATTTCTATTATTTATGTATTTATTATTAATAAAATAATTATTATTTTAAATAAAAATACATGTTTTCTGAAAAACAATACTTTTTATAAAACATTATTCAAATTTTCTTGACATGTATAATTTAAAATTATTTATTAGAGATATTAGAATATTTAGATGAATAAAAACATAATTTATGAAATTTAAATATAAAAATTATCTTAGGGTTAATTTTTAGTGTTTTTTTGGGAAGTTTCATTTTTTACGATTTGTCAAAAAATCAAATAATTAAATTAATACTACATTTTAATTTAATTAATTTATAATGAAAAATAGATTATTAATTGGTTTTAAAGTAACATTAGATTAATTTTTTATCAATTAATCAATTTTATTTATTTAAAATCATGTTCTTATTTATTTTAGATAGGAAAACATTTCAATATTTATGATATTTTTAGTTTCAAACCCCACTTTCTCATCACATCTGTCGGATTAAAAATAAATTAAATTCTACTATTTTTTTGTGTTATAGTTAGAAAGATAAACTCTATATTTTTTATCAAATTGATTTATAATTTTTACTATGTTGTACTAAATTTTTTAAAAAATCTATTGGTGAGAATATTTAAAATTAATTAATGTGATTATGGAGTGAATTCGTTAACACAGTGATTAAATATATAATATAAGGTGTAAAATGACATATCAAATTTTAAAAAAAAATTATGAGAATATTTATATACTTAAATCCTAATTAATTATTTTTAGGAGTTAGTGGGATACTATTACATGAATGAGATATTTATAATATGTTATGTAAATATAATGATAAAAAGGAACCTTCCTTACCTTTAATATTTATAATGATTTCGGAAAGGGAAAAGCATCATACTGTCCGTTGTAAATATTATTTTTGAAATTTATATTTTTTACCATGATAATTTATTTTAAATGATGATATATGTATTAAATAGTTATAATTATTAAGAAATTCCAACACAATAATTATTTAGTTACTAATTAACTATAATAATTGATATTTAAAATATTAAAATTGAATTAAATTGAATGAATTATTCAAGTAAATAAATTTCTTGGTGAATATATCATGTTAATAATCTATGAACATAATATTTTTAAGTCCAAAAATATTTTGACATTTTTTAATTCAATTTTAAAAAAAATATTAAAATTGACATTAATTTTATGTGACAATACATGATATTTTAATAATTGATTTAAAATTAATAAAAATCATATTATCAAAATAGTAAATTTCACATATTATTAAATATAAAATATGTTAAATTAATGTAGCAATTTAAATTTTATAATGAACACATTATCCAATAAATTGTATGAACATTGTTAGTGGGCTTAGGGATAATATAGTGTTCTTGAGCATTACTTCAGATTCTGTTAAAATTTAATTCCAACACAAATGAAATTATAATTTCATAGATTAGATATCAAATTTATTTTTAGCCAGTAAAAATATTATTATAATTTTAAATATAATTTATTCTTAATGGCTAAATTACATTCGATATATAACTAGTTAACATAATGAATGAACAAAAATGGTGAAATTAGGAAACATAGTTCTTAAGGAAACAAATGTTAAAAACACATGTTCTATTGTGTATTTGAGTTATTTATCAAAAATATAATACTTCCAAACTATTAATTACCAATATTGGCGTGACATGAGGTAAGGGAGACTTTCCAATAGTGAATAATTTTGAGTATTTACTAGAATTCCACTTATCTTAAACTATAAAAGGCACTCACTCACCATTTACTCCACACATCTTGATCCATTTTCTAATTTATAACTTGATTAATTAATAACCTAAATCCTTAACCAGATACATGAATCCTTTTTTTGTATAAAAATAAAACCTTTTATGGTTTTACCGCAAACCCAATTAGGATACCCATAGAAGGGGCAATGCTCTCTAAAATCATTTTTATTTTATTTTCTTATCCACCTCCATCAATTAATATTATTCCATATTTATATAATAAAGTCCATATATTAAATATAATGTGGTGTTTCTATTAATATAGTAGTATTTAAATCATTAAACACTTCCATCAAATGGATTATTAAATCCTCGTTTGTGTCTAAGATAGACTACCAACACATGAACTGATCTCGTTTGTTTTTCCATTACCATATTTCATTATCAGGAATAATGATTTATTTATGGTTTCTGTATGATATATATGATTATAAATATTATTAATATTTTTTATTCTTCATTAATTATTATATTACACATAACATCATTCTTTTCATTTTGCTGGAATATGATAATGTCGCTCCTATGAACGATAGATTACGACCTCAAAAAGTGATGAGAATAATTCACACATTACATAGAGTGTATTATAGATGTTTTTAATAAAATTATATTTTATATATGAAATAAAAATGATACTTTAATGATAATATAAATAGTAATTTTCCTTATTTAAATACTACATTAAAATAGAAACAAATTTCATGTTTATGTATGACCAACCATTTCCATGAATGGTATATTTTCTTTCCTATCATAAAATTTTATGGATTACACTATATATTATTATAATTAGTATATAATATATTTAAATAATATATTAAATTATTGATATGATGAAATTATGATCGATGTAATTGGATGAAATAAGAAAACAAATTTAAACAAACTAATAAAATATGATATTTAACAACTGAAAAAATGTAAATAATGAAGTATTATTAATAAAATGGTGATAATATGTTATAAAAACATATATGATATTATAAAAATTAATATGGTTCTACTATAATTTGGTGACATTTTTAAAACAGATATATAGTATGTTATATCAAGTGCAACCCAAAAGGAAAGCATGAGGTAAGGAATTTTGTCACAATTTACATTCCATCGAGACTTTTTTGTTATTATACACCAATTAACATTTATTTGGTGAATATAATATGCACTTGAAATATAATATCATGAGTAATTTTTTATTAATGTATATTTAGTTTCAATTTTAATTACTTCATCCATGTGGATTTTTTATTGAAAATTACCAAGTGATAAATGTTATTTTGAAATATTACTTTTTTTATTATTAACATTCTCATAAAAAATAATTTTATTTTAATAATTTAATAAGAAATTAAATTTATATTATACATACATTTTATTTATTAATGGATATTATTATTTCATAAACTATATAAAATTTTAATATAGGGTGTTTACCTTGATTGTTATTTAATTAACTATGGAAATATTAACAAATTTGTATAATTTACTCAATATTGGAACTTGATGATAAAGAACATTGGTTATGAATGAAATTTATTATTAAAAATATAAGGATCAACTTTCAATGGTATGAAAAAGGGTTGGGGACCTTTTAATGTTGAGTCAAAAGTCCTCTTTTAAATTCTATGTTTTGTTTTGGAAATCACAAATGTCTTGATAATCGGACTAACCTTGTCTATCGTATCGTAAAGACCATAATGATCGTACTGATCATGCTAATTGTACTGAACATGATGATCGTACTGATCATACTGTCGTACTGACCATACTGATCGTACTGACCATGCTGATCGTACTGACCATGCAGATCGTACTGACCATGCTGATCATACTGACTATGCTGATCGTACTGAATAAGGAATTTGTATTGACTCTGCTTCTCATATCTTTCATTACATACTTGTGTTGGTACATTTTCAAAAACACATGTTTCATTTAAATCGTACTATTGATTATCTTATTCATATATCTTGTTCTAACCAATACGATGTCGTTTAGTTAGTTACAAAATAATCAAAACGAGGTCGTGCTTTCTGTTTCCATATGACCATTATGATGCTAGGTGTCCAAGTCCCTCCGAGTTTTTCAGAGAAATATTACTGTTGGAGGAGATGTGACTGTTGTAATCTGAGGCCTATAAATAGGAGGTCATTTAAATGTGAGGGTACATTGAATAGACAACAGACAAGAGAACATGCATGATACAACTGTGATACTTTTCTTCTATCATGTTCTAGAGAGAGATGTTGTGACTTCTCTCATGATTTGTGCTTTGTGCGTCTGATCATCGTATCGAGGTCTTTCAAGTGATTCAAAGACAAAGGTTCCGATTACCTACAAAATTGAGGGCTGTTGGGGATAGGCAGACAGCCGGTCCGATCATCTTATTGAGGGCTGCTGGGGATAGGCAGATAGACGGTCCGATCATCGTATCGAGGGCTATCGGGGATAGGCAGACGGACGGTCCGATCATCATATCGAGGGCTGCTGGGGATAGGTAGACGGACGAACCGATCTTCATATTGAGGGATCACCAATGTGTTGGTGAGATAGACCTTTTATCCTAGGTGAAAGGATAACCCCCCTCTTTAGGTTAAAAGAATTGTATTTCTTTTACATTTCCGCTGCTAATTGTATTAGAAGGGAAATTTTTTTGTTTCATTTTCTATCTCTTATACATTTGCAATTGTTTCAATTACATCCGTTCTATTACATATTGTATTGATTGATTCTATATGATTTAAGGTAGAATCATTCATCTTTATATTACTCTGATTATTGTGTTCATCTTGAATACAATTGTTTTACATTTCATTAGTATTACAATACATCATACCTTTTTTTATTCAATACAATTGTGGGTGTTTTCATTTGTATTAGTTTAGGATCATTTAAACTAATCTTTTAGTTGCTAAGTCTCAAAGGTTTTTAAACCTACAATTCACCCCCCACTTATACTGTTCCATCTAATAGACAGACATATATACTTATTCGATCCGACAATTGGTATTAGAGCTGGTTTCCACTGATCTGTTTTACTAGCTTTATTTCTTTCATATTACTATGTTAACTACTTACTACACTAACGTGTGGAGTGGAAAATTATTTGTTGTATTAGATGGAAGGAATGAATTTTGGGTCAATAGACAATCTAAATCCTTCTAGACCACTTATCTTTGATGGGAATGATTATGAGTACTGGAGAGATTGTATGAAGACCTTCGTTATCAATACTGGCGTAGACAATTTTATTATGCCTACTAGAGGTTATAAAATTCATGACAAAGAAGTTAGTACTTTCACTAACCCGGAGAAGTAAGAATATCAACTGAATTAAAATGTATGAAATACTTTATTATGCTCTATGACCAGGAATATATATAGTCATATATCTTCATGTGAAGCAGCCAACTATATTTGGAAGAAATTGGAAGTCAGTCACTTTGGAACATCCAAGGTTATAGAAACAAGGAGAGCAATGCTTCGTGCAGAGTATCATGGGTTTGTTTTTCCTTATGGAGAGCCAGTATGTAAACAACAACAAAGGTTTATGAAAATTGTCAACAGCTTACAATCTATGGGAGAAAAAGGTCTTGATGATTAAGATCTAGTTGATAAGATTAGAGATATAATTCCAAATGAATGGGATTCAAAAAGGACAGCTATTCATGAAAATTGAAAAGTTTCCCAGATTTCTCTTGATGAACTCTTTGGAACTCTTCTACAGCACGAGACAAGAATGAAGAGAGATTATGATTTCAACAAGAATAAGAATGGGAATGGAAGTGTATCCTTTGCATCTAAAGCTAAAACACCTAAAATGCTTACAAGATCCAAATCCAAGAAAGTTATATCTGATTCAAGTGATTGTAATCATTCGGATAATGAGTTTTCCAATCCTACTCGAAGGATGAACAAGATTGTGGGAAAGAAAGACTTCCAATATAGATTCAAAAAGAAAGATAAGAATGATTCAGAGGTAACTTGTTATGAATGTTAGAAAGCAGGACAAATACGGCCTGATTGTCCTTTACCGAAGAGGAAAGATAGAAAGGAGAAACACTCTGAAAGAAACAAGAAAAGGTTTTATAAGACAAATAATGTCTTGAAGGAAAATTATATGTGGATTTCAAGTGGTAGTGATTCTTCAGATGATTCTTCAGAATATGAGTCCTCAGGAAAGAGGAATATTGGACTTCTAGCCAGACTACCAATTGAAGATCAATGTCTCATGGCTAAGGTACACAATGCTGAAGCTATTATGAATGTCTCTTTGAATGAAAATTATTATGATAATAGATATTATGTATCTTCAAATGATGAATCTTCATCATCAGAAGATGATACGTTACCTTCTTTTGAAGAAGTATCTAGATTTGGTAAATTACTTGAGAATGAGAATTCGAAACTCAAGAAGAAGCATGAGAAAGTAGATTCTAGAATCTCAGTTTTAACTAAAGAAGTATCAGATCTTTCGAAAGATCTTGATGTGAAAACTTCTGATCTTGAAAGTATTTTAAAAACCCTTGAGAAAGTCAAATCGGATAAGGTTAAACTTTGTAAGGATCTTGAAAATGTAATTTCAATGAGAAATATATTAGAGCCTAGCTCTAGTTAAAATTCAAATGTTTTGGAAAATAATAATTTGGTTTCAAAACTAAAGTCAGAAATTTCTTCCTTGAAAAAATGGTTGTCAAACATTACTCATGGGAAGGAAAACTTTGACAAGATGTTTTCTCAAATTAGACCTTTGAGAAATCGTTCTAGTCTTGGTTATACTTATTCCAAAACTGTTTTTAGTAATAATTATTTTGTTCCTCAAAAAACCTCTTTTTGTTCTAAGTGTCAATATGGAGGACAATATAGAAGAGATTTTTCTCTTAACCGAACTCAATCTTTAGGATTTCATAAAGCTCATTTTTCAAAACAAATGTGGATTCCTAAAATTTTTTTATATAAGCCTTCTGGATCCAACCAAGTTTGGATTCCGAAAAACTAATTGTTTATTTTTCAGGAAAATGAGAAGTGTACCAATAAGAACATTTGTTACATGGATAGTGGTTATTCTCGACACATGACCGGAAACAAAGATCTCTTTGAAAAGGTTATCAAAACAAAAGGAGATATTATTTTACAATTTATCGGAACGCAAGAACAACTTGCTGACATTTTTACAAAACCTTAATCTTCCGATAGGTTTGAGTTTATAAAAAAAAAGCTAGGAATGATTACATTAAAATAATCATTCATATCTACTTCATGTTTTACAAATCTTTTTACAGTAAATAACTCATCTTTAAAGGGGGAGGACATCTCTTACTATGTTTTGTTTGTTTCTTTTTATCTTATGATCTTTTACTCTCCTGGTATGTGTTTTTTGTTTTTCTGTTTATCGTATTGACAGTTTTATCGTAATATATATATATTTGTTTATCGTATTGACAGTTTTATTGCTTTTTTTTTGTATCGACCGATGATGGTAATAAATTTGTTTTCCATCGTATCGACCGATGGTGGTAATGATATTCTTTTCCATCGCATCAACCGATGATGGTAATGATTTTCTTTTCCATCGTATTGACCGATGATGGTAATGATTTTCTTTTCCATTGTATCGACCGATGATGGTAATGATTTTCTTTTCCATCATATCGATCGATGATGGTAATGATTTTCTTTTCCATCCTATCAACCGATGATGGTAATGATTTTCTTTTCCATCGTATCGACCGATGATGGTAATGATTTTCTTTCCCATCTATCGATCGATGATGGTAATGATTTTATTTTCCATCGTATCTACTGATGATGGTAATGATTTTCTTTTCCATCGTATCGACCGATGATAGTAACGAGATTGTTTTCCATCGGCTTGTCAGTTAATGGTAACGACTTTGTTTTCCATCGGTATGTAGTTTTATTTTATTTCATACGGTTGTGTATTCTTTTTAGCTCTACTAAAACCAACACCTACCTTACGTCCTCCGGTAGGTTCTTTCTTTCTTTTTCTTTATTTAGTTTAATCCTAACCACTGATCTGTTTTCCTCTAATCCTGACTGTAGAAGATCAACGGTCATCCCTGTATCGCCTATAAATAGCCCCCCCCCTCCCCAAACCCACATCATTTTTTTTTCAGGATCTAAGTCAAATCTCTGCCTCATTGTTTTAAGTCATCATACGATTTTTCATCAGCAGCATCCTTATGTCACAGTCTTCTGCCAACACTCCTGCCGATATGTCTTCAAAGGCTTTCTGAGAAATAAGACCTTTTAAGGGAAAGGTTAGTCTCCCGCGACTTCTATGATTCATATGATTCTACAATCAAGAGGATTATCTTGTTTCAAGGATGGGGGAATTTGTGTGTTGAAAATCCTGTTTCTCAAGACCCGGTTATCTTTGATGAAGTCTGTCAGTTCTATAAATCCGTATCTTTTGAAAAGAATATGACTATCAATTTTGTTTTGTACGATACAAAGTTATCTATGTTTGTGAAAAAAGCTACTCATTTTCTGAATCTCCCAACAGAAGGGGATTATTTTTTTCCATCTCATAAACTACCAGAGGAAGTTGGTACGTTTAATAGAGAAAGTGCTGAATAGTCTTTGTTTGTAATAAATGAAGAGAAGAGAAAAGTGGCTCATCTTTCTTTGGACAATCGTTTTGTAACTATATGGATGCAAGGTTTTCTTATCCCATGGAGAGGGGATAGAGAAACTCTGAAAGTATCTGATATCTTCCTATTGAACTATCTTGTCAACATGAGAAAAGTGAATCTCATGGGGTATGTTTTCGAAACAATTAAGAATGTAAAGTCAGGGGAAATCAAATCTCATTTGATTATGTATCCATCCATTGTTATAAATTTTATTCTCGAGAGTATGAATTTTTGCGACATCCCCTTCAATGGAACCCTGATAGATCTAAAACCTTCCTGGATTAGCAAATGTACTATGAAGAAGTTGAATGTTTGTTTTGATCAGAATTCAAAACTTTTTGTTAAGGATATCGAAGTTGAATCTCCCCAGAATCAATCGGTACCTATACCAGCCAAAGACTTTCAATCTACTGGTATTACTCAAAAGTATGATCCTCAAACCAGCTCAAAGCCTAAGAAGAAGCCAAGGAACAGTAAGGAGGTTGTAGCCAAATGGATAAAGGATAAGGAATAGAAAAAGGAAGGTGATCCTAAGTTCATTCTTGACCCGGCTGAGGCTTTTGCAGAAATAATAAGGGTTGAATAAACCGTTAAGCCTGAAAAGAAAAAGAAAATTGTTTTGAAAAGAAAGGCTCAAGACCTTGATATCTCTAAAGTCTTGAAAATGGTTGAGGATGCTAGTACTCAACTGACGGAAGAAGTGCATCAAGAGCCCATCGTACAGAGTCTTCCCGAGAATGAAAAATGAAAACAAATGATGGAAGAGATAGAAGAAGTGGAAGAGGAGGATGGAGATTTTCTTTTATAATTCCTTAAATGATCGAATAAAAGTAGGGAGGAATCAGTTCAAAAGATGAGTTTTTTTAGGTTTCAACGTTCAAGGATAAAGTGGTTTTTTTGAAGAAACAAAATTCTGTGTTATCCAAAGATAACAAGAATTTGCAAAACAGAATTGATACTCTTGAAGAAGTAATCAATGTTTAGGAAGACACAATCAAAAATCAGGATCAACGCTTTGCCAATCCACAAGACCTTCTTAGGGCTCAGGGTGATGCTATCTCTGAATACAAGAAGGAGATAAAAAAGATGAAGGCAGTTCTTCATGAGTTGATCAAAAAGGAGAAGGAAAGAGAAAACAATTTATTTGTATTTGTTTTCATGTTTGGTCTTGATTGTTATTGAAATTAAATTTCTCTTATCCAGTGTCTTGTATTCTTTTCCTAACTCTTTCAAACATTTCAAGTTTACCCCTCTCTTTTTGTAAATCACAAAGGGGGAGAATGTTTATAAAAGGGGAGAATGCTTTATAAAAGGGGAGAATGCTTTATAAAAGGGGAGAATGCTTTATAAAAGGGTAAAATGCTTTATAAAGGGGGAGAATGCTTTACAACACTCTTAAGGAAAATCTACGAATATAATCCTTAGGAAAGACCATACCTAAGGGGGAGTTAGTTGTATTCAATTTTTATTCAGAAGAGTTTCCAATAAATCAGGGGGAGATAAGTATTTCTTGTTATATTTACTTTGTGTGTTGTTCTTTCCAAAAAGGGGGAGATTGTTGAGTCAAAAGTCTACTTTTGACTTCTATGTTTTGTTTTGGAAATCAAAAATGTCTTGTTAATCGGACTAACCTTGTCTATCGTATCGTACTGACCATAATGATCGTACTGATCATGCTGATCGTACTGAACATGCTGATCGTACTGATCATACTGATCGTACTGACAATACTGATCGTATTGACCATGCTGATCGTATTGACCATGCTGATCGTACTGACCATGCTGATCGTACTGACCATGATGATCGTACTGAATAAGAAATTTTTATTGACTCTGCTTCTCATATCATTCATTACATACATGTGTTGGTACTTTGTCAAAAACACATGCTTCATTTAAATCGTGCTCTTGATTATCTTATTCATATATCTTGTTCTAACCAATACGATGTCATTTAGTTAGTTACAAACTAATCAAAACGATGGTGTGCTTTCTGTTTCAATATGACCGTTATGATGCCAGGTGTCCAAGTCCCTCTGAGTTTTTTAGATAAATATTACCATTGGAGGAGATGTGACCGTTGGAATCTGAGGCCTATAAATAGGAGGTCATTTGAAGCTGAGGGTACATTGAATAGACAACAGACAAGGGATCAAGCATGATACAATTGTGATACTTTTCTTCTATCAAGTTCTAGAGAGAGATGATGTGACTTCTCTCATGCTTTGTGCTTTGTGCGTCCGATCATTCTATCGAGGGATTTTAAGTGATTGAAAGATCGAGGTGCCGATTACCTACAAAATCGAGGGCTGCCGGGGATAGGCAGATAGACGATCCGATCATCATATCGAGGGCTGCCAGGGATAGGTAGACAGACGGTCCGATCATCGTATCGAGGGCTGCCGGTATAGGTAGACGGACGAACCGATCTTCGTATCGAGGGCACCCCAAGGTGTTGGTGAGACAGACCTTTTATCCTAGGTGAAAGGATAACCGTTATCTTTGGGTTAAATGAATTGTATTTCTTTTACATTTCTGCTGCTAATTGTATTAGAAAGGAAATTGTTTTTTGTTTCCTTTTATATCTCTTATACATTTGTAATTTTTTCAATTACATCTGTTCTATTACATATTGTATTGATTGATTCTATACACTTTAAGGTAGAATCATTCATCTTTATATTACTCTGATTGTTGTGTTCATCTTGAATACAATTGTTTTACATTTCATTAGTATTACAATACATCATTCCTTTTTATATTCAATACAATTTTGGGTGTTTGTATTTGTATTAGTTTAAGATCATTTAAACTAATCTCTTAGTTGCTAAGTCTCAAAGGTTTTTAAACCTACAATTCACCCCCCCCCCCCACTTGTACTGTTCCATCTAATAGACATACATACATACTTATTCGATCCAACATTTAATGCATTCCCATCAATAAACTTGTAGCCTCAATATATTAATCAGTTGGAAATATCAGATGAGTTTAAACCCTATATGTTTTAAACTGTGTTGTGAATGGTCTTGATGGTAATGGTAATAGGTCTAAATGAAACATGGAATCTAATAACTAAAAATTTACTTTATTAACAATTTTCTTTATTTTTTTAATCTGTTATATTTTCACTATATGATTAAATATATATCCATTTCATTCTTATTTTATTGATGAAATTTCATGGTTTTAAATTATTTACCTAGCCATATTGATTCTTCCTTATCTCACAATGATATTCATGTAATTTAAATGGAATTTATGTTTAGTTATATGTATTTTTATTTTGATTGTGCTTAGATAGTCATGATATCTTTTGGTGTACTTAACCCTTACAAATCATTTCAGTTCACCGTTAATTTGTTTACATTTTCCAAGATTCCATGATTTTTAATACGATTCATATGCACGAGTATGAAATATGGAATAATGTTCTACTGAAAAAAATTATGTGGTAAATTTTTTATTCCATGTGTAATGTAATACTCCTACATGTATCATGTTTACAAAGAATATAAAAAATTATCAGTTCTTTGGGATGTTTTTACTTATATGTTATTCTAATATAATGGTGTCACACACAAACTTTGAGCATCT
The DNA here is from genome assembly GCA_963277665.1 of Viscum album. Taxonomy (NCBI): domain Eukaryota; kingdom Viridiplantae; phylum Streptophyta; class Magnoliopsida; order Santalales; family Viscaceae; genus Viscum; species Viscum album. Next base: position 1,186,226,975 of record OY728136.1, read on the forward strand.
AGGGTCGGTGCAGTTAACGTTGGTATGATATTTAGGTTAATAGATAGTTTCTGAAAAGTAATTCAGAATTAATATATTAGAGAAAATTACCCTATGACAGAATCTAATGATTTGTATTCAATGACATCTTAATGATTTGTTAAGGTAGAGATTATGTGATTTATCCTAGAAATACATCCCTGTGAGCATACAACAAGTGGGCATGGTTCTAGTTTAGATGTACCTTGGGGTAATAACATCAAAAAGGGTGTGTTGGGCATGAATTTAGTATAACCTGGTACATGACAACATATCTTACTATGAACTTAGTTTGGATCTCTAGGGGTACGTGCATTGGATAAATCATAATTTCTTTACTAAACATTATGGAGTATTTGAAATTTTTGAAATCCAAAATAAATTCATGTTTATGATTATAAGATAATCTATAGATACATTTTTTAATTTATGGTAAGTATTTAAATATATTTGGTATTAAAACATATGTTACATAATGTTATGATCCTTTCTCATGTATGATATTATTTTGAAATGGCACCTAGATGGATGAATGATATCAATGTTCATTGAAAATGTAGTGGTTTCCTTATTGAAAAATATGATATTGTGGGCATTGAAACTATGAATGTTATAGATATATTATGGGAAACATAATAAGATTATGAAAAAAAATTACAGGATGGAGAAACCTGTTTGACAATGAGTTTATCGGAATCTGGATCACAATATGAAATATTGACCCCATCAATTATTGGGACTACTAATCCAATAGAATATGATAAATTGATTAAATATATAGAGAATATATTTATGACATTGGGACATGGTGAAAAAGAATATTTTATACGTTAATTATATTGTATCAATGACTATGCTAATTGATGGTAGAAATTGATCTAGAATAGTGTAGAGGTAAAGTGAATAGAACTCACTGAATTTAATTCTTATAAGAAGGAATTCATTATAAAATATTTACCTCATGATAAAACAACTAAGATAAAGATAATTTTCTTTAGATTAAAGTAAAATGAAGAATAAATTGTTTCATAATATGATGAAACATTACAAGGTTAATAATCTATGTTATGGATTTCAAATGAAATTGAGAATGAAATATTGAAAATTTCATTGAAGTGATTATGTCATGTATTTCAGGGGAACTGGGGTGTCAATGTTTTTCTTCATATGATTTAATAGTTCAATATTCTATCAATATATAGAAATAATCCTTTAAATTTTATGGATATAATATCAGGAAAGATAATAAAAGGATGAAATTGATAATAAAAGATAATGGAAAGAAGGAAAATATAAATTTCACCACATGAGAAGAACATAGAATGGATCACCCTATGAAATGCTTGAAGAGAATGTGAATTTTTATATGATTGAAAAAAAGGTTCACCAAGAAAAAGAATTATATTGGAAGAATGTAAACACTTATATTGAGTGGTTTAATTATATAGAGATGGGGAACTATGAAAATAAATATCCCAAGGGTCAAGGAAATATAAATCAAGAGATTCTAATTGATCATGTCCATGCATATGTTATTCATATAACCAAAGCGGAATGAATAATATGATTTTGTATTTGGATCCATTTAATACATTGTAAATGAATTTTATTAATGATATTATCATTATAGGTATTATTAAATGTATAAATATTGTACCAAAATACCATTTGTTACATGATTTGATAGCAATTGTTTACTGTTAAAGAGAAAATTGATTCAACGGAACGTTCAACTACATGGAAAATACATGATTGAGGGAATGATAACCCTTAATATGTTATTGATACTGAGATAGTAATGTTGGAACTCATTAATTATTCTTTAAAAACTTATTATTCTATCACTGATGGAATTTAAAATTGTTTGGCATTGAAGGAATATATACAATAATCTATGATTTACTTAAGGAATAACGAATCATGCATGCTTTCAATAAGTTTTTATGGTTATTCATGTTATTACCATGACTCAAGAGAATACATGATGAAGGTATTCAAATGTTTATTATATGATGATTTAGAGATACTTTAGGTACTTTGGTATATGACATGTTCATTTTCAAAATTCAGTGAGCTTGTAAAGTTTTGTATCTTGATATTTTGGAAGGGATATAAGGTTAACCAATTATCAAATGGTTTCTGTTTATTTTTGGAAAAGTATTTTGACATTATTGTATTAATTCACCATATGATGTAACATGTGATAAGATATGAAGTAGAAATAGTTCATGGAACAATAAAAATACATTATTCTTTTTATGAAATAGAAATGTATCTGGAATGTATACATCCCCATATTCCTAAAATAGTAAAATAATTACTCGTCTTTTGGGAAAAGATCTTGAAATAAAAATATTATCCTAATACCTTCATTTTTTATTACCCAAATTTCATTTTAAATCATCACATATATATAATTGTGAGTCCCTCAACATTACATTAATCTGTAATTCTCTTTTGATCATTGACAATATTCATTGTCTATAAATATTTATTCCTTTCCCCACATCTATTTCTTCAATTCCCACAGTTGTTCTCTAACATAGAAACCTAGTTACATGTTATTCTATATGTCCTTTCTACATACAATTATATATTATTAATAGTATATTTTATTAAATCTTTTATGATGTGGGTTTTCGAATAACAGAATGTCTGAATATCAAACCCCGGATTGTGAAGATCATGTTTAAATTGGGACGACATCATTTATATAATGTGGGAAGAATGTGATACTGACAAATTGTAAAAGAATAAAATTTTATTCAATAACATATGTGACATGAAAAATTTATTTTATCACAAAATTAAAGCAATAATTATTTATTTTGTGTTACATTAAAAAATAATTTACTTCAATAGCTTGTGTAACTCGCAAGACCAAGGTTTATTAAACAACAATATATTGTTAACATTTTTTTTAATTTTTTAGTTATCACACAACCATTTGAATGGGGGATAGGAATAAGATTATGTATCTTATTAAAATATATATATATTTCAATTTTTAATTTGTTATATTTATTATATATAAAATTAGAATCATTTAAAATTAAAAAAAAAGTGTCTGAAAAAACAAAAAAATTTATAAAATATGGTTTAATAATTCTTTTCACACATATTTTAAAATCAAATTTTAATAATTTTATAGAATTTATTAACTAAAATATAATTAATTTTTGAAATAAGAACTTAAAAATTATCTTAGGATGATGTTTTGGTATTTTTCTAAGTTTTCTCGTTTTTTGATGAATAATCAAAAAATACATAATTTTAAATGAAAATTTCCATTTCATATAATTAATTTATTTTGTAAAATTAAAATTTGAATTGGTTTTAAAGTGAAATTATATATTTTGTATATCATTTAATGGAATTTATATCATTTCAATCATTTTCCTATGTAATTTATATATAAAAACTTTTCAAACATTATAAAATATTCACTGCAAAAAAACTCTCATTCTTGTCACACCTGCATGATAATTTTTAAATTAAATTCTACAATTTATATGAGATAAATTGGAATAAAAATATTAGATATTTGAAAACTAATTGGATGGACATATCTATACCCAATGCAACTTAGGATCTAGTTTTTGATTAATTGAGTAACAATTCCATGAAACTGACTTATATTATAAGTTATGTAAGGAAAAAGGGAATAAGTAACATTCCATAACATTAATATGTATAATCCACTGAGATAGGAAAAAACATCTGATTTATGATTTTAAATAATATTTTTAATGTTAAATTATTTATTTATCATGATAATTTTTTTTTAAATTTTTTTAGATCGTTTAGTTACATAAAATTCTTATGAAACACCAATACAGTAATTATTTAATAAATAATTAACTAAAATAAATGATACTAAAAATAATAAATATGAAGTAAATTGAATTAATTAATCTATTAAATTAATATTTTATTTCAATATATCATATTAAATATATTTTGACATAATATATTCAACCTCAATCATTGTATGTATAATTTTTTAATTCAATTTGAATAAATAATTTTAAAATTGAAATTAAAGTGATTAAAGAATTAATGAAATATTATTAAATGATTAGAAATTACTAAAAATAATATCCTATAAAATTAATTTTGAAATATTAATAAATACCATATATGTTCCATTAATGGTTCAATTGAACCTTTATAATCAACTCACTAACCACTAAATAGTAAAAAAAATTAGTTAGCCCGATTAATGCTAAAGGAGTGTTTTTGGGCGGTATTTTCACATATATAACAATTAATATAAAAAACAAATATGTTTTTTATTTACCAAATTATATATAATATTTAAATTAATTGGGTCCATAAATTATAAAAATTCTCGCTATAGTTTAGTCTTATGGGACAAATTACTTCTTTTAGAAAAATAGTTAACATAATGATGACCCCAAAATGGTAAAATTGTGAAACATATGAGATATGGAATTAAATTTTTAAAACATGTGTTCTATTTTGTGGTAGAAGATTCTATTTTCCATATAATAAATCCCTCACATTAGTGTAATTACTTGAGCCACATATTTTAAGGGAGACCTCCCAATAGTGAACACCTTTGTGTATTTGATGGTATACCACTCTTCTACAACAACAAAATGGCACTCATTATCCCCCATAATCCAGAACAATAAATCCATTTTTATTTTCCAAAACCTAAAAAAATTAGTCAAACACCCCCCCAATCCCAGAATCATTAATTTTCGTATAAATAAAACCATGGAAGGTTTTAGTGCAAAACTAAGGAAGATATCTAAATAATAGGTAATGTTTCTCTAAAAATGTTTTTATGTTATTTCCTATTACAGCTATTTAAATTAAAATTATACCATGATAATATAACAACTCTTTATATTAAATGTACTTATATTTTTTTATGAAATTGGTAAAAGATACAACTGTACACACTTCCATTAAAAGGGGTACAAAATCATCGTTCATGTGTACAACATACTACCGCTATGTGAACTTATGTTGTTCTTTTTTTCCGTTACCACCTCTAATGGTTCAGAATAATGAAGGATTTATAGTTTATATATTATATATATAATATATATGATGTTTTTATTCGCCTATAATTATTATATTATGAATATATTCAATATTTCTTTTTTATGTGAATACGATGATGTCACTCGAGTGTACAACGGACTACCACCTCACGAGGCGATGAGATTCGTTCACGCTTTAAGTGGAATGTATTAAGGTTGTTATTATTAAAAAAATTAATATATATATAATAAATGTAACATTTTAAGGTTAATATTTATAAATAACATTATTTTTATTTATTCAATATGATAAAAAAATGAAAACAAGATTCATGCCTACGTATGACCTATCGTCTCCAGGAATGGTGTATTCCATTTCATATCATCAAATTATATGGATTAATTAGTATCATATATAGATAATATATATGATATTTACGTAATATTTTTACATTTTTTGTATTATTAAATCTTTATCTTATTAGAGGAAATAAAAACAACATGTAAAAACATACCCGAAAAACAAAGTAATTGACATCCGAACCAATGAAAATAATGAAATATTATTAACAAAAGGTTGATAATATGTTATTAAAGAATAATATTTGGTATCATAAATATTAATATTTCTATTTTATATATATTAATTTGTTTAAAATTAGTACACGTGATTTGAGAGAATGTACCACCAAAAAGGAAAGCATTAGGTAAGGGATTTTGTCTCAATATTAATTACATAGATACTTTTTTGTTATTATGCACAAATTATATTTTATGTGGTGTATATATTAACTATTTAAAATTCAATATATTTACTAATAAATTATTCATATTACTTAAAATTTTAATTTTATGTATTTCATCCTAGTGGGCGTGATTTAGAAATTTCCATTTGATTAAATTTATTGAGAATTATCACATTCTTTTAGGATTGTTAAATTTCTAATGAAACAACATATTCATTTTAATAATTTCTCATTAATAAATAAATTTTTTCTAAATATAGATGTCCTTGTGTAATTTATGTGGCATTTTCCTAAACCTCATTCCCTATTTATATATTGTATTTACCATGATTTTTTTATTATCTAATGAAATATTGATTAATCCATATCCTTTACTCAATATGGGTACATGATGATAAGGAACCTTAATTATGAATAAAATCTATTATTTGTTATAGGATGGATGATTTGGACGGGTAAAACATCGGTTGGGGTTTAATTAAGTCAATCCCCTTGATATATCACCAGTTTTATGAGAGGAATTAGTCACACAAATTTGATGGGTGTTTACATGGAATGTTTTAAATTATCTTGTGCAAGGTCTTGATGGATAAGATTTCATGTACCTAAGAAACATGAAATACAAAAATTAAATAATTTCATTTATTGATAATTTAGTTATTATTATTATTATACTTTATATTTTTCTATTACATTATCTAGGGGTTCATTTCATTATCTGTTTATTTATTTCAAATAATGGGCTTTCAATTATTTACCATGACATATTGATTATGCCTTATCTCACTACGATTGTCATGTTATATAAATTTTATATTATTTCTATTTTCTACCAGTCTGTGATGATTATTCTTATAGATTCATGATAGCTTCCACTATACATAACCATAAATGATCATTTGATATCACCCTAATATTCTTTCCTTTCCCTATAATTCCTTGATGTTTACTATGACAAATATGTAGAGATATGTTATATAGAAAATGTTTTTAAATTAAAAATATTACTTTGTAATTTTTCTATTCTAAATGAAATAAAACAAACTAATGTATATATCTAGTTTAAAAATACAACAAAAATGATTGGTACATTGATACAAATATCTGTTTATCTTATCCTAATGTTTTGGTATTAGGATCTAGCTCCTTGCTTCTGGGGTTTGGGTCATTATAAAAGTGTGTACCTCAACTCAAGTATGAATTATCACATAAATACTTTTTAATCTTGAATAATATTACTATGTTTATTATTTATGTTCTTTATTTAGTTCATAATTATTAATATTTTAATTTTATTTATTTTCATATTATATTAAATTACTTGCTCATTTATGTTCGTGATGAATTTTTGGATGATATTCAGATTATATGTGTGAAATGAATACTCTAGAAAATCTATAGTAAAACAAGTAATTATTAAATCATATATAGAATGAAAATAATCAAATAATCACCATTTTTATACATTAAAAAAAATTAACCACGAATTAATGGAATGGAGGACAAACAATTCCCATTACTTCCTGTCGGTGGAAATCCACATGTACGCATTAGTGAAGTTAAATTTTTCCAACTGATGGAATGTAAAGAATTAGATGATATATTATCATAAAATAATGATAATAATTTAATGAATAATATATATATATATATATATTATCCACCATTATATAAATTTTTGAGTGTTGCTGATGGAAAACGAATTATATTAGTTCGTGAGGCAGTAGTTTTCTATAAACATGAATTATGGTTCCATTTTATATTTGATGGGATGAAGAGATGTATTAAAGTTAATACATAAAGAAGATAATATATCAACATACTAGTGATACTAATTTTATTATATCACTATAATTAGAGGGTTTTTGAAGGAGGTAGAAGAATAAATAGAACTGATACATTCAATTAAAAGTTATATTCCTTATTAAAAAAACACTTTTATATTAAACATTAATCCTTAAAAGGTTGGTATTATATCAAAAATAAGACCCCCTGAATGAGGGAATTAATTTTTTGATAATATTTTGTTAGGTGTTTTCGTAACTATAAATATCAAATGGGCTATATAAGGTAGGATATGAGGGTCCCTTTTATAAATGATGAGAGGCGAACTCTTGGAATTACTTATAGTATTAAAATATTTTGAGTTCATTTTCATGTTCAAGTGGATCCAAAAAAATATAATTATATGATAATACGAACATGATGGTGATTTAAAATTGTCTCATATAATAAATGAGGGAATGTTTTAGCGGATTTTTTCACCCTTTTATCTTTGTTTTAACCACCATTAATCCTTATGATGATTACCACAATATCAATGATTTTTTCTATATATGAGACGATAATTAACAACATATGGTAATATTATCTTTAAATTGAACAAGGTTGATATTTTCAACAGTATCCTAATCAGTTGAATAAATATATGATCTTTATGAATTTTAATTCATTTAATATTTCATTATTATAAAATAACATTAATATTAATTCTCAAAATATTCATTTACTTTGACATTAATGTAAACAAGATAATAATTGAATTAAAATATATATTTTTAACATTAATAAAATTTGATAAATATATCTATGAAATTTTTTATCCAATATAACTCAACCAAATAAAAATCATTTTAAGTATTTTTAAATTAATTTACTTTTATTCTATTTCTTACACAAGTACTTAGTTAGCGTTGTGTAAGAATTTATGGTACTTGTATAATCACTAATAGTTAATAATAAATTTCCAACATAAATATAATTCCATTTTGTTTATGAAAAAATAAAATTCATAAATTATTTCATTCCCTATGTGACTAAATAAGAAAAATTAGAAAATAAGAGTGTGTCATTTTTTATTTTTGTACACATGAAATAATATATGTAGTTTTCAATGGAAAATGGTACACAATTAATATAAGTTATAATATAGTATTAGAATGGACGATCCCAAATCATAAAAAATATTAAATGAACATTTTATGGTTTTTGAGTCCTTATCATATTATTGGTAACAATAAATACCTGATTTACCCTTATTGAGGTGACAATTATCTTCAACAATTACTATTCATAATGAAAAATATAAAATTGACATATTAAAAAAATTATCCTCCTAATTCCAAATATTGGATCTCTTTTTCATTAATAAATTTATATAAGTGGAGGAAATAAGTTTTAATATAAATACACAAAATATAATGGAACATAATTTTTACAAAAATGGTTTTTGATGTCAAAAAATGAACTTATACAAAAATCAAGTTTAATAAATATTCCAATGTATTCAATTAGTTTATTTCTAAATAAAGAGATTCTACATTAATTTAATACCAAATTCAATGAATAATTGGAAACTAAAATTAAAATTAATGAATGATTTACAAAAATCATTATATTTTAATATTCAATAAAAATTCAATATTTTCAGAAACAACAGAAAATTCCATCATAGGATAATTTTGATATGATGATTTATAAAATTATACCTATTTTATAAAATAAATTTTTTAATAGTGGTATAAATACATTATATATTTTTTTAATAATTTTTTTCTGAAAAAATGTATTTTTAAAGCATAAAATGATTTTACTAAAAATTAACTTCTTATTTAATAATATTTAATAAATGAATTTTTATTAATTAGGATATATATGTATAAAAATTTGGTTAACCCTATTCATAAATTCTAATTTAATAACATGGTTATAACACTCATATAATATTTTGTGGTTCGTTTAATCTTGGTATTTAATTTCTTATATGTTATCAAACAAAATATTCAACATAAATTTCAAGATATATTAGGTTTATTTTTATATTAACTTATACCAATATATATACTTTTATCCAATACTTTTCAAAAATGTATACCACTGATTTTTTAAGAACTGAATAAGGAGATTGAAGAGATCCTAGAAAAGTGATTTATATGACCAAGTGTATCATTGTAGTGTGTGTCACTACTCTATTTTGAAAATAAAGATTGATAAATGTGCCATTGTATAATTTATCATGATCTCAATAAAATCATGATTAATAATACACATCTCTTCCAATATATTGAATACATGGTTGGTCAAATATGTTTCCCTATTATTTCACTAAGGTGGGTCGTTGATTAGGATATCGCCAATTAGTGGTAATGACTATTTATATTCCCAATATTACCTTTAGGATAAAGTATAGAAACTAATAGTTTCTATTGATTCTGATTATATTCAATAATTCCACAACAATTTTCATGGAATTAATTAATATATTATTTATAGATAATAGTTATATACTCCAAAAGAAATACAAATCATTTAGATATCAAAGAGAATTTGAATACTATTCTAAAGGTATTAAAAAAATCCGAAGGTGTTTTTATTGTATATTAAATATGTTTTCATAATATAGGCTGTATCATTCATGGGGTAGGTTTAATCCCAAAATTTATATAATTAGACCCTTGTAAACAGTGATTATTTAAAAATTGTGTAAACCAATATATATAATGAAGATCTATATTTTACAAAGACTATTTAAGGAATTACGATGATTTCAGAGATATGTATTGTAATTTTCATACCTTCTATCCATGATTACATGATAGGGAATAATGTTTATATGTACCAATGAATGTGAAGAGTGATTCTACGAATTGAAAAATAGGCTTATCGATACACAATTACATACTATACAATAAATTAGTGATTTTTTTTAGTATTTAATGATTATTAAAATAAGTTGTTTGACTATATATTGGTTAAATGTTTCAATTGATATCCTACACCTTAGAGAAATTCAATTATGATGAGAAGAATGATCAACCACATGATCTGGATTTATCTATAGAAGTATTTTAATTTTTTATTTGGAGATTTTATCTCCATATGGAGAACAATAAAGTATACATTGATTACAAGAGAATTAACTAGATATTCACATAGAAAGTGATTAATATGTGACAATTGACATGGTTAAAAATGATCAAGTATTGTGACTTCTTCATCCATTACCATACTACAACAAAAAAAGTGAAACAATACTCTATGTATAAAGGATCTAATAACCATACCCATGATTAGGATTAAGAGTGATTATGTCATCTTATACCTGAAAAGGAATAAGATGGATATCATAATGGGAGAAGAATCATAATAGGTAATGTTATGTAAAATCCATCCATTTTAGAGAAGATAATGGATGAACAAAGAGATAATGTGGAAATACAGAATAAGGTGTAAGCTATATAAAAATTAAAATCCACAGAGATAAAAATTGATATAGTAGTTTTATGTATTGGGTTATGAATACGTGTACTGTCAAATCTATGATATTAATGGAGTAATTGAATGATGCCCACAATTTGACCTTCACCAATTACACAAGGAGCAGAGAGATTCTTGGAGATCTCTTAGAGAACTATTAGTGGGACCACATGAAGAATGAAATAGAATAGCATAATTTATGGTACATTTTATTTCTATAAGTGATGGTTGGAAGGAACAATTTTGTGGGTATTATTCAACCAATTCATATAAAAACATATAAATTGGAGAAACTAACAATTGGGTTTGTCATTATTCATTAAAAGAAATCTAGATGAAATAATAATATATGGGTTATTGAGAATCATAATACAAAGATAGATATCTTCATTATTATTAGAGAGGACTTCTCAGTATATCAAATTGTAAGGATATAAATTTGAGAAGTGGTGAGGCTTCATGTAATGTCACTATTGATTATATTTGATAAAGATGTAATGTTTACCTATATTGTATGGAAGATCTAACAACATGGTCAAGAAATTAATTTTAACTTTATTATGTGCAATTATCCCTAAACTAAGGGATAACATAAAATGAATATCCAATAATTGGTACACAGGATGAGATAGTGATCTATGGTATTTAAAGGTGGATTATATCATTATTTTACTCAAATGAAGCTCTCATAAAATAATAGTTTCAAATTAATTTTCCGAATGGATATATATATAAATAAATTTATTGGAATGGATATAAAACACTAATGTGCATGGATATAGTGGTTGAAATCATGATACTAGCACTTTAAATGGTAGAAAAGGGCAAGAGCATTCAGTTTCACAATAGGGAATCCCAATGTTTAAAAAATATTTATTCTAATAAAAATAAAAGTGACCAAGAGGTTGATGTTAGAGTAATTGTTTTTTCAACATATCTCCATGGAAGAGATTCATGATTATTGGAATTAAGGTAAAGATAATTATTATACATAGTCCCCTTTGAGATTCTTGATTTCATCATTGTCGTGGACTATTGACCAGCACTACCACGAACCCTATCTCAAGTACATGATTTGTTCCACTTATCCATCGTAAGAATATGCATACAACATCCCTCACATATAATGAATTCTCTGGTGGTACAACTAGATCATTTTCTCTATTCTGAGGTGATACTAGGGATGATTTTGGACACTAAAGACAATACTCTATATAATTAGACATCTAAAAAAGTTAATTCCATAGGAAAAAACCATCAATACAAGGATTCAACTTGGGAACATATAAAAGTAATGATGTAGAAGTACCCTCACCTTTATCAACTTTAGTATGTAAAAGTATATTTTTAGGATGTAATTTCCAATGTGAGGAATAATGTAATGACAGATGATTTTATCAATCAAATATCATTTTTATATTATTATATCATATCTATTAATATAGTATTATATTTAAAAAATATTGAGCACATGAAAACATTAAAATATATTTTTATATTAATTTAAAATCTAAATGTTGTGAATAAATATATCCCTAATTATTGAAAATATTATATTGGGATTAAAATTTAAAATTCAAATAACTAAAACATTAACAATAATATATACTCGATCCCTAGGAATAATTACAGTCCCAAAAAACACTACATAGTGTATAAAAATATATGTATTATAATATTTATCATTTTAATGTTAATATATATAACCATTAGATAAAATATTAGTGAATGATGAATTGAATGAAATATGAGGTATTTAAAAAATACAGGGAACCCATATGACCATTTCAAATCTGACTCTTGGAATAGTTATATGACTATTGGAATAGTAACCACACTACTAGGAATAGAAATATAACGATTAGAATAGTATCCTCATCTATGTAAGTGTAAAATAATATTTATGAATAATTTAAAATAAAAATATGACTAATTTATTAAATATTATAGGTAAATAAATGTTTTAAAATGATAAAAATTATTTTTATTTCTCTAAAACATAATTTTTTTTAAAATTTTTTAAAAATAAATTGACATAAAATAATGTTATTTATAAATAATATTGTTATAAATTGATATTAAAATTTATTATAATTATATTAAAATTTCATGAGACAAAAATGTATTTTCAATGGGTTAGAAAACTAAACATATTATTGAAATTTTTATTCTTCAAAAAAATAATGAAATTATTTAAAAACAAAATTTATCCTATTTAATATGATTTTTTATAAAATATATATAATTATAAAAATATCATTAGAAAAAATCTATTTATAGGAATTTTTGGTCTTTTTATAAAATATTTTATTTTTTTGCATGTTGTCAAATACTAATAAAATATAGTCATTTGGAATATAAGAAAAATATAAGTATAAATTAGTAATGGTTGATGTGAGTAACATAAGGTTCATCCACACATGCATTTATAAAACTATGTAGTCACAAATCACTATATTTAGTATTGAGCCAAATTAATAAAATAATCAATATTTTATTCAAAACACCCCTTTGCCACTTATAAATTCCACCTGTTATACTCACACCTTCTAAGCCTCTGAGCATAACAAAAATATTTAATAAAAATTCCATTTTATCTATCTACAACATCAATGTCCATGTATCAGCATGTGGTAAAACAAATTTTCATTATGATTTATTTCTATACATGACATTTAAGTGGTTATATTCTTAATATATCTCCATTAAATTCATTTATTCCTTATATCAGCCCCAAATACTCCAACCAGCATCGAATAATGAATCAATTATCAATAACATAAATTAATGGTATTTTTTAATTTTATTTTGATAAATCAACTTCTTCACTTATCCTCTTATTTTAAAAATACAAAACATCTTTATTATTATATCATCTCACCACCTCTATGGATAATGATTTTTTTAAAGCATTCAAGGAAGGTTGAAAATTAATTTCTAGTGTTATAAAATTATTAAAATAGGTATATAATATATTTTTCCATAGTTTTAGTGAATATATAGACATAATTTTATATAAAATGAATATACTTAAAGAAGGTTGGGAAAAAACCTAATTGAAAAGAACACATAACCAAAACATTATTACTAAACAAATGGTTCCTATATCAGATCAGATATCGGTATTTTATAAAATTAGTATTTATTGAAGGGATGTAATATTATTTCATCCCATTTAAATAGTTTTACTAACTTTTACAATAACTTTAACAGTTATCCTCAGGTGATCTGACCTTGGAACCATGAAATGAACACCCCATGAACAATGACATTAAATGTGATATCTCAATGAAATTGTTATAAATATACATAATTTAGTTATATAAATTATAATATATTAGTTATATTCCATTAATTATGTAATTAATTGGTCTATATTTATTATATGGGAAGATAACTGGATGTGAATCATGATTTTGGGACTGAGGTATGGGATCTCTCCCAACCACACTGTTTTATTTGAGTTATGACCATTATATCTCTAAATATTATTATCTCTCTTTATTTTATTTTATTTAATTAATAAAAATTATATATTTATTTATGTTACATATATACCTCGATTATTACCCCTTAATTCTATCGGATTATGCATTCCTTATATACATTTATCAAATGGATTATTTAAAACCAAACATGATTAATTGGGGAAAATTTATCCCATAATAACTTTACATAAAAAAATATTATTGTATTTATTAACATCCTTGAATTAATTAACTAATTGAATATTTTATGGATATCCATTATGGCTTACCTATTACATTATAAGAAAACACCATGTTTAGTCTTTCTAAAAAAATTAAATTGATACCTTAAAACAATGTTTTTAATTTTCATTTATATTTAAAATTATTTAAACCTAATCATGATATTAATTTAAATGAATAATAAATTTGAGGCCTATTATTTTTTATTCAAATATAAATGCACACGATATTCAATTCATACATCTATTTTCAATCATTATGAAATATCGTTTTATCATGATATGAAGAATGATTATGAAACCCATTTATTTCCATGGTTAATTATTCTGTTTGGTTTCCAATTATGGAACACATAATCATGGAAATGTTATGTTGGGTGTGCCAATATATCACAAAAATTCATTAGTTGCTTTTTATTTCAATTGGGTTTATATATATATAATTAGGGAGTAATCATAATCCATGATGAGACTCTATCCACCATGTGACACTTTCTTGGTAGTAAGCCTAAGATTAATCTTAATTCATATTTCATGTTTTTCACACGTTCTTATGTTTCCCAAATCATATGAATCAATTTTATTTAGAATATTATCCCATAATATTATTGTTGAACTTCTTATATTAAGGTATCATGTTATTAATTTTGGGATAAATGTTATTCTATGTTACCATGTTTATTCCCTTACTAACCTTTTAGCTCATCCTTTTTGTTTCGTAATCCCAAAGTTGATCTATGTAGTTTGAATAGATTAGTGGTATTTCAGAGTTCATTGTGAAGAATAAAATATTGAAATATTATTTTATTTTCACCGTGATGATTTATGTACATAGTCTTATATAGATAAATTTCTTCTCTATCATTGTGGCGGAATTATTGAATGTTCTATAAAAAGGTTATGTAATAATATTTTGAAAAAATTATTTGGTCTTTATTGTTGATGAATTAAAATATTAATATAAGAGTAAAATTCAATATTATGGAATTATATATCTATATATGGAGCTTCATTTTGATCAATAAAAGCATAAAATTTTTCAAATTAATAAAAATAATCTATGTGTATTGTTGAATGAATCAATGGTATATTTTGACGAGTAATAAAATAAAATGGATCATATTGAATAATTGGTTGAGAAGCATTGTCATTCATAGAAAATTTCATTTAATTTTGTTTATTTCAATTGAAGTATTGAATATAAATATATATTTATTTATGACATTAATATTTATATTAATTTATTATTAAATAAAAATAGATCTATGGAGGAATTGGTGATAATTATAATGAAGAAGTTTTTATCCCAATCCAAATTATGAAAGCCTAAGAAAATTCTTAGATTATAAATATACTATAAAGACCTGGAAATTCCGTATAATTTTTTTTAAATACATGAGAATATATTATGATTCCTTAGTTTCTGACAGCGCTTGATTCTGAGGCCCCGTGTTCCCGGAATCAATTTCTAAATTTTTGTTCAGGTACGTTCTGTAAATGTGTGAGCGGGATTTTATATCTATTGAATCAGTGCTTGGAATTGAAATCTGAGGGCACCGTTGAACTCGCAGTGCCGGTATTCGCTTAAGGAGACCTTCAATGTAGTTGTGTTTTAACAATAATGGAAGTTATTTTTTATGGTTTTTAAATAGAATTAATTAAAATTAAGTGTAACATATTTTTATTAGTTGGGTGGTTAAAACCACCAAGTGGAGGTTAGATGTGGGCATGGCCCACCCACACATAACCTCACTTGGATGAATTTTATTTTTGTGCGACCCACATGAGGTTTAACACCACTTGAAATCAAATAGGTGGGTCCCACATGATCTTAACGCCCTTGAACACCCCATAAATGGGGGAAACTCTTGAACTTCCCAATAATGGTTCCAATTCACCCAAAAATTAATTAATGGCCCCAATTAATTAATTTTTGTAATATTTTGAAATATTTTGAATTCATTTCAACAATAAAATAATAGATAAAGATATTATTTAATTTTTGGGTTGGAATCTCTCTCTCTTTTGGTGGAGCCTCGGAAAAACATAGGAGAACATCATTCTCCCCATGAAGTACACGAAGAACGTCCCTTCCGCCACCAATGAATGACGAACACCATATTCTTCCTTCTTCAACCGGGGCAAGAAAGGGAAGCATCACCGCCCATGAAGAACGCTGATGATTTCATCTCAACTCCTCTTCTCTGAGCACTTCCTCGTCCGACATTGACGGAATGACGTCCGCCTTCCCACGACTCCGTCAATGATCACAGAACTCGAGGTAGGGGTTTGAGTTGAAATTACTTCCATTCTTCATCATTCAAATTATGGTATGAGAATCGTCGATTGTTATCACAATAATGAGGAAGTATCAGACATCATGAACACAGCCCGACCCTCCACCCTTTGTTTCATCACGTTTGATGATGAGGGCGGTAGCACAATGGTGCCACCGAAAGGAAGAACCGAGGTAGAACAACACAACCAGCAACGAGATGACTGCGGAGGAGGCCGGTAACGCAAGGTCCATCGGGCCGCTGGAGAAGTGTGGCACCATCACACTGCACAGAAAACCAAGTCGTGGACAGATGGGCCACGACGGAGCTAGAGGGGTGCGGTATCGTGGAACCACGTAGAGGAGATGGAGGCCGCGGGCAGGTCGGGCCATGGAAAAGGCGGTGCAAGCCCGTCTCACCGCGAAGAGCCCCGCAGAACCGCAGCGTCATCGCGCCGTAGTGGAGGAGCCTGGGCGGCCGGCTGAGCGGGCCACTGATGTGCGCTACAGGTGGGACCCCTCTGCTCCCACGGTTCACCGAACTGGCACTTAGCGCTAGTTCCATCCGAATCCGGGGAGGAGGGGGCGTGGCACCCCCCCCCCCACCCATGGCGTGGCCAGCCAGCCCACCTGAGGTAGCCAGCTGGCCGGGATGCCTTCTGTCGTGCCTCCATTGGTCGGGCCGCCCTCAGGCCAGGCCGCCTTGGGTCTGGGTCGTCCCCTCAACTCAGGATACATCCACATACTCGGTCGGATCAGCGGACCGGTTCAGACCCCGATACGGGTCGGGTCGTTCTGATTGGTTCGGACCGGACCCAGACCCATTTGGCCAGTTTACACCTTTTCTCCCATATCATGGGCTACGGGTGTCTGATCAACGAACCGTCTGAAGTGAATGAAATATTAGAAAGAGATGGTACTTTTGGAATATCCTACATGATGTTTGAATATAGTTGGGTTATGGTCAGTTTGGTTTGAACCTAAAAACCTACCCGGCCCCTAGAACAGAAATGAAAATAACTCACAGACCGGTCCTCCGATCGACTCATCATCTGTCGTGTTCGGTTCCTTGGGATGAGACGGTACTATGGAATACATCAAATCGAGACTTCTTGGTAGTTTATGTATCGACACATGGCTCTAGGAGCAGACCCTCCTAGAATCGAGCGTGTTATGTGAGGGAACCCTATGGGTGGCTTCGATAGAGATAATAGGATCCTATGGGGACCTACAACTATACCAGGATAATCCATAGGTTCGACAGTGACGATACTGTACCATGATCCTCCGTTGGTTTCACCGCGATGGTACTAGACAGGGATCCTCCATGAGTTCGATAGTTATGAAATCTTTACCGTGATCCTCTGTGGGTTCAATAGTGATAATATTGTTCCAGGATCCTACGTGGGTTCGACAGAGGAGATGATTCAGTGGAAACATCTAATCATCTCCACCCGTCTTCACGAGTTGTATACCTATTTGAGTTGAGTCTTAACTTTCAGTTGTTATTATATAGATGATTGACTTTTCTTCTATTTTGGAATGGTTTGTGATTGTGCTCGAGAGTGGGAGCCGGACTGTGATTGGTAACTTAGTTATATGTATGGGCATATACCTAAGTGTGGATGGTTGATTCATTGTTATTGTATCTTACTACTATGGTTTATCCTTAGTGGATTCTGGGATACTTTCAGGGGTCTCGGGGACCCCTACCAAGTATTGTTATAATCACCCCTGCACGGGATTTGCCCGCACATTGTTATGTTCTGTGCAGATGATGGACAGTAGTGATCAAGGCTGAGGGTGATGGACGTGAGACTTCTCAGAGCTGGACAAATGGGACGTACCTCTGGGGAAATTTTTTCAAGATCTGTACCTACACATCAGGTAGGATTCCACAATAGACGATCTTGAAGCTACTATTTACCTTTCAGTTGTTTGTCTCTATTTCAGTTGTACTTTTTTTCCGTTGTACATGTATTTTACTGTAGGTCTTTTATTTCCGGCCCTTTTAATTTTCAGCACTTCTTTTTTGTATACAGATACAATTAGTGTCTTGCTTCCAACTTTTACTCTGCTTGTGGGTGTTTATAGTTTATAAAGGAAATTCCTTCCCAGTTTATGCATTTTCACCTTTGGTGTTAGTTGCCAACCCCTGGCCTTTGGAAGGTGGGCATGGGATAGTCACGACAAATGCTCGAAGGATTAGTCATGAAAAATTGGTATCGTAGGAGTCGGTTCTACAATATAAATTAGACTCAAATTCTTTTAATGTCAATAGTGTTTAGTTTTTTGGGTGTGGTTATCAGTTTAGGGAAATCGTTGTTAGTGTGGTGGTCTACGTATCCATGCATTATGACTCTGACTTCAGATTTATGACTCAGTGCATGAAAAACATTGATTGAGTGTGTGTTTTATTTGAAAAGTATTCTTCATGATTACTTTGTGTCTGCTCATAGGGTACATTGTTTTGACTGTGGTCCACCTATTTCTTTTCAGGATGGCCCCACCTAGGCAACTAGCTAAGGATCTGATTTTTTTACAAGATGGTAGCCCACCGACCGATGAGGCCTCGGTGTAGGGCCCTGTCACAGCGTAGGTACTAGCGGTACCACTACCCGTTGGCCCACAGATACAACCTACTCCAGCAGTAGAGAGTGCATGCCATCTGAGTGCATTGCATGAGTTCTAGCACCAGAGGCCACCCAGGTTCAGAGCAGATATGGACCCACATGAAGTTGAGGATTGGATAGAGGCTGTTGGGAGATTTTTCATATTGGTAGGGACACCATCCAACCTCATGGTGATCCTTGTCGCAAGTCTCCTGCATGCAGAAGTAGGCAGATGTTTGAGCCTAATGCTCCCGGTGCATGAAGAGGCATCACTACTCTGGTCAGACTTCAAAAGTATCATCTAGTCAGAGTTTGTTCCAGCCACCCTTCATGCGGTGCAGATTCCGGAGCCACTTCATCTGCAGCAGGGAAGCATGACGGTGGTGTAGTACTCAGTGAGGTTCACCGACCTCTCATTATACTCCACATATTTGGTACGGGGCCCATTCTTCAGGGCCCGAACCTTCGAGCAGGGACTGAGGCATGAGATCAGGGTTTATATGATCTCCCTCAGCATCCCGACATAGGCGGGGGTAATGGAGCGAGCCCTTCTTGTGGAGAGTTTCATGCTGATCTGTCACCAGCAGCGAGACCCACCACTGGGCGACACATAGCAGAGTATTATATAGCCGGAATTAGATAGATGTTTCATAGGTCCAAGTGGACCAGGCCATCAGGTGGGTGACCCCAGGATACAGGTTCGTTTGTGCGTGGCACACGAGATAGATCGATCCATATGAGGAGAATGCAGTTCTATGTGTGCGGTGGGTGGGGTCACATGGCTCGTGACTGCCCGACCCACGATGCAGATGAAGAGCATACAGTAGAGGGACCTCCTAGGTAGATGTATAGGTTCTACTGTGGTGGTCTTCTGGAAGTATTTTGACATTTCAAAGGAGTTGGCCGGGCAGCAGGTGGTGGACGATGTTTAGAGGTTCTTCCACCACCACCACAAGGAGGCCACCCAGACCACAGGGAGCTAGCGGATAGATGTGGGCTCAGCTCCAGGTAGTCCTGTCCTACAACTACGGTGCACCTTAGATGAATCAAGGTACTATATTTTTCTACTCACCCATGTTGTAGTACTTATAGACACAGGTGTGTGTGATTCTATTATTGTTGTTTCCATCTTTCAGAGCTCAGAGATTTCGATGGAGACGTTGGCTCTATCCTTACGTCTAGAGACTTCTACGGGAGAAGACTTGACAATTATTCATAGGTGTAGACAGTGTGAGATTACTCTAGGAGGTGATATCTTCGGCTGATATCTCCTCATATCAGCGTTAAGGCCTTACGTTGCCATATTGGGTATTGACTGGTTATCCACTGTTCATGCTCAGATTGAATGCATTATGCGAGAAGTGTGGTGTGTTCACGAGTATGGGATAAGGTTTACCTTCACCGGTGAAAAGGAAACATTTGTAGCGCATGATGGAAATACCCAGAGGATGGGGCAGTCGATCACACATTAGTTGGCTATCTTCATTCTCGGAGCGGTTAATGTGCGGAGTCCTAGTTTTCTTGTTGTGGTTGATCAGTACGCGGATATCTTCCCTGATGACGTTTCAGGACTACCTCCTCATAGAGATGTAGTCTTTTACATTGAATTATACCCCGGGACAACACCGATATCCACTCCAGCATATCATATGGCTTCTGCGGAGCTTCGTGAGTTGTGGGTACAGATAGAGGACTTGCAGGGGAAGGGATTTATCCGAACCAAGGTTTCACCCTGGGCATCCCCAATTTTGTTCGCCCAGAAGGCGGATGGGATCTTGCATCTATGTGTTGTTTATTGGTGCCTGAACCAGTTGACCGTGAAGAACAAGCACCCAATCCCGAGGATTTATGACCTCTTTGATCAGCTGAAGGGAGCACGTTGGTTCTCAAAGATAGATCTTCGGCCGGGTTATCACCAAAACAGATTACGGGATGAGGATGTGCAGAAGACGGCCTTCAGATGCCGGTATGGCCACTATGAGTTCATGGTTATGCCATTAGGCATAACCAACGCACCAGAAGTGTTCATGGAACTCAGGAACAGGATCATTCAGATATACCATGATCGCTTTTTTGGAAGTCTTCATTGTTGACATTCTGATCTACTCAGCTACTGAGGAGGAGCATGCCTACCATTTGCGGGTAGTATTGGACACACTCCGAGAGCACCAGCTTGATGGTAAGATTTCAAAATTTCAGTTCTGAATCTGGGAGGTACACTTCTTGGGACATGTCATCTCGACGGCAGGAGTTGTAGTTGATCCATCAATACCGAAGAAGTACTTCCATGGGAGCCTCCTAGGAGTGTGACATAGGTATAGAGTTTTCTAGGACTGGAAGGTTACTACCAGAAATTTGTGAAATACTTCTCCAGAGTTGCAGCACTGCTTTCAGCATTGATGAAGAAGGGGAAACCCTTCATGTGGTCAGAGAGATGTCAGCAGAGCATTCATTAGCAGAGGCAGAGGTTGACTGGTGCACCCATATTGAGACTACCAGAGGAGGGTGTTGGGTAAGTGGTTTACTGCGACGCATTAGGCACCGGACTTGGGTGTGCCCTATTACAGGAGCGAGCAGTGTTCTCTTAAGGTTATAGTTAGTTGAGACAACACAAGAAGAACTATGCTACCCTTGACCTGGAATTAGCAGCAGTGTTCATCACCATGATTATGTGGAGGCACTATCTAATGGGTGAGCATTCGATAGTATACTCTGACCACCAGAGCCTCAGGTACATCTTCTCGCAGAAGGACCTGAACCAGAGACAGTGGTGTTGTCCTGAGTTCCTCCAGGACTATGACTTTGAGAGATTCTATACTCCTCTAAAGGGGAACATTATAGCAGATCCTCTGAGCAGGAGATCAGGCATTCAGCTGCTAGGAGAGGTGATGGAGCAGTTATCCGTATTGCATTTATCCTTTGTGGATCGAGATAGAGAAGCCTTTCTACAATCTCTTCCATTCACATCTCCACTCCTTCATAGATTCAGGGAGGCACATCCTGGGGATGTCGACTATGAGACTCTACGTACAAAGATATCCACAGGGAAGGCACCTGATAGATTTTATGTAGGTGGGGAGCACGTCATCCTCTTCAGAAGACGTACTATGGTACCGGTAGCACTTCAGAATGAAGTGTTGAGGGAGTTCCACACATCTCCTCTAGCGGTACACCCAGGTGTGGCGAAGATGTATCAGGACCTCCGATGACAGCACTGGTGGCTATGTATGAAGAATGCAGTAGAAAATTTTGTCTCTCGATGCCTCACTTTTTTGCAAGTGATGGTTGAGCACCAGGTTCCATCAGGCTTTGTTCAGCCCTTAGAGGTCCCAGAGTAGAAGTGGGATGGGATATCCATGGATTTTTTGATGGGACTACAACATACATCTAGACGACACGACTCTATCTGGGTGATTGTTGACCGACTCACCAAGTCGGCCAACTTCCTACTGATTAGAGAGTATGGTTCAGTAGAGAGATTGGGAGGCCTCTACGTGCAGGAGATAGTATTACATCATGATGTGCCATCGACGATGATCTCTGGTCAGGATGCTCATTTCCCTTCCCAACTATGGAAGGGGTTGTAAGAGGATTTTGGGACGCAGCTTCTCTTGAGCACCGCCTTCCATCCTCTGAAAGATGTTCAGACAGAGAAGACCATTCAGACTCCCAAGGACATGCTCTTTGAATGTATCCTTAACATTGGTCACAGCTGGGAGGATCACTTAACCCTGTTAGAGTTTTCATATAACAATAACTACCACTCTACCATCGGGATGGCCCCATTCAAGGTACTATACTGCCGACCTTGCAGATCACCTCTGTGCTGGACTGACCCAGGGGAGTCAGCACTTATGGGACCAGAGACGGTGTAGGCTACAATGTAGAAGGTGCAGGTAATCTAGGAGCAGATGAAGACTACACAAAGAAGGTAGAAGTCCTATGCTGATAAGAGATGGAAACCACTAGAGTTCGAGGATGGGGACCACATCATCTATGTTTCTCTCCTCGATGAGGTCTAAGGAGAATTGGATGAGGAAGAAATTTGTCTCCACGATTCATCGGACCATTCCAGGTCCTTAATAGAGCAGGTGAGTTAGCTTTCCTCTTGGGTCTTCCACCTCAGTTGCACCGGGTGCACGTCATCTTCCACGTATCTCAGCTGAAGAGATACTTGAAGGACCCTTCTCACATCATCGACCATAAGTAGCTGGACATCAATGACTGAGAGACATTCACAGAGGTTCCAATGGAGATTGAGGATCGATAGGTGCAGGTCCTGTTTGGACGTTCGATACCTATGGTGCGTGTTCGCTGGCAGCACGAGAACCTCCAAGAGAGCACATAGGGGCGGGAGGCTCAGATGCATGCTCAGTACCCCCTTTTGTTTCCTTAGTGTGAGTTGTATCTTATGGGGACGTAAATCCATGAGGAGGGGAGAATGTAATGACCCAGAAATTCCGGGTAATTTTTTTTAAATAAATGGGAATTTTTCGAGTCTGCAGCTTCTAACGGTGCTTGATTCCGAGGCCCAGTGTTCCCTGAATCAATTTATGAATTTTTGTTCATGTACATTCACTAAACATGTGAGTGGGATTTTATATCTTTTGAACCGGTGCACGGAATTGAATTCTGAGGGCACCGTTGAACTCGGAGCACCGGTATTCTCTTAAAGAGATCTTCACCGTAGTTGTTTTCTAAAGAGAATGGAAGTTAATTTTTGGGGTTTTTAAAAAAAATAAAATAAAAATAAGTGTGACTTATTTTTATTAGTTGGGTGGTTAAAACCTCCAAGTGGAGGTTAGAGGTGGGTAGGGCCCACCCGTACATAACCTCTGTAATGCCCCGACCCCAATTACCCATAGTCGGTGCATGATTACATAACATTGGCATGATTACAAAAGATCATGTCTCAAAATACTGATTAGTTTAGTTGCCTTGGAATCACTAGATAGATTCAGAAAGTTTACATTATGTAACGCCCCGACCCCAGTTGCCCAGAGTCGGTGCATTAATTACATAACATTGGCATGATCACAAGAAAGATCAAATCTCGAAAGACCGATTGGTTTAGTAGCCTTGGAAACACTAGATATATTCATAAGTTTTACATTACATCATAAAATGAAAAACTACTACAACAACATAATGTTTCCACAATCCACACTATTAACCCCTCATAAAATCCCTGTAGGTCATTCATATCTTACTTCTTCACATCCTGGGAAAAATAAAACATAGAATAGGGGTGAGCTCAAATGCCCAGTAAGGATAACAATATAGCGGAAACTTTCATAAATAAGAATAAACATTTAAGGCAATGTATAACTAAAACAAAAGCCTTTTAAATATGAACTTTCAACATGGTATGGCATAAATAAAATGAAATAATGCCATTTACTTATTCACATGGATATTCTACTAATCGAATAATCACATGAAAAAATCAATAACCACTTTCATAATGTTGGAATGCATAATGCCAGACTATCATAACCACATAGCCAAGGCCTCGTGCCAAGACTACAAATAAGATTTTGTCAAGGCCTTGTGCCAAGACACTAGTTTGTCTCATGAGACCTACCGATGCATCGAGGAGCTATATCGGGCTCCACCCGTCACATATTAAGTCCAATGCATTCCCATATGAAAAGGTTTAAACATAGCATAAACATTCGTATTAAAACTAGCATACGAAATGTCAATACTTTCACCATAAACTATGAATGGTATAAAAATAGCACATCCACAGTCAAACATATCACAAAACCTTCAATACAATATAGAAGTTTTGTATCATAATAAATCAACTTCAAATAATCTTAAAATCCATCAAAGGATGTTGACATAGATGAAATCAAAATTCTTTTTAAAGAAATATCTCCTTTTATTTTGAAATAATTTAAGATCCATATAAAATAAAACATTTTCTTTGAAAATATTCTTATAAGCTTGTAAGGGAAGATTTGAAGATTTTATAACGGAAGAAAATAGCCGCACCCGCCGTATAAGTTAAAAAAAACATTCTTACCTTAATTATGTCGAAAAGGTTAAAAAGGACCTTGTTTTGAAAATGACCAAAAGATTCCTTTATAAACCACTTATAAAAGTCAAAAAGGGTATAAATGACTTTAACTCATATTCTAGTAAATAGTAAAAATGTTTTGAAATGCATTTTTAAGAAACATGGATGTGGATGATAAAGAGATCCCAGTAGATTATTACGTATAAACAACCTTGGATAATGAAGAGGTTGTAAAGTAAAACCTTACCTTGTACTTTTCCTTGGTTGGGGTAGGTTAACCTCCTGTATAATGGTGAAATTGTTGTTATTAAATTATACAAGAATCATATATATTAATATGATATCATATATGATCTTTTAACATTGATTTGTTAATAATATCTTATAATTATGGTCATTTCGGGAGTTAACTTACTCATTTTCTTTTATATGTTTTGTTACATAAGCCATGGTTGTTGTATCTTATTCATATCCAGAATGATATCCAGTCCTTAAACATCATTTTTAAATCATCAAATGATAATTATACTTGAATGGATACGATGGAGAATGAATCTCATCGCGTTCGTGGAGACGGTAGTCCGTACGTACGCACGCGCGACAATATCATTCTTTTGATATTAAAATAATATATAAATGGATGGTATATCATATATACAGAATCATTAACATGTTATATTTATTATTTACATGAGTTACACATCATTATTATACCCATCCAAATAATATTATATTGAATAACAATTACACCACGACGTGGAGACGGTAGTCCGTACGTACGCACGTATGGTGACATGTTATTCAAAGGGTGGATAGAATACTGAATATGGTTGTACCATATTTATAATAACATCACAGTATATGTGAGATACTGGAGTTATTATTTTAGAATGGTAAGAACAAAGGAAGAAGAAGTGGAAGAAGAAATGAACTTGGAGAAGGGTGGTGAAATCATTACCTCTTCTTCGGGTTCTTCCTTTTGATTTGATCAAAAGGGCTCCATAGGTTGGCTTTCTGATAAATATAATGCCTCTAGGTTGTAGTGAGGGATGTTGGGAGAGTATTTGGGCAGAGTTTGGCCGAACCAAAAGGCTTTGAAGGTGTGAAGAAATGAGAAGGAGGAGTGCCCTTTTATAAGAGGGGTGAGGGGCACCTTTGGAAAAGCTAGAAATATTAATTTATAATAAATTCATATTCGGTTTCTAATGGCTCCAAAGCTTATTATTCAAAGGTTAAGGTGGGGATAGGTCGAAAACCACTCAGCCAATATAATTTAGACTGGTTTGGGTACTTATATTAACCTTATCGTTAAGTATTAACTCTAAGTTAATTAGTTTCACTTTTACAATGTCTCTTTGTATTTTTATATAATATGGTTAATAAACATACTATATACATCCAAGCGACCCCCAAGTGGTACATTAATGATGAACCTATCATGATATAAGTCTCTTGGCCGAACCTTAGATTTTTAAGAATTTAATATCAATTAATAATATAATATTTGTTTTAAGAACTCTTTTATGTCAATTTTGACACTATTCAATAGTTGATTTTTCTGAAACTCATAACAGATTGATTACTTCAAAAAAAGTCAATTAAATCAATCCTAATATATCATATTATCCTAGAAAATTAGTTTAATTCATTAAATGTTTCATATTATATTTATTTGGGTTTTTATAATATCAATTATTTTAATTTATCACTATTATAGTAATTACTGCATCATCATTGTGTCATATATAAAATAAATTATTTAATGTCTAAAAATTATAAATAAAATATCATTATGTAGAAAATCTTTTTAGCTTTCTAATGAATATTTATAATCTAAAATCCAACATATATAACCCTATGTAACAATTGTTGTTCTAAAAGATATATGCTTGTGTCATTTTTGTATTTATTTTAACTAAATTAAAATAAAGTGTCATTATCACTTACAAGTGGATCCATGGGGTCCCAAAATCGACCCAAAGATTCCCGTGGTCGACCATGTATCAACCAATAGGGTTAAGACACGTTTTAGGGTAATTTAGTATTATTATAATATTATTTTTTAACCCTTATTTACCGGATTTACCCTTAACCATGGTAAATAAAATATTTACCGCAGTAATTATTCAAAATGTCTAAAAATAAAAGTTACCTATTTACACAATTTGAAAATCCTGATTCCAAATATGGAATCCATTTTTCTAAATTCGAAACACAGAAGTGGCAGAAATTAATTTAAAATTAATTCCCGCTGTCAAAACAAAAAGCGTGTTTTTAAGAGATAATAACTATCAAAAGATTGACACTTGTTTATGTTCGGTTTAATTTGTAAAATTATGTCCAATGACCAACATTATATTAAATGGTAAAAATATATTCTAAATATAATTTAAAACCACTCAAATTCATAATTTATCACTATTAATTATTTTGATTAAAAAAGTTGTTTTTAATTAAAATTTAGTAATTTTCACTATTCATCAAAATATGAAAGTTATCCGAAATGTACCAAAATTTCACCTTAGGCTAAATTCGATATTCCGAATCCAAAAATGAAGTCCATTTCCAAATATAATATATATATAATTTCAAAAAGTAGGTATTACTATTCATAACGGCTAGTTTGATTAGTTATGGTGTGTTAGAACTCGGTGTTGCGTACAACACACGCTATCACATTATTCAAAGAGAAGCGTACCGTAGAAGCTTGGGGTGTTACATTCTCCCCTCCTTCAAATAATTGCGTCCTCGCAATTTCTAGGGTATTACTGCATAAAAAGACTCGGGTGGTTCTTCATCATAAGTTCCTCGGGTTCCCACGTTGCCTCTTCCATCTTATGGTTTCTCCACAAAACTTTTACCAGACGCGTCGTCCGGTTTCTCAGCACTTGTTCTCTCGTATCAAGAATCTTGACGGGATCTTTGCAATAAGACAGATCGGGTTCCAGTTCTAATTCCTCATTGGTGAGTACATGCGTTGGGTCAGGCATGTATTTTCTCAACAGAGATACGTGGAACACATCGTGAACTTTGGAGAGACTTGGCGGCATTGCCAATCGGTAAGCTACAGCCCCAATTCGTTCTAGAATTTCGAAAGGTCCGATGTACCTGGGACTCAATTTACCTTTCTTACCAAAACGTATGACTCCCTTCCATGGAGATACCTTTAGGAAAACATGATCACCGACATGAAATTCCAAATCCTTCCTTCGATTATCGGCATAGCTCTTCTGCCTACTTTGAGCTGCTTTGATGTGATTTTGGATTACCTTCACCTTTTCCACCGTTTCCTCCACCAGTTCTGGGCCTACAAGTTTTCTTTCATCAACGTCATCCCAATATGTTGGTGTACGACATCTCTTTCCGTATAACGCTTCATATGGTGCTATCTGAATACTCGAATGGAAGCTATTGTTATAGGAAAATTCTACCAGTGGTAAATATTGATCCCACATACCCTGAAAGTCAAGTGAGCAAGATCTCAACATGTCTTCTAAGGTTTGAATAGTCCGTTCTGATTGTCCATCTGTCTGAGGGTGGTAAGCAGTGCTCAAATGAAGTTCAGTATCCAAGGATTTCTGAAGACTTTTCCAAAATCTTGAAGTAAAACGGGGATCACGATCAGAAACAATCGATAGGGGAACTCCATGAAGTCTCACAACTTCATTAATGTATAGTCTTGCTAGACGTTCCAGGGGTAGATCTTCTCTTATAGCAAGAAAATGTGCTGACTTGGTAAGACGATCAACAATAACCCATATTGCATCGTTCCTTCTAGGAGTCTTTGGTAGCCCCATGACAAAGTCCATCATAATATTGTCCCATTTCCACTCCGGTATGGGAAGAGGTTGCATGACTCCTCCAGGCTGTTGCCTTCCAGCTTTCACTTGTTGACAAACCATACATCTTGACACAAAATCAGCAATCTCCCTCTTCATGTTGTCCCACCAAAAATGTTCCTTCAAATCTCTATACATTTTGGTGCTCCCAGGGTGTATAGAGAAATTGGAACTATGAGCGTCATCCAGCAATTCCCTTTTTAGATCAGGTATATTGGGAACACAAAGTCTCTTCCCGAATTTCAAAATTCCATCTTCATACACAAAGTCTCTCAATCTCCCATCATTCACAGCTTTAATCTTCTTCTGAAATTCTTCATCATCGGTCTGGGAACTCTTAATCCTTTCTAGTAAAGATGGTTTGGCAACCATTTGAAAAAGCATTGAAGTTTCACCTTCCCTGGTTATTCCAATGTCCATCTTCTCTAGATCCATGAAAATTGGATCCCTTTCAATTCTCATCATGTTCAGAACTCCATGGTCTTTTCTGCTCAAAGCATCTGCTACTTTGTTTGCTTTCCCCGGGTGGTAGTGTATCGTGCAATCATAATCCTTGAGTAATTCAAGCCATCTCCTTTGCCTCATGTTGAGTTCTTTTTGTGAGAAAATATACTTCAGACTCTTGTGATCAGTATAAATCTCACATTTTTCACCATAGAGGTAGTGCCTCCATATCTTCAAAGCAAAGATCACAGCTGCTAACTCAAGATCATGAGTGGGATAGTTTTGTTCATGAATTTTCAACTGTCGTGATGCATAGGCAATAACTCTATCATTCTGCATAAGGACACAACCAAGTCCTTTCTTTGATGCATCA
Source organism: Viscum album (assembly GCA_963277665.1). Taxonomy (NCBI): domain Eukaryota; kingdom Viridiplantae; phylum Streptophyta; class Magnoliopsida; order Santalales; family Viscaceae; genus Viscum; species Viscum album. The sequence continues at coordinate 1,186,257,287 of OY728136.1, forward strand.
CTATAAATAACGAACCCATCATTCCCCGATGGTAGAGTCAATATAGGAGCATTGACTAATCTTCTATTCAGTTCTTCGAAACATTCTTCACACTCTTTTGTCCAAACAAATTTAACCCCTTTACGTGTGAGCTTCGTTAATGGGTTAGCCAAACGGGCAAAATTTTGGACGAAACGTCGATAATAACCTGCCAAGCCCATAAAACTACGTACCTCAGTTATACTCGTAGGTGCTGGCCATTCTTGGATTGCTTTGGTCTTAGAAGGATCAACAGAGATTCCATATTTGGAGACAATATGGCCAAGAAAAGAAATCTCCTGAAGCCAGAATTCACACTTGCTAAACTTCCCATATAATTCATGCCTCCTCAGAGTCTTCAAGATAATGCGCAAGTGATTTTCATGGTCTTCGTAGGTTTTGGAGTATACCAAGATATCATCAATAAATACCACCACAAATTCATCGAGATACTCCTTGAAAACTATATTCATCAGATCCATGAATACAGAGGGTGCATTAGTCAATCCAAACGGCATTACAGTAAACTCGTAATGCCCGTACCTGGTTCGAAATGCTGTCTTCGGAATGTCTTCCTTCTTCACACACAACTGATGGTATCCAGATCGAAGGCCAATCTTTGAAAAGTATTGAGCTCTATGCAGTTGGTCAAATAAATCATCAATACGTGGTAGGGGATACTTGTTCTTTATCGTTATAGCATTGATCTCCCTGTAGTCGATACATAACCTCATAGATCCATCTTTCTTTTTAACAAAAAGAACAGGGGCTCCCCATGGAGAAACACTAGGGCGAATAAATCCCTTATTACTCAATTCCTCTAGTTGTTTCTTTAGTTCGACTAACTCTACAATGGCCATTCTATAAGGGGTCTTCGATATAGGCCTTGATCTAGGAATCAAATCAATGGAAAACTCAACTTATCGTTCTGGAGGATGTCCAGGTAAATCTTCCGGAAATACATCTACAAATTCTTTCACAACAGGTACATACTCTATTTGAACATTCCTTTCCTCACCGATAGTTACTTCATTCTCTTCCTCCCTAATAATTGAATTTAGTTGAGCTACTGGGGGTGGATCTAAATAAGAATTACGTGGTGACGATTCTGCTATAAAAATAAGGTGCTCCTTATGATTATCATCAAGAATCGAAACCTCTTTCTTCTTACAATAAATCTTCGCATCATAGTCCGAAATCCAGTCCATACCGAGGATTATATCAAACTCAATCATAGGTATGACGATGAGATCAGCAGATAAAGAAAATTTATGTGCTCTAATTGGGACTGATTCACAAAACTTTGTTGCAATGATACTTCCCTTAGGAGTTTTAACTGACAACTCCCTTATTAAGTCAAATTGGAAATATCTAATTTTCTTAGCAAACTGGGAAGATATGAAACAATGCGATGATCCAGAATCAAATAATGCATTTGCTAAACATGAGGAAACCATTAAATTACCTGCCACCACGTCTTTTGGAGCTTCTACCTCTACAGTAGTGATAGCATAAGCCTGGCCTTGATCCCTTGGCCTTTTCTGAGGTAAGTTCTCCTGACGCTTAGGGCATGCATTTGCATAATGCCCCATCTCCCTGCAATTGTAGCACTGAACATTGGTAGCTTCCTTCTTCCCCTTGCAATCATGAGCTTGGTGGCCTTTTTCACCACACTTGTAACAGACTCCCATTCCTTTCAAGCAAGTACCGGGGTGTTTCTTCCCACATTTACCACATGATGGATATTCAACCTTTCCTTTCTTCCCCTTATTTCCATTCCCAAATTGATCAGCAGGTCTCTTCTTCTCTTGCTTTGCTTTAAAGTCATAAGACTTAGAGAATTCCTTTTCGGTCTTGATAGCACATGAGACAATGTCTTCGTACGATGAAAAGGATTGTGAGACTAACGCTCGACGGAGAAATGGTTTTAACCCATCAAAGAAACGATCAATCTTACTTCTTGGGTTGCGAATATAATCTCCAGCATACCTCACTAACCTTGTAAAGTTAGCCTCATACTTTGTGACATTATCATCCTCCTTTTGTCTCAGACTCAGAAATTGCCTTTCCATATCTGCTCGATGGTCGCGAGGAAAGTATTTTTCTAAAAACAGATCTTTGAACTCCCTCCATTCCATATTTGATACTTCATCATCTTCCTTCATGTTTTGAATCAATGACCACCATTGATCAGCATCTCCAGTGAGGCGGTAAACTGCCATGATAACTTTTTCCCTTTCACTGCTCCCCAAAGCCTGAAATATTTTCTCTAGGGAAAATATCCATTGCTCAGCTACTAATGGATTTGTATTCCCGTTGAAAGTTGGTGGTTGTTGCCTCATGAATAGATCTAACATTGATCCTCCACGCAGCGGATCAGGGTGCTCCATACGGGTAAGGTTATTATTCATAACCTGAGTAATTTGTCCCAGTATGGTGATTAGCTGATCGACACCAGTTGCATCACCAGCCCCACTATAATTATCTTGAGCAGGAGGGCAATCCCTACATGGAGTGCGTGCATTGATACGGTTTCCATTTCTTCCACTAGGCGCCATTTCTAAACAATGGCATAAAATAGATCAGTTTATGAATCAAAATACATAATCCCATACTTATAAAACACTTAACATAAATTGAACTATTTATGGATATAATCCATAATCATAAAAATGTTTTTTTTGAGGAGGTATATACTCATAAACCCTTCATAATGATTTGTAAAGATAGTGAGAGTTATCCTAAGCATATCCCCCGGGAGTGTCGTAACCAAGAGTGCAGCAAGGCCCGTTGTCGTGCACCAGTTCCTGTTCGAGTCTAGCTCAAAGCGGTGTTTTCGGGTTTTACCCCTAGGTACATCTGTGCCAGAGCCGCCTCTACCTGCTCGTATCCAGACAGGGATGTATTTCTCGGAAAACTCACAAAATCTCTACAATACCAAAATTCTAGGAAGTTCTTCTATACTAATCCTCAATGTTCATCTTAGGTCTACGTGCTCTAATCAGAGTTTATCTAAATCTAGCTTCCAAGGTTTGTACTAAACTTCCTCTGATACCAACTGTAACGCCCCGACCCCAGTTTCCCAGAGTCGGTGCATTACTTCGTAACATTGGCATGATCACAAGAAAGATCAAATCTCGAATGACCGATTGGTTTAGTAGCCTTGGAAACACTAGATATATTCATAAGTTTTACATTACATCATAAAATGAAAAACTACTACAAAAACATAATGTTTCCACAATCCACACTATTAACCCCTCATAAAATCCCTGCAGGTCATTCATATCTTACTTCTTCACATCCTGGGAAAAATAAAACATAGAAAAGGGGTGAGCTCAAATGCCCAGTAAGGATAACAATATAGCGGAAACTTTCATAAATAAGAATAAACATTTAAGGAAATGTATAACTAAAACAAAAGCCTTTTAAATATGAACTTTCAGCATGTTATGGCATAAATAAAATGAAATAATGCCATTTACTTATTCACATGGATATTCTACTAATCGAGTAATCACATGCAAAAATCAATAACCACTTTCATAATGTTGGAATGCATAATGCCAGACTATCATAACCACATAGCCAAGGCCTAGTGCCAAGACTACAAATAAGATTTTGTCAAGGCCTTGTGCCAAGACACTAGTTTGTCTCATGAGACCTACCGATGCATCAAGGATCTATATCGGGCTCCACCCGTCACATATTAAGTCCAATGCATTCCCATATGAAAAGGTTTAAACATAACATAAACATTCGTATTAAAACTAGCATACGAAATGTCAATACTTTCACCATAAACTATGAATGGTATAAAAATAGCACATCCACAGTCAAACATATCACAAAACCTTCAATACAATATAGAAGTTTTGTATCATAATAAATCAACTTCAAATAATCTTAAAATCCATCAAAGGATGCTGACATAGATGAAATCAAAATTCTTTTTAAAGAAATATCTCCTTTTATTTTGAAATAATTTAAGATCCATATAAAATAAAACATTTTCTTTGAAAATTTTTCTATAAGCTTGTAATGGAAGATTTGAAGATTTTATAACGGCAGAAAATAGCCGCACCCGCCGTATAAGTTAAAAAAAACATTCTTACCTTAATTATGTCGAAAAGGTTAAAAAGGACCTTGTTTTGAAAACGACCGAAAGAATCCTTTAAAAACCACTTATAAAAGTCAAAAAGGGTATAAATGACTTTAACTCATATTCTAGTAAATATTAAAAATGTTTTGAAATGCATTTTTAAGAAACATGGATGTGGATGATAAAGAGATCCCAGTAGATTATTACGTATAAACAACCTTGGATAATGAAGAGGTTGTAAAGTAAACCCTTACCTTGTACTTTTCCTTGGTTGGGGTAGGTTAACCTCCTGTATAATGGTGAAATAGTTGTTATTAAATTATACAAGAATCATATATATTAATATGATATCATATATGATCTTTTAACATTGATTTGTTAATAATATCTTAGAATTATCGTCGTTTCGGGAGTTAACTTACTCATTTTCTTTTATATGTTTTGTTACATAAGCCATGATTGTTGTATCTTATTCATATCCATAATGATATCCAGTCCTTAAACATCATTTTTAAATCATCAAATGATAATTATACTTGAATGGATACGATGGAGAATGAATCTCATCGCGTTCGTGGAGACGGTAGTCCGTACGTACGCACGAGCGACAATATCATTCTGTTGATATTAAAATAATATATAAATGGATGGTATATCATATATACAGAATTATTAACATGTTATATTTATTATTTACATGAGTTACACATCATTATTATACCCATCCAAATAATATTATATTGAATAACAATTACACCACGATGTGGAGACGGTAGTCCGTACGTACGCATGTATGGTGACATGTTATTCAAAGGGTGGATAGAATACTGAATATGGTTGTACCATATTTATAATAACATCACAGTATATGTGAGATACTGGAGTTATTATTTTAGAATGGTAAGAACAAAGGAAGAAGAAGTGGAAGAAGAAATGAACATGGAGAAGGGTGGTGAAATCATTACCTCTTCTTCGGGTTCTTCCTTTTGATTTGATCAAAAGGGCTCCATAGGTTGGCTTTATGATCAATCTAATGCCTCTAGGTTGTAGTGAGGGATGTTGGGAGAGTATTTGGGCAGAGTTTGGCAGAACCAAAAGGCTTTGAAGGTGTGAAGAAATGAGAAGGAGGAGTGCCCTTTTATAAGAGGGGTGAGGGGCACCTTTGGAAAAGCTAGAAATATTAATTTATAATAAATTAATATTCGGTTTGTAATGGATCCAAAGCTTATTATTCAAAGGTTAAGGTGGGGATAGGTCGAAAACCACTCAACCAATATAATTTAGACAGGTTTGGGTACTTATATTAACCTTATCTTTAAGTATTAACTCTAAGTTAATTAGTTTCACTTTTACAATGTCTCTTTGTATTTTTATATAATATGGATAATAAACTTACTATATACATCCAAGAGACCCCCAAGTGGTACATTAATGATGAACCTATCATGATATAAGTATCTTGGCCGAACCTTATATTTTTAGGAATTTAATATCAATTAATAATATAATATTTGTTTTAAGAACTCTTTTATGTCAATTTTGACACTATTCAATAGTTGATTTTTGTGAAACTCATAACAGATTGATTACTTCAAAAAAAGTCAATTAAATCAATCCTAATATATCATATTATCATAGAAAATTAGTTTAATTCATTAAAAGGGTCATATTATATTTATTTGGGTATTTATAATATCATTTATTTTAATTTTTCACTATTATAGTAATTACTGCATCATCATTGTGTCATATATAAAATAAATTATTTAATGTATAAAAATTATAAATAAAATATCATTATGTAGGAACTCTTTTTAGCTTTCTAATTAATATTTATAATCTAAAATTTAACATATATAACCCTATGTAACAATTGTTGTTCTAAAAGATATATGCTTTTGTCATTTTTGTATTTATTTTAACTAAATTAAAATAAAGTGTCATTATCACTTACAAGTAGATCCATGGGGTCCCAAAATCGACCCAAAGATGCCCATGGTCGACCATGTATCAACAAATAGGGTTAAGACACGTTTTAGGGTAATTTAGTATTATTATAATATTATTTTTTAATCCTTATTTACCGGATTTACCCTTAACCATGGTAAATAAAATATTTACCGCAGTAATTATTCAAAATGTCTAAAAATAAAAGTTACCTATTTACACAATTTGAAAATCCTGATTCCAAATATGGAATCCATTTTTCTAAATTCAAAACATAGAAGTGGCAGAAATTAATTTAAAATTAATTCCCGCTGTCAAAAAAAAAAGCGTGTTTTTAAGAGATAATAACTATCAAAAGATTGACACTTGTTTATGTTCGGTTTAATTGTAAAATTATGTCCAATGACCAACATTATATTAAATGGTAAAAATATATTCTAAATATAATTTAAAACCACTCAAATTCATAATTTATCACTATTAATTATTTTGATTAAAAAAGTTGTTTTTAATTAAAATTTAGTAATTTTCACTATTCATCAAAATATGAAAGTTATCCGAAATGTACCAAAATTTCACCTTAGGCTAAATTCGATATTCCGAATCCAAAAATGAAGTCCATTTCCAAATATAATATATATATAATTTCAAAAATTAGGTATTACTATTCATAACGGCTAGTTTGATTAGTTATGGTGTGTTAGAACTCGGTGTTGCGTACAACACACGCTATCACATTATTCAAAGAGAAGCGTACCGTAGAATCTTGGGGTGTTACACATTACATAATAAAGTGAAAACTACAACATCATCTTGTCACCACACTCATATCCCTTTATACTATCATAGCAAGTCATTCATAAAATACTTCTTCACATCCTGGGAAAAATAAAACAGAGAAAGTGGTGAGCTGAGATTCCCAATAAGGGTAATAATATAGCAGAATCTTTCATAAATAAGCATAAACATTTAACACAATGTATAACTAAAACAATAGCCTTTTAAACCTAAACTTCACCATAATATGGCTAAAATAAAATGAAATAATTCCATTTACTTATTCACGTGGATATTCTACTAATCGAATAATAACATACAATATAAATAACCACTTTCATAATGATGGAATGCATAATGCCAGACTATCATAACCATATAGTCAAGGCCTTATGCCAAGACTACAACTAAGATTTTTTCAAGGCCTTGTCCCAAGAAACTAGCTTGTCTCATGCGACCTACTGATGCATTGAGGAGCTATAGAGGGCTCCACCCATCACTTATTTAGTCTAATACATTCCTCATATGAACAGGTTTAATCATAACATAATCATTAATATAAAAACTAGCATACGAAATGTCAATACCTTCTCCATAAACCATGACTGGTATAAAAATAACACATCCACATTCAAACATATCACAAAACCATCAATAAAATATGTAGTGTTTTTATCATAATAAATCAACTTCAAATAAATTTAAAAACCATCGAAGGATGTTGACATAGATGAAATCAAAACTATTTTAGAGAAATATATCTTTTTTTTAAATCATTTACAAGTAACATAATTATAAAAGAAAACATTTAATATGAAAATATTCTTATAAGATTGTAAAGGAATATTTGATGATTTTATAACAGTAGAAAATAGATGCACCCGCCGTATAAGTTAAAAAATGCATTCTTACCTTAATTCTGTCGAATAGGTTAAAAAGGACCTTGTTTGGAAAACGAAAAAAAGATTCATTTATAAACTTTTTATAAAAATTCGAACAAGGGTATAAATGACTTCAATCCATAGTCTGTAAAATAGTAATAATGATTTAAAATACATTTTTAAGGAACTTGGATGTGGATGATAAAGATGTCCCCGTAGATAATTACGTATAAACAACCTCGGATATTGAAGAGTTTGTGAAATAGACCCTTACCATGTACTTTTCCTTAGTCGAGGGTAGGTTAACCTCCTGTATAATGGTTTAATAATTGTTATTAAATTATATAAGAATCATATACATTAATATGATATCATATATGATATTTTAACAATGTTTTGTTAATAATATCTTAGTATTATCATCATTTCGGGTGTTAACATACTCATTTTTTTATGTTTTGTTACATAATCCATGTTTGTTATGGATAGGTTGGATATTATTTATATAAAGAATGATATCAAGTCATTAAACATTATTTTTAATCATAAAATGAAAATTAGTCTTGAATGGATACGATGGGGAACGAATCTCATCGCATTCGTGGAGATGGTAGTTCGCACATACGCATGAGTGACAATATTGTCCTCTTGATATTAAAATCGTATATATTTGGATGGTATATCATATATAAAGAATCATTATAATGTTATATTTTTTATTTACTAAAATTACACATCATTATCATACCCATAAAAAATAATGTTTTGAATAACAATTACACCACGACGTGGAGACGGTAAGTCGTACGTACACACGTATGGTGACATGTCATTCAAATGATGGATAGAATACTGATATATGGTTGTACCATATTTATAATAATGTCAAATTTTATAGAATATACTATAGTTGTTATTTTAGAATGGAAATAACAAATAAAGAAGAAATCGAAAAAGAAAGGAACTTGGAAGAGCGTGGTGAAAACATTACCTCTTCTTTGGGTTTTTCTTTTTTATTTGATCAAAACGGCTCCTTAAGTTGTCATTATGACTAAAGTAAGGCATTTAAAATTAAGGGAGGAATTTTTAGAGGGTATTTGGGTAGGGTTTTTCCAATCCAAAAGGTATTTAAGGTATCAATTTGAGATAAGGGGGAGTTCCCTTTTATAAGAGGGGTGAGAGGCACCTTAGGAAAAGATAGAAATATTATTTTATAATAAATTAATATTCAGTTTCTAATAGCTCCAATGTGGATTATTTAAAGTATATGGTTATGATAAGTTGAAAAACACTCAACCAATAGGTTTTATACAGGTTTGGGTCACTATATTAACCATATCTTTTAGTCTCGACTCATAGTTAATTAGTTTGACATTTACCGTGTCTCATTATATTTTTATATTATATAGTTAGTGAACTTATTATATACTTACATGAGACCGCCAAGTTTTAAATTAATAATAAAACTATCATTATATAAGTCCTTTGGCTGATCCTTATATTTTTAGGAATATAATATCAATTAATAATATAATATTCGATTTAAAAACTCATTTTTGTTAATTTTGAAAATATTTAATAATTGATTTTTGTTAAAGTCTTAACAACATTATTAATTCGAAAAAAATTAATTTAAGCAATAATAACATGTCATATTAACCAATAATATTATTTGATTTCATAAAAACTTTCAAAATAAATTTATTTTAACATTTATAATACCAATTATTTGATTCTTTCATTAATAAGAAAAATAAATCATCATTATTGTGTCATAAATATATTTAATTATTAAATGTCCAAAAATTATAAATAAAATACCATTATGTAGGAAATCGTTTTATATTTCTAATGAATCTTTATAGTCAAAAATATAATATCTATAACCCTTTGTAAAAATTGTTTTTCTAAAAGATATATGCTTATGTCATTTTTGTATTTACTTTAACTTAATTAATATAATGTGTCATTATCACTTACAAGTGTATCCATGGGGTCCCAAAATTTACCCAAAGATTCCCATGGTCGTACATGTATCAAAAAAAGGGTTATAAAACGTTTTAGGGTAATTTATTATTATTATAATATTATTTTTTTACCCTTATTTACCTGATTTACCCTTTAACCATGGTAAATAAAATATTTACCGAAGTAATTATTCAAAATGACTAAAAATAAAATTTACCAATTTACACAATTTTAACCTCTCGATTTTAAATATGGAATCTATTTTTCTAGATTCAAAATCTAGAAGTGGTAGAAATTAATATAAAATTAATTCCTGTTGTAAAAAATGCATGTTTTTAAGAAATAATAACTATCAAAATATTGACACTTGTTTATGTCTGGTTTAAATGTGAAATTACTTACAATGACCAAAATTGTATTAAATGGTAAAAATATATTCTAAATATACTTTAAATCTACTCAAATTCATAATTTATCACTATTAATTATTACGATTAAAAAGGTGATTTTTAATTAAAATTTAGTAATTTTCACTATTCATTAAAATATAAAAGTTATCAGAAAAGTACAAAAAATTCACCCTAAGCTAATTTCGATATTCCAAATCCAAAAATGAAGTCCATTTTGAAAGGTAAAATTGATAATTTTTCAAAAAGAGGTTATTATTATTCATAACGGCTAGTTTGATTGGTTGTGGTGTGTTAGATCTCGAAGTTCGTACAACACACACTACTATATTATTCAAAGATAAGCGTACTATGGAAGCTTGGGGTGTTAAATTATCCTATACATAAAATAATTTCTTATTTTAAATTTATAGAATACTAATACATCGAAATACATGGGTGGTTCTTTATCATAAGTTTCTCGTGTTCCCACGTTACCTCTTCCATCTTATGGTTTCTCCATAGAAATTTTACCAGACGTGTCGTCCGGTTTCTCAGCACTTGTTCTCTCGTATCATGAATCTTGACAGGCTCCTCGCAATAAGACAGATCAGGTTCCATTTCAACTTCCTCATAAGTGATTAAATGTGTTAGTTCAGGAATGTATTTTCTTAGCAGTGATACGTGGAACACATAATGAACTTTGGAGAGACATGTCGAAATTTCCAAATGGTAAACTACAGCCCCAATTCTTTCTAGAATTTCGAAAGGTCCTATGTACCTAGGAGTCAATTTAACTTTCTTACCGAAACATATAACACCCTTCCATGGAGGTACTTTCAAGAAAACATGATCTCCTACCTGAAATTCCAAATCCTTCCTTCGGTTATCGGCGTAGCTCTTCTGCCTACATTGAGCTGCTTTGATGTGGCTTTGGATTACCTTCAGCTTTTCCATAGTTTCCTCCACCAGTTATAGGCCTAAAAGTTTTCTTTCACCAACATCATCCCAAACATCTTGGTGTGTGACATCTCTTTCTATATTACTCTTCATATGCAGTCATCCGAATACTTGAATGGAAGCTATTTTTATAGGAAAATTCTACTAGAAGTAAATATTGATCCCACATACCTTGAAAGTCATGTGAGAATGATCTCCACATGTCTTCTATGGTTTGAATAGTCCATTCTGATTGTCCATCTTTTTCAGGGTGGTAGGCAGTGCTCAAACGAAGTTCAGTATTAAAGGCTTTCTGAAGACTCTTCCGGAATCTTGAAGTAAAATGGGGATCATGATCAGAAACAATCGATATGGGTACTCCATGAAGTCTCACAAATTCATTAATATATACTCTTGCAAGATGTTTAAGTGGTAGATCTTCTCTTATATCATGAAAATGTGCTGACTTGGTAAGACGATAAAAAATGACCCATATTTCATTGTTCCTTCTATGAGTCTTTGGTAGTCCGATGAAAAAGTCCATCGTGATATTATCCCATTTCCAATGAGGTATGGGAAGTGGTTTCAAGACTCATTTAGGTTGTTTCCTTCTATCTTTCACTTGTTTACTAATCATACATCTTGACTCAAAATCAGAAATCCCCCTCATCATGTTGTCCCAAAAAAATGTTCCTTCAAATCTCTATACATTTTGGTGCTCCCTGGGTGTATACAGAAATTAGAACTATGAGCATCGTCCAACAATTCTATTTTTAGATCAGGTTTATGGGGAACACAAAGCCTCTTCCCAAATTTAAAAATTCCACCTTCACACAAAAAGGCACTCAATCTCCCATCTTTCACAGCTTTAATCTTCTTTGTAAATTCATCATCATTGGTCTGAGAACTCTTTATCCTTTCAATTAAAGATGGTTTGGAAACCATTTGAAAAATTATTGAGGTTTCAACTTTCATTGTGATTCCCATATCCAACATTACTAAATCCATTAAAATTGGATCCCTCTCAACTCTCATCTTGTTCAAAACTCAATGATCCTTTCTGCTCAATGCATTTTCCACCTTATTTGCCTTCCCCGGGTGGTAGTGTATTGTGCAATCATAATCCTTGAGTAGTTCAAGCCATCTACTTTTCCTCATGTTGAGTTCTTTCTCTGAGTAAATATACTTCAAACTCTTTTCATCGGTATATATCTCACATTTTTCACTATCGAGATAATGTCTTCATATCTTCAGTGCAAAGATTATAGCAGCTGACTTGTGACCATGGGTAGGATAGTTTTTCTCATGAATTTTCAGTTATCGTGATGCATAGGCAATAACTCTATACTTTTTTATAAGGACACAACCAAGTACTTTCTTTGATGCATCACTATAAATAACGAACCCATCATTCCCCGATGGTAGAGTCAATATAAGAGCATTGAATAATCTTTTCATCAGTTCTTAAAATCATTCTTCATACTCTTTTTTCCAAACAAATTTAACCCCTTTACGTGTGATCTATGTTAATGGGTTAGCTAATCGGGAAACATTATGGACGAAATGTCGATAATAACCTGATAAACCAATGAAACTGTGTACCTCAGTTATACCCGTTGGTGGTGGACATTCTTGGATTGCTCCTATCTTAGAAGGATCAAAAGAGATTCCATCCATAGAGACAATATGTCCAAGAAAAAAAATCTCCTGAATACAGAATTCACACTTGCTAAACTTCCCATATAATTCATGTCTTCTAAGAATCTTCATGATAATTCGAAAGATATTTTCATGATATTTGTAGTTTTTGTAGTATACCAATATATCATCAATAAATACCTCCACAAAATCATCGAGATATTCTATGAGAACTCTATTCATTAGATCTATGAATACAGAGGGTGAATTAGTTAGCCCAAAATGCATTACAGTAAACTCATAATGCCCGTACCTAGTTTGAAATTCTATCTTCAAAATGTCTTCCTTCTTCAAACACAACTGGTGGTATCCAGATCGAAATTTAATCTTTGAAATGTATTGAGCTCCATGCAGTTGGTCAAATAAATCATCAATGTGTGGTAGGGGATACATGTTCTTTATTGTTATAGCATTGATTTCCCAATAGTCGATACATAACCTCATAGATCAATATTTCTTCTTATCAAAAAGGATAGGGGATCCCCATGGAGAATAACTAGTGAGAATAAATCCCTTATTACTCAATTCCTTTAGTTTTTTCTTTTTTTCAACGAATTCCACAGTGGCCATTCTATAATGGGTCTTCGATATGGGCATTGAACCAGGAATTAAATCAATGGAAAACTTAATTTCTTGTTCTGGAGGATGTCCACGTAAATCTTCTGGAAACACATATAAATATTATTTTACAGTAGTCACATCCTCTATTTGAACATTCACTTCCATACCCATAGTTATTTAATTTTCTCCATCCACAATAATTGAATTTATTTGTGCTACTGGGGGTGGATCAAGATAAAAATCAGATGGTGATGATTCTTCTCTAAAGATAAGGTGTTCTTTATCATCATCATCAAAAATCATAAACTCCTTCTTTATACAATAAATTTTCACATAATGGTCTAAAATCCAATCCATACCGAGGATTATATCAAATTAAATCAAGTGTATGATGAGGAGATCAGTAGATAATGAACATTTATGTGCTCTAATGGGGACTGATTCACAAAACATTGTTGCAATGATACTTACCTTAGGAGTTTTGACTGACAACTCCCTTTTTAAATCAAATTGGAAATATCTAACTTTCATAGAAAAATAGGTAGATATGAAACAATGTGATGATCCAGAAACAAATAAAGCATTTTCTAAACATGAGGAAACCATTAAATTACCGGTCACCATGCCTTTAAGAACTTCTTCCTCAGCACTAGTCATAGCATAAGATTGGCATTGATCCCTTGGCCTTTTTGATGTAAGTTTCCCTGAAGCTTATAACATTCATTTGGATAATGTCTCATCTCCCTGAAATTGAATCATTGAACATCTTTCTTCCCCTTGCAATCAAGATCTTGGTGGCCTTTTTCACCACACTTGTAATTGACTCCCATTCCTTTCATGAAAGTACCGGGTTGTTTCTTCCTTCATTTACTAAAAGATGGATATTCAAAGTCTTCCTTATTCCCCTTATTTCCATTCCTAGAGTTATCAGCAAATCTCTTCTTCTCTTGCTCTTCTTTAAAGTCAAAAGACTTAAAAAATTTCTTTTCTGTCTTGATATCACATGAGACAATATCTTCGTAAGATGAAAAGGATTGTGAGACTAATTCTCGAACGATAAATGCATTTATCCCATCAAATAAATGATCAATATTTCACCTTGTGTTACGTATATAATCTGCTGAATGCCTCACTAACCTTGTAAAGTTAGACTCATACTTTGCGACATTCTCAACCTCCTTTTGTCTGAGACTCAGAAATTTCCTTTCCATATCTGCTCGGTGGTCATGATGAATGTATTTTTCTATGAAATTCTCTCTGAACTCCCTTCATTTCATATTTTATACTTCATAATCATCCTTTTTGTTTTGAAGAAATGACCACCTTTGGTCAGCATCTCTAGTCAGGCGGTAAACTGCCATGATAACTTTTTCCCTTCACTACTCCCCAAGGTTTGGAATATTTTCTCTAAAAAATTTATCAATTGCTCAGATACTAATGGATTTGTACTCCCATTAAATGTTTGTGGTAGTTCCCTCATTAAGAGCTCTAACATTGATCCTCCAAGCTGTGGATATGGGTTTCCATATAGGTAAGGTTATTATTCATAACCTGAGTGAGTTGTCTCAGTATACTGATTAGCTGATCAACACTAGTTGCATCACCAACTCTATTATAATTATCTAGAGTAAGAGGGGACTCCCTACATGGAGTGTTTTCATTGATACATTTCCATTTCTTCCACTAGGAACCATTTCTAAACAATGGAATACATTATATTAGGTCATGAATCACAATACATAAATCCAAACTTTTAAAACACTTAATGTGAATTGAACAGTTTATGGATATAATCCATAATCATAAAAAATGTTTTCATTGAGGAAATATATACTCATAAACCCTTCATTATGGTTTGAAAATTAAATGATAATTATCCTATGCATATCCCCTGGGAGTGTTGTATCCAAGAGTGCTACAAGGGCCGTTGTCGTGCACCAGTTCCTGTTCGATTCTAGCTCAAAGCAGTGTTTTCAGGTTTTACCCCTAGGTACATTTTTACCAGAGACGCCTCTACCTGCTCATATCTAGACATGGATGTATTGCTCGGAAAACTCATAAAAACTCTACAATACCAAAATTCTAGGATGTTCTTCTATACTAATCCTCAATGTCCATCATAAGTCTATGAGCTCTAATCAGAGACTATTTAAATCTAGCTTCCAAGGTTTGTACTAAACATCCTCTGATACCAACTATAACGCCCTGACCCCAATTAACCAGAGGCAGTGCATTATAACAAAACATTGGCATGATAACAAATGATCAAGTCTTGAAAGACAGATTAGTTTAGTAGCCTTGGAATGACTAGATACATTTATAAAGTTTACATTACATCATAAAGTGAAAACTACAACAACATCTTATCTCCACACTCACATAACTCATTACTATCCATGCAGGTCATTCATAAAATACTTCTTCACATCCTAGGAAAAATAAAACATAGAAAGTGGTGAGATTAGATGCCCAGTAAGGATAAAAATATAGTGGAAACTATCATAAATAAGCATATACATTTAAGG
The DNA here is from genome assembly GCA_963277665.1 of Viscum album. Taxonomy (NCBI): domain Eukaryota; kingdom Viridiplantae; phylum Streptophyta; class Magnoliopsida; order Santalales; family Viscaceae; genus Viscum; species Viscum album. The sequence continues at coordinate 1,186,273,089 of OY728136.1, forward strand.
AAATGTATAAATAAAACAAAAGATGTTTAAACTTTAACTTCAGCATAATATGGCATAAATAAAATGAAATAATGCCATTTACATATTCACATGGATATTATACTAATAGAATAATCACATGAAATATCAATAACACTTTTATAATGATGGAATGCATAATGCCAGACTATCAGAACCACATAGTCAAGGCATTGTAACAAGAGTACAAATAATATTTTGTCAAGGCCTTGTTCCAAGACACTAGATTGTCGCATGAGATCTACCAATTAATCGAGGAGCTATATCGGGCTCCACCCGTCACATATTAAGTCCAATGCATTCCTCATATGAACATGTTTAATCATAACCTAAACATTCATATTAAAACAAGCATACGAAATGTCAATACTTTTTCCATAAACCATTAATGGTATAAATATAACACATCCACAGTCAAACATATCATAAAACCTTCAATACAATTTGTAAGTTTTGTATCATAATAAATCAACTTAAAATAAGTTTAAAATCCATCAAAAGATTTTGACAAAGATGAAATCAAAACTATTTTAGAGAAATATATCTTTTTTTAAATCATTTAAAAGTCACATAATTATAAAAGAAAACATTTACTTTGAAACTATTCTTATAATCTTGTAAGGGAATCTTTGACGATTTTATAATGGCGGAAAATAGTCACACCCGCCGTATAAGTTAAAAAAGGAATTCTTACCTTAATTCTGTCGAATATGTTAAAAAGGACCTTGTTTCGAAAACGATAGAAAGATTCCTTTATAAACTTCTAAAAAAGTCAAACAAGGGTATAAATTACATTAACCCATAGTCAGTATAATATTAAGAATTATTTCAAATATTTTTTTAAGAAACATGGATTTGGATGATAAAGAGGTCCCAGTAGATAATTACGTATAAACAACCTCAGATAATGAAGAGATTGTGAAATAAACCCTTACCTTGTACTTTTCCCTGGTCTAGGGTAGGATAAACACTTTAATAATGGTAAAATAATTATTATTAAATTATACAATAATCATATACATTAATATGATATCATATCTGATATTTTAACATTTCTTTATAAATAATATTTTATTATTATTGTTGTTTCGGGTGTTTACTTAATCATTTTCTTTTATATGTTTCGTTACATAAGCCATGTTATTTATGGATAAGTTATATCATATTCATATAAAGTATGATATCAAGTCATTAAACATTATTTTTAATCATCAAATGAGAATTATTCTTGAATGGATGCAATGGGGAATTAATCTCATCGCGTTCGTGGAGACGGTAGTCCGTACGTACGCACGAGTGACAATATCATTATTTTGATATTAAAATAGTATATAATTGGATGGTATATCATATATAAAGAATCATTATAATGTTATATTTATTATATACTTCAATTAAACATCATTATCATACCCATATAAATATTAATGTTTTTAATAACAATTACACCACGACGTGGAGACGGGAAGTCGTACGTACGCACGTATGGTGACATGTCATTCAAAGGATGGATAGAATACTGAATATGGTTGTACCATATTTATAATAACATCACATTATATATAATATAATGGATTTATAATTTTATAATGGAAATAACAAAGAATGAATAAGTGGAAGAAGAAACGTAATTGATAGAGGGTGGTGAAAACATTACCTCTTCTTTGGGTTCTTAATTTTGATTTGATCAAAAGGGCTCCGTAAGTTGGCTTTAGGACTAAAGTAAGGCCTTTAGAATAAAGTGAGGGAAGTTTATTGGATATTTGGGCAGTTTTTGGCAGATCCAAAAGGATTTTAAGGGACGAATTTTAGAGAAGGGGTGTCCCCTTTTATAAGTGGGGTGAGGGGCACATTAGGAAAAGATAGAATTATTATTTTATAATAAATTCATATTCAGTTTCTAGTGGATCCAAAGTAGATTATGTAAAGTCTACGGAGAGGATAGGTCTAAAAATACTAATCCAATCGGTTTTAGATAGGTTTGGGTCACTATATTAACCTTGTCGTTTAGTTTTAACTCTTAGTTAATTAGTTTGACATTTACCATGTCTCTTTGTATTTTTATATTATATGGTTAATAAACATAATATATACATTCAAGAGACCCTAAAGTAGTACATTAATAATACCCTTATCATTATATAATTCCTTTGGACTATCCTTACATTTTTAGGAATAGAATATCAATTAATAATATAATATTTGTTCTAAAAACTCATTTACGTCAATTTTGAAAAGTTTTAATAATTGATTTTTGTTAACCTAATAAAAACTTTATTAATTAGAAAAAAATTCATTTAAGAAATTATAACATGTCATATTAACCAATAAAATTCTTGTATGTCATCAAAACGTTCGAATTATATTTATTTTAACATTAATAATACCAATTATTTGATTCTTTAGTTAATAATGAAAATATTGCATCATTATTGTGTCATAAATATATTTCTTTATTCAATGTCTAAAAATTATAAATAAAATTCCATTTTTTAGGAAATAGTTTAATCTTTCTAATGAATATTTATAGTCGAAAATATAACATAAATAACCCTATGTAAAAATTGTTTTTCAAAAAGATATATGCTTGTGTCATTTTTGTATTTACGTTAACCTAATTAATATAAAGTGTCATTATCACTTAAAAGTGGATCCATGGGGTCCCAAAATAGACCCAAAGATGCCCATGGACGGACATGTATCATCCAATAGGTTTATGACACGTTTTAGGGTAATTTATTATTATTATAATATTACTTGTTTCCCCTTATTTATCGGATTTACCCTTTAACCATGGTAAATAAAATATGTACCAATGTAATTATTCAAAATGTCTAAAAATAAAAGTTACCTATTTACACAATTTTGAAATCCTGATTCTAAATATGGAATCCATTTTTCTAAATAAAAAACACAAAAGTGTCAGAAATTAATTTAAAATTAATTCCCACTATCAAAACAGAAAGCGTGTTTTTAAGAAATAATAACTATCAAAATATTGACATTTGTTTATGTCCGGTTTAAATGTGAAATTACTTCAAATGACCAAAATTTTATTAAACTGTAAAAATATATTCTAAATATATTTTAAAACCACTAAAATTCATAATTTATCACAAATAATTATTTTCATTAAAAAAGTTGTTTTTAATTAAAATTAAGTATTTTCACTGTTCATCAAAATATGAAATTTATCAGAAAAGTACCAACAATTCACCCTAAGCTAATTTCGATATTACGAATCAAAAAATGAAGTCCATTTTGAATGATAAAATTTATAGAATTTCCAAAAGTGGGTATTACTATTCATAACGACTAGTTTGATTGGTTATGGTGTGTTAAAAGTCAAAGATCGTACAACTAACACTACTTTATTATTCAAAGAGAAGCCTACCATGAAAGTTTGGGGTGTTAAAACCTCCCTTGGGAGGATTTTATTTTAGTGGGATCCACCTGAGGTTTAAAACCTCTTTCAATAAAATAGTTGGGTCCCATAGGGGCTTAAACCCCTTGAACTCCCCATAAATGGTGGAAAATCTTGAACTTCCCCATAATGGTGCCAATTCGCACAAAAATTAATTAACGACTCCAATTAATTAATTTTTGAAATATTTTGAATTATTTTAATTCCTGTCAACAATAAAATAAATGAAATAGATATTTTTTTATTTTTGGGTTGGAAACTCTCACTCTCTTGGTGCAGCCTTGGAGAAACTTGGGAGAACTTCATTCTCCACACAAAGAACACGAAGAATGTCCCTTCCGCCATAGAAGAACGATGAACACCATATTCATCCTTATTCATCCTGGGAAAAAGGGATGTGTTTCCGCCCACAAAGGATGCTAATGACTTCATCTCGACTCGTCTTCTCCGAGATCATACTCCTACAATATTGATGAAACAACGTCTGCCTTCGTACGAATTCGTCAACGATCACCAAAATAGTGGTCGGGGTTTGAGTTGAAATTATTTCCATTCTTCATCGTTCAAATTATGGAATGAGATTCTCTGATTTTTATCACAATAACATGGATGGATCAGACCACATGAACATGGCCCGAACCTCCCCCCTTTGTTTGATCACATTTGTTGGTGACGGCAGCGGCACAACAGCGGTGCCGGAAGGAAAAACTGCGGCGGAGAAACACGACCAGCAACGAGTTGAGTGCGGAAGAGGCTGGTAGTGTAAGGGATGCAAGGCCACTCGAGAAGCGTGGTGCCAGCGCGCTGTGCAGTAAACCATGTTGTGGCCATATGGGCCACGTTAGAGCCAGAGGTGCGTGGTGCCAGCGTGCTGTGCTGGAAACCAAGCTGTGGCCAGCTGGGCCCCATTAGAACCAGAGGGGCGTGGTGCCGTCACACCGTTTAGAGGAGCTGGACATTGCGGCTAGGCCGGGCGACAGCGGAGGCGGCGCGACGCCATCACGCTGCGCGAAGGCCGTCAGAACCACGACACCATCACACCGCAGTGGAGGAACCAGGGAGGTCGGCTGAGCCAGCCATCGGTGCGCGCTACATTCATGACCCCACCGGTCCCGCGGTTCACCGAACCGGCGCCTAGCACCAGTTTCTTCAGAAGCCAGGGGCATGACACCCCCCCCCCCTCCCATGGCGTGGCCAGCCTGGCCATGCGGGTCAGCCATCCAGGCCATGGGGGCATGCCAGCCAGGTCATGCATGTTGGCTGGACAGGTCCTACAGGGAAGCCAGCTAGGCCACGCGGGCCAGCCAGTCGGCCAGGCCGCCCTCGGTAGGGCCACCATTAGGTTGGGACGTTCCCTCGACTTAGGCTTCATCCAAAGACCGCGTCTGATCCACAGACTGGGTCAGACCTCGGTACGAACCGGGTCGGTCTGATAGGGTTGTACTAGACCCGGACCTGTTTGGCTGGTTTACACCTTTTCACCCATATCTTGGCCTACGGGTTTCCGATCGACGAATCATCTATAAAGATAGGAATATTAGAACGAGATCGTACTTTTGGGATACCCTACTTGAGTTTTGGACATAGTTGGGTTACGATCGGGTTGGATTGGACCTAGACACCAACCGGGCCCCTAGAAAAGAAATGCCAATAACTCACAGACCTGGCGTCCCGATTGACGTGTCGTCTATGGCATTGGGTTCCTTATGATACGATAGAACTATGGGATACATCAACTCAAGACTTCATGGTAGTTGATGTATTGACACTTGGCTCGAGGAGTGGACCCTCCCAAAATCGAGCGTACAATGTGTGAGAACCCAAGGGATGGATGTGAATGAGATGATAGGATCTTACGTAGACCTACTACTGTACAAGGATCCTCTGTAGGTTCGAAAATAAAGATATTGTACCAAGATCCTCCGTGGGTTCGAAAGCGACGGTACTGGACCAGGATCCTCCGTTTGTTTGACAGTGATGACATCTGAACTGGGATCCTCCATGGGTTTGACAACACTGATATTGTACCAGGTTCCTATGTGGGTTAGACAGAGGAGGTGATTTAGTGGATACATCTAATTATCTATACCCCTCTTCCCGAGTTGTATACCTATGTGAGATGAGTCTTGACTTTCAGTTGTTATCATCGAGATGATTAACTTTTCTTCCTTTGTGGAATGGGTTGTGCTGGGGCTTGAGAGTTATATCTGGACTATTATTGGTAACATCAGTATATGTATGGGAATATACCTATGTAGGGATGGTTGATACTCTGTTATTGTATCTTACTATTGTGGTTTATCCTTAGTGGATTCTGGGATAACTCTAGGGGTCTTAGGGTCCCCAAATGAGTATTGTTATAGTCACCCTTGCACGGGCTTCGCCCGTACCTTGTTGTGTTCTGTATAGATGACGGACAACAGTGATCGAGGCTAAGGGTGATGGACGAGAGGCTACACGGAGCTGGACTAGATGGGAGATAACTCAAGGATGAGTTGTTAGAGATCTATACCTACCTTTCAGGTAGGATTCCTCGGTGGACGATCTAGAATTTTATCTTTGACTTTTAGTTGTTTGTCCCTTTTTCGGTTGTACTTGCTTCCCGTTGTACCTGTATTGTACTATTGGGATTGTATTTCCGGCCCTTTTACTTTTCAGCACTTCTTTTTTGTATACAGATATACTTAGTGTCTTGCTTCAAGCTATTACTCTGATTGTGGGTGTTTATAGTTTATAAAGCCAATGCCTTCCAATTTTAGGGATTGACACCATTGGTGCTAGTTGCCAGCTCCTGGCCTATGGAAGGCCGACATTGGGTAGTCATGGCATGGTCCTTGAGGATGAGTCCTGACAGTTAGAATTGTAATATGTCTACATTAAAATCCAGTAAATCATTGGGGAATCGTAAGGAATTATTGAAAATAAAAACACTTTTGTTATAAAATCAAATAGAATTGGTTATGAAGATAAAATTTTCAAGGATTTAACAAATTATAATAAACTAACATGTTTAATGATGAAATAAAAGAATGAAACTGAAAAAGGATTTAAATAATAATCATTGATACTATTCCCAAAATTATTAACCTATTAATATGAAATTTAATAGTGATGGTGAATCTAATATCACTAATAATGTGTCATATTTGGATAAATGGGACATACATATGAATATATAAAGATGACAGTAGTTACATACAATGTAAAGGGATTAAATTAATGAATAAAATTAATAAAATTAATAAAAATTAATAAAACCATTGAATGGGGAATATTTTAATTTGTTATAAATATAATTTTTCAGGTGAAAGAGAAGATATGAAATTTTATAAGAAAATTATTTATGAAAAGTTTAAGGAGTCAATATGATTTTTAATTCATTAAATAAATTATAGTATATTGTTAAAAAGAAATAATTTGTTAATAAACATAAAGATATAATAACTGAGACTCAAATATATATCGAATGTACATGGAAGTTCTTGAAAAAAAATAAAAATATAAAAAAAACATTATTGAAGATATAGTTAAGTAAATTAAAAAATTATTTGAATGATGTAAAACAAAATAAAGATAAACTTTTAGAATAGAAAATTTATTTTTAAAAAGATATTTAGAATGTATCCACAATGAATAATTTGTAGGGGAATTATTCTTCTTCAAGTGGAGTTTGAACACCTGGTCAAATAAGAAGTATGGAATATTAATATTGATTTGACTGATTTTGATGAGAAAAATAATTTAATGATTTTAGAGAATAATGAAATTAATAAATATTTTTTCTATAAATTAATGATAAATTATGAATGGAGAAAGTATTTCCCATCAAACAGTTATTTCAAATAAGTACATTAAAATTGTAGAAAAATTATTACGATTTAACTTTAGAATAAAGTTGGTTCATATGAAACATCATTAAAAATGGTATGATCAATTTTATATTTCTAATTATTAACGTTTTTGTGAATTAATAAAAAATTCCATATAATTTAAAGCGACATTTCATAGTGACATGGAAAATAATTAATATTTTTCATAATGTATTGCCAAATTTTTTTATAGTGGCTCAATTTCCTTTTAATGTAAATTAAATAAGGCCACTAATTTGTCTACTTTTTTACTATATTTTTTATCACATTAATTTCTATTTAAAAATATTAATATTGATTATTGAGTATAATTCAGAATAACATATTAAAAAATTACAGGGAAGGGATATTTTATTAGGATATAAATAATTTTATTTCGTTTATTTTTTATTTTTTACTATATTTTCATTTAAAACGTAGTTTGATTGGTTTTATTATTTTCCATTTAAATATTTTATCATAATTAAAAATCCAATATAGGTTGATAAATAGTATTTCATTCATGAGGAATTATTTAGTTCAAATATGATGAATTTAGTTGGTTTCTATTATGTTTAAATTATAATTATTTTAATTTAAAAATATTTCATTATTCTAAGAGTGATTAATGAAATCAATTCTAATGAGTGAAATTTCAATATTTATTTCATCATTATAAGATGTGTTCTAATATTTTAAAATTATTCACAATACATTTTTTATTTACAGAATCATGAGTTATATATTTAATTATTGAATTAGAATTGATTTTATTTTAATAAATTTAGAGTTTATTAAATCTATAAAAATTATTGAGTTGTTTATTTATTTTTAAGACCAGGTTCATAGAGCCAATGGAAAATTTCCACCCCATTTAATGATAATATAAGGGTAGGAAAATTAGTATTGGGGAATCACTTTCCTATAAAATTTACCCTTTCCAACCCTTCCTTTAGTTTTATCATGAATTTATTTCAAAATATTTTTTAGAGATTAACTATATCATGGACGTCGTTAAAAGTATAAGATTACCTATAAAGGTGAATATGTCAATATTTTATCATTTTTAATACACATGGTGTTTTATAATGAAAATTCAAATTTTATTTCTATAATTTCACTTATTATGTAGGTTATAAAGGGATATTTGTAGGTAAATAAATGATGAAAAATAGAAAAAGTGAAAATAAATAGTGGGAATTAATAACTACATTGCATTATGATCTAGTACATGATGTAAGAAGTATGATATTGTGACTGATGATATATTTTGTAAATAAATTTAATAAGAAACTTTTTTATTGAGTTAAAAATTATTATAATGAAATATACAATAATATTCAACCGTGATATTAATGTTTAAAAATTTAAAAATTTTACCCAATAATTATTCTTTAGAACAACCCTATCTTTGATATCAATAATTGTATAAGTTTATATATATATCAGTGTATATGTGAGATTCATAGGAATTTAATGTTATGAGTTTTGAAAAGTAACTAAAATAAATAATATCATATTACAATATATCCCTTGAAATCATGGGGAACGATATAAGTGAGTTGATTATCACATGTTATGATATAATCATATCATAGTGGGTATACAAATTTTACAATTATATTTTATCATATTCAATGATATAAATTATGATATAGAAGACAGTGCATGGATCATACACATGTCCCATATAGTCTCATTAGTTAGAAATCAATGATATTTTTTCATTTATATAGTGGTACTCATTTAATATATTTAAAAGTTTAGACATGTAATGGGACATGAATTATTATAATACATTATGGAATCTATGATATGGGTAGTCGTTCTCTGAATCAAATCATTTAATAAAAATAGTTTATAAAATGAATGAGAACCCTCTATTTATGAGTGCTATGATGTATGAATTCCTGTAGTTGATCTCTTAATTTATTATTTATTAATTCAAAATATTTGAAGATGGTATAAGCATGAATTTTTAATAAGATTATTCCTATAATTATGATTCAGTATCTATGTTTCGTGAAATTAATTCTGATTAAATAGTATTTCACTATATGTTTGATATCATTATCAAAAATAATTCACCAAAGAGTAAATTATGGATTATGGTGTATTTTAGGTATGATAATGTGTTTATGTACTTTAATGGAAATTTTTATTTTTTTAAAGCTGTATTTGATTATTTAAAATATTTTTCTACTACTGAGGATCATTATATGATTTTTAAAATCCCTCATAGGTATCATAACCACCCACATCAAATATTTTTTCCCCTACTGATATTTCAATGAACAAATATGTTTTAAATTGTTTGGAATCATATTGTAGTATATGATATGTATGATTGGTTTTTTAGATTAGATATAATGAATGAGTACCATATATTCGTGGGTGTCATATATTGAAATCTCAATGATTTATTTTTATTTTATAATATATAATACGTGTTTTCAAAAATCATGAATGAATTTTTCATTTTCAAAAAAATAAATAATCATGTCATTTCATCAATACAAAGAATATCATAAAATACAAATGGGTCCTTATTATTGATTCAATCATGAGTTGTGAATCAATAGATATTACAATTTATAATCTCATTATAAATTGTAAATTAATATATAGCCTTTAAATATAAAATAATTTATACTTTTTTATAATCAACTACTATTTATTAAATATTTATAAATTATAAGTGTTATGGAAGATAAAATTATATATTTATTTTCCAATTAAAAATAAAATTCTTAGATTTTCTTCTTTATGTTTTATAAAATAAAAATCTATTTTTTATCTATTAATTCATTTTAAAATATTTAAGATTATGAAATATGTATAATATGTATTCTTCAAATATTATGATTAATTGATTCATTTAAAATTTTATATCCATCCAATACACTCGTTGTCTAAAAATAGAAGATTTTGTTTTTATCCACCGTGTCCTCTATTTCTAATAGAATTTATATGCTTGAATTTAGTGATTGAAAATATTTTAAACATAATAGGTTTTAGTGTAATGATGATTTCTTTTCTCTCTTGAATAATGAATCCCTTTATACGGGAGGTTGGGATAGCCTTAATACTACAATGGATTCTTACTACTTATTCAATAATGATGGTGGCACAATCTAAACCAAGTAGTGGCTCCAGAAATAACTATCACAAGCCCACCTCCAGAGACTAGGTGTGGAGATGAGCGCTGAAGAAATATCTAAACTCGATGGGGCCTTTTCCTAAGTACCAACATGCACAAACACATAGCAATCTCAGTGAAAAATTGTAGATAAAAAAATTAAAATATAGAACATTACTATAATGTAAACCAAGAATTCATAACCGCTATGGTGTACAAGAGTATGAATGTAAAATCTGTAATGTAATGAGAAAAAATTCATACCTAAGCGTAAATAGATTCCAACAAGAAAAAACTAGAAAATTAATCTGTTGAGAGATCCCTTCTCGAGATCTCTAAGCTATATCCATATATGTAGTCAAAAGCACTGAGTTTCCCTAAGCTCATCTGAATTCATTGTCGACATATCCATCCACTTCATAAGAATTGACCCTTGTGTGAAAATACAATTTAGGGGTGATTATATACATACCCATTAGGATAACACGAAATTGGAAGTGGGAACAATAAGAGATACAAAGGAAAGGAAATAAAATATAAAGAATATACACTCATAGAGAATTTCACAACCCAACCCAAGATTGAAAGTGAACTCATCCAAAGGAAAGGGGATAAACATGGTGAGTATATTAAATACCCATTGAGTATTATCCACCTATAGTTGGAGTGTAGGATCATCCAAACCCAAAAATCTTAACATGTAAATCATGTGACTTACCCAGAACATAATCTCACCTCCTGGATATAGAGTAACAAAATACAAGTAGTGGATTTAGAACCTATATGTTTATATTTGTGCTCAGTCAAAAGAACACCAAATGAGATAGTAAGGGAATATTCATATCAATGCTAATCCCAATAATAAGAGTGTCCAATTGTTCCAAAATTCCATCAATTATGCCTAATATCTCACACATTTTTTCATAAGTATCTATCCACATCATTCCAGGCCTTGCTATTATGCCACATAGTAGAGGAGACAAATAATCAATGTAGATGACTATTTCCCAAGTATGTTTGGGGGGTTACTTTTATAGTATCTGTGTAAGACCCTTGCCCATGATGTTGGGGAGTTCCACTATAGTGGTGTCAATGAACCACACCCTATCCGATAATGGGTTCCACTTGGAAGGTAGAGGAATCACATCTATATTGATGTGCGATTACAATATATAGCTGGAGGACTCATGAGGAGGTCCAATAGAGGGGTTCCACTATGTAGTCAAGGACCCACTCCTCGGTACCACAGGAGGTTCCACTATAGTAATTGAGTTCTTTCACCCTACCTGATAGGGGGATTCCACTCACAATGTACACGTAGAGGACACATGACCATACAAATATGGTGGTAAACTGTATAGATCTAGGACTCCACTTCCTTGCTATTTTGAATAAAAAAACATAGAAATGTCTAATGATTGTTCCTAATAACATTCATCAGTGAGCGTTGCCTATATAAGATCTATGTCTAGAACATTTCACAACATATATGAAAAGCCAAAATAGAGGGAACCATCACTTTCTATAAGAAACAAAAACAAGGATATTCTACTCGTGGGACAAAATACATGTTCAAATGAAGGATAGGTGGAAATGAAGAGTTTCATAAATAGAGGTCAAGAGTTATGCATTGTTTTAAGGGACCAACAAGGCATGTGGTCTCAAACCACCAATATGTCGTGTACCTAGTATAAATATGTCTCCCATATGATGTAAAATTACATGATGTGTTTGTGGACTACACATTATTTCCAATATTACAAGGACCAAGCCATATCTATGTACCGGACCCTGTGTCCATGTACTCGGGTGCACGACCATGTATCTGGCCATGTACATACTAATGGGTTATAATCAGTGTTATCCATTACATGGTTCTTACATCTAGGGAATGTGTACACATCATCTAGGAGGACAATTGGACATTCCTCCCATAAGATTTCCCAAACCATAGCCACCATCACTGTGGGGATACAAGACATGTGTTCATCCCTATACACAGTGTGCAATTATGGTTTCTCCAAATTTCTTGATCTGATTACCTAGCCTAAAATAAAGTCTTCAACCTTTAGATTCAACCCTGTCACTTCCTAAAACATTTCAATATTACTGTAGATCATGGATTCTAGTTGTCTATCACCAAAAAGTGGATTTTTTTATCATTGAAGTTTTCTCTGTACTTTTTGCACGATATTGTGCCTTCCACCACCATGTATTTATACACCGATAATAATAATGATCTACCATTCATCACAAAAATCTAATATCTAGATATAATTCATCGATTCATGCTTTGTTTCTTAATTCATCATGGTTTTAGGGGTCTGATCGGCCTCAATACTGCCCAAAAATGTCGAACGGGAACTATAGGGTCCTACTGGTGGTGAAAGAGAAGAATAAATGTGAGCAAAATCACCATAAAAAATTATATGTTGATAATTTTCCTAGAGTTATTTTTCAAATGATTGAAAATGGTTATCTGAGTCTACAAACCAATGAAATAAATTAAGGTTCCAAAACTTGGGTGCATGCAGTTGAAAAAAATTTATGCATATCCCAAAACAAGGATGGATATGATCAATAAATTTTATAAAAGGGTGTAAATGACTAATTTATGAGTTTTACCTAGATTTGGGATCATTTGTTGATGAGAACTACGCTCACCAATGAGGAAGATGTATTATTTCATTCGATGCATCCGGATCTAATTTGATCTGACATGTCGTCATCATTCAATGTGATTTGATAATGGAAGGATGAATAAAATAATTGTTGGTGATTTTATAGACCCAAACCTTGACATACATGGACATTACATTACTTTTTCGGAATACATAATACATGACAAGAACCAACACTCAAGGACCGTAATAGTTTAGTGTCTTTGGAAACTCGGAACATAATCTTCTAATCGTGGTGAATGATCTTCAACATCTCCCATAAAGATATTCTCCTTTTGTTTTCTTACATAAAAACTTTCTTAGAATACTGGGTAATTGAAAACATAAAAAAGGGTGAGATCAAATGCTCAGTAAGGGTAATCGTGGTGGAAATAAACAAATCATATACATTTGTACTTAAAAACATGAACATAAAGTTTACACATCAAAATATTGAGTTTTGAAATAAATCATGGTAGTACGTAAGGAATAGGTAATAAAGGAACATTAATAAAGATAATATAGAATGGAAATAAAACATTTAATTGTGTCCAAGAATTAAGCACATGATATGATGTCCATAGTAGCCAAGGCATTGCTACCAAGAACATCATAGTGGACAAAGTCCCTTTCTGAATCGAGTTCACTCCTCGTTTTGGTCATGTAACACTGAACCAGATTGACTTACCATTCCAGAAATGTCTATCTCACGATATATAAATCTTTACCCAATGAATTGGAGGGAGATATAGGTCCCACCCATCTCATAATTAAATCATTCTTACATGTTCCACAACATAAACATAAATCATTCATCATAACCCAAAGAATAAAATGGGTTTCATAAACATCATCCCATCATAACCTAATCCGTGTAAAACAAATGGATTTAATTTCATCATAAGATAAGTGAAACCTTATAAATCATAGAGAAATTATACTTGAAACATACACGTGTGAAGGAATGTCATCTTAGATGGAATATGGATTTGATAAAACACTTGAGATAAATTCTTAAAGAAAATATCCTTTCTTATTCAAAATCATTTTCTTTTCACAAAATTCCATGAAATTTTAAAAGAAAAGAATTTTTTTGAAAATAGTCATGAAATCTTGTTGAGTATGCTTCATGAAAATATGTTTTTATGAAACCGTAAAAATCTTTTCATGCCGTATAAGATAAAAAAACATTGTCCTCGTATTTTTGTCAGAAATGTCAAAAAGTACCTCGTATGGTAAACAAAAGAATGATTCCTTCCATACGATGTGGTAAAAGTAAAAAGAAGTTAAAAATGTCTTTAAACGTACATGGATGAAAAGTTAAAATTTTATGAAAACATTTTGAGAACATATGGACATGGATAATAAATATAACCCCAGTAAATACTTACGAATAAACAATCTCATATAAGAATGAGATTGGAATAATTATCCCTTATCTTATGTCTGATATACTTCGTATGTATCCGAACATCCTTTATAATGATTTAAATAATGACATTGACTTATTACAGAATCATATTCATTGTTATGATATCATATATGTTTCACTTATGACTTTATATTACCCGTTCTTTTGTAAATTTTGTGTTAAAGAAGCATTTTGGGTAAAATGTTTTATTTATCATACATGTTTGGACTTGTTGTTCTTGATATTATTACTACATATATCATGATTTAATTACTTCCAGAATGTAAATATAATCCCCCAGCCTTAAACCTTACTTAATATTGAATTAAATGAATAATTCACGTTGAGGATCTTTTCAGGTTTAGAGATTTAGAGAATAAGAACATAACTATTACATCTCAAAAGATTACAAAGTAGTCACTTCTACTAAGTTTCCATAATAATAAAAAAACTCTTAAAAAGAAATGTGTCTAGTTCCATGTTTTATATAGGATGACATTCCCTTGATTCCATCCTTGACCTTATTCCACATTATGTCCTGTGAAAACATTTCAAAAAAACATGGGGTGAGCATAAAAATCTCAGTAAGGGATACAGAAATAATGAAAACTGTTAGTTTTTCAAACATCAATTAAACCATATATACTCTATCAAAGTAATACCTTCACCTTCATGAAGTAGTAAAAACTCTTCACTGAATAAAGTATCATTACATACCTTTTTTTAACCAAAGGATTACTATAAAACCCATAAAAAGAACACATAACATATATAAAGGTAACTTGGGGCATAAACATACTTATGTGGAATAACCATACGGTCGACTTCCACACATATCACTTAATGGAATAGCCATACGGCCAATTTCCATACATACTTAATGGAATAGCCATACGGCCGACTTCCATACCCAATGCATTGGAGGTTATAACGTAACCACCCGTCCTGGTATTCACGGCACCACCCGTCATATGGTTTATAATGTAACCACCCGTTAAAATGTCCAAGTTCCAGTATAAAATCATAAAACATAAAACCAATATAAAGGAATGATAACATTTCCACATTTCAATCACAATATATCATAAATATATTGACATAATAGAATCCTTTTTCAAAACCATTTTCAATAACAAAATACATAAAAGAGTATATGGTATTTATTTTATTCTAAAAACATTACGGCTTGTTGAGGAAGCCAAAGACCAAATAATACTCGCGGAGGCGGAAAAGGTCGTTGTCACCGCGTACGTTAAAAGAAACATTCCTTTTTGTCGTTTTGTAAAAATCATCGTAGAAAAAGATTACTTTTGTATAAAATTAAAAGTCAAAGGGGTTTATATACCGTATAAAAAAAAGTTGTGTATAAAACGAAATATGCCTCAATGAAAGGAGATTGAGACGAAGTCCCTTACCTCGGGTCCGACTTGACTCGATCGTTCTTTAACGTCCTGAATAATAAACTTGAGTTAATTTATACTTGATTAAGAACCTTTTTAAAGTTCATTATTCCTTTTATATCACTTATTGCCATGTTATAAACATTATGTAACCATTTATGTTAATAAAGTTTGTTTTGTCAATATTTGGTTCTTAAGTCGAAAGTGGACTTCTTACAATTGCATGTTGTTCGTGTGGTCAAAGGTTCTTTATATCCAGAATGAAATTCTCAATTAGGATATAATATGTATCATATATATCCAGAATATACATGTATTTATAATATTACATAACCATTTAGTGGTAAGAAATGAAATGCACCGTTCATGGAGACGGTAAGCCGTACGTACGCATGAACGCTACTTTCATTTCTTTGTCATATTAATGGAATTAAAACTAAATGAGTTATGTATATTTTAATTCCAGAATTATATTCATCATTTAGATATATCATTAATTATATATATCCATTATATACATTTACTTTTAATAGTACATTACATTTGGGGATAAGAAATGAAATGCACCGTTCATGGAGACGGTAAGCCGTACGTACGCATGAACGCTACCTTCATTTCTATCTCATACTTTAATGGAATGAAATAATAATGATATAGAGGTATATTATAATTCCAGTATAAAATAATATATAATAACTTTAAATCAATCCTTTACATGTCCCACATATGGAATTAACGAATCACATCACTTTGAGGGGGCGGTAGTCCGCACTTCCTTAAATGAAGATATCGTGTTTACCCATAATGGAAACCATAAAGGTATTCCAAAAATGAAAAATACAGAAGCTTAAAGAAAAAAATAAACATATTATATATCATATATAAAAATAGTGACATCATAATGGCCACCCTTGAAGGTGTTAAATGAGTATTGAACAATCATCGTTTCGGGAGGCAGAATTTCGCCATCCATGGAAGCCGTATGTTCTTTAACCATTTGATGTAGTTGTGTGAGAGTGTAGCCCAAATAAATATTATAACAACATCTTAGTATATTGAAGATACTGGTGTTGTTACAAAAGAAGTAAATAAAAAGAGTTTAGAGGGTTGGAGAAGCAAAATAAAACAAATGAACAAGAGAGAATGAATTACCTTTAAAAGTGTAACTACTTTTGATTTGAGCCTAAAGGCTTCCTTTGAAAGGATTCTACCCAAAGGGAATCCTCTAGGATGAGGAGAGGGATGTTTAGAGAGTAATTGGGCAGGGGTTGGCCGAGCCAAAGGCTTGAGGATTGTGTGAAATGAGGTAGAGGTGGGGGCCTTTTATAAGAGGAGAGGAGGGGAACTTTTGGAAAGTAATGAAATATTACTTTATTTGAAAATGTGTTTCGGTTTTAAAAGGTCCCACATTGATATAATTTGTGGATAAGGTGATACGGGTTCGAAATACACCCATCCAATAAGTTTTGGACATGTTTAGTTTATAGATTTTACATTATCTTTCCATTTTATTTAAATCGTTAAATAATGAGGTCATCGCTGCATCATCATGATGTCATAAATAAATTAATTTATTTAAAGTATAAAAATTATAAAATAAATACTATGATGTATGAAATCTTTTTAGCTTTCCAATGACTATTTATAATCAAAAATCTTATCTCTATAACCCCATGTAAAAATTGTTTTCGTAAAACATATTATGTTTGTGTCATTTTTACTTTTACATTAAATAAAAAGTTATTAATGTCATTTCCCAACCAAAGTGTCTCCATGGGGTCCCCAAGTTGACCCATGGATTTTCTTGGTCGTCCATGACACAACCAATATGGTTGAGACATGTTTCTAGGTCATTTCATATTATTAAAGCATTATTTATACCTTAAACTACCCTAATTACCACTAATCGTGATTAAGAACTTAATAAGTTACTATTCACGAAAAAATTATTATAATCTCATTGAACCAAATTTTACTTCTTAATGACAACCATGTATGTAGGATTTTTGAAATTCAAAATACAATGATGGAAAAATTTCATTTAAATGGAAAATCAGTCTTTATAAGTACCACTTAGTGATTTCACTATTCATCAAAAATTGAAGTTTTTCAGAAAATTACCAAAAATTCACCCTAAGCTATATTTGATATTACGAATTCAAAAATGAAGTCTATTTTACAAAATTCAAAATATATAAGTCACATTAATTAATTTAATAATTAATTCCCGCTGTCAGAGAAAATAGCATGTTTTTATGAAACAATAAGTATCAAAAGATTGACACTAGTTTAAGTCCGATTTCAAAGTGAAATTAATTACAACGACCACTATTGGATTTAATGGTAATTTTTTTTTCTAATTTCACTTTAAAACCCATTAAAAATATAATCTAATCATATAAATAAATTAGATTAAAAAGAGGTTTTGAATTAAAATTCAATATTTTACACTATTCATAAAAAAATGAACTTTATCAGAAAGGTACCAAAAAAATACACAAAGTAAATTTTGATGTCCCGATTCTAAAGAAGAGTTATATTTAGTCCAATAGAATTTATAAAATCGATCAAAACTATATTTAATGACGGCTCTCTGTCAAAAGGTGATAAGTGGACCTTTCGTGAAAATTAGGGTATAAATACCTAAAATTGAACTCTTTCCGTATTTTAATCCTTTATCTTTTATTGGGAAAATGTAAAAACATTTAAAAACATATACAATAATATTTTAGTTATTTCTATCCATTCCCGCCAGTACAATGGCTACTCGTTAACTAACATTTAAAATAATATTATTTTATTACTTGTGTGCAACGTAACTTTTCAAAGAAACTCATTGTTGCGTACCGAGTACGCTATCGAACGTAGAAACCCCTTTTAATTAAAATTAATATTTAATTCGTAAATATTAATAAATATGAAAATTCTTTATTCTTTAATTACCTAGGATGTTACATATTTCCCCCCTTTTGGGAATTTCATCCTCGCAATTTTATTCACTTATCAAAATAAGTGGGGGTATTTATCCCTCATAGCATTTTCAGATTCCCACGTTGCCTCTTCAATCACATGGTTTTTCCACAAAACCTTTACCTGATGAATCACCTTATTTCGTAACACCTGCTCCCTGTGGTGAAGAATCTAGACCGGTTGTTCCTCATAAGATAGGTTCTCTTCCAGCTAAACTACCTCTGGACTCAAAACATGAGATGGATCTGGCATATACTTCCTCAACATTGAAACATGAAAAACATTGTGTACCTGAGATAAACTCGGAAGAAATCCACTCGGTATGCAACTGATCCAACTCTCTCCAGAATTTCGTATGGTCCAATAAACCTTAGACTCAGCTTTCATTTCTTACCAAATCTCATCACACTTTTCCAAGGAGAAACCGTGAGAAAAACATGATCACCTACCTCGAAAGATAGATCCTTCCTCCGGTTATCCGCATAACTCTTCTGCCTGCTCTGAGCTGTTCTCATGTGCTTCTGAATCAACTGAACTTTTTCTGCCATCTCTTCTACCAATTCTGGTCCCATCAACTTCCTTTCACCCACTTCATCCCAGAAAGCTGGAGTTCGACACCACTTCCCATATAATTCCTGAAATGGTGCCATCTGTATACTGGAATGAAAACTGTTATTATATGAAAATTCAACCAAAGAAAGATGTTGGTCCCAACATCCCTAATAATCCATAGAATAATCTCGTAGCATATCTTCCAATGTCTGAATTGTTCGTTCTGACTGCCCATCTGATTGAGGATGAAAAGCTGTACTAAAATTTAATTCAGTACCCAACGACTTCTGAAGGCCTTTCCAAAAGTTAGAAGTAAACCTGGGTCACGATCTGATACAATGGAGAGAGGAACTCCATGTAACCTGAATATCTCTTTAAGATACAAACGGGAAAGTTGATCTAGAGAGAAAGTATCTCGTATAGCAAGGAAAAGAGAAGATTTAGTCAAGCGATCAACAATAACCCAAATTGCATTATTACCTCGAGATGTCTTCAGTAATCCAACAACAAAGTCCATGGATATATTCTCCCATTTCCACTCTGGCACTGGTAAAGGCTGAAGCATCCCTTTCGGTAACTTTCGCTCTGCTTTAACCTGTTGACATGTCAAACACTTCACAGTAAAATAAACAATATCTCTTTTCATTCCATCCCACCATTACTACTCCCGCAGATCTCTGTACATCTTAGTACTGCCAGGATGAACTGAAAACGGGGAACTATGAGCTTCACATAACAACTCTCTCTTCAACTGTGAATCACAAGGCACACATAACCTCTTCCCAAACCTCAAAACACAATCATTATCAATGTTGAATTCAGGAAACTTACCTTTCTGAACCAGCTCTACCTTTTTCTACAACTCGCTGTCTTGCTTCTGTGTTTGCTTGATTCTGTCTGATAGAGAAGATTTCACTGATACCTGAAACAAAACAGAAGGACTTCCTGCACCAACAACTTCTATGCCAAAGTTCATCAAATAAAAAACCAAAGGATCTCGTTCCAAACGTACCATGGTTAATGAAGCATTACTTTTTCGACTCAAAGCATCAGCCACTTTATTTACTTTTCCCGGATGGTAGTGGATTGTACAATCATAATCCTTGATTAATTCCAGCCATCTCCTCTGTCTCATGTTCAATTCTTTCTGATTGAATATATACTTTAAACTCTTGTGATCAGTATATATTTCACACTTTACTCCAAACAAATGATGCCTCTAAATTTTTAAAGCAAATACAACAGCAGCTAATTACAAATCATGTGTAGGTTAATTTACCTCATGAGTTTTCAACTGACGTGAAGCATAATCAATTACCTGATCATTCTGCATTAGGACACAGCCAAGTCCCTTCAACGAAGCATCACTGTATATAACAAACTCACCATTCCTGGAAGGAAGTTCCAAAACTGGAGCATTCACCAATCTTCTTTTCAACTCTTGAAACCAATCATCACATTCTTTTGTCCAGATGAACTTAACACCCTTACGAGTTAGCTTAGTCATTGGACTAGATAACCGTGAAAAATTTCTATCAAACCTTCGGTAATAACCTGCCAAACCAAGAAAACTACGGATCTCAGTTACATTTGTGGGTCTCGGCCATTATTCAACAACTTTTGTTTTAGTAGGATCAACAGTTATGCCATCTTTTGAAACAATGTGACCCAGGAAAGAAATTTGTTGTAACCAAAACTCACACTTGCTGAATTTTCCATATAGATTCTTTTATTTTAAGGTTTGAAAGATAACCCATAAATGACTTTCATTCTCCTCTTTACTTTTAGAAAACACCAAAATATCATTAATGAAAACAACCACGATTTATCACCTGATTAAACTGAGCCATCACTACAACAAACTGTTTAGTTCTGATTCTGACCATCTCAGGATGCCGATTTAGAAGCTCATTTCTATCTGTGTACATTCCTAGCACAACTTCCTTGTTTCCTCTTTGAAAAAACATTCTGAACACTAAAATACCTTGGGTGAAGCAACATGGTAATCTTTAAATGCTATATCATTTCAGTCATGCCATAAATTAACTTATAATTTAACAATTTTCTAACTCCTAATGTTGTCTAAACCGACCTCTGATACCAACTATAAGGCCCCAGCCTTAAACCGTACTTAATATTGAATTAAATGAATAATTCATGTTGAGGATCTTTTAAGGTTTAGAGTTTTAGAGAATTAGAACATAACTATTACATCTCAAAAGATTACAAAGTAGTCACTTCTACTATGTTTCCATAATAATAATAAAAACTCTTAAAAAGAAACGTGTCTAGTTCCATGTTTTATATAGGATGACATTCCCTTGATTCCATCCTTGACCTTATTCAACATTAAGTCCTGTGAAAACATTTCAAAAAAACTTGGGGTGAGCATAAAAATCTCAGTAAGGGATACAGAATGAATGAAAACTGTTAGTTTTTCAAACATCAAGTAAACCATATATACTCTATCAAAGTAATACCTTCACCTTCATGAAGTAGTAAAAAATCTTCACTAAATAAAGTATCATTACTTACCTTTTTGTAACCAAAGGATTACCATAAAACCCATAAAAAGAACACATAACATATATAAAGGTAAATTGGGGCATAAACATACTTAAGTGGAATAACCATACGGTCGACTTCCACACATATCACTTAATGGAATAGCCATACGACCAATTTCCATACATACTTAATGGAATAGTCATACGGCCGACTTCCATACCCAATGCATTGGAGGTTATAACGTAACCACCCGTCCTGGTATTCACGGCACCACCCGTCATATGGTTTATAATGTAACCACCCGTTAAAATGTCCAAGTACCAGTATAAAATCATAAAACTTAAAACCAATATAAAGGAATGATAACATTTCCACATTTCAATCACAATATATCATAAATATATTGACATAATAGAATCCTTTTTCAAAACCATTTTCAATACCAAAATAAATAAAAGAGTTTATGGTATTTATTTTATTCTAAAAACATTACGGCTTGTTGAGGAAACCAAAGACCAAATAATACTCGCGGAGGCGGAAAAGGTCGTTGTCACCGCGTACGTTAAAAGAAACATTCCTTTTTGTCATTTTATAAAAAGATTCATAGAAAAAGTTTCCTTTTGTATAAAATTAAATGTCAAAGGGGTTTATACACCGTATAAAAGAAAGTTGTGTATAAAACGAAATATGCCTCAATGAAAGGAGATTGAGACGAAGTCCCTTACCTCGGGTCCGACTTGACTCGATCGTTCTTTAACGTCCTAAATAATAAACTTGAGTTAATTTATACTTTATTAAGAACCTTTTTAAAGTTCATTATTCCTTTTATATCACTTATTTCCATGTTATAAACATTATGTAACCATTTAAGTTAATAATTTTTGTTTTGTCAATATTTGGTTCTTAAGTCGAAAGTGGACTTCTTACAATTGCATGTTGTTCATGTGGTCAAAGGTTCTTTATATCCAAAATGAAATTCCCAATTCGGATATAATATGTATCATATATATCCAGAATATACATGTATTTATAATATTACATAATCATTTAGAGGTAAGAAATGAAATGCACCGTTCATGGAGACGGTAAGCCGTACGTACGCATGAACGCTACTTTCATTTCATTGTCATATTAATGGAATTAAAACTAAATGAGAGGTATGTATATTTTAATTCCAGAATTATATTGATCATTTAGGTATATCATTAATTATATATATCCATTATATACATGTACTTTTAATAGTACATTACATTTGGGGATAAGAAATGAAATGCACCGTTCATGGAGACGGTAAGCCGTACGTACGCATGAACGCTACTTTCATTTCTATCTCATACTTTAATGGAAAGAAGTAATAATGATATAGAGGTATATTATAATTCCATTATAACATCGTATATAATAACTTTAAATCCATCCTTTACACGTCCCACATATGGCATTAACGAATCACATCACTTTGAGGGGGAGGTAGTCCGCACTTCCTTAAATGAAGATATCGTGTTTACCCATAATGGAAACCATAAAGGTATGCCCAAAATGAAAAATACAGAAGCTTAAAGAAAAAAATAAACATATTATATATCATATATAAAAATAGTGACATCATAATGGACACCCTTGAAGGTGTTAAATGAGTATTGAACAATCATCGTTTCGGGAGGCAGAATTTCGCCATCCACGGAAACTGTATGTTCTTTAACCATTTGATGTAGTTTTGTGAGAGTGTAGCTCGATTAAATATTATAAAAACATCTTAGTATATTAAAGATACTGATGTTGTTACAAAAGAAGTAAATAAAAAAAGTTTAGAGGGTTGGAGAAGCAAAATAAAACAAATGAACAAGAGAGAATGAATTACCTTTAAAAGTGTAACTACTTTTGATTTGAGCCTAAAGGAATACTTTGAAAGGATTATGCCCAATGGGAATCCTCTAGTATTAGGAGAGGGATGTGGAGAGAGTAATTGGGCAGGGGTTGGCCGAGCCAAAGGCTTGAGGAGTGTGTGAAATGAGGTAGAGGTGGGGGCCTTTTATAAGTGGAGAGGAGGGTCACTTTTGGAAAGTAATGAAATATTACTTTATTTGAAAATGTGTTTCGGTTTTAAAAGGTCCCACATTGAAATAATTCGTGGATAATGTGATAAGGGTTCTAAATCCACCCATACAATAAGTTTTGGACATGTGTAGTTTATAGATTTTACATTATCATTCCATTTTATTTAAATCGTTAAATAATGAGGTCATCGCTGCATCATCATGATGTCATAAATAAATTAATTTATTTAAAGTCTAAAAATTATAAACAAAATACTATGATGTAGGAAATCTTTTTATATTTCCAATGACTATTTATAATAAAAAATCTTATCTTTATAACCCCATGTAAAAATTGTTTTCGTAAAACATATTATGTTGGTGTCATTTTTACTTTTACATTAAATAAAAAGTTATTTATGTCATTTCCCAACCAAAGTGTCTCCATGGGGTCCCCAAGTTGACCCATTGCTTGTCTTGGTCGGCCATGACACAACCCATAAGGTTGAGACATGTGTCTAGGTCATTTCATATTATTAAAGCATTATTTATACCTTAAACTACCCAAATTACCACTAATCACGATTAAGAACTTAATAAATTACTATTCACCAAAAATTATTATAATCTCATTGAACCACATTTTACTTCTCAATGACAACCATGTATGTCGGATTTTTGAAATTCAAAATACAATGATGGCAAAATTTCATTTAAACGGAAAATCAGTCTTTATAAGTACCACTTAGTGGTTTCACTATTCATCAAAAATTGAAGTTTTTCATAAAATTACCAAAAATTCTCCCTAAGCTATATTTGATATTACAAATTCAAAAATGAAGTCTATTTTACAAAATTCAAATTATATAAGTCACATTAATTAATTTAATAATTAATTCCCACTGTCAGAGCAAATAGCGTGTTTTTATGAAACAATAAGTATCAAAAGATTGACACTAGTTTAAGTCCGATTTCAAAGTGAAATTAATTCCAACGACCACTATTGGATTTAATGGTAAAAATATTTTCTAATTTCACTTTGAAACCCATTCAAAATATAATCTAATAATATAAATAAATTATATTAAAAAGAGGTTTTGAATTAAAATACAACATTTTACACTATTCATAAAAAAATGAACTTTATCAGAAAGGTACCAAAAATTTACACAAAGTAAATTTTGATGTCCCGATTCTAAAGAAGAGTTATATTTGGTCCAATAGAATTTATAAGATCGATCAAAACTATATTTAATGACGGTTCTCCGTCAAAAGGTGATAAGTGGACCTTTCGTGAAAATTAGGGTATAAATACCTACAATTGAACTCTTTCCGTATTTTAAGCCTTTATCTTTTATTGGGTAAATGTAAAAACATTTAAAAACATATATAATCATATTTTAGTTATTTCTATCCATTCCCTCCAGTACAACGGCTACTCGTTAAATAACATTTAAAATAATATTATTTTATTACTTGTGTGCAACGTAAGTTTTCAAAGAAACTCATTGTTGCGTTCCGAGTACGCTATCGAACGTAGAAACCCCTTTTAATTAAAAATAATATTTAATTCGTAAATATTAATAAATATGAAAATTCTTTATTCTTTAATTACCTAGGATGTTACAGTAAATCATGATATATATATATATATCATATATATTCAGTATATATATATATAATATAGATAAATGAACTGAAATACATCGTTCATGGAGACGGTAGGTCGTACATACATATGAACGTTGTTTTCATTTTTTTATTGACTTGAATAGAAGTAAGTAGATGATATATATATATATATATATGTATAAATAAATTCAGTAGATTCATTATGTCATATATTTCATTATTATTCATTATATATACTTTATAATCATTCTTGAATGGTTAATCATGGAAAATGAAGCTAATCATGTTCATGGAGACGGTAGTTCATACTTACGCACGAGAGATGATATCATTCCCATGATCATGGAATTGTACTAAAGTGTATGTATAAAATTACAGAATCAATATCACTTAACAATAATTATATATAGTTATTTATTTACACCATTATACTCATGTATGTAAGGTGGTGGTAGAAAACAGATTACACAACGGCATGGAGACGGTATTACGTACGTATACACGCGCGGTGATTTCATTTTTTGTAGGATGGATAGAAGTTTAAATAGGGTTGTTTAAAATTTATAATAACATATCAGTATATAATTAATACTTATGTTATTACTTTATAATGAAACATCTAAAGAAGAGTAAGTAGAAGAAGAAAGAAATTTGAAAGAGTCGGTAGAAGAGATTACCTCTTCCTCGATGCACCTCCTTTAAAAATCTTTTTTGGGCACTAGAGTTGGTCTTTTGAGAATACCAGAACCTATATGATGTAACTAAAGTGGTTTAGAAGAGGAATTATCAGGGTTTTTCTGATCTTAAAGGCTCAAAAGGGTGTAAAGAGAAGAGGGAATGGGTGCCCTTTTTATAAGGGAGGAGAGGGGCACCTTAGGAAAACATAAAATATTATTTTATAATAATGTCATATTTGGTTTTTATTGGATCAAAATTGATTAATTTAAAAGATAATATTAGGATGGGTCGAAATCCTCTCCAAAAATAGGTTTTATACAAGTTTAGGTTACTGTTTTATCCTTATCATTTAGACTTAACTCTATGATAAATAATTTAACTTTTACCGTGTCTTTATGTTTTCTTACACTATATGGTTAATAAACATACTATAACAAGAAAAAATGGGGGTTCAAAACCCATTGGGTGCAGGTTACTGTAGCAGTAATGTAGCGGTACTGTAGCAGCGGCGGTACTGTTGATCGGCGGGTATTGTAGCGGCGACAAGGTATTGTAGCGGCGGAGGTACTGTGCGGGTACTGTAGCATCCAGGTTACTATTCAAAGAATAGGAATTTGGCCAAAAATTTGTGCATATTGGCTATGTAATGGTATACAAGCCCACTGGGCCTTCGGGCTATATAATGGGTCTCCCTCTACGCAGTTAAAAGAGGTCTTTGATTTGGTTTACTAATAAAAATGAGGCTTCAGCCCCATCCTTTAAAAAAATACTATAACAAGCCAAAAGAACACCAAGTGGTTCAGTATTAAAATATATAACCTTATCCATGTCATTTGGCCAAACCCTATATTTTTAAAAATATAATAATAATTAATAATAATATATTTTTTTGAGAAATAATCTTATGTCAATTTTGACACTATTTGGTAACTGATTTTTGTGAAAATCATAAGAGAATGATTAGTTCTAAAAAATGTAATTGAATAAATATTAATGTGTCATAGTAGCCTATTAAATTATTTTAATATATAAAAAGTCTCCAATTACATTTATTTGGGTATTTATAATATCAGTCATGTTAATATTTTATTAATAAGGTAATTATTGCATCATCATTGTGTCATAAATAAATTAACTTATTTAATGTCTAATAATTATAAATAAAATATCATTAGGTAGGAAATATTTTTTTCATTCTAATGAATAATTATAGTCGAATTTACCTTCTGTCTAACCCTATATTAAATATGTGTTAGTTATTCAACTATGATTTTAACTATTTTAACTCTTCTTTAAATAAAATAATAATAAATGTCATAATCTAATCAAAGTGGACCTAAAGGGAAATATTTTATTCCTAAGGTTGTTTTGGGTCGAATTACGCTTATCCAATAGAATTATGACATGTGTTAGGGTAATATTAATATCATTTTTACCCTTAATTACCCAATTTACTTTTAACTGTGGTAAATAAAAGTAAAAAGTTATTATTCACCAAAAATTATTTTTATCTTATTGAAATACATTTTACCCCTTGGTATTAACTATGTCTCTTGGATTTTTTAAATTCCACTCACAGAAGTGGTAAAATTATGTTTTATATAAATTTTGAAATTTTCCTAGGATGTGGGTAAAAGACGGTGAAAAGTTCAATAAAATTTTTATATATCTACAATTATAATAAAATCAATCCAATGAATTACATTGAACATATATATTTATTATGAATCCATTTTGATCTAAAATTAATTTATATAAAATAAATAATTATTTAAATAAAAATTCGATTTTTAAATAGTAACCTAGTTTTTTCACTATTCATCAAAAATTGAAAGTTTTCAAAATAATAGAAAAATTTCACACTAGGATAATTTCGATATTCTGAATCCAAAAATGATGTCCATTTTGAAAGATAAAATTTATAAAATTTCAAAAAGTGGGTATTACTATTCATAACGGCTAGTTCATAATAATATTATAATACTACCTCATTTAGTGAAACTTGGTATTGTGTACAACACACGCTATCGAGGAAGGTCTTGATTGCGTGTAATTTAAGGCAAGTTAGGGCTGTGTGTAGTGAAATCTCCATTTGGTGTTGCGTATAACATAATCAAAACTTATTTCATTTATACATTAAACAAAATCTATACTTAATGTTAATTTCCACAAAATGAACTTGAAATTGTGTGTAACATGCACCAAGAATAGTGTTGCATATACTGCGAGCTAATATGATTTTGTTTATAGTACAATATAATCTTGGTGTACCGTACAACAAAAGACATCAATGAAATTAAAAATATTATTTATTCATAAAATATAGGGGTGTTACATTTTTTCCCTCTTAAAATGAATTTCTCCCTCGAAATTCGTTGGGGTTATAAATGGTTTACTACTCGATAGTTTCTTTAATAGAAACCCACATCGTAAAAAGGACTATCAAAACAAATGTTTAAAAAATAAAGTATGAAATGTAATGGTTACTAAAATTAACTAATCACTAGTTTTCCACATAGAAGAACATAGGTGAAAATATGGATATGGAAGATAAATCTAACAATCATGTTCTGATGGAGAGTGGTAGAGAACATGGATATTAATAATCCAACAATCACAAAGCCATAAATTTGTGATGATTTGAGGTACCATCTGATTCATCGGATATAAGGGCACTATGACAAAATTTTTGGTTTTCAAGATCATTTCCCTAATGTTAAATAATTTGAATTATAAAAAATACTTACTTTATTTCGGTATAATCTCACCGTTGTTTTCGCCTCGACCAATTTCCACTTAATATCTTAAAGAAATGAAGTTGAATTTGTCTTTCATGAAGTTTTATCAGATCATGCGTTATAATGATAGGTCATTCCTTCTGTCTCAAACATAAGTTTGCAAAAGATATATACATAAGTCCATCAATGGTGAGATTAATCAGATATAGTTCCAAAATGGACTTATACATCATCTATCATCCTGTATAAAAAAATAAAACATGTTTCTACTAACCAGGGACTTCCTGTAGGCTAGTGGTAGGTGATAAAGGCATGTCTCACTTCGGTTGTGGGTTCGATTCCTGCAACCTTGTCCAACGCGATGGGTTGTCTCCCATCCTACAGCTTTTCCTTTTTCTAAAACTATATTATTATAACATCCCATCAATAATATCTAAAATAGTTCTATCCTTAAGTAATACTAACTTATGTCTAACATAATTCATTCTAATCTTTAGTCTTATATAAAATACTTCTGTCCGATTATTAGAAATTTCATCTACCGAGCCTGTGAATTCCTTCATTTATCTCCCATAAATCATAAGATATATCTTGTTGATGGTGACATTCCAAACATGTGAATACCTTAATCTTGTATTCTCTTGAAACATAGATTACCATAGAATTTTAGTAAAAACATGAATGTTATCAAAAGTTAACTCTTTCCACATACCAAAATCCCAAAATTTCTATATATTAAAACCATGATATCATTCATGAGATCATTTCATTTTCTCTTTATCCCTTCATTATGCGCATATAATCATCTTTCCAAAAATATTTCAATCACATTTCATGGTTACCAGTACAATATAATTATTTAAAACCAATACATCGATATTCCAAAATTCCACGATACCATAATTGAGATTCCAAGATATTATTTTGAAATCCCATTACATAAACACTTAATCATTACACAACATCATTGTTATACTCAACATCACAAATAGTGATCACATGTGACATCCCATTATCCTTTTCCTTAATAGGTTTCTCACATTGATCATCATTTACCCTTGGATTAGGGCATTGATTAGCATAATTCCCCATTTCCTTGCACTTGAATCGTTGAAGTGTTGGTGGTGCGGTCTCTAAAGTCTTTTCTTTATTCACATTATTAGCAACCCTTTCTCAATTACTTCGACACTCAGCTACTTGATGACCTTATTTTATACACTTAAAACATTTTCTAGTCCCTTTAAGACAATCTAGACCATATTTATTTCCTCACTTTGAGCATAAAGAAACATTCATCTTATTTTCACCATTATTGTGAGATTTCTCCTTGAATTCCATCTTTCGTTTCTTGTCAAAACCATGATATGGATATGTTACACCAAATTCCAGTTATACCTTGATAGCACAATGAACAATTTATTCATAGCTACTGAAGTCTTTTATAGCTAATGCCCTTCGAATACATGGTTTTATGTCATTGAATAATCAACCAACTTTGCTTTTAGGTTGGATGATAAAGCCTGATTCATACCTTGAAAGTCTTGTAAAATTTGGTTCGTATTTACCAAAAGATTCATCATCCTTATGCTTAAGCTCAAGGAACTCCTTTCCCATCTTTGTTCGAAGAATATGAGAAAAGTACTTACTGAAAAACAAGTTCTTGAACTTGTCCCACTCCATGGATTCAGTTTCATCTTGGGGCGTTGTATTCTTAATTAGAGTCCACCACTGGTTTGCTTCACCTTCTAAACTGTAAACAGCTAGAATGACTTTATCATGTTCCAAACAGAGAAGTATGGAAAATATCTTTTCAATGGTATAGATCCATTGTTCAGCAACAAGTGGATCAGAAGACCCATTGAAAGAATGTGGATGATTCCTCATAAAGGACTCAATAGAATATTGTTCCCTTCTATGATCATTTGAAAATACATAATGATTCATATCTAGTGTAAGTATAGTAATAAGATTTATCACTCCATCTCCCATCACATTTGGTTGTTCAGGAGGACAATCATTGCATTGTCCATTACATTGATCAACACGGTTCCTTCGGGTTCCATCCATCGTTTGAAACCCAAAAATAATAGTGTGAGAGGAAAAAATCATGTTAGGGAAAACAACATAATAAAGGGGGAGTACCATCAATATATAACATCTTATGGTTAATTATAATATTTTTACCTTAATTCTAGGACTATATCCTATACGTATACTTATCCAGACATCCCTATACATACCATAGAAATATATCTTGGGATTTCACTAAAGCTTTCACATCATAGTTTCCGAAGGTTAATTAAACCTTTCCTCTGATACCATCAGTAGAGACCCAAATCTTGACATACATGAACATTACATTACTTTTGCGGAATACTTAATACATGACAATAACCAACACTCAAGGACCGTAATAGTTTAGTGTCTTTGGAAACTCGGAACATAATCTTCTAATCATGGTGAAAGATCTTCAACATCTCTCATAAAGATCATACCCTTTTGTTTTCTTACATAAACCCTTTCTCTAAATCCTGGGGAAAAGAAAACATAAAAAAGGTTGAGCTCAAATTCTCAGTACGGGTAAGCATGGAGAAAATAAAACAAATCGTATACATTGAACTTAATAACATGAACATAAAGTTTACACATCAAAATATTGATTTGTGAAATAAATATTGACAGTATATAAGGAATAGGTCATAAAGGAACATTAATATTGATAAAATAGCATGGGAATAAAACATTTAATTGTGTCTAAGCATTAAGCACATGATATGATTTCCCATAGTAGCCAAGGCATTGCTTCCAAGACCATCTTAGTGGACAAAGTGCTTTTCTGAATCGAGTTCACTCCTCATTTCAGTCCTCTAACACGGAATCGGATTTACTTACCGTTCCAGCCATGTCTATCTCATGAGATATAAATCATTAACCAATGCATTGGAGAGAGATATAGGTCCCACCCATCTAAAAATGTAATCATTCTTACGTGTTTCACCATATAAACATAAATCATTCATCCTAACCTAAAGAATAAAATGGGTTTCATAAACATCATCCCATCATAACATAATCCATATAAAACAAATGGATATCATTTCATCATAAGATAAGTGAAACCATGTAAATAATAGAGAAATTATACTTGAAATATACATATATGAAATAATGTCATCTTAGATGGAAAATGGTTTTGATAAAACACTTGGGATAAATTCTTGAGGAAATTATCCTTTCTTATTCAAAATCATTTTCATTTCACAAAATTCCATGAAATTTTAAATGAATAGAATTTTGTTGAAAATAGTAATGAAATATTGTAGAGTAAGATTCATGAAAATTAGGTTTTATGAAACTGAAAAAATCCATTCATGTCATATAAGATAAAAGGGACCACGACGAATATGAAATAGTGAACATGGGATAATTAAATAACATATACAATTGAAGAGATTCAAAAAATACAATAGAAACCCATTCATTTGATTCATGTTTCTTCATAAATTGATCAATCCAAAGAGATGTTCATCATCATTGTGTTTTTTATTCCTTTAAACACTATAAATAACTTGATTTTTTATTATGGATAAACATCATTATTTGGATCCGCCATAAAATGGTAATTGTTTTACTACATAATTCATTTGGATTAACTATAACAACTAAAATGGACCACACATTATAATGAATAAGCTTTTTTTATTGTTAAAAACCACCCTATGTCATGGTTGCTTCAAGATACCGTATATTAGTAAGAATCTATATTCAATGAAATGATGGAATGATGATATGTTTGAATCCATGATTAATCAAGAAATCATACATATAGTGATCATTGACCATATGTGAAAAGATATGTCATAGGAAAAAACTTTACCTACAATCTGTATGTAGATATATGTGGATGAGTGTTGTAAGATTAATGAAATCTCATAGAAAATGGAGAATATAATATTTGTCATTTTCATGCATGTATATTTGGTTAAAAATTAATGTTATATTGAGTTATTTTTAGACCAGGGGAACTGCATATCCGCGAGATCATGTAATATGAAATTACAAAAATGTTAACCAACATGTAATATGATCTTAATCAACCATAAGCTCTATAATTTTTAACTAAATAAAATATTATCATTTCAATAATGACCTGGTGAGGTTTAATTTTGAATATTTACATGATGTTTCAAATTTATATATATTAATTGATTAAAAATAAAATAAAATAAAATGGGTCACTGAATAAGGAAGTCATATTTATAGAATATGTTATATTTTGTAGTGGATTTGTTAGTATTATTGAAAATTTTATATTGTTTATTGGTAATGAATAGTTATTCAGGTAACATGAAATCATGAGTTGATAAAATGAAGAGAATTGGCTTATTCATTAACTACATAATGAAGAAACAAGAATTCCCAAATTCATTGGATATATATTATAATTTATTGGGGATTATTTAGAGAATAAAGTTATGTAATTAAAGAAGAATTACTATGATTCATTAATCATGAAATAATATTTAAGGTATGGATGAGTTATGGATAGTTGTGATGATAAAATTATTCAATTATTTCAAAAAATTATATCATTATACATGACCAGGATTAATGAATCATTTAATGTGAAAATAATATGTTATGTTATTAGATGAATTTAGTCTGTGTGTTTGGGGATAAGAAGACATGAACCTATTAGTAATTTGAGTGAGTATTTTCTTGAGGAATGATTCCTGGATATTTAACAAGATGTTATGTTATAAATAAATGAGAAAATACTTCATTATCTCAAAACCAAATTAAAAAGTGGAAAATACATATTATAAAACACCTTGGGGATTCTATGAATTATGGATAAAATTAGAATCATAAATAATGTGAATTTATATACATGATATTGTTTTAAATATATATTGATGTAGGTGAAAAGTTAATAGTATGTTCAATTATTCAGAACATTTTGATACAATTCCATGAGAGAATACAATATATGTATCCAAGATAGATAAGAAAAGAGAAAATTTAGATCACTCAAGATCTATTGAAGAGTCACAACATAAGTTCTCTAAATTCTCTTGATAATGTACACATGTAGACCTACTAATTCATCTATTTGTAGAGGAAGATCAGTAATCCTTATTGTGCATAATTAATAAATGGGGGTTATAATATATTTTTATGATATACCCACATTTTAGATGACAATTTTATCTTTTAGTGAACTCTATAAGTGAGAGAACACTGTGGGCCTCTATGTTGGTCTGACATAAATTTTCTATGGTTGTAAGAGCATAAATGATGTTGCAGAATATATTTTGGGTGTCTAACTAGCATATAAAAGAAAATTATATTCTCAGAAAACATTATAAATATTATGTTCGGAGATCTCTCCTTTAATACAAGATATAAATTGATTTTATGATTTATTATAGAGTAGATTGTGAACAATTAATTGTTCAGGATATTGAATATTAATAAGAATAAATAATAAATGAATGTTTACCACTGATTCACCACCTCTCATAGTACAACCTCACATGAACTTGGGTTCTATAAATGTAATCAATGTTTAGATTCTATCTAAATATCTTATCAGAATTATTGAGACATAGAGTGTCTAACATATATCAATATATGAGGTCCCCCATAATTAATGGGAATAATTATCACAGCAAGATAAATAAGATCTTAACCTATCATGTATCACTTGTCTTGGATGTGGTTGACGTTACAATCATGGGTTTTAAACTTAATGGAAAAAAAGCTTATATAACTCTAGACGATAAGAGGAATAACTAGTTAGATGTTACATATTATAATTATATCTCAATGTCTCTATTGAAAAATTCGTATACCAAGGACATGGATCTTCATACTACACATGAACTTCATAATTAACCAATACATTATTATGAAGGAAATTTAAAATTCATACAATTCAAACACCATGTCTAGATAATATAATTTGATGACATAAATACGGATGATTATGAGCCTGTGAATTGCTAATTTATATGGGTCAAATATATTTAAAGCAATATCCAAGGTTTTAGTGAGAATATTGAATATTATATACATTTTAAAAAATTGAAGAGGAATTATCATGATTATGGTGTTTTAAAAAATTTACATAGAAGAAAGAGAAGATTTGAGTCTTGATGAATTACATAACATACTCATAGAATATGAGGTGAGGAAAATTGTATAATTAAAAAATGAAAAATTATAATTTAACCATTTAATCAATGAGAAAAGAAAATGGTATATAATACAAAATTATTCGTTAAGGATAATTAGATAATGATGATGATTTTTATGGCTTCAATCAAATTGTTTCACTTCTATAGAAATTATACAAAAAGTGAAAATATAAGAGGGGAAACATTGAATTTCTAAAATTTTCAAAATATGGAGACAGTAAACATTTTTCAAAAAAAAATCATGGAGGAAGGTAAAAGTATCAGAAATGTATAATCGGAGGCCTTTAAATGAAAAATGGGATGAAAATAATAAGAGATACATAAAAAATAGAAATTTAATGAGAAATAAAAAACTATGAATCATCATCATGTTTTTATTTAGATGATAAAGTTGTTTACTTCGATCTTGAAAATAAAGGATCTTACTCATCATTCAGTATCAATGATGTAGAATAAAGGAGAAAACATGAGTTAAATCTTAAATAAATTATAATTTTGCATGTAAAAAATACAATACCTCAATAAATAAGTGGTAAAAATAAGACATCAATAAATCAATGTATGTTAATGGATATTCTTCATAAGAGGGTTATATATAGAGTTCCAATTATGACTTAAAATATGGTACATTTAATTCTCATGATTTATATGCTATAACTAACTATACATGTCAATAAAGAAACATTTACAAGGTTTGACCATTAATGTTGTGGATGATATAGACATAAAGAATTTCTTTGTTGGTTTAACATGTAATTTCTAGGAAGTAACCAAAAACAAAAGGGTATATATTTTGAGTAGTATGGGATTAAATATCAATTAAATAATGTGGTGACCGTATCTATAGAAGATATATACAGTCAAAAAAGATTAAAATTTCCAAATGAAGTTTATAAAAGATGTAAACCTGAGTGTCGCTATGATATGGTATAAATGACTATACTTCGTCAAAAACATTTCCATTGTATGGTTGGAGTAAATAATCATTAAAATAAATATGATTAAATAGGTTATGTTAATATTAAAATGAATTTAAATGAGAATCTTTTGAAAATATAGAATATGTATAAATTATGTTTGATTGATTGAAATGATGAATTATTCATGGATATAATGTTAGAGAAAATATAAATACATGATGTTGGAAAGTAGGAGGTTGATTTAGATGAACAAGAGAAAATTCACAAGGAGTCATCTACATGTGGTTAATTAAGAAGTCATTTGATGTGTGAATTTTTTAAGCATAATGGTAAAGATATAAATAATTTAACGAATTTTCATCATACTAAAAATGAATTTATGAGATTTTCAATGAAAACAAATTAAGTTGAAGTTACAATTGTTTCTATTGTAATGAAGACAATCACTAAAATGAAGGCATAAAATTATTTGTAATAAATTTATAATATATTAAAAGTTTAGAATGGAAAAATTTTTATAATAATATACAAAGAGAATAGACTAGGTTGAGTGTAAATTTTCACCTTGAGTATTACTTCCTCGTAACAAAGAGGTCCCTCATTGTTCATTATTTTTTTACATTTGGAAATAACATGAATGTAATTAAATGGGTTTTATAAGGATATCTTTACATGATAATATCAATATATTTTCATTCATGGAGTTTACTAACTACCATGAGAAAAATAATCCCTTTACGTAAAACATATACTAAGAATAAAACTATCATTATATTTTTTGTTTGTTATTTATAGGAATTTTTGTCAAATTGAAAATTTTATTGGTTGAGAATTAAAATCAATTTTTCAACCAAAAATAATTACCATAATAAATGAATATATTATTGAGTCAATATATTTTCCTTGTGAATTTTCCATTCCTCTATGATTTTAATATCACAAACACATTCTATTAAATAATATTACCTTTCTCTATATATAATTTTCAAAAGGATAATTTTATTTCAATAAGAAATGTTTTATCCTTACCCTATTTTTAAATTTCTTATTCAATTTCTTCTGAAAACTATTTCTATCAGTTTTTTACTATGTCAAAACTCTATATCCTTATCAAAATCATCATGAAATAATTTTTCTTGTATATTGAATTCTCTAAATTTCCGACTCTAAATTCATTAAAAATAACAATCTAAATTATCTAAAAATTAGACTCCAAAATATCTAAAATTAAGACTCTGAATTCTCTAAAATTGAGACTCTGAAGTCACAAATATTACAGTCCAATTTCTCTGAAATTGAGACCCGAAATTCCTCAAAATTATGGCTCCAAATTCCTTTGAATTAGAACTCTAAATGAATCATAATTTAGACTCTGAATTCCCCATAATTCAGAAACTGAATTCATTAGAATTCAGACACTAAATTCCAGAAAATCAAGACTCTTATTACCTCATAATTTAGACTCCAAATTCATTAGATTTGAGACTAAAAATTCATCAACATTCAAACTCCAAATTTATCAGAATTCATAATCCAAATCCATCTTAATTCGGTCTCCTAAATCTATATAATTCAGTCTCCAAATTCTCTGGAAAAAAAAATTCTGAATATCCATGTTTCTTGAATCCTATTTTTATATGTTTGGACACCAAATTGCATTTTCCCTTATATTCAGGATATTTATTATTGTTTAATCTAATTCATTTTCCCTAAACACGTTTTTGTTAAAATGTAAAGATGTTATTCAATTTATTTCTACCTAACCGTTGGTTGAGTGACACATGTATATGACCCTCCGAGATTCAAGGAAAAATATGATCATTGGAGGAGGGAGCCAACCATTGAAGTTTTTCCAATAAATAGGTTCTCATTCTAATGAGATCATAATAACTGAAATCATTCTGAGGTCCTAGAGATTGGATGATGTGAAGTGATTTAAAGAGAGAAAAATATTCACATGACTTGTGAGTTTTATGATCATATTGTTCAACAGTTCACATCTTGTTCACCATGCTTTTGTGTGACTCTGATTTTTTTCTGAGTAAAATCGAGAGATTCTATGGATAGGATGACAGAGGCTCAAAATACCTAAATATTTGAGTGCTATCCGGGATATTAAGACAGAATATGATATATATATTGAGGTCTTACCCTAATGTGGGTTAGATAGACATTACTGAATGCATAAATCACGGGACTTTTATCCAATGTTTTTAGATACCCTACATTTTTTTAAAATATTTTCTACTTTTTTACTTGATTTTTCTTTAATTTTTTCCTTCCTCTGTATTTTATTAATGAAAGATAGTATAACATTCATATATGTTCTTATACTTTTACTTACTCTAATTAATAAAATTATAAACTATTTAAGGTTGAATCAACTGAACATAAGATTCTTTTTAGGATCCATTTTCTAGACTCTAAAAAAGCTTGTTTCTTAGTTATGAACAAAAGCGAGTTTGTGATTTTACATTGTTTAACTTTGTTAAACCTATATTTCCTTTAGGTTAAACGTGAATTTTTTTAATCCTATAATTCATCACCATATTGTAATTGATAATCTAAATATAATATTTCGATCTTAATATTGGTATCAGAATAAGGTCTCTGAATTACTTTTAATTACATATATGTTTTATTGATTAACTATTTTTGTTCAATTTTTTTCTTATCTTTTCATGCACAAGGTTTACAAAAATATTTTTATCTTTGTTTATAGCCTTTTTATATTAACAAGTTTTGTGGAAATGATTTGTTCTTGTAGAATGGAAATTATGAATGTTAGTTTTATAGAAAAACTGAATCCTACTAGACCACCAATCTTTTATGGTAATAATTATTATTAGTGGGGTGATATAATTAAGTCCTTTTCCATTAAAACTAGACTCGTCTATTTTTTTATGCGTACTGGATATTAAAAAATTATAGACATGGATGTTTGAAAATTCACTAATCAAGAAAAACAAGAATATCATCTAAATTACAAGGTACACAATACTTTATTGTGTTCTATGGCCAGGAATATATATTGTCAAATATATTCTTATGAAGCTAACAACTTAATTTGAAAGAAACATGATGTTAAACATTTTAGAACTTTTAAAGTTATAGAAACTAGATGTTCTATAATATGAGGTTAATATCAGAGATTATTATTTCTTTATAGAGAACATGTTTAGAATGTATAACCAGGAATTATAACCATTGTAAGTAGTCTTTAATTAGTGGGAGTGACATGTATTGATGATGATGTTCTTGTGGATTATATAATTAACATAATTCCCAAGGGATGAGACTCTAAATTGAAAATGATTGGTGAAAATATGAAAGTATATAACATTAATATTGATGAGTTATTTTGAACTCATATTCTTCAGGAATCAAGAATGAAGAGAGATGATAATTTCAATAAAAAAATTATAACGGTAATGGGAGTGTAGCATTCACTACATCAACTAAATCCAAAAATCTTGAATGGGTAACTCTATTTAATGTTAATAAAGCTTTTTTTATAACTGAATCCAGTGAAAGAGATCATTATGATAATGAATTTTCCAATTTTTCTCTAAGGATGAACAAGATTGTGAGAAATAACGATTCTCATTATAGATACAAAAATAAAGATAGAAAGGATAATCATAATTCTTAATTAACAAGTTATGAATGCAAAAGTACTAGACATATCAGACCCGATTGTCATATGCTTATTAAAAAAGAAAGGATGAAAAATAATTATGAAAGAAACAGAAAGAAGTATTACAAATATAAGGCTATGAAAGTCATGAATACAAATGAAACCTATAGTTCCAGTGGGGTTGACTCTTTAGATGAATATTCAGAATACAAATAATCCAGTTAGAAGAATAATTGTCTTATAGTTAGAGTACCTATTGAAAATCATTGTCTTATGGCCTTGGAAGATAAAAAAAAGTACCTACAAAAATACATGGTACATTGATAGTGGATGATCCCAAAACATGATTGGAAACAAAAACTTCATAAAAAATATTTGTAAGACAAGAGGTGGAAATGTATCTTTCAGAGATAATGCATAGGGAGAAATTTTTTGTATAGGTAACATTTTTCCTCTTCAAAAAACGGGAATTTTAAATGTTTTATTTGTTAATTTTCTCAAACACAATGTCGTTAGTGTATGGAAATTTTGTGATGAATGTTACCTTGTGGATTTTTGGAATGATAATTTATTAGTACACAATTCCAAGGAAGTGTATATTCATTCCTCCCATAGGCATTATAATGTTTATACACAAAACATTGAAGACTGTAGGATCCAAGATCCACCTTGACATAGTGTAATGGAAGATCAATATTAGTTATGGCCTAGAAGAATAGAACACTATAACCATAAGAACATATGAAAACTCCCAATGAAAATTCTTGTTAATGATCTATCAGAGAGTATATTTGATTCTTCCAAAGTAGGTGATCCTTGTCAATAAGACAAGAAACATAAGTCATGATTTAAATCAATCGGTGAAGTATCAATGTCTAATGCATCGTAGTCAGTAAATATTGATCATTTTTTTCTAAAACAATATACAGGTATTGAAGGAAAATGTTTTGTATTTTTTTGTTGATGATTACAGTAGATTTATGTGGGTCTATTTTTAAGAAAAGAAATATGACGCCTTTGGTAATTTTAATCCATTTATAGCACTAGTTAGAAATGAGAAAAACCATCCAGTGATAACTTTTCATAGTGATCATGGTTGAGAATTTCAAAATTCATATTTTGAAACTTTTGGAAGTAAAAAAGCCATTACTCCAAAATTCTCACACCCAAGAACTCCTCAATATAATGGTGTTATTGAAATAAGAATTTGAATTCTTCAATAGATTTCTAGAATAATGATGACCGATATTTATATTGCTAAACTCTTTTGAGATGAATTTACTTGTACTTATTATTGTACCATATATCGAGTTTTAATCAGAACTCTTCTTAACAAAATAACATATGAATTGTGGACTGGTTGAAAACCTATTAATTCTTACATAAATGTTATATGCAGTGTATTCATCCTAAATACTAAATATAATTTATATAAATTATCATCCGTATTTAGTGAATGAATTTTAATAGGCTATTCCTCTACATCTAAGTATTATAGATTTATTAAAATAAATACTTGCATTGTTGAAGAAACAGCTCAGTTAAATTGGA
The DNA here is from genome assembly GCA_963277665.1 of Viscum album. Lineage (NCBI taxonomy): Eukaryota > Viridiplantae > Streptophyta > Magnoliopsida > Santalales > Viscaceae > Viscum > Viscum album. Next base: position 1,186,314,414 of record OY728136.1, read on the forward strand.
TCAAATACATATTTTGGTTTTTAACAAACCTCAACCTACATCCTCGAATGTGTTTTAAAGAACTCATTATGAGACATTAATAGAAGATTATTCTAATAATGTAAATTTTCAATTAAATGTTTTTACAGTTTTTACCCCCCATGATTTTCTATCTTATGTTGATGAACATGTTTTCCGAAACCCAAATTTGTAGTATCTGAAGAATCATCCCAATGATAGTGTCTTTGGTGATGTAAATCAACTTGTATGGTCTATATGTTCTATAATAAATAAATGGGAACATCTAACATTCCTTTTCCAACTAAAAAAAATTACTGATTATTTTTTAGGTGATGATGATTGTATTAAAGCCATCAAGGTGACCAACATGAATTCAAAATAAATAATGTCTGCACATTGGTTGAAAGAAAAAAAGGAATATTTTGTAATTCGAGTAAAATAGGTTTTTAAAAATAAATGTGATGAAAATGGAATCATAGTACATAATCAAGAGTCAGTTGTGGATAAATTCTATAATCAACAAGAAGGAATATACTATTAAAAATCTTATTCTCCACTAGCTAGACTTGAATCTATTTATATTTTTCTTTCCTTTGCAGTATTATTTAATTACAACTTTTTTCAAATAGATATAATGTTTTATTTCCATAATAGATATGTTTAAGAGGATGTTTATGTTGAACAACATCATATATTTCAATACAAAAAACATCCTGAACATGTTTTGAAACATACTAATGATTTATATGGAGTAAAATAATCCCCTAGAGCCTATTATGATAGAGTTACTTGATTATTGTTACAAAATATCTATGTTATGGGAAATTATGATCGAACCCTTTTTATAAATAATTATAAGAAAAAAATTTGATTGTTCAAATATGTGATGAGGAAATTATATTCGTATCAACTCAACAATCTTTAACTAATTTGATTGTGAATCTCATGAAATTAGAGTTTGAGGTTTGTAATATGGGTGAGATAAATTTTTCCTAGGTTTTCAAATATCCCAAAAACCAAAAGGAACATATATATCACAAAATAAGTATATTGATGATCTTATTAAAAAGTATGGATTTGAAAACACTTAACGTATAAGTAGTCCAATCTGTACATAAAATTCTCTTGATCTTGATGAAGCTGGGAAACTAGTAGATCATACATCTTTTAGAGCCATAATGTGATGTTTGTTATACATAACAACAATTCTTTGATACTTAATGTTTTTAATATTCTTAAGTGAAATATATCAATCGAATCCAAAGGAATATCATTAAAATTAGTGAATTTTTTACTATTTAATATGAACCCTGTATTTAAGACTTCTCTATACATCTAGAAATGATTTTTAATGTTTTTCATATGTTTATTTTTGTGGATGTAGAATGGATTAAAAAGGTGTATTTGAAACTTTCCATTTATTATGAGATTAATTATTTCCATGGTTAATCATGAAGGAACTCTCAGTAGAATAATCCACTATTGATGCTGAATATGTAGAAGTCAGAAGTTGTTGTGCTCACGTGTTGTGGATGCAACACACACTCACATACTATGGTATGAGTTTTACCAAAACATCTATATTATGTGATAATACAAGTGAAATTTCCCTAAAACAACCCTAAACATTACTATTTTGAAAATCATATAGTCATTAGGACTCACTTTCTTAGGGATCAGACACTCAAAAGAGATATCATTCTTCAATTTATCAGAATTCAAGATCAAGTTGCAGATATTTTTTACAAAATCTTGACCTTTGATATAATTGAATACATTAAACAAATGTTAGAAATTATAACTGTAAGGTAATCGTCCATATTAACTTCTATTTGAATCATATCTCTTTAAATTAAGAAACTCCTTTTTATCAAGGGAGTACATTTTTCGATTTCCCAATTTTGTTTATTTATTAATAAAATATTTCAGAACCAAAAATTTTTCATTCATAATAAAAAAATTGAAACCTAATTTTATCATAATCCACAACTCCATATTAAAAAATATCCTTTATTTAACAAAAAAATTCCATAATCTAATAAAAACCTTCTTATAAGATCTGAACCTACCAAATCCTTCTCTAGAATTCATATCAACTGGTAGATCAGCTCATGAAAATTTTAACGATTGTATCAAATCAAGAATTCTAACTGTCACCTCGAAGCCTATATAAAGAACTCCCTATTTCTTATCCCACATCTATTGTCAAATATATGTGCACAGTATATATGATCCTCTTCAAAATGGCGGATTAGTTTTCCTAGTTTACTTACACTCTTGATGTCTCTTAAACCTCACTATAGAAATAGATGTCTTCGAATAAGGAAAACATGGATTGGAAATTCTATAGTGAAAGGTTGGTTGAACCAATCGTCATTACTATGTATAATTTATTTATTATAAGGAAATAAAAGATGAATCGATAAGAGATTTTATGTGTAGCTAAAAAAATGTTTCCGGGTCCATTTTATCCTGACATTCTTATATAATTATTTGATATAGTAATTATTTATGAGGAAGGAGAAAGGGATAAGATTTCATCTAATAGATATAGGAAAACATATTAGATTTCATTTAATATGGCAGAAAATATTTTTGGAATTCCATATAAAGGTGCGGAATTTTTTTTTCACTCACAAGTTTCTAGATAAGTCAGGAACCTTTGAGAAAGAAATTGAAATTTACTGCATTGGACTCAAGGGAGTAAAATCACAAAGATCAACCATCTGTCAACAAATTTCAGTATTTTATCAATGTTGATACGTGGATATTTGATTCTAGGAAAAGAAGAAAAGGATTAATTCAAGAAAAGTGATATTTTTATACTGGACATTTTGGAAATCATGATAGAGGTAAATCTAGTGATGTACATCCTCCTAATGATAACCGACATAAAAAATTGAACTCTAATGTCTCATATTATCATATAACCAGTGATCTTATGGATGACCGAATTGTTTTTTTAGTATCTTTCAAAATTTCATGTATATTTAATCACAGGACCATCAAGATCATGTAGTTATGAGATGACACTTTGAGAATAATTAAAGTCAGTTTCAATACAAATCAGGTGAGTTATATGATTTTTCGGAAATTGAAGTTCTAGCATTAGTCATGAAAGGGGAAGTAGGATAAACTTCTATGAAAGATCATAAGAAAAGGAATGAGTTAGAACCAGAATCCAATGTAAAATAAAATGTTCCAGAAACTCAATCATCTCCTCCAAATATGAAAATGAAAAAAACATAATTGGGTGAATTAGTATAGAAATGGAGGGAGAAAAAAACAATAATAAAGAGGGAGATCCATTCTTTGGGTTAGACCATACTAAAAAACCCATGAAAATACAAACTGCTGAAGATCTTTAAAACAATGTAAAATAGAAGAAGATAAAAAAAAATGTCAGAAGATGAAATTTTCAAAGCCTTACTCAAATACATAGAAAAGGCCTCTTAACAAATTAAGGTACAGAAATACTTTCTACAAGAAATAGATCCTTTAAAAACAATGGGAAGTAAAATTTCAGTTACCTAACCTATTGTGGATGAAGAGATAGTTCATGAATAAGAAGAAGAATAATAATTAGAAGAATAATAAGACAAAAGTGATGATGCAATTATTCAAGTGGAAGAATTATCTGGGAAAGAAAGTCCTTCAGACAAGACCTCAATCTGAGTATCCCCAGATAAGTCAACCAAAACAAATTCTCAAGGAAAAGATGATGATGGATAAGAATAGGCTGATAAACCATCTAATGATGATAATAGAAACCATGATTTCATTCAACCTAATGATGTTGAGGAAGATGTTGAGAAGGAAGAGGCTGATGAAGATAAGATAGTACAACTTTATCATAATGAGCATGACCCTCAGAATAATCAGAATATTATATCTAATGATTATTATGGAAAACAGGTGGTTTTTTATACACCTAAAAAAGATGTGGTAGTTAAAGATAATAAGGATATTGGGGGTTCATCCAAGAGGACATTTGAAGATCTAGAAAAAGTATCATCTCTTGTAAGGGAATCAGATTCTGAATCTTCATCTTTGAGGGGTCAGGATTTTATAGTTCATTCTATGAAGAAGCTAGTAAACACAATACCATCGATCCCTAGTATTTATCTGAGATGTATGATGCCTCAACATTCATTAAATCAGATGTTTGATTCATTTACCATGCCCATGGAAAAGGATTTCAAGCATGAGGTAGATTTCAAAACATTTCATACTGGTTATGATGCTCATAGGAGATAATGTATGTAAATTACCAAATGGACTAAGACAATGATTGATGACATGAAAGTCATTGATGAATTCAAAGATTCAGTAAAATAAGATTTTGATAATTCAGATTATAGAATCAACAACCATTCAACTAGTTTTTCAGAGAAGATGAATCTTGAGCATGTAGCCTAGAATCAATAGGATAATGATCTGCAGGGGAAGCTATATTTAGTTTCCCTAAATTAAAAAACTGGAGAATAGAGAATAGTTGAAATAAGGGTTCAATATTTATGAATTTGTAGTAAATATTTAGGTAGAAATTTTAATGTCTCATGAAGAAAAGTTCAAAGCTCTCTAAATAAAAATTCCAGATCAGGATCAGTTGCTCAAGAGGTTTTTCATATGATCAGAAAGTTCTCAAGAAGTTAAATTCTACCATAAGCAATATTATGTCGAAATAAAAGAAGGATGAATGTTTTTTATGTCAATATTATATTTTGTTATATATTAAACCAATAAAAATTTATCCTATTAATGTGAAAAATTTTCAATCCTTCAAATGTTTTTCTTATATATCACTGACCTTTCAGGTACAATTTTTTTCATTCCCTCCATTCCTTTTTGAAAATAAAAAAAAATTGTAGAAATGAGTCATCAATGTAATACTATGTATAAAGAAGAAAATTACCTATGAAAGGGGGAGATTATTTAAGGGGGAGTCTTCTGAAAAAATATTTTAATAAACAATAAAAATACATATCTTTAAGAAAGAAAACAATAAAATCATTTAGGATTTAAAAACCTAAGGGGGGGGTTAATAATATTCATAATTTTTTATAAGTAGAGGGAAATTTTTTTCTTTTGTAGTTCAAAAAAATCCTTATTCCTTATATTATTCATCGAACATTTCTCTGTGATTTCAAAAAAGGGGGAGATTGTCGAGTCAATATGGTTTCCTTATTACTTTTCCATTCCTTTATGTTTTGGAAATAACAAACACATTCTCTTAAAGAAAATTTTTTATCTCTAAAGATTATTTTTAAAATTAAATTTTCATTCAAAATAAAATGTTTTATCCTTACCCTATTTTAAATAACATATTTAATGACTTCTCAAAACCAAGTCAAACCATTTTTTACTATGTCAAAAAATCAGATCCTTATCAAAATCCTCTGAATCTTATAGATTCTTATATATAGAATTTATATGAAATTTAGACTCTAAATTACAATAAATTTAGACTAAAATTTCCCTGAAATTCAGAATCTAAATTATATGAAATTTAAACTACAAGTTCTCTGAAATTCAGACTCCAAATTATTTGAAATTCAAACTACAAATTCTACATAATTCAGACTCTAAAATTATATAAAATTAAGACTTGAAATTCTCTGAAATTTAGACTCTGAATTCCTCAAAATATGACTCTAAATACATCATAATTTATACTCTGAATTCCTCCGAATTCAAACAATTAATTCCTATAAATTCAAACCCCAATTTCTTAATAATTCTAACCATGAATTCATCATATATCTAACTAAGAATTAATTAGAATTTATATACTGAATTCATTCAAATTCAGACACCAAATCCATTAGAATTCATACTCTAAAATCTATAGAATTCAGACTCCAAATTCTCTAAAAATAGAATATGAATGTCAATATTTATATATTCTGATTGTTTAAATGTTTAGACCCTATATTAAAATTCTCCCTATATTATATATATTATATTTTTAATATGTTTCTTCATTTTCCATACACATGTATTTGTGTAAATTTAAAAATGACGTAAAATTTGTTTCTAAATAAACATTGGTTGAGTGAGACCTATACAGGTACCTCTGAGATTCAAGGAAAAATTCGACCATTGGAGGGGGGATTTGACCATTGATCTTTTTCCTATAAATAGGAGATCATACAAATTAGCTCACAATCATTGAAATTTTTTCAAGATCCTAGAGATTATAAACTGTGAAGTGATTTCTATAGAGAAATACTCTCATGCCTTGTGATTTTTATAAACATCTTGTTCAATATTGAACAACCTGTTCTCCATTATCCATGAATCTTCGATTGTTGCTGAGTAAAATTGAGGTATTTCAAGGATATGAAGATAGAGGTGTCGATAACCTTATATTTAGTTTTCATGTGGGGATATCAAGAAATAATCTAATATTCTTCTCGAGGTCTTACCCTGGTGTGGTTAAGATAGTCTTTAATGAACATATAAATCAAGGGACCTTTATCCAATGTTCATGGATACAATACTCTTTGGGTTAAAATATTTTTTAATTGTTTACTTGATTGTTGTTTTGTGTTTTATTTCAACTGTATTTAGTTAATAAAATAATGTAAAACCTTCTTATACTTTATATTACTTTTACTTACTATGATAAATAAGATTCTATATGCTTTCTAGTATAATGAACTAAACTTATTTTTCTTTTCTGGATCCATTTTCCGGATTCTAAGCATGCTTGTTTCTATGTTTTGTAAAAAAGTGGGGTTTTGAAATTACCTTGTTTAATGTGTTTAATATTTTATTTCCTTTTGGTTAAAAGAGATAGTTTTTAAACCTACACTTCACCCCATATTTTAATTGAGCATCTACATATATTATTTAGATCCTACATATACTAATAGTGGAGTGTTAGTTTTTGATATAATAAAAAATGTGGAGTCAGATGACTTTTACATGAAATTATTTGAGTGTTTATTGATATGAATTCATGTTACATGTTTATTGATCAACTTAATTTATTCAATGTCAATTCAGTAAATGAGAGACATCTAATCATGGTGTCACTTGTATGATATTTTATTGAGAAAATTGTCATCCTTTTTTCACCATTATTATTATCTGCATAATTTTAGTCTATGTATACACAGAGAATAAAAATAAAATACTTTTTTCTAAGGGAGAAAATTTATATCATTACACAATATAAAATTTCTCCAAAAATGAAGTTGAAATTTTTGGGTTTCAGATATTTGAATTGAGAATGATTCCAGATAACCCCAACATTGCCTTTTAATTTTATTTTTAATATAGTGTAGAAATATTTGAGACCACATATATAATTGAATAATGGGAAGAGATATTAATAAACTGAATTTAAAGGGGGAGAATTTACATCACAATTGTTTAATTTTTTTTCAGGGAGTCAATATGTTTTTGGTAAGAATAGATAGTGTAATGATTATTGACAGTTTTTTTATGAAATCAAAAAATGAAATTAAACTTCATGTTTATCAGTTATCTTTGTAAAAATTATATTTTTTTGATGCACTTTATTGATGTAGAAATATACTCCACAAATCTTTTTGGGAATTATTATTTTTCATTAACATTACAGAGGTCTTTGGGATGTACTAAAAGTTTTTATTTAGAATTCCATGAATACTATGTTATTTCATGTTTATTAATCTTTCTTATAAGGAATAAAATTAAATTTAGATTAATATACCAATAATTTTTATAATATTTAAGAAAAAATAACTCCATCCTAATGTAAGGAAAGAGTCCAGCTCAACAACGCATGTGGGAGCTTGACTCATCATGTGCGAACCAAGAGAAAATGGTTGTGGTATTCTGCAGCAGAACCAATTACTGACATCAAATAGATGAAGGAATGAATTGATAAAAAATACTAAATGGGGTTTATGAAGCTTTTTATGTGAAATAATAAAAGAAAATAAATTTTAGTAGTATTCTAGAATGATAGATAAGACATTGATCATATAATTGATTTATCTTAGCCATTTGATCAAGCCACATGTTCATTATTTTTAGTTGGGATATGTCTTCATGAAATATCTCTAACCAATTAAATTTGTTATTATGGATCTAACACATGTCCCAGATCAAAACAAAACACACAATAGATATACCACATAACTATTTTGGTTTTTCGGTACATAGTTGATTATAATTCAACATGTAATTAATCGACCTTTCAAATTGTGATATACCTTATGATGTAAAATTCTCTTGAAGTGACCATATATAGGTAAGAATATATGTTTATTGAAATGATTGCATGATGATGTGTTTTATGGTACGGTTGATGGATAAATTTAATGCAAACTAAGCATTGAATACATGAGATAAGATCCACCACATGACTAAGAATGACCCGTTGTGATTATAATGATCTTTTTGGAAGATTTATGTGAGATTATAGAAATGTTGTGGAATATATAGAATCTGAAATTGGTTATATTACTGATTGAGAATTTTCTGTTAAATGATAGTTAAGTAGTGGTATTTTTTGAGCTAAACAAATACAAGAATTTGATATTATGAACTATGAAATTTTAGTCAAGTTAACATACTGGTAAATGTGACAAGGATCATCAATAAAATCATGGAATATTATTAAAAAAAGAAGGTTATTTTGATTAATAGTATGATTGGTAAAAAATAAAATATATACATGCAGTTTTTCATGCCTTAATATTACTCGATTATGAAGAATAAAAATGTACAATTGAATAGGTATGTAACATTTATGGTATATTTAATATTCATATATTCAAGGAAAAAGTATTATTACATTTTACATATTAAAAAATTGAAATGATATGTTTTGAATATCACATGAAATTTAGATTTGATAAAATTATAAGAATATATTTATTCACTTACCACATTAAGAAGAAATTAAATTACCCAAATTTATCAGATATTTAATATTTTGAATAATAGAAGTATTTGGAGAGTAATTATTATAGAATTAATGAGTAATTTTATGGTTATTACACATGAACTACTACACACGATTATATGGATTAATTTATAATTCGTACGATTCTCCTATTAAAAGCATTCTATGAATAATATTAGGATATATGATCTTGATTCCTGAATCCCATAAAGTTTAATTAAAGATAAAAACATTTAAGGAATTTAATATTTGTAAATATTGAGAAAAAAACATCATGTTGGGTAATTGGATGAGTAATTACATGAGAAATTATTCTTGGAATGATGACATGATGTTATGAAAATAAATAATGGATGAAATATTTTAGGAATTGTTGATAGAATTAAAAACAAAAAATTACCCCTATCAATGATCATTGTGGTTTAATAAATTATGGACACAATTATTATTGTATTCAATGTGAATTTATATAAATGATATTTTTTCTACATAATGATACATGTGAGAAAGGAAATGTGGGTTTGATTTGTGAGAATATGTTTAGAGAGGTCTGATATCCAATATTATATCTATATCAAAGAGATAGAGGAAAGTGATCATTCTTGATCATCAGGTTCTTGTGGAGAGTCTTAAGGCAACCATTGATGAATATTTTGAGAATATAAAAATATAGATCTCTTGATATATCTACTTCTAGAGAAAATTACTATTCTATCTGATATAGATGTAACCTAGTAGAGGATGCACATTTTTTTTGTACTGGATCGTCTCATAGAATATAATGGTATATTTTGAATAACTAAAGTTGTGGATGAAAATAGTGGGGCTATGTATTGATTTTATTCTTAGTGCCTATGGTTGTAAGAAATTTTTTCATTATAGATAATATTTAATTGGAGGACTAACCAACGTAGTAATGTATATGATATTATGACTATACCTTGTGAAAACATAGTGTTGATATCTCTCTTGATATACTGCACATAAATTGGCTATGTGAGTTATTACTAAGTGTAACTTGAACCTTAACCGATTCAAGAGGATGATTCTTAAAAGTAATAATTCATGAAACAATGTTTACCCTTGATTCAACCTCTATTAGTGGTACCTAACTGATCCTTGGGTTTTATATGAACCTAATACTTACCATGACGACATTGAGTTTTTTTATTTTAAATTTTTTTTAAGGTTGTTAAATCCTAAAATAAACTTCTTGTACAGTATACATGATTGTAATATAGTGAATTTATTTGAAGGGGTGAGACACATAGGGTGAAAGTGAGTTTACAAAAACAAAATTGAAATGGAATGTATATTTAATACCTATATATAATTTCTGGTGGTGTATGGGGGAAAATAAATCCTAGTATTGACTACGATGTGACATTTTCACCTGTTGTGGTAATAAGTTTTTTTCTTGAATGTAAATTTGGTTTTTATATGATATAAATAAATTTTTTTGAAGTGATAAAATGATTCTAACATGGTTTGTATGATTCAATGGTCCATTTAAATATTGGATAATGATTATCAATGTTTTAATATCTATTTTTATGGTGTAATGAATGTGTTTTGTTAAATCAATATTATGGATTATTCTTGTGTATTAAAACCAAATTTTGGGAGCATTGTGGTATTTTCCAAAATTGTATATAGATGAAAAACACCTTATAAAAAATTGATTCCCAAAATAACAGTTAGTAAATATTTGTTTGGGTAAATTCTTCTTTGATGAAAACATGTGAGAGGAAAACTAAATACAAAGAATGATGACCTATAATAATTTATAAACATGATTTCATGGATTATGATTGAACATTTGTATTTGTAGAGTGCTAAAGGGGGTTTTTATAAGGAAGTAAAAAAATGTATACTAGTGTAGGATGGAAGAAATATTAAAAAGAATCAAAATTCATCTAAAGATTCCGAAAGGATGGATAACTTCCATATCCATATACTATATGATCTATCATGTATTTAGTTCTTTATATGAAACCAGATGTATCTTGTTATTTTATAATTATATGTTGATATTTATTGAATCTATGTGTGTGTTAGTGGATTTTTATTATTAATATCCTTTTCTAATTGGGAATGAACAAAGGATATATTTATTATCTATAGTGAAGTGGATGAGCTCCATATAATGTGTATCATATATGCATGTTTCAAATCTATTAAAAAAGGAAAGATATAAATTTAAATTTTTTTATTCCTAAATTGTGTATCTATTGGTTGTAAGAGTTCCAAAAAATCCATTATAGAATACTTGAAATTAAGGTGAGATTATATTATTGTATCAGATTTTGTGATGTAAATAGTTTGGATCATGAATTCCATTTTGGATCATGGGGTAGTTTCCATCATTGAGGGATCACTAGAGATTTTCTTTGATAATAACACATACATTAATTGAAACAACAAACCTAGGTCTCACTAAAGGTTTAACACATCATCATAACTACCATATCACATTAGATATTGTTGATACTAGAAATATAAATAATTATTAGGCGGTTATATATGATAAATTAGAAAATCAATTGATGAAGCCATAATACCAGTATAATCATGAGGGTTATTTTGAATCACATGGTATAAAATAGATGAATTATGGGATCTACTATTTGAAAAATCTATCATGTTTTGTAAAAATTACAATATTTTTTTCTTATTAATTCATTTGTGCTATAATTTATGTTAAATTAAGAGTGGAATGATAATATCACCTCAAAACATTACATTTATTTGTTCCTAATTGATGATCACTCGGTAACATTATGTGTGGTGATGATATGAGAATATTATCATAAGTAGTTTAACCATGTGATAATAAGTGGAGACGTATTATGTAGACTGACCTATCTATTTATCTCCAAGGTAATTTCATTCAATCATGTATATACATTAGGGTATATACTTATTAAAAAATATTTATACTTAATGATTAAGAGATATTAATCGTGACAACATCCATAATTTTATTCATTTGGATAATAATTTCTTAAGATTAGCTACATATGGTTGGTCTTGTATGTTACTGATATTGTCATTTGATGGAGCTCATCTATGTTGAGATCTATCAACTGATATTTCAAGAAAATTCATCTAGAAAATGATTAAATTAAACTACGCAAATTCTTAAAAATTCATTGTTGAGTGAAATGTGATGTGATTAAGTACTCACATGAAGGATATAGGATGTTATAATATCATTGATGAATGAAATGTGTTGTTTTCATCCACAATGTCAATATTGTTTAGAGAATCATGAGTGTATAAAATGACATATAGTATATTGACATATTCCACAACAAGTGGTTACTCAAGATCAAGTAAAGATTGATTATAACTATTTTATATGATATATATGATCTATATTATGGTGGATGAGTTTTAATAAAGACATTATTATGATTTAAGGATATCACACCATTAACATTTTTAGCTTGATTAGACTTGATTTTTTCATAGAAGATACTCTTTTCTTTTATTCAGGAAACAATGATTTAATTTATTTGTTTATCAATGAAATAATGTTCCATAGGCAAGAAAAATTATTCCATTGGAAAAGTAATGTGTTTTGGAAAAAGGTTTTAGTCAAAAATTAATATATCTGGATAAATTATGTTTAATGGATTTTATATAGATTCACATATAGGATAAATATTGTAAAATTTATTTAATAGTATTTCATGTAAGTGGGAGATTATTATATACAAACTAAGATAAATGATATCATATTATATGAAATTTATTAAATTCCTATTTTTTTAATATCAATGAGATTAATATCACTATATATATTAAAATCATATTATAAGAATAATGTGACTTCCACTATTATTCATAATCATGTTATATTATATGTCTTATGATACAAAAGATAATGAATAGATTATTCCATATATAGTTTAGGGATTAAAATTTCATGAATCAGATATATTGGTTCCCTTATATTAAAAAAATCATTTGAAACCATTAAATGGTAAAATATATAATTATATTTTCATTATTTTAAATCATGAAGACTTCCATGGGGTAAAAATTGACAATAGAAGTTTCCTTATTTAATGATTTTAGTCAATAAAAGGGATGATATATCCTCATATATTAGTTCTATGATGGGTGAATGTATAATAAAAACCTTTCTTGAGTTCATAATTATACATCTATCTTCATTCATAAAGGTTACAACACAATTTAAAATAATAAAATACATCTCATTATGTAAGAGGATCCAAGGTTGGTGTAACTCCCATGGAGTTAAGAGCGTTTTTTTCTTAGTGATCCTTATTAGGAATACTATGTCAAAGAGTAATATATAGTTATTGATAAATTTCATGTAAATATATATATATATATATATGATATATATAATTATCATCATATGGTATGATATAAATAGTCATAAAATATGACTTACTAATTTTTTTTTATGAATTTGGGGTAAATGATATATTTTTATTGGGTTATATCATATAAAACTACCCAATCAATTCATAGTGTATCACATGTTTTATTTTATTCTTAATTACATTCCAATTTCTATGGATGATGTGGTGGTCAAACAATAATAGTTACAGATTTGGTGTGTTTTCAATGGTCTCTAGCATGAAAGATCTATTTCAAAAGATATAAATCCCAGGAGAAAAATTATTGCAAGAGTTTCATGATTTGGATTTTTTATTCAGTCATAATACGAAAAAAATGAGTAATAATAGAGAATCATTTTCAAGGGCCCTGTATATATCAAATTTCTATTAAATGTCTTGTGTAGTAGTTCTCCAAAATCATCGTTAAAATATCATCATCCCAAAGAACTTTTCTTCTTCCACCATTATATAGAAAGGTGATTGTAACACTCTGATCTGGTATTATTATCCTTATAATAAATAAATAATATCTTCAATAACATAATTTACATGAAACAGTAAACCAATATGAATCATGATATATTTTTTTAAGTAAATTTTATATCTTGATGTAAACATTACAATATTGTTTCTAAATTTGTGGGTATAAATATAAGTAACTATATTATAAAATATAGGTATAATTAACAGATATTGGAATCTAGTAGTATATGAAATCATTATTAAGGACACTTATCTAGGCTTGTATGGGAGGTAACACCACTAGGGTTTTCCCTTACCACTCCCATATGTAACTCTATCAAGTGTTGTTTGGGAAAGATCATTTATGGTAGAAGCAAAAGCTTTTCAAAATAGATATGAGTTTTATTCTAACTGGGACACTACCAGTAAAAACAAACATAGTTTCTATTAATCTTATGATTTTAGAGGATGTTTTTTATGACAACCCTGCTTTTTATTACAACTTAAACATGCTTTATTACATAAAACATCACTTGATCCAACAAATAAGATCGAGAGGTTTAGTTTCTTTGGGGCTTAGGATCATTACAAAAAAACATTAAACTTGAAATACAACATCTTTATTGCAAACATCCTTTACATGACCACTACATTCCTTCATACTTAGCATTGCATGGGATAACCTGAGGACATTCATAAGAAAAGGGTGAGCTATAAATCCCAGTAAGGGAGTACACAATAAATAACATGAGGAGTAAAATACATGTTAGGCAATAGAAACATCAATAGATCATTAGAGTAACATGAACATAAAGGCATGATAAAGCATGATAACCATAACATGGAAATGTGGAAACAACACTTAACATTGAATTAGCATGAGCCAAGGCTCATTGCACATGGAGCATTTGTAAACCCTCATTGCACTTTGAAGCACTATTAAACCCTCGTTTCACTTGAATTAGCATGAGTCAACACTCATTGCACATGACGTATCATGATACTATACTTTACCCAATGCATTAGAGCGCTATAAAGGGCGCACCCTTCTTAAACATTTCATTTCATGCATAAGTGTGCCACATGGATCATAAAACATGGATTCATAAAACATAATCATTTATTCCATGATAAAGGAATGTGGAATTCATACATGAAACTTTACAATCAAAATGTAAATGTGCATAAAGGTGAATACCCTTGATGGAGAAATGGGCATGGTATTCACTACACAGAGACATTGGCAAAGAAAATCGGTGCGATTTCGGCAGCGTAACGGCGTGACATAAGAATTCATAAAAAAGGTTGATGAGAGAGAAAGGGGTTCCTCATCATATTTAAATGTAATGGACAGTAAGGAGGTCATATATATACATTTCCCAACTATCGAAATGGAATTTAGATTCATGATACAAAATTATTGCGTGAATGTAAAAGAAGAGAGAGAAGTTCCTTTCGGAATTTCGGCATAGTAACGGGTGTATATGGGAGGCATTTAATGAGAGAGAAAGGGTTATCCCATCATTCAAGCAATAATAGGGCAGTATGGGGGAGGTTCTAAACCATACCCCAACATTCATAATTTAAATAAAAAGGGAAATACAACTTAAAGAAAATTGACAAAAATGAGAAAGGAAGAAAAAACCCTTACTTGGGAGTGTGCTTCCAAAGGATAGAGAGAGGCTTGTGAGAGGCTTCTTGGGAGCTTGGGGAACCTTGAGAGGATTCTAGAGAGGGTAGGGAAGATGTTGGACGAACTTCAAGGGCTTTGAGTGAGGAGGAAGTGGGAGCTTGGGTGGGTTTATATAGGAAAGGTGAGAGAATTCTTTATTATTTAAGTTTGGGACCCCTTATATTAAAATAATCCAAACCACAAACCATACCATGGTATTTTCCCATGGTTTCTGGAAAAAGAAAGAGAAAAACAATATTTTACAAGGCCAAGGTCCGAACTTATTAAAAAAATTAGGGTTGCTTATGTGGAGGTGGGTCACACTCCCATGGAAATTAATTTAAAAAGGAAAAGTGTTGAATAAGTCTTGAGGGCTACATTAATGCTTTGAAAAGTAAGTCAAACAAACCCAAAACCTCAGTATTTTAATGATAAAACACATATTGGCCGAAAATAAGGTTTATGGTATTTTATTACATCACCATTGGGTCATTATGATGTCATAAAACACATTATATATTTAAAAGGTATTTCATTTTTACCAAAACTTTTGACTGTCTCAGAAAATTATAAAAATTTCACCGTTGGATAATTTCGACATTCTGATTCCAAAAATAATATTTATTTTATCTAAATAAATTTCTAAATATGTGAATTTTCACTTTTAAAATAAAAACCGACATTTATCAAAAATTCACGGGTTTTGACAGAAATGGCTTTCAAACCTTAATAAAAATTTTAATTGCATTCATAAATTTATAAGATCATTATATTTAATAAAAATTAATTTAATATTAATAATAATATTTTATTAAAATATTATTTAATTCAAAAAAATTCTTTAATTTAATAAAATATAATTCTTAATTAAATAATTAATAAAAACATCATTTTTACTTTAAAAACTAATTATAATGTATCAAAAATGACTAGAAATTATATTCATTATTATATACAAAAATAATGTACATGAACATGGTGCTACTTATTTGTTACATAACCCCTTAAAATAGCCGCATAAGACCTAAGGGTAAGGTGTGCAATGGTGACAGACTCTTGGAGCGGCTCGGATAACATCGCTCGAGTGGTAATGTCAATCAACTTCCACTTTTCCCGTAGACGATCACATTCGAGCTTGACTTGATGAAGCTCAGCTTGGGCTTGGTCAAGGGCAAATCCCAAATACGCCACCTCTTTTCCGTGCTCTGACAAATGGGCTTCGTAAGGGGCAATTCTACTGGATGAGGCCATCGCTACCTTTGTCTGAGTAGAAATGGGTTCGTTAAAGCCTTATATTTATACTACTCAGATGATCACTGTTCAACGACTATAAAAGTAACGGTCACAAGTCTTAATGTAAAACTAAAGAAGATGACATCTTATAAAAACATTTTTCATAAAGAAACATTTAACTGGACCAAGAGGGATTTTCTATTAATTAAACATTGGGTCGTTACAATATTCCCCCCTTAAGAAATTTCGCCCTCGAAATTTTCCTTTTCCCACACTAAAACAAATGTGGGTAACTCAACTTCATAATATCCTCCGACTCCCAAGTTGCTTCTTTAAACTTGTGGTTTCTCCACAACACCTTGACGAGGGGCATTGTCTTATTTCATAGAACTTTTTCTCTACGATCTAAGATCTTCACTGGTTGCTCCTCATAAGAAAGATCATCTTCCAATTGTACCACCTCGGAAGAGAGTACATGTGAAGGGTCCGGTATGTACTTCCTTAAGAGGGATACATGGAAGACATCATGCACCTTGGACATAGTAGGTGGAAATGCTAGTCAATAGGCCACAACCCCAACATGATCAAGAATCTCGAAGGGGCCGATGTACCTTGGACTTAACATCCCTTTCTTTCCAAATCTCATGACCTTCTTCCATGGAGATATGCGTAAAACCACCATGTCTCCAACTTTAAACTCAAGGTCTCGTCGACGATTATCTGCATAACTCTTCTGTCGACTTTGGGCTGCCTTGATATGCTGCTGAATGGTTTTCACCTTCTCCACCATTTCTTCGACCATTTCTGGTCCAAGCAGCTTACGTTCACCGACCGCATCCCAACATGCTGGTGTTCTACACCTTTTCCCATGCAGGGCTTCATATGGTGCCATTTGGATGCTCGAGTGGAAACTATTATTATAAGAGAATTCAACTAGAGGAAGATGTTGATCCCATCCTCCTTTAAAGTCCATAGAGCACTCTCTCAACATATCCTCAAGTGTTTGGATAGTCCACTCGGATTGGCCATCAGTTTGAGGATGATAGGCTGTACTAAAGTTCAGTTCAGTATTCAGAGCATGTTGTAGACTCTTCCAAAACACAGAGGTGAATCTTGGATCTCGGTCAGACATAATAGATAGTGGTACTCCATGCAACCGTACCACATCCCTGATATATATCTGTTCTAGTTGATCCGAAGAGAAATCATCTCGAATAGCAATGAAGTGTGCAGTCTTTGTAAGACATTCCACAACAACCCAGATTGCATTGTTGCCTTTGGATGTCCTTGGAAGTCCAGTGACAAAGTCCATGGTGATGTTCTCCCATTTCCATTCTGGTATGGGCAATGGTTGCATCATCCCCTTAGACTTCTTCCTCTCTGCCTTCACTTGCTGACACACCAGTCACTTTGATGTATATTCAGCAATCTCCTTCTTCATATTATCCCATCAAAAGTTTTCTCGGATATCTCGATACATCTTTGTGCTCCTTGGGTGAATAGAGAAATTTGAACTATGTGCATCATCCAAAAGTTCCTTCTTCAGCTCCGGACATGATGGAACACATAGCCTTTTCCCAAACCGCACAATTCCTTCTTCATTAAAATTAAACTCTGAGGATTTTCCCTTTTTGATAGCTTCCACTTTTTCTTGGATTCTCGTATCATCCTTTTGAACATCCTTTATCCTTTCCAAAAGAGATGGTTGAGAAATCATTTGTGAAAGGATTGATGATGTTCCCTTATTTATGATTCCCACATCCATCTTCATCAAGTCTAAGAAGATTGGATCCTTCTAAATTCTCATAATCGATAGAATAGTTGGATCATTTCTACTTAGGGCATCCGCCACCTAGTTCGCATTCCCAGGGTGGTAATGTATTGAATAGTCAAAATCCATGATGAGCTCTATCCATCTTCTCTAGCGCATATTAAACTCTTTCTGTGTGAATATATATTTAAGACTCTTGTGGTCAGTATATATCACAGATTTCTCTCCATAGAGATAAAACCCCAATATTTTCAAGGCAAATATCATCGCCGCCAACTCCAGATCCTGCGTTGGATAGTTTCGCTCATGGATTTTCAACTTCCTTGAGGCATAGGATATCACTTTATCATTTTGCATCAGCACACATCCTAATACCTTCTTCGAAGCATCAATGAATACCACAAAAAGCTCCCCACTTGTGGGTAAAGTGAGCACGGGTGCAGTGATAATCCTCCTTTTCAACTCCTTGAAGCTTTCTTCGCATTCATCACTCCAAGAAAACATTACTCCCTTTCTAGTTATCTTGGTATGAGGGTTGGACAATCGTGAGAAATTTCTCACAAATCGTTGATAATATCCAGCTAACCCCAAGAAGCTACGGATATCAGTTACCGATGTTGGCCTCGGCCATCCCTCAATTGCATCTGTTTTGGAGGGGTCCACAGATATCCCATTGCTTGTGATGATATGGCCCAAGAATGAAACCTCCTTCAACCAGAACTCAAACTTTTTGTACTTGAAATATATCCTCTCCTTGCGCAAAGTCTCTAGTACAGTTCTTAAATGCTCCTCATGGTCCTCCTTGGTTTTGGAGTATATTAGAATATCATCTATAAAGACTACCACAAATTTTTCTAGGTGATCTCTAAAGACTATATTCATCATGTCCATGAATATTGATGGATCATTGGTGAGTCCGAAAGTCATTACTATGAATTCATAGTGCTCGTACCTTGTACGAAAAGCAATCTTGGGGATATCTTCCTTCTTCAACCTTACTTGATAATATCCCGACCGCAAGTCCACCTTGGAGAAGTATTGTGCTCCACGCAGCTGATCAAACAAGTCATCGATTATTGGGAGAGGATACTTGTTCTTTATCGTGATTTTGTTAAGTTCATGATAATTGATGCAAATCCGCATTGACCCATCCTTCTTCTTGATGAAGAGGACTGGTGCACCCCATGGTGATGCACTTGGGCGTATAAACACTTTATCCAGATTCTCCTGTAATTGTTTCTTCAGCTCTTCAAGATCAACAACAACCATTCTATATGGAGTCATGGATATTTGTAGTGACCTAGGTATAAGTTCAATTGAGAACTCAACATCTCTTATTGGAGGAAGACCAGGAAGTTCCTCGGGAAATACTTCAGCGAATTCCCTCACAATAGGCATTTATTCAAGGGTGGTTTCTTCCATGGACTCAATCATCTGAGCCAGATATGCATGCTTATAAAGCAGTAATATCCATGCTTGAGATGATGGAGCTAAAGGAGATTAATCTTCCTCCTGACAGTTGTAAAGAATCGGGGGTCGATTCTCCATATGGAGTGTGATTTCCCTCTCCCGACAATTTATGTTGGCTCTATATAAGGAAAGCCAATCCATGCCAAGAATTGCATCAAATTCCACCAGAGGGAGTATGACGAGGTCCGCCGGGAAATTAAATCAACCGATTATAATAGGGGAGGACTTATATTCATGGGATACAATGATTTCCCCATTTCCCGCACTCACCGACATTTTAACTTCCAGGATTTGGGGTGGTGCTGAGATTGTTCTAGTAACAGCCTGAGATTTTATGAAAAATATTCTTTTTTTATTTCACTAATGTCTTGTGTTGTACGCTACACCAAAAGGAGCTTGCACAACACGCATCCTTGACTTGCCTTGCATTACACGCAATCGCAACCTTCCTCGATAGCGTGTGTGGTACGTAATACTGAGTTTTACGAAACAATGATATGCTATTAAAATATTATTACAACTAGCCGTTATGAATAGTAATAACCACTTTTTAAATTTTAGAAATTTTAGCTCTCAAAATGGACTTCATTTTTGGATTCGGAGTATCGAATTTAGCCTAAGGTGAAATTTTGGTACTTTTCGGATAACTTTCATATTCTGATGAATAGTGAAAAATACTAAATTATAATTAAAAACAACTTTTTTAATCGAAATAATTAATAGTGATAAATCATTAATTTGAGTGGTTTTAAACTATATTTAGAATATATTTTTACAATTTAATACAATGTTGGTCATTGGATGTAATTTCACATTTAAACTAGACATAAACAAGTGTCAATCTTTTGATAGATATTGTTTCTTAAAAACACGCTATTTGTTTTAACAGCGGGATTTAATTACAAAATTAATTAATGCAACTTATATGTTATGAATTTGGTAATATAGACTTCATTTTTGAATTCGGAATATGAAATATAGCTTGGGATTAAATTTTGGCATTGTTCTGAAAAACATCAATTTTTGATGAATAGTGAACTACTAAGTGGTAGTTAAAAAAAACTGAATTTTTCATAAAACATAATTTTACCGCTTCTGTGAATGGAATTTCAAAAATCCGAGAGACACGGTTGATGTCAGTAAGTAAAATGTGGTTCAATGAGATGAAAATAATTTTTGGTGAATAGTAACTTTTTACTTTTATTTACCACGATTAAAAGTAAATAGGGTAATTAGGGGTAAAAATGATATTATTATTACCCTAACACATGTCCTAATTCTATTGGACAAGTGTAATTCGACCAAAAACAAGCTTAGGAATAAAATATGACCATTTAGGCCCACTTGGATTAGATTAGGACATTTATTGTTATTTAATTCAAAGAATAGTTAAAAGAGTCAAAATCAATGTTTATTTACTAAAACATTTTTAATATAGGTTTTTACATAAGATAAATTCTATTGTAAATATTCATTAGAAAGATAAAACGATTTCCTACATGATGGTATTTTATTTGTAATTTTTAGACATCAAATAAGTTAATTTATTTATGACACAAAGATGATGCAGTAAGTATCTTATTAATGAAATATTGACATAATTGATGTTATAAACACCAAACTAAATATAATTTGAGACTTTTTATGAATTCCACTAATTTTATAGGTTACTATGATATATTAATGTTTATTTAATCAACTTGGTTCGAACATATAATTCTGTTATGACTTTCACAAAAATCATATATCAAATAGTGTCAAAATTGACACAAAATAGTTTTTAAATCAAATATTATATTATTAATTGTTATTCTATTCCTAAAAATCTAAGGTTCGTCCAAATGACTTAGATAAGGATATATATATTAATAATAAACAATTTGGGGTTCGTTTGGCATGTTATAGTAAGTGTATTAACCATATAGTGAAAGAAAACAAAAAGACACGGTAAAAGTTAAATTATTTAACTTAGAGTTAAATCTAATTGTTACGGTTTAAAATAAGATCCAAACATGTCTAAATTTGATTGGTTGATGAGATTACAACCCTATATCATCTAATCTTCGAATATGAGTCATTTTTGGAGGTTGTTAAGTGGGGTTAGATTTATTATAAATAAATATTTTTAAGAATTCCTAAGGTACCCCTCTCCTCCCTTATAAAAGGGCACCTCCTCCCCCTCCTCCTCACACCAATTTGAGCACTCAAGCTCGGCCAACCCCTGCCAAAATATCTCCTCCACTTCCCTAGAAACATCCTAGAGGTTCTGGTCTTCCTCAAAGACCAATTTTAGTGCCCTAAGAGGAGGTCTCAAAGAGGCACTTCAAAGAAGAGGTAATTACCGTTACCAATTCTTTCATCTTTATTTCTTCTTCCACTTCTTTTTCTTAGGTTATTTCATTATGAAGTAATAACATCAGTATCACTCATATACTGATATGTTATTATAAGTATGAAACAACCCTATTTCACCATCTATCCATCCTATGGAAAAAGAAATCACCGCGCGTGCGAACGTACGGAATACCGTCTCCAAGCCGTGGTGTAATCTATTTTCCACCACCACCTTACATGGATGGGTATAATGGTTTAAATAATAACTATACATAGTTATTAAAACATCATATTGATTCTGATATATTGTATAATCCACTTCAATTCAATTCAATATTTATAGAAATGATATCATCGCTCGTGCGTACGTACGGACTACCGTCTCCACGACGCGATGAGATTCATTCTCCATGTTAACCATTTAAGAATGATTATAATGTATATATAAGAAATAATAATGAAATATATGACATTATAAAGCTACTGGATTTATGTATATATATACATGTCATCTACTTACTTCCATTTCAAGACAATAAGGAAAGGAAAACAGCGTTCATGCGTACGTACGGACTACCATCTCCATGAACGGTGTTTTTCATTTTATTTATCTACCTATTATATATATATATATACTGAATATATATGATATATAAATCATATTTTATATTCTGGAAGTGAGTAAATCATGATATAAGTAATAATGATGTCAAGAACAACAAGTCAAAACACCTACGATAAATGAAACGATTTTACCCAAAACGCTTCTTTAACATGGAATTTACAAAAGAACGGGTAATATAATGTCACAAGTGAACCATATATGATATCATAACAATTAATATGATTCTGTAATAAGTCAATAACATGATTTAAATCATTATACAGGAGGTTCGGACACTTACAAAGCAAGTCGGACCTAAGGTAAGGTAAATATCACAATCTCATTTTTATCCGAGATTGTTTATTCGTAAGTATTTACTGGGGTTTATTTTATCATCCACATCCATGTTTACTCAATATGTAATATTATTTCCATCCACCTAAAATTTTTTAAATCCATTTTTACCATTCGGTGAGTTTTTAGTAATACGTATGAAAGGAATCTTTTGTCGTTTTTCGTACGAGGTACTTTTTGACTTTTCCGACAAAAGTATGAAGAATGTTTTTTTTAACTTATACGGCACGAATGGATTTCTACTGTTTTATAAAGCCTTATTTTCATGAAGCTTCCT
This sequence comes from Viscum album, assembly GCA_963277665.1. Taxonomy (NCBI): domain Eukaryota; kingdom Viridiplantae; phylum Streptophyta; class Magnoliopsida; order Santalales; family Viscaceae; genus Viscum; species Viscum album. The sequence continues at coordinate 1,186,337,869 of OY728136.1, forward strand.
CTAAAAGATTTCATGACTATTTTCAATAAAATCTCTTTCTTTTAACATTGCATGATGTTTTGTGAAAAGAAATTGATTTTGAAGAAGAAAGGATATTTTCCTCAAGAATTCAATTCAAGTGTTTTATCAAAATTATTTTCCATCTAAGATAATAAAGGGTTCTGTTTCTATCCATATTTTTACATTGATTTGACTATGTTGTGATGGAATTATGTTTATGAATTCCTTTATCTTATATGAATTGATTTATGATGTCATGATGTTTCAAGAATCCCATTTTTGTTACATGTGTTATGCGATGATGTATGTTTTATGATTATGTGGCACACATAAGAAAGGATTCATTATAAGATGGGTGGGACCTATATCTCCCTCCAATGCATTTGGTAATGATTTTATATCTCATGAGATAGACATGGCTGGAACGGAATGTTATTTCGGTTCAGTGATACAGGACTGAAACGAGGAGTGAACTCGGTTCAGAAAGGGACTTTGTCCACTAAGATAGTCTTGGCAATGAGTCATGACTAACAAGAAATGATTTTCTATGATTATGTGTGCATGCCACAAAGTTTCAAGTTTCATGTTATGATTATGGGGATCTCATTTTCACTTCTATGATTTATCCCATGTTATGATATTATGAGCTCTTTTGCAGGTTAAGATTTCCAAAAGCTATGTTCTTATGTATATGATGTGATTGATATTTCTTTTGTTTACCCTTACTGAGCATTTGAGCTCACCCTTTTATGTTTTCTTTTCCCCAGGATATAAAGAAAGGTTTTTAGGTAAAAAAAGGGAATATCTTTATGGGAGATATTGAAGTTCTTTCCCCACGATTAGAAGATTACATTCCGAGTTTCCAAAGACACTAAACTATTACGATCCTTGTGTGTGTGTTTTTGTTATGTACTATGTATTCCGCAAAAGTAATGTAATGTCCATGTACGATAAGCTTCGGGTCTCTACAGTTGGTATCAGAGGAAAGGTTTAGTCAACCTTTGGAAACTAGGATGCGAAAACGTTAGTGTGATCCCTAGAGATATTTCTAAGGTATGTCTAGGGATGTCCCTAGGGATAAGTATACGTATAGGTTATAGTAATAGAATTACGCTAACGATCATAGAATTAAACCTAAGATGTTGGATATTGAAGGTACTCCCCCTTTATTATGTTGTTTTCCCTAGCATGATTTTTGCCTCTCACACTATTCTTTTTGGGTTTTAGACGATGGCTGGAACCCGAAGGAACCGTGTTGATCAATGCAATGGACAATGCAATGATTGCCCTCCTGAACAAACAAATGTTATGGGAGATGGAGTGAAAAATCTTATTGCTATACTTACAGAAGCTATGAATCATTCTGGACTTCCAAATGAGCAGAGAAGGGAACAATATTCTATTGAGTCCTTCATGAGGCAACGTCCACCTTCTTTCAGTGGGTCTTCTGATCCACTTGTGGCTGAACAATGGATCAGTACTACTGAAAAGATATTTTCAGTTCTTCAATGTTCTGAACATGATAAAGTCATCTTAGCAGTATATCGTTTGGAAGGTGAAGCTGATCAATGGTGGAATCTTATCAAGAATACGAGGCCAAGAGATGAAATTGAGTCCATGGAATGGGACGAGTTCAAGAACTTGTTTTTCAGTAAGTACTTCCCTCGTATTCTTCGAACAAATATGGAGAAAGAGTTTCTTGAACTGAAGCAAAGGGACGATGAATCTGTTGGTACCTTTGAAGCAAATTTTACAAGACTTGCAAGGTATGCTTCTGGTATTATCATCCAACCTGAAAGTAAAGTTGATCGATTTTTCAGTGGGTAAAACCAAGTCTTCGAAGGGCATTAGCTATAAGAGACTTCAGTAGCTATGAAGAAATTGTGCGTTGTGCTATCAAGGTAGAAATGGAATTTGGTGTTACATATCCATCTCATGGTTTTGATAAGAAACGAAAGATGGAGTTCAAGGAGAAATCTCAGAATAATGGTGAAAAGAAGATGAATGTTTCCTTATGCACAAAGTGTGGAAAGAAGCATGGTGGAGATTGTCTTAAAGGGACTAGAAAATGTTTTAAGTGTGGAAAAGAAGGTCATTGAGCATCTGAGTGTCGAAGTAATGGAAAAAGGGTTTCTAATGATGTGAATAAAGCAAACACTGTAGAGAACGCACCACCAACACTTCAATGCTTCAAGTGCAAGGAAATGGGGCATTAAGCTAATAATTGCCCTAATCCAAGGGTTAGTGATGATCAACATGAGGAACCACTGAAGGAAAAGGACAAAGGGAAATCACATGCGATCACTATTGGCAATATTGAATATGACAACGATGTGGTGGAATGATTAAGTGTTTATGTAATGGGATTCCAAAATAATGTTGTATCATTGAGTATTGCAATATTTATTGATGTGGTATTCAAAGTGATTGAGATATTTTTTGGAAATAAGATGATATGCGCATAATGAAGACGAGAAAATGAAATGTTTAATAGTATGCATGAGCTCATGATTGATATGAGGACTAAGTGATATCAAGGTTTGAGGATATAGAATTTTGAGTATTTTGGTATGTGGAAAGTGTTAACTTTTAACTGCATTCATGTTTTCACTAAGGTTCAATGGGTATTCAAGAGAATACATGATTAAGGCCTTCGAATGTTTGGAATGTGACCAACAAGACATATCTTATGATATATGGGGATCAAAGATGGTATTAAATCTCTGGTAATCGTTTTCACTATATTATGACAATGGACTGCAGTATATGGATAAGACTAAATATTGGAATAGATTATGTTAGACATAAGTTAGGATAGAACTTTTTTCGATATTATTTATGGGATGTTATATTAATATAGTTTTAGAAAAAGGACAACCTGCAGGACGGGCGACAGCCCATCGCTTCGGACAAGGCTGTAGGAATCGAACCCACAACCGAAGTGCGACTGGCCTTTATCGCCTACCACTGACCTACAGGAAGTCCCTGTTTAGTAGAAACTAGTGTTATTATATTAAGTAGTATGATATATGAAGTATAAGCCCATTTTAGGAACCATATATGATTAATCCCACTATAGATCGACTTATGTATATAAATTTTTCTAACCTTTTGAGACAGATGGAATGACCCTTCATTCTATCACATGATCTGCTAACACTTCACGAATAACAAATTCAACTTCATTTATTTAAGAGATGAAGTGGAAATTGTTAAAGGCACGAACAACAGTGAGATTGTACCAAAATAAAGTAAGTATTTATTCTAATTCAAATTCTTTAACTTTAGGGAAATGATCTTGAAAACCAAAAATGTTGTCCTAGTTCTCTTATACCTGATGAATCAGATGGTACCTTAGATCGTCACAAATTTATGGATTTGTGATTACTGGCTTTTCCATAGCCATGTTCTCTACCACTCTCCATCAGAACATGATGGTTAGATTTCTCTTCCATATCCATATTTTCACCTATGTGGAAACCCAGTGATTAGTTTATTTGGATAATCGTTACATTTCATACTTTAGTTTTTAAAGACAAGTTTTGGTATTCCTTTTTACGAAGTGGGTTTCTATTAAAGAAACTTTCTAATAGTAAACCATTTATAACCCCGACGAATTTCGAGGGTGAAATTCATTTTAAGGGGGGTAGAATGTAACAGCCCGAGATTTTATGAAAAATATTCTTTTTTTATTTCACTAATGTCTTGTGTTGTACGCTACACCAAAAGGAGCTTTCACAACACGCATCCTTGACTTGCCTTGCATTACACGCAATCGCAACCTTCCTCGATAGCGTGTGTGGTACGTAATACTGAGTTTTACGAAACAATGATATGCTATTAAAATATTATTAAAACTAGCCGTTATGAATAGTAATAACCACTTTTTAAATTTTAGAAATTTTAGCTCTCAAAATGGACTTCATTTTTGGATTCGGAGTATCGAATTTAGCCTAAGGTAAAATTTTGGCACTTTTCGGATAACTTTCATATTCTGATGAATAGTGAAAATTACTAAATTATAATTAAAAACAACTTTTTTAATCGAAATAATTAATAGTGATAAATCATTAATTTGAGTGGTTTTAAAGTATATTTAGAATATATTTTTACAATTTAATACAATGTTGGTCATTGGATGTAATTTCACATTTAAACTAGACATAAACAAGTGTCAATCTTTTGATAGATATTGTTTCTTAAAAACACGCTATTTGTTTTAACAGCGGGATTTAATTACAAAATTAATTAACGCAACTTTTATGTTATGAATTTGGTAAAATAGACTTCATTTTTGAATTCGGAATATGAAATATAGCTTGGGATGAAATTTTGGCATTGTTCTGAAAAACATCAATTTTTGATGAATAGTGAAACTACTAAGTTGTAGTTAAAAAAAACTGAATTTTTCAGAAAACATAATTTTACCGCTTCTGTGAATGGAATTTCAAAAAACGAGAGACACGGTTGATGTCAGTAAGTAAAATGTGGTTCAATGAGATGAAAATAATTTTTTGTGAATAGTTACTTTTTACTTTTATTTATCACGGTTAAAAGTAAATAGGGTAATTAAGGGTAAAAATGATATTATTATTACCCTAACACATGTCCTAATTCTATTGGACAAGTTTAATTCGACCAAAAACAAGCTTAGGAATAAAATATGACCATTTAGGCCCACTTGGATTAGATTAGGACATTTATTGTTATTTAATTCAAAGAAGAGTTAAAAGAGTCAAAATCAAAGTTTATTTACTAAAACATTTTTAATATAGGTTTTTACATAAGATAAATTCGATTGTAAATATTAATTATAAAGATAAAACGATTTCCTACATGATGGTATTTTATTTGTAATTTTTAGACATCAAATAAGTTAATTTATTTATGACACAAAGATGATGCAGTAATTATCTTATTAATGAAATATTGACATAATTGATGTTATAAACACCAAACTAAATATAATTTGAGACTTTTTATGAATTCCACTAATTTTATAGGTTACTATTATATATTAATGTTGATTTAATCAACTTGGTTCGAACATATAATTCTTTTATGACTTTCACAAAAATCATATATCAAATAGTGTCAAAATTGACACAAAATAGTTTTTAAATCAAATATTATATTATTAATTGTTATTCTATTCCTAAAAACCTAAGGTTCGGCCAAATGACTTAGATAAGGATATATATATTAATAATAAACAATTTGGGGTTCGTTTGGCATGTTATAGTAAGTGTATTAACCATATAGTGGAAGAAAACAAAAAGACACGGTAAAAGTTAAATTATTTAACTTAGAGTTAAATCTAATTGATAAGGTTTAAAATAAGATCCAAACATTTCTAAATTTGATTGGTTGATGCGATTACAACCCTATCTCATCTAAGCTTCGAATATGAGTCATTTTTGGAGGTTTTTAAGTGGGGTTAGATTTATTATAAATTAATATTTTTAAGAATTCCTAAGGTACCCCTCTCCTCCCTTATAAAAGGGCACCTCCTCCCCCTCCTCCTCACACCAATTTGAGCACTCAAGCTCGGCCAAACCCTGCCAAAATCTCTCCTCCACTTCCCTAGAAACATCCTAGAGGTTCTGGTCTTCCTCAAAGACCAATTTTAGTTCTCTAAGAGGAGGTCTCAAAGAGGCACTTCAAAGAAGAGGTAATTACCGTTACCAATTCTTTCATCTTTATTTCTTCTTCCACTTATTCTTCTTAGGTTGTTTCATTATGAAGTAATAACATCAGTATCACTCATATACTGATATGTTATTATAAGTACGAAACAACCCTATTTCACCATCTATCCATCCTATGGAAAAAGAAATCACCGCGCGTGCGTACGTACGGAATACCGTCTCCACGCCGTGGTGTAATCTATTTTCCACCACCACCTTTCATGGATGGGTATAATGGTGTAAAGAATAACTATACATAGTTATTAAAAAATCATATTGATTCTGATATATTGTATAATCCACTCCAATTCAATTCAATATTTATAGAAATGATATCATCGCTCGTGCGTACGTACGGACTACCGTCTCCACGACGCGATGAGATTCATTCTCCATGTTAACCATTTAAGAATGATTATAATGTATATATAAGAAATAATAATGAAATATATGACATTATAAAGCTACTGTATTTATGTATATATATACATGTCATCTACTTACTTCCATTTCAAGACAATAAGGAAAGGAAAACAGCGTTCATGCGTACGTACGGACTACCGTCTCCATGAACGGTGTTTTTCATTTTATTTATCTACCTATTATATATATATATATATACTGAATATATATGATATATAAATCATATTTTATATTCTGGAAGTGAGTAAATCATGATATAAGTAATAATGATGTCAAGAACAACAAGTCAAAACACCTACGAAAAATGAAACGATTTTACCCAAAACGCTTCTTTAACATGGAATTTACAAAAGAACGGGTAATATAATGTCATAAGTGAACCATATATGATATCATAACAATTAATATGATTCTGTAATAAGTCAATAACATGATTTAAATCATTATACAGGAGTTTCAGACACTTACAAAGCAAGTCGGACCTAAGGTAAGGGAAATATCACAATCTCATTTTTATCCGAGATTGTTTATTCGTAAGTATTTACTGGGGTGTATTTTATCATCCACATCCATGTTTACTCAATATGTAATATTATTTCCATCCACCTAAAATTGTTTAAATCCATTTTTACTCTTCGGTGAGTTTTTAGTAATACGTATGAAAGGAATCTTTTGTCGTTTTTCGTACGAGGTACTTTTTGACTTTTCTGACAAAAGTACGAAGAATGTTTTTTTTAACTTATACGGCACGAACGGATTTCTACTATTTTATAAATCCTTATTTTCATGAAGCTTCCTCTAAAAGATTTCATGACTATTTTCAATAAAATCTCTTTCTTTTAAAATTGCATGATGTTTTGTGAAAAGAAATTGATTTTGAAGAAGAAAGGATATTTTCCTCAAGAATTCAATTCAAGTGTTTTATCAAAATTATTTTCCATCTAAGATAATAAAGGGTTCTGTTTCTATCCATATTTTTACATTGATTTGACTATGTTGTGATGGAATTATGTTTATGAATTCCTTTATCTTATATGAATTGATTTATGATGTCATGATGTTTCAAGAATCCCATTTTTGTTACATGTGTTATGCGATGATGTATGTTTTATGATTATGTGGAACACATAAGAAAGGATTCATTATAAGATGGGTGGGACCTATATCTCCCTCCAATGCATTGGGTAATGATTTTATATCTCATGAGATAGACATGGCTGGAACGGAAGGTTATTTCGGTTCAGTGATACAGGACTGAAACGAGGAGTGAACTCGGTTCAGAAAGGGACTTTATCCACTAAGATAGTCTTGGAAATGAGTCATGACTAACAAGAAATGATTTTATATGATTATGTGTGCATGCCACAAAGTTTCAAGTTTCATGTTATGATTATGGGGATCTCATTTTCACTTCTATGATTTATCCCATGTTATGATATTATGAGCTCTTTTGCAGGTTAAGATTTCCAAAAGCTATGTTCTTATGTATATGATGTGATTGATATTTCTTTTGTTTACCCTTACTGAGCATTTGAGCTCACCCTTTTATGTTTTATTTTCCCCAGGATATAAAGAAAGGTTTTTAGGTAAAAAAAGGTAAGATCTTTATGGGAGATATTGAAGATCTTTCCCCACGATTAGAAGATTACGTTCCGAGTTTCCAAAGACACTAAACTATTACGATCCTTGTGTGTGTGTTTTTGTTATGTACTAAGTATTCCGCAAAAGTAATGAAATGTCCATGTACGATAAGCTTCGGGTCTCTACAGTTCTACTAAACATTCAAGATGTAAAAGAATGCGTAGAACCTGAATCAAAAATTACGTTCGCTATTCTTGAATGAATAACTAGCGTACCTGTCACCACTTCGTCGTCGGGGTTCACTTCGGCAGAAGTGATGGAAAAAGCTCTTTCTTGCTATCTTGGAGGTTGTTGGTTGCCTCCAATAACCCTTGGATTAGGGCACTAATTTGCAAAATGACCCGATTCTTTGCATTTTTTGCATTGAACAACGCGTTGAGGTTCGAACGGAGTGTTCCTCTCCTCTGTCGCAGCCGCGGGTCCTTCTTGCTGAAAGTTAACAGCTAGGTTCCATTCTCTTCTACACTTGAAGCATTTTCTTGTCCCCCTAAGACAATTTCCAGGGTGCTTCTTTCCACACTTTTGGAAAGTGGGGTGCTGGAACTTCGTAGTTCCATTGGATTTATCCATTGGACCACCAGCATTGAAGTCCACCTTACGCTTCTTGTCCCCATGATACCCATGTGATTCTACGATCTCTATTTCAACCTTGAGGGCACATCGGACAATTTCCTCATAGATGTCGAAGTCACGGATCGCTAATGCTTTCCGCAAGCTATGCTTTAGCCCACCAAAGAAGCGGTCAACCTTGCATTCAGGGGTAATGACAAATCTGGAAGCGTATCGTGCAAGACTTGTGAAGTTTTCCTCGTACGCTCCCACAGATTCTTCATCTTTCTTCTTGAGGGAAAAGAAGTCCCTTTCCATCTTAAGACGGAGGGTGCACGGAAAATATTTATCAAAAAACATCTTCCGGAATTTCTTCCATTCCAAATCCTCGATCTCCTCCTCAGGCTTCGTATTGATCAACATCCACCATTTATCAGCTTCACCCTCCTTACGATAAGCCGTCTGGAGAACCTTCTCTTTTTCAGAGCATTGGAGGATGGAGAATATCTTTTCAATGGAGTTTATCCATTGTTCAGCGATCGTGGGATCAGATGATCCACTAAAAGTAGGAGGCCTTTGTCTCATGAAGCTTTCAATAGCGACTTGTTCTTTCTTAGGGGGGGTTGAATGTTCCTCTTGACCATTGTTTCTATTCAAAACTTGAGTTAGCTGAGAGAGAAGCGTGACAAAGTTCGTGATTCCTGCTCCCATTGGACTGGGCATCTCATAAGTACAATCATCACACTGATCTTGCCAATGGTTGTTAGCCTGAGTTCTCCTATTACCGGCCATTGGCTGGAATAAAAGGAAAGTTAGGGGTAACACATAAAGGGTAATCCAAATACAAAAGTTGATGACTTATAAATAAACTTTAATCTCATTAACTAATGAGTTTATAGGATTCAATCCAGGCTTTTCATTATCTTCCTTCTAACATATGTTCTTAGTGGCATTTTTCCCTTAATAAGGGTTCATACTAAGATTGTAAATTTATCAAAACATATCCCCCGGGAGTGTCGTAACCAAGAGTGCAGCAAGGCCCGTTGTCGTGCACCAGTTCCTGTTCGAGTCTAGCTCAAAGCGGTGTTTTCGGGTTTTACCCCTAGGATACATCTGTGCCAGAGCCGCCTCTACCTGCTCGTATCCAGACAGGAATGTATTTGTTTGATAAACCACTTACTTAGTATTTACCAAAACATAGGGATGTTTTTATTATGCTTAGTCTTGTATCTAAGGCTTTACAAGGGTTTCCTAATCCCAAAAATAACTAAACCTATCCTCTGATACAAACTATGACAACCCTGCTTTTTATTACAACTTAAACATGCTTTATTACATAAAACTTCACTTGATCCAACAAAGGAGATCGAGAGGTTTAGTGTCTTTGGGGCTTAGGATCATTACATAAAAACTTTAAACTTGAAATACAACATCTTAATTGAAAACGTCCTTTACATGACCACTACATTCCTTCGTACTTAGCATTGCATGGGATAACCTGAGGACATGCATAAGAAAAGGGTCAGCTATAAAGCCCAGTAAGGGAGTACACAATGAATAACATGAGGAGTACAATACATGTTAGGAAATAGGAACATCAATAGAGAATTAGAGTAACATGAACATAAAGGCATGATAAAGAATGATAACCATAACATGGAAATGTGGCAACAACACTTAACATTGAATTAGCATGAGCCAAGGCTCATTGCACATGGAGCATGAGTAAACCCTCATTTCACTTGAAGCATGAGTAAACCCTTGTTGCACTTGAATTATTATGAGTCAACACTCATTGCACATGACTTATCATGATATTATACTTTACCCAATGCATTGGAGCGCTATAAAGGGCGCGCCCTTCTTAAACATTTCATTTCATGCATAAGTGTTCCACATGGATCATAAAACATGGATTCATAAAACATAATAATTTCTTCCACGATAAAGGAATGTGGAATTCATACATGAAACTTTACAATCAAAATGTAAATGTGCATAAAGGTGAATACCCTTGATGGAGAAATGGGCATGGTATTCACTACACAAACACATTGGCCTAGAAAATCGGTGCGATTTCGGCAGCATAACGGCGTGACATAAGAATTCATAAAAAAGGTTGATGAGAGAGAAAGGGGTTCCTCGTCATATTTACATGTAATGGACAGTAAGGAGGTCATATATATACATTTCCCAACTATCGAAATGGAATTTAGATTCATGATACAAAAGTATTGCTTGAATGTAAAAGAAGAGAGAGAAGTTCCTTTCAGAGTTTTGGCATAGTAACGGGTGTACATGGGAGGCATTTAATGAGAGAGAAAGGGTTCTCCCATCATTCAAACAATAATAGGGCAGTATGGGGGAGGTGTGAAACCATACCCCAACATTCATAATTGAAATAAAAAGGGCAATACAACTTAAAGAAAATTGACAAAAATGAGAAAGGAAGAAAAAACCCTTACTTGGAAGTGTGCTTCCAAAGGCTAGAGAGAGGCTTGTGAGAGGCTTCTTGGGAGATTGGGGAACCTTGAGAGGATTATAGAGAGAGTAGGGCAGAGGTTGGACGAACTTCAAGGGCTTTGAGTGAGGAGGAAGTGGGAGCTTGGGTGGGTTTATATAGGAAAGGTGAGAGAATTCTTTATTATTTAGGTTTGGGACCCCTTATATTAAAATAATACAAACCACAAACCATCCCATGGTATTTGCCCATGTTTTCTGGAAAAGGAAAGAGGAGAAAAATATTTTACAAGTCCAAGGTCCGAACTTATTAAAAAAATTAGGGTTTCTTATGTGGAGGTGAGTCACACTCCCATGAAAATTAATTTAAAAAGGCAATGTGTTGAATAAGTCTTGAGGGCTCCATTAATGCTTTGAAAAGTAATTCAAACAAACCCAAAACCTCATTATTTTAATGATAAAACACATATTATCTGAACATAAGGATTATGGTATTTTATTACATCTCCATTGGGTCATTATGATGTCATAAAACACATTATATATTTAAATGGTATTTAATTTTCACCCAAAATTTGACTGTCTTAGAAAATTATAAAAATTTCACCGTTGGATAATTTCGACGTTCTGATTCCAAAAATAATATTTATTTTATCTAAATAATTTTCTAAATATGTGAATTTTCACTTTTAAAATAAAAACAGACATTTATCAAAAATTCACGGGTTTTGACAGAAATGGATTTCAAACCTTAATAAAAAATTTAATTGCATTCATAAAATTATAAGGTCATTATATTTAATAAAAATTAATTTAATATTAATAATAATATTTTATTAAAATATTATTTAATTCAAAAAAATCCTTTAATTTAATAAAATATAAATCTTAATTAAATACTAACTAAAAACACCATTTGTACTTTAAAAACTAATTATAATGTATCAAAATTGACTAGAAATTATATTCATTATTATATACAAAAATAATGTACATAAACATGGTGCTACTTATTTGTTACATAAACCCTTAAAATAGCCGCATAAGACCTAAGGGTAAGGTGTGCGATGGTTACAGACTCTTGGGGCGGCTCAGATAACATCGCTCGAGTGGTAATTTCAATCAACTTCCACTTTTCCCGTAGATGATCACGTTCGAGCTTGACTTGATGAAGCTCAGCTTGGCCATGGTCAAGGGAAAAGCCCAAAGACACAACCACTTTTCCGAGATCTGACAAATGGGCTTCGTAAGGGGCAATTCTACTGGCTGAGGCCATCGCTTCCTTTGTCTGAGTAGAAATGGGTTCGTTAAAGCCTTATATTTATACTACTCAGATGATCACTATTCAACGACTATAAAAGTAACGGTCACAAATATTAACGTAAAACTAAAGAAGTTGACCTCTTATAAAAACATTTTTCATAAAGAAACATTTAACTGGATCAAGAGGGATTTTCTATTAATGAAACTTTGGGTCGTACATTTTTTGGGGAGTTTAAATTATCGGTTCAGATTATATAAACATTTTATTATGAAATAAATAAATTTTATATTAATACATGTATTTTTTATATTGGTAATTTTAAAAAAAATATATTTTTTTATTGTGAATATAACTATATAATGAATTTTTTATTTTATAAAAATTATTTTGTGATATTTATTGAATAATTATTATGTTTTTGAAAAAATTATTTTCTACCTTCTTACCAACCATTCAAAAAATGAAAATATCACCTGTTTGTACATGTGGACTACCGCTCCCCTAAAGGATATATTTTATTTTTCATTCCCACATCACAATGAGGGTTATAATTGTAACACCCCAGGCTTTTACAGTATGCTTCTCTTTGAATAATGCGATATCGTTTGTTGTACGCAACATCGAGTTCTAACACACCACAACAAATAAAACTAGCCATTATGAATAGTAATACCCACTTTTTGAAATTTTATAAATTTTATTTTTCAAAATGGACTTCATTTTTGGATTCTGAAAATCTAAATTAGCATAGGGTGAATTTTTTGTATTTTTCTAAAAAACATCAATTTTTAATGAATAGTGAAACTACTAAGTGGTAGTTAAAAAACTGAATTTTTCATAAAACATAATTTTACCACTTCTGTGATTGGAATTTCAAAAATCAAGGAGACACGGTTAATATCAACAAGTAAAATGTGGTTCATTGAGATGAAAATAATTTTTGGTGAATAGTAACTTTTTACTTTTATTTACCACGATTAAAAGTAAATACAGTAATTAAGGGTAAAAATGATATTAATATTACCCTAACACATGTCCTAATTCTATTGGACAAATGTATATCGACCAAAAACAACCTTATGAATAAAATATTATCATTTCGTTCCACTTGGATTAGATTAGGACATTTATTATTATTTAATTCAAAGAAGCGTTAAAAGAGTTAAAATCAATGTTTATTTACTAAAACATCATTAATATAGGGTTATACATAAGATAAATTCGATTGTAAATATTAATTAGAAATATAAAAATATTTCCTACATAATGATATTTTATTTATAATTTTTAGACAATAAATAAATTAATTTATTTATGACACAATGATGATGTAGTAATTACCATAATAGTGAAAAATTAAAATAATTGATATTATAAATACCCAAATAAATATGATTTGAGACTTTTTATGAATTACACTAATTTTATAGGTTAATATGACATGTTAGTATTGACTTAATTGACTTTGTTCTAAGTAATAATTTTGTTATGATTTTCAAAAAAATCAATTATTTAATATTGTCAAAATTGACATAAAAGAGTTTTTAAAACACATATTATATTATTAATTGATATTAAATTCCGAAAAATCTAAGGTTCGGCCAAGAGACTTATATCATGATTGGTGTATCATTAATGGACCACTTTGGGGTCGCTTGTATGTATATAGTAAGTTTATTTACTATATAATATAAAAATAAAAAGTGACATGGTAAATGTCAAACTAATTATCTAAGAGTTAAAACTAAATGATAGGGTTAATATAATTACCCAAACCTGTATAAATTAGATTGGTTGAGTGGTTTTCGACCCATCACCACCTTAACCTTTAAATAATATAGTTTGGATCCATTAGAAACCGAATATGAAAATTATTATAAAATAATATTTCTAGCTTTTCCAAAGGTTCCCCTCACCCCTCTTATAAAAGGGAACTCCTCCTTCTAACTAATTCACACCTTAAAAGCCTTTTGGTTCGGCAAACCCCTACCCAAATACTCTCTAAACTTCTCTCACTACATCCTAGAGGCCTTATTTTGATCATAAATCCAACATAAGAATCCCTTTTGATCAAATCAAAAGGAAGAACCCGAAGAAGAGGTAATGTTTTCACCACCCTTTTTCAAATTCATTTCTTCTTCAACTTCTTCTTTCTTTGTTATTACCATTTTAAAATAATGAATCCAGTATCTACTATATACTGTAATATTATTATAAATATGGTACAATGATATTCGGTATTCTATCCATCCATTGAATAACATGTCACCATACGTGCGTACGTACGGCTTACCGTCTCCACGTCGTGGTGTAATTGTTATTCAATATATTATTATTTGGATGGGTATAATAATGATTTGTAATTCATGTAAATAATAAATATTACATGATAATGATTCTTTATATATGATATACCATCCAATTATATATTATTTTAATATCAAAAGAATGACATTGTCCCTCGTGCGTATGTACGGACTACCGTCTCCACGAACGCGATGAGATTCATTCTCCATCGTATCCATTAAAGTATAATTATCATTTGATGATTTAAAAATAATGGTTAGGGACTTGATATAATTCAAGATATTAATAAGATACAACCAATCCATGAAAAACATGGCTTACGTAATAAAACATATAACATAAAATGAGTAAGTTAACACCTGAAACAGCGATAATACTAAGATATTATTAACAAATCAATGTTAAAAGATCATATATGATATCATATTAATGTATATAATTCTTGTATAATTTAATAACAATTATTTCACCATTATATAGGAATTTAACCTACCCTCAACCAAGTTAAAGTACAAGGTAATGATTTATTTTCAATCTCTTCATTATCCGAGGTTGTTTATACGTAATAATCTACTGGGATTTCTTTATCATCCACATCCATGTTTCATAAAAATGTATTTCAGAACATTTTTAATATTTACTCGAATATGGGTTAAATTCATTTATAGACTTTTGACTTTTATAAGTGGTTTATAAAGGAATATTTCCATCCTTTTCCAAACAAGTTCTTTTTTAACCTTTTCGACAGAATTAAGGTAAGAAAGTTTTTTAACTTATACGGCGGGTGCGGCTATTTTCTGCCGTTATAAAATCGTTTAAGCTTCCCTTACAAGGTTATAAGAATATTTTCAAATAAAATGTTTTATTTTATAAATATATGACTCTTAAATGATTTCAAAATATAAATAGATATTTCTTTAAAAAGAGTTTTGATTTCATCTATGTCAACATCCTTTGATGGACTTTAATCTTATTTGGAGTTGATTTATTATGACCCAATACTTCCATATTTTATTGATGGTTTTGTGAAATGTTTTACTGTGGATGTGTTATTTTTATACCATTCATAGTTTATGATGAATTTATTGACATTTCATATGCTAGTTTTAATACAAATGTTTATGTTATGTTTAAACCTGTTCATATGAGGAATGCATTGGACTTAACATGTGACAGGTGGAGCCCGCTATAGCTCCTTGATGCATCGGTAGGTGTCATGAGACAAACTAGTGTCTTGGCACAAGGCCTTGGCAAGATCTTATTTGTAGTCTTGGCACGAGGCCTTGGATATGTGGTTATGATAGTCTGGCATTATGCATTACATCATTATGAAAGTGGTTATTGATATTTCATGTGATTATTGGATTAGTAGAATATCAATGTGAATAAGTAAATGGAATTATTTCATTTTATTTTTTCCATACTATGTTGAATTTAATGTTTAAAAGGATTTTGTTTTAGTTATACATTGCCTTATATGTTTATGATTATTTATGAATGTTTCCGCAATATTGTTATCCTTACTAAGCATCTGAGATCACCCCTTTTCTATGTTTTATTTTTCCCAGGATGTGAAGAAGTAAATTATGAATGATCTGCAGGGATAGTATGAGGGGATAAGAGTGTGGACTATGGAGACTATGTTGTTGTAGTTTTCATTTTATGATGTAATGTAAATCTTATGAATATATCTAGTGTTTCCAAGGCTACTAAACCAATTGGTCTTTCGAGATTTGATCTTTCTTGTGATCATGCCAATGTTATGTAATAATGAACCGACTCTGGGTAACTGGGGTCAGGGCGTTACAATAATAATGTATTTCAAATATAAATATGATATTTATGAAATAAATAATATTATATAATGATATATAATTATCTACCTTAATTCCCCTTCCATTAATTAAAAAATTAATCTTCACCCCTCTATATTTAAGGACTACCATCTCTATAACGACATTTTTAGTTTTCATCAATCACATAATTTTATGCCTCAAAAAATTTATTTTTTCAATATATATGATATTATGTAGTAATTTATTTCCTATATAATTATTTAAAAGGATGATATAAAAATCAATGATCAATATCAGTAATATTTTTATATCAGTAATGGACCCAAAACAAGATCATCATAGGTATCATATTCGTGAATCTTAACATAAACACTCGGGGAATGAATTAGAATATTAGAAATTATTATTCAACATATATTCTAGTACCTAAAATATCCTTTATTTATATAATTATTATCAAATAATGAGGATTGTAATATCCCTTATGAAGCATGCACAATAAAGTCAAATTTTTTATCATTCAATAATAAAAGAATAAACAAATAACAGAAAAATGTTTAATAAATTAATTAATTTAATGTCTAAAAAGTTATTATATATGAATAAGGATTAAAAAAATGTTATTTATATGGTTATGTTTTTTATATAAGATGTTATAGATCATTCTTTTAATTCCAGAGTGAAGGAAATGTTTTCTCTCTATAATTTTCTATCAATGAAACATATGTCGTATTCAGTATTTTATTTATTTTGTATATACCACGAAGTATAGGTTCAAAATAATACATTCCATTAAATTAAATGGATTTTAAAATCCATTCAATATCTCAAAGAGTTTTAGTTCTAAATAAATAAATGTTTTAAAGGGTTTATGGTAAGTCAATTTCCATTCATTGAGTTATGATCAATCTTCTTGAACATTTTTTTTATTATTTGAGTAGATTATACCATATTATTGAATTATATTTTACATAATTTTATATTACAAATAGTTTCTTTTTTTTCATATTTACAGCTTTTTGAATGATTTTTTACATAAATTATTATTCATTAATGGAATTACATCATTAGAAAAATGATCGATTGTTAAGAATAATACACATCATGTTTAATGTAAATTTTTCATATATGATAATATTATTTCACTACTTATATATTTTAATTTATTATATTAAAACCCAAAATATTTATCATCTCATAAGAAATTATTATTTCCCATTACATTGTTTTAAAATAAAGTTCCATTTTTCTTCATATGATATCGGTTTCAATAAAGATATTTTAAAATATTAAATAAGTATTTTCCTTTAAAAATCTTAAATTTTATTCTACACTACACATTTCATCTATAAAATTAGATCTCTTTATATGCTACATTATTGGAATTAATTTTATTGAGTTTTTTTTAAATATATTCATGATACATTCTTGAAAATTATTTTTTTAATGTGGCCCATAACTTAATCTAATTACAAAATTGTTATAAAATATTTATAAAATACTTGTATATATTTTTTCATCTATTTTAATATAAAAAATAAATGTTCTATCCATTTTTGGTGTTTTATTCTTGAAATTTCCCTCTAAATTTACTAATAATGTTTTTAGGGGATTAAATCCACATTATCAAAATATCAACTCCTTAATCACTTATCATATGATAATATTCAATGTTATTTTATTATAAATGTATTCCAAAATCTGTTATAATCCTATACTGTAATTTTATTTAATTTGGAATATTCACTTATAATACCTTCCATGTTCTTTCTCATGATAGAATATGGTCATGTTATCTCATTTATTGATTTGAGAATGTACTTACATTTTATATTTTTATTACTCCAAAATGAATTTTTATTTATATCTAATGAAAGTTGATTTTTTATTGTATTGTTATTCATTTAATTCATATAATGAATGTATTGAACTTATTATGTGATGGGCGGAGCCTATAATTACATATATCCTTGATGCATCATTAGGTCTTATGGGACAAAGTAGGTTATATTATTTTGTGTAATCATTTCCTATTTTATTAAGATGAGGAATTTATTGTATGATCATGTTTTCTATAAACGGGGACTAGATGGTAGGATCATAATATCATGGAAGAATGATTAAAATGTCTTGCATTATGAATTACATCCACATAAAATCAATTCTTTTTATCTCTTTGATTATTTATATTTTTATGTCATCAAAGGATTTATTTCATTAGTATGTCATAAGATTTAAGTAATTATGTGATTATTATTTATTATTATGACTTTATTCATACATTATTTAGGCTTTGATAAATTATAATATACTCTATCATGTTACAAACCTTTAGAGATCACCCTTATTCTGTTTAAATTTCATATGGATTATGAAGTAGAGTGTTACATATGAAGAGAGTATATGGGTGTCATGTGTGGATAATTTTTTCTTAGATATTGAATCCTTAGTTCTAAATATGTAATTTAGGGCATAATAGAGAATTTTCAAATTTATTGGAAAAATATCAGTTCTTTTAGGTAATGTTTTTTTACTAGTACTCTAAAATTTTAAACTGAAATGGTCATTGGTGTGTATGAAACTTTATTTTTTTTTCAATTTTATTTATTTATTTTAGAGTCTCTTTAGTTAGTATTAATGCAGGTCGGTAAAAATATGTGTATTCTCACCAAATTCATAGATTATTGGTTTAGGTAATTGTTATTGTTATCAAAGAAGGGTTTTTGAAAATATAATAGGCCAGGATGTTAATTTATTTGGATAATTTAAGTGTTTTCTAAACAATTTTGGGTTGATATATTTATGAATTTTTATAATTTTAAATATATAGATACCACTTTTTGGCATTATGTGATCTAATTTTATAAGGACCCGACCTTAAAAATTACTTAATATTGAATTAAATGAATAATTCACAATGAGGATCTTTTCAGGTTTAGAGTTTTAGAGAGTTTGGCCATAAATATTATATTTCAAAATATTACAGAATAGACACTTCTACATAGTTCCCTTTTTTTACAAAACATGAACTCTTGAAAAAAAGAGTCATGTATTGTTCCATGTTTAAGATAGCATGAATTCTCCTTGATCCCATCCTTTACCCTATTCCACAATATTTCATGTGAAAAACATTTCAAAAACATGGGATGAGCATAAAAAGCTCAGTAAGGGATACACAAATAAGTAAAACTGCTAGTTTTTCAAAACAAAAAGTAAACCATGAACACTATAACATAAGTAATAAATTTCACATTTATGAAGTATTATGTTCTCTTCAATGAATAAAGGATCATTACTTACCCTTTTTTAACCAAAATTTTACCATAAAACCAATATAAATAACACATAACATTTAAAGTTAACTTGGGACATAAACATACAAAAATGGAATAACCATACGATCGACTTCCACACATATCACTAAATTGAATAGCTATACGGCCGACTTCTATACCCAATGCATTGGAGGTTATAACGTAACCACCCGTCCTGGTATTCACGGCACCACCCGTCATTTGGTTTATCACGTAACCACCCGTCAAATTTCCAAGTACTAATATAAAACCATAACACATAAAACAAATATAAAGGAAGGAAAAAATTTCCACCTTTAGATCACAATATATAACTTAAATATATTGACATAGAAAATCCATTTTCAAAACCATTTTCAATACCAAAAATACTTAAAATAGTTTAAGGTATTTATTTTCTTTTAAAAACATTATGACTTTTTGAGGAAGCCAAAGATCAAATAATACTCACAGTGGCGGAAAAGGTCATTATCACTATGTACGTTAAGAGAAACATTATTTTTTGTCATTTATTAAAATGCTTCGTAGAAAAAGATACCCTTTGAATGAAATTAAAAGGAAATAGTTTTTATACAGCGTATAAAAGAAAGTCTTGTATTAGAACAAAATATGCCCAAATGAAATGAGATTGAGACGAAGTCTCTTACCTCTTGTCTGATTTGACTCGATCATTCATTAATATCATGAATAATAAACTAAAGTTAATTTTTACTTGCTTAAGAACCTTTTCAAGTTTATTTTTCCTTTTATATCACTTATTATTATGTCATAAACATTATTTAATCATTTAAGTTAATAAAAATTTTTTGTCGATATTTGGCTCTTGAGTCAAAAATGAACACCTTATACTTACAAGTTGTCCATGTGGTAAACAATACATTATATCCAAAATAATATTCATAATCAAAATATCATATATATATCATATATTTCCAGTATATACAAGTATTTATAATAGTTACATAACATTTTGAGGTAAGAAATGAAATGCACCGTTCATGGATACGGTAAGCTCTACGTATGCATGAAAGATACTTTCATTTATATTTATTATTTTAATGGAAATAAAATATAATGATACATAGTTAAATTACAAGTCAAGTATAATGTCATATATAATATCATTAACTTCATCCTTTATACATCTCACATAAGGCATTAACGAATCACATCACTTTGAGGGGGCGGTAGTCCACACTTCCTCAAATGAGATTATCGTATTTACCCACTATGGAAACCATAAAGGCATAATATAAATGGAAAATACAGAAGAATAAATAAAACATAAACATAATATATTTCATATATAAATACAGTTCCATCATAATGGCCACCATGAGAGGCGATAGAAGATAATCGAACAATCATCGTTTCGTGAGGCGTTAGTTTGTCACACACAGAAACATTATGTTCTCCAACAATTAGATGGAGGTGTGTGTATGTGTAGTTAGAATCCTTCTCATAAAACATCCTAGTATATTGAGGATACTGGTGTTGTTACAAAAGAATGGAATGAACATATTTCAGGGGTCGGAGAAGTAAAATAAAAGAAAACAATTTAAGAGAAATCATTACCTTTAATTTAGGCACCTTCCTTTGGTTTGAACCAAAAGGATTTCTTGAAGTGCCTTCTGCATAAGGTAAGGATTATAATGGGATGAGAGGGATGATGGGAGATTAATTTGGAAGAGGTTGGATGAGCCAAATGGCTTGAGAGGTGTGAGGAATTGGTTAGAAGTGGTTTGTTTTTATAAGGGGGAGGAAGGGATCTTTCGAAAAGTGTGAAAATATTATTTTATAATATAATTATATTCAGTTTTTAATGGTCCAAAAATCATTATAGTCGAATATAAGATTAGTCATGGTCTAAATAAAATCACCCAATCAGAATTGGACATGTTTTGGATAATATTTTAATCATTATAATCTTATTTATTTAAATGATTTATTAATGAGATAAATACTGCATCATTATTGTGTCATAAATAATTTAATTTATTTGATGTCTAAAAATTATAAAATAAATACCATGATATAGGAAATAATTTTATAATTACAAAGAATATTATTAGTAGAAAATAGGACTTATATAACACCATATAAAAATTAATTACTAAAAGATCTTTGTTAAGGTCAATTTTGTCTTCACATTAAATTAATTAATCTAAATTGTCATTATCACTCCCAAGTGGATCAATGGGGTCCCAAAATCAACCCAAATATTCCCAAGGTCATATATGACACAATAAATAAGGTTTGGACAAGTGTTAAGTTAATTTTGAGTTATTATAAAATTCTTTTTACCTTGAATTACCTTATTTACCTTTAACCGCGTTAAATAAAAGTCTATAGTTACTATTCACCAAAAAATTATTTTCATCTTAATGAACCACATTTTACTTCTTGATATAAAAAATGTTTGTTGTATTTTTGAAATTCAATTCGCATAAGCAGTAAAATTTCATTTAAATGAAAAAGTCAGTTTTTTAACTACCACTATGTGGTTTCATTATTCATCAAAAATTGAAGTTTTTGAGAAAAATACCAAAAATTCAGACAAAATATATTTGATATTCTAAATTTAAAAATGATGTATATTTTTCCAAATTCAAAACATATAAGTGGAATTAATTAATTTTAAAATTAATTATTGTTGTTAAAACAAATAGCGTGTTTTTAAGAAACAATAACTATCAAAAGATTGATAGTTGTTTATGTCGAATTTCAAAGTGAAATTAATTCCAATGACCAAAATTGGACAAAATGGTAAAAATATATTCTTATTACACTTTAAAACCAATTAAAAAGATAATATAACCATATTAATAAATTATATTAAAACATTGCTTTGAATTAAAATACAATATTTTCACTAATCATTAAAAAAATTAACTTTAACATAAAAATTCCAAAAAATTTCAAAAAGTAGATTTTGATGTCCCCATTCTAAATAAAGATTTAATTTGGTCAAATATAATGTACTAAAGTGATAAAAATTATATTTAATGAGGGTTCTCCAATAAAAGGCGGTAAATCGGCCTTTTAATGTAAATTATGCTTAAAATTAGATTTATTCACATTTTAAGCCTCTAACTTTTATTTGATAAATGTAAATACATTTATCAAACATTTATAATAATATTGTAGTTAGTATTATTCATTACCTCCAATACAACAGCTAGGAGTTAACTACCATTTAAAATAATAATATTATATTATTAGTGTGCAATGTATGATTTCAAAGAAACCCGTTGTTGTGTATCAGGTACGCTATCGAACATAAAAACCAATTTAAAGTAAAATTAATATTTAATTCACAAATATTAATAAATATGAAATTTCATATTCTTCATTTATCTGGGATGTTACATCCTTCCCCATTTGGGAATTACGTACTCACAATTTAAAAATTGGGCTCATGAACATCATTGAAAGACTCATATCGAAAAAAGTGTTAATAAAAATATCACTTTAAAATAAAAGAAGATAATTAAAAAGGATACCCTAGAAAACAGATACTAAGATTCCATGAAAACATGGACATGGAGGAGAAAAAAACCTTCATGTTCTGATAGTGAGTGATAGAAAATATGTTTAGGAGAAAGTTAACCACCGGAAATTCACAAACTTGTAATGGGTTAAAATGTCTTTGATTCCCCAGTAGGAAAAGTTAACATGAATGTTTTTTTTAAGTTACTTTTCATTGAGGAATTTATTTATGATATTAACTAAAAAATAAGGAAAAATACTTACTTTTCATGTAGACATTCATCTTTTACTAGATTTCTAACAAAAAGTCATATTTTCTCCAAACGATGAGTATTCAGGATGGCTTTTTTTTACATTAAAAGTTCTATAATAAATTTAGAGATAATCAAATAATCCACAAAAGATGAACTATATATTCCCTTGTCGTAGTTATTAACTAAAACCAAAATGCTTAGTACAAGATCAGATAATCCCCGAAAAGTATAAACTTTTACATAATGATAAACTACTCTTAATCTCCAAAATTTTTCTAACAAAACCCAAATTTCAACAAAGACCATTCCATAAAATTTTGTCCTTAAAATTCATCAATGTAATCCAAACTAAGATTGAAACCCAAATACTTTAAGTATTTAATCATATAGTCTTCCAAGATAAATCTTAACATTTATCTTCAAATAACATTAGTTACACTTCAAATCTCATATTGAAAAGAAATTAACCTAATAAAATATTCTCCATGATAGTTTAATCATTTCCCAATATAACCCAAAATAAACTTATTATAGATTCATAAAATAATCTAACTAAAAATAATTAGTCAAACTAACCAAGGACTTCATGTAGTTCAGTGGTAGGCGATAAATACCAGTCACAAATTGGTTGTGGGTTCGATTCTCATATCTTCGTCTGACGTGATGGGTTGTCACACGGTCTACATGTTATCCCTTTTCAAAAACACAATAATTTTATAACATTCCCAAAAAGAGATAAATTTATCAAAAATAACCATAGCATATTTTAACCACGAAGGTTTTCTAATAACTTTCATTTTGCATTCCAAAAATGTATTAACCTATAATTTCCTCAAATTCAAGGATCTTATAAGCCGAAATTGTTCTTTATAACTATATCCACAAAAGAGAAGATAATTAGTCCTTAAATAAAATTTTCATATATCAAAATTTTGGTATAAACATACTATAAAAAGTCTTCTCATGTAATTCCCATCATCAAAAGAGTATTAATACATTTAAGAATTTCAGAATCCTAAAATCTACCATAACTCTTGAATCCCTTATATGTTGTCTTCTTACACATTCAACATTCGTCATGATCCAATAACCATTCCTTTTCAACTTATTCTGAAATACTTCATTCCTCTGATACCAACTATAAGGACTGATCCTTAAAACATAATTAATATTGAATTAAATGAATAATTTAAAATGAGTATCCTTTTAGGTTTAGATATTTAGAGAGTTATGCCATAAATATTACATTTCAAAATATTACAGAGTAGACACTTCTACACAGTTCCCTTTAAAAAAAACATGAACTCTTGAAAAAAAAGAGTCATATCTATTTCCATGATTAAGATAGCATGAATTCTCCTTGATCCCATCATTTACCCTATTCTACATTATGTCCTTTGATAAACATTTCAAAAACATTTTATGAGCATAAAAAGCTCACTAAGGGATACACAAAGAAGTAAAACTGTTAGTTTTTAAAAAAAAACAAGTAAACCATGAATACTTTAACATAAGTAATAATTTTCACCTTTATGAAGTAGTAAATACTATTAAATGAATAAAGGATGATTACTTACACTTTTGTGACCAAAATATTACCATAAAACCCATATAAAGAACACATAACATATAAAGGTAACTTGGGGCATAAAGATACATAAATGGAATAACCATACGGTCGACTTCCACACATATCACTAAAGGGAATAGAAATACGACCGACTTCCATACCCAATTCATTGTAGGTTATAACATATCCACCCATCCTAGTATTCACAACACCACCCGTCAAATGTCCACGTACCAATATATAACCATAACACATATAACAAATATAAATGAAAGAAAAAATTTCCACATTTCAATCACAATATATCACATATATATATTGAAATAACAAATCCATTTTCAAAACCATTTTCAATAAAAAAAATTACGTAAAATAGTATAAGGTATTTATTTTCTTTTAAAAACATTACAGCTTGTTGAGGAAGCCAAAGATCAAATAATACTCGCAGTGGCGGAAAAGGTCGTTGTCACCGCGTACGTTAAAGGACACATTATTTTTTTCGTTTAGTAAAATGATTCGTAGAAAAATATTCCCTTTGAATGAAATTAAAAGTCAAAGTTTTTTATACAATGTATAAAAGAATGTATTGTATTAGAACAAAATATGCCACAATGAATGGAGATTGAGACGAAGTCCCTTATCTCGTGTCCGACTTGACTCGATCGTTCTTTGATATCCTGAATAATAATCTAATGTTAATTTCTACTTCATTAAGAACCCTTTTCAAGTTTATTATTCCTTTTATATCACTTATTACCATGTTATAGACATTATTTAATCATTTAAGTTAATAAAATTCGTTTTGTTGATATTTGGCACTTGAGTCAAAAATGAACACCTTATATTTACAAGTCATCCAGGTGATCAATAGTCCATTTTATAGAGAATGATATTCATGATTTAAATATCATATATATCATATATATCTAGTATATACATGTATTTATAATAGTTACATAACATTTGGATGTATGAAATGAAATGCACCGTTAATGGAGATGGTAAGTCGTACATACACATGAACGCTACTTTCATTTATATTTCTTATTTTAATGGAAATAAAACGTAATTATACATAGGTATATTATAATTA
This sequence comes from Viscum album, assembly GCA_963277665.1. NCBI lineage: Eukaryota > Viridiplantae > Streptophyta > Magnoliopsida > Santalales > Viscaceae > Viscum > Viscum album. Next base: position 1,186,363,716 of record OY728136.1, read on the forward strand.
TAGTTTAATATCATATATAATATCATTAAATCCATCTTTTATACTTCCCACATGAGGCATTAACGAATCAAATCACTTTGAGGGGGCGGTAGTCCGCACTTCCTCAAATGAGATTATCGTATTTAACCTCTATGGAAACCATAAAGGAATGATATAAATGGAAAAAACAGAAGCATAAATAAAACATAAACATAATATATATCATATATAAATACAGTGTCATCATAATGGCCACCATGAGAGGCGGTAAGAGATAATCGAACAATCATCGTTTCGTGAGGCGTTATTTTTCCATCCACAGAAACATTATGTTCTTCACCCATTAGATGGATGTGTGTATATGTGTTGTTCAAATCCTTCTCAGAAAAATATCCTATTATATTGGGGATAATTTTTTTGTTACAAAATAAAGTAATAAAAAGAGTTTAGGGTTTGTAGAAGTAAAATAAATAAAAACAATTTATGAAAAATCGTTACCTTTAATTTAGGAAACTTCATTTGGTTTGAACAAAAAGGATTTTTTGAAGTTCCTTCTACCTAAGGTAAGGATTTTAAGGGGATTAGAGGGATGTTGGGTGATTAGTTTGGCAGATTTTGGATGAGACAAATGCCTTGAGAGGTGTGAGGAATTGGATAGAAGTGGTCTCCTTTTATAAGGGGGAGGAGGGGCTCTTTAGGAATGTGTGAAAATATTATTTTATAATATAATGATATTAGGTTTTTAGTGGTCCAAAAATCATTATATTTTAAGATAAGATGATTCATGGTCGAAATAAAATCATCCAATCAGAATTATACATGTTTTGGATAATATTTTATTCATTGTAATCTTATTTATTTAAATCATTTATTAATGATATAAATACTGCGTCATTATTGTGTCATAAATAATTTAATTTATTTTATGTCTATAAATTATAAAAAAATTCCATGATATATAAATTCTTCTTATCTTTCCAAATAATATTTATAGTAGAAAATAGGACTTATAAAACACAATATAAAAATTAATTACTAAAAGATTTTTGTTAATGTCAATTTTGTCTTCACATTAAATTAATTAATCTAAATTGTCATTATCACTCCCAAGTAGCTCAATGAGGTCCCAAAATCAACCCAGTGATTCCCATGGTCGTAAATGACTCAACCAATATGGTTTGGACAAGTGTTAAGGTAATTTTTAATTATTATATTATTCTTTTTACATTGTATTACCTTATTTACCTTTAACCGCGTTAAATAAAAGTCAAAAGTTACTATTCACCGAAACAAATTCCTCTTAATGAACCACGTTTTAATTCTTGATAACAACCATGTATGTCGGATTTTTGAAATTCAATTCACATAAGCGGTAAAATTTTGTTTAAATGAAAAATTCGGTTTTTAACTACCACTAAGTGGTTTCAATATTTATCAAAAATTGATGTTTTCCAGAAAAATACCAAAAATTCAGCCTAAGATATATTTGATATTCCAAATTCAAAAATGATGTATATTTTTCCAAATTCAAAATATATAAGTGGAATTAATTAATTTAAAAATTAATTCCCATTGTTAAAACTAATATCGTGTTTTTAGGAACTAATAACTATCAAAAGATTGATACTTGTTTATGTAAAATTTCATAGTGAAATTAATTCCAATGACCAAAATTGGATTAAATGGAAAAAATATATTCTAATTAATCTTTAAAACCAATTAAAAAGATAATATATCCATATAAATAAATTAGATTAAAACATTGTTTTGAATTAAAATACAATATATTCACTATTCATTAAAGAATGAACTTTATCAGAAAAATTCCAAAAATTTACACAAAGTAAATTTTGATGTCCCCATTATAAAAAAAGATTTTATTTGGTCAAATATAATGTATTAATGTGACCAAAATTGGATTTAATGAGGGTTCTCCATTAAAAGGCGGTAAATCGGCCTTTTAATGTAAATTATGCTTAAAATTAGATTCATTCATATTTTAAGCCTCTATCATTTATTGGATAAATGTAAATACATTTTACAAACATGTATAATTATATTTTAATTAGTTTTATTCATTCACACCAATACAACAACTATGAGTTAACTACCACTTAAAATAAAAATATTATATTATTAGTTTGCAACGTAAGATTTCATAGAAACCCGTTGTTGCGTACCAGGTACGCTATCGAACATAGAAACCCATTTAAAGTAAAATTAATATTCAATTAACAAATATTAATAAATATGAAAATGTCATATTCTTCATTTTTCCGAGATGTTACAAATTTTATGGTTATTAATGTTATTTTTAGAGACATTTATTGGGGATGGGGACTAGAATATATTATTATCCACCTTGGAAACTATATTTAATAAAAAAATTTTGAAAATAACCCTAAGATAGAATCTTGGGATATGTATTTTTATGTGAAATTTCTAGGTTGTGCTTGAAGAACCCATATAACATGGATTCAAACTGGACTCTAGAAAGACACAAGGGGCTTTCCTGATACCCATGAGATGGAAGATATCATATGTGCCTCCAACCACAACCGTAGGTAATAATTTTACAATCTGTAAAGAAGATAAATAAAATATATATTGAATGAAAATAAAAAAATAAATTTTCCATAATAAAAAGAATAAAAATAAAATATATACAACTAAATGTGGGAAGATAAAACCAGAGAATATATCGGTAAAAAAAGAATGGTAATCCTATGGTAAAAATATCTACTCCATATGATATATTGGAAACAATATACTATCACACAAACATTAACATAATAGAAGCTGATAAAAAAACTCTTCACCTAACTACAGTGCATTTCCCTTTCCATTTTTAGATAAAAAATGTTCTACATGCACACAAAGGATTGTGTAGGGTGTGGGCTCAAAATTCTTAATAGGATCATGCCCAAGTGTTCCATAAAAAAAATTACAAAAATATTTCCAATATGAATAGTTTTAAATAAAACATGGAATAATATTTAGTTAAATATTTTTATATAAAATGATTTGTAAAAATTTCCACTTTATCATATTTATAATACTAAATCCTTGTAATATTATTTCATAGAATAATTTCAAAACCAAAATATAAATTTATAAGAATTTATCATATCATATCAATGAAAAATGAATAAAATCCAAAAGGTAATGTTAATCATCACTATGATAACAATGTTCATGCTAGCTAGGTCAATTATACCATAATCACACAAAAATACTAGATCATAGTAATTTAAATAGAGTCAATGAATCCCTAAAAAAGGGATGGAGGATCACCCCGTAGTGTGGACTCCCATTAGAGACAATATCATGTACATATATCCAAAGTATCAATGATTTAATAATGTAATAACACCATAAAAAGTGAACCCGCATACATTTTCAATGGAAAATTCCCAATACTAGACCCTCCACTTAAGTACCAAGGCTCCCATGTGCAGAAAATGTCAACATAATTTCAAAGGGGTTATCATGTTTTATAAAAATTTTAAACAACCCTTTTTACCAAAAATATTTTTGGAAAAGTCATTTCAACTTCTATTTCACAATGTAATGAAAAAAAACTTTATTTTAGCAAAAAGTTGTAGAAAATATCATTTAAAATAAATCCTTTCTATAAATTCGTATCATTAAATTAATGGATCATGACAATTTATTTTGTGAACAAATTAAAACCAAGATAATTCAAAATTCAAATAATATAGGATAAAAATTAAAAAACATTCCTCATAACCCAGGTTGCATGAAAACTATAACAAAATCTAAAAATTTTAAGGAAATGGGATAAAATATCATATAAGAGGAGTCAAAAACCATGATTCCCACAACATAATTTTTTTTCATAAGAATGAGGTTAGTGGAGAAGAATTTTCATAGCATGCCTCAATACTATCAAGCACAAAACCTCAACATATAGGTTAATTAACCTATGAAAGATAAAAAGGAAAGGGATATAGAAAATATTGGATGAGGATTCGATCATGGTCTTTAGATTCTACAAAAACATCCTAGATACACTATAAATTCAATGATAAAAGTAGTGAATAAGAAAGAATCCCATATACTATGATATGCATATCCAACTAACCAAAGATCGACTTTCTCGGTGATGAAAATATTGATAGATCAATCCAACCCTAGAGAGCCCCTAAAATATTACATAGTGAATTAGGGTCAAAGGGGGAGAGCCGAGGGGTTAGACAAAGGTTTTGGGGGATTTTGATACTAATCTTCCCATGATCAAATAGTCTGAGTACAAGGCCACAAAATAACTCGTTGTAGTATCTAGTATTCTTTATCCTCTAAAAGTACCTTTGATGGGATTGTGGGATCCCACAAGTTGGACGATGGAATTCTTGTAGGAAGGAAATTCCTCCAGGACCCCATCAATTAGCCAGTGGCACCCTACAGCCACTAAACAACATTCAAAGGCCACCCCACACCTCTAAACACTAGACCCTCATTCTTAAAAATAATATTAAGTATAAAATGTATTTTATGTGGAAAAAACTATAAATCAACTAGTGATCAAACATGAAGATAAATATATGTGTCACGATTCTCCCCTCCATATGACTTTATTTTTCAAGAATATCACATGGATGATGGAATCTAATGAAATAGGTTCCTACTAGTAGAAAAATTGATTCACGATCCCACCACTCATAATAATATGATTCGTGAGACCACAACATATTGATCCATGGAATATAATTCCCCCAAAAGACTCTCATATGAGAATCAGGTATCACCACTTGTTTCTCCACAATAGAAACACCTTTCTCTAAATCAATCCTCTCCAAACTCAAATCATGGGAAGGATCAAGGTGTTACTTTGAGATATCTGATATGTGGAAAAATTATTAATATCTATAAACTAAGATGTTATTTCCAAAAATAATCATATTTTTCATCCAACTCAGGGATCTCAAAAAATAAAATATAACTATTATCAATATTCCTCAATTTCCTAAGTCGGTAGTGACCCAACTGAGGATAAACATTTAATAATACCCTTCCACTAAGAGAAAAATAAAATGGATGGAATCAATGATACTGGTATGATATCTTCTAATACTAGTCTATAACTATGAATCGATGTATATTAGGGATCATTGACGATGTCTCGTGAATGAGGGTTGATCCCATGACAGGTGATCTACATGGGTGACTATACAATATATCAAGATGACCAATTATGATTGAAGACTATTAATAATTATTAAACGAAGAACCAGCTAGATCCCAATAGATATTACATGGTCCATCAAAATTCAAGACACGCGCATGGATCATATCCTCCAGAATCTATATAGTATTCTCCTTCTATCCATCTATGTATGAATGGTAAGCTATAAATATATTTCATATCTCATCATTGCCACATGAATATTCTTCTAGAACAGGGAGGAAAATCTAGGATAATTTTCATAGAAAATGGAAGAGGGCCCCCATTAAATATCAAAATATACTACACCAAAATCATTCCTTACTCATCGACCCTAGTCGTTTCCCTGATTGGAATGTAATGAGTTAATTTCATCAACCAATCGATCACCTCCAAAATATAATTATTTATAAGGGAATAAATGTTAATATAATAATTACATCCATGGAAGCCTTATTCCATTTCAATACCAGCATCGGAAGTGGTTGAGGAATTCCATAAGGCCTCATGTTCCCTTAATCTGCTGGTAGATTTAACACAATGACACATAACCAGTAATGTCATTCTCTATACCTGAACATCATAAACACCATCTCATGTCATAATAAAACACAATTGGTTTAGGTTGAAAAACCAATTATGAACTATAATAATAATGAAACAATGGAATTCTGATGGATAATGGAATGAAAAACAGATTCCCAAAGAGAAATATTCCATCATAGGGGTGAAGCCCACTATAATTACCTCCCCACTATAAAACATTTCATGGATTCCTAGGAACATATCATTGTAATAATAGCTCTAAAAATAGACCCAATGAGAGATGATTAAATGTGATGAAAATTTGGAACCATATTTGATTCATCCTTATACATATCCATATGTAAATATGAAAAAAATCCATAAGGCTCCAGTACTATTTTGATTCTCATACAGTTCGAAATTTACATTTCATACTGTGAGTGTCATAAAACACTTTTCCCCTACAAGGAATGTATGAAATGAAGGAGTCAAACATAGAGAGGTCTTCCAGCCATTGACCCTAACTAAGGTTCTGTTCATTCTTATAAAATACTTATCCTATTATCATTGGATCATAAAATACTATGAACCTCTCCTAATAAAGATAATTTCCCCAACACTTGGTCACAATAATAACAGTGGTGAGCTCTAGATCATGAGTTGTGTAATTATTTATCATGCATAAAAATATTACTAGAGCCTTATAATATAACAATATTATCCTAAATTGGAACACAAAATAAACTAGAACCATAATAATCCCATAATTCCATGAATCTCTTACTGGTTTTTGGAAAGATCTGACTAGGATCTGATGTCAAAAGCTATTTAAATTCCTTCAAAGTGGTCAAACACTTACAAACCCATAAGAACATCACTAATTTCGTGGTAAGATAAGTCAATGGTGATGTTATTTTTGTAATATAAATGATGAACCACAATTAATAACCTTTCGAACCTAGGAATATTCAACTATCGAATACATTCTGTCATTCTTCCAAAGAAAATACCACCTTCACCTTCATAGGATCGATGAAATATCCATGTTCTAAAATCACATTCCATAAGAACATCACATATTTTACACTAAATTTAATTATATTAGATTCCCATAAATGATGTTAATCATAAATATGATTATAACTAAATTCAGATAGAATTAATTTTTTTGCAAGATATCAAATAAACCACAGTATCATAGACACATACCACAATAAATGTGATGAGATATAGATGAAATATTAGTTTATTAAATCCTTGAACAATATATTAGTGTTAGATACATAAAAAGGAATTACCAAATTTTAATAACTTCTATACCTAAGCCCAAAAGAGTTCTTTAGGATATCGGAATCCGAAATCCTAACCTGATGACACTCCAACCAATGATCGATAAATGAAAACCTCTTTTCCCCTTTTAGATGATAAAACAGTTCATCCACCATGTGAAAAAGGGTACTTATTATTAATAGTCACCCGATTCATATTTTTATATTCCACATAGAATCAAAAAAATACATTATAATTCATAGAAATTATAATATTGGAATCCCATGAAATCATTCTAGAATGAATAAATCCCTTTCTCAAGAAGATCATGCAACTAAATCTTATGTAAATTATGTTTATAATGTAAAATAAAATATTATTGTATTGATATCATCTGTATACATGAAACCAGACCTATATAGAATTATACCTCATCTCTAGAATAATATATGATAATTCTTCTAGAATGAATTTAGGAAATTAAAAAACAACCATTGAAAGACAATGAAGAGTTGAAACATCCTCAGGCTTCACTGTAATCATCTATAATAGACTCATATTTTTTGGTTGAGAAGGTTATAAAAAATGTAATTTATATCCCACTCCCCATACAATACCCAAGATAACCCATCAGCAACAAAAAATTAATCATGCATATGAAAACCATCAATCTAAACATACTGAGATCCCATCTAAACCATCCTTATTTGTAAATTTAAAGGGACCAAATAAATAACCCTAAACTATCAAAAAATATTTTCATCAACATTGAGAAGAGAAAATAATGGAAAACAAACCCCCGACTCTTTCCTAATTCTTAGAGGAAAAACTGTATCCATGATAATAGAAATGACCTCCTTTGGATGTGTCAAATCATCAAAAATTGGGATGACATAAATTTTTGTGAGGACCCCATATCAAATAGAGATGCTAATGTTGAATAGGAAATCATGATTTAAACATTCACTATAGTTGGGCATACATCATCCTCTGATGGAAAGTCATCTTTTGAGTGAGTGTGCCTTACTCCCGAGGCATGTGGTTGGAGATTTTGTACATTGATGCTTTTTAATTCACTATAATGACCTATGGAGATAAAAATCCTAGATTATAATAAGGTTTAGATAAATCATGAAAGAACATCTATAGAAAGACCTGTCAGCTATAAGAAATCTTATTTTTTGATTCTATAGAAAAATAACATCAGGTGTTCCCAAAAATTCTATATATAATGAATTCATATGGAAATCTACTTGATACTACTAATGGTATAGAGTAATACCACAACTAGGAACCTGCCCCACCACCCTTATTGTTATCCTGAAACATCCTTATCATTCATTATACAAAACTAAAATTTTCAATTGGTGGACGATAAGATATATATAAACTATATTTTTCTATCATATCCCAATAGACGATAAGTTACATATAGACACAGACTAATATCCAATATTTAACTAGTGTATGTCTATATTTTAAGATAAAGCCATGATTTCTTTACAAATGTGGCATTATATTAGATATTACCATGGTTAGATTATTCCCCATTGTAATAGGATTCCCTGATTTTTTATTATCCCTCGATGCTTTCCTCCCCCACTTTCCCACTCACCCACTCACCCAATCCCTCAAAACACTTTTCCTTATCTTATCATCACCTTACTGACTTCTCCCTTATCTGATCCTCACAAGATTTTCCCTCAAAGTTCCTCCATCCCTCACCGGTTTCTCCAATTATATTTACTTCATTCTTGGATTCTCCATTCACAGTTACTCAATTCATAGATTCTCTTTTCATGGTTCAACTATCCCCCACCATCTTCTCCATTCATAGTTCCTCCATTCTTCATGAGGTACTTCCCACCTCTGTACCCTTCATCAAGTGTTCTTCCTCCATTTGGTGAATCAACATAACCATTTTACTTCTGTGAGTATACTGTAAACGAGTTCTAATGCAAGGGCCATCCATGAGTTGGACCCATGTGAGATAACACATACCCTTCCTATGAACCATAATATTCCTCTCCCATGTGTTAGTATTCTCCCATTATCTATGCACTTTCCTTGTAGCATCCTCATTTATGTTGAGTTATCATATTATTAATCATAAGTTCTATTTCATTTTTATTAGTACGTATTTTATTGATGTTTTGTAGTTACTGGTTTATTTTCAAGTATCAAGCATCTAAAAATATATTTTCTTATTTTTTTAATTTAATTTCCAAAAGTAATTTCTCTATTTTTCAATTTAACTCGAATGCTCTATTTGCGATTTAAAAAAATATACACATCCTAGTTGTTGAGAGATATGATTAGTTGTTTCGCATCACTTTTGTCTTTGTACAATTTCATTAGTTGTTTTTTTGAGTTTTATTTCAAACATATATGATATCATTCCATATCTAATGGGATTTAAATTTAGATTTTAGCTTTTGGTTTACATTTATTATTGTTTTTATCTATAAATAAAAAATATTAATGTTGAGATAAAGTTTAAAATTAAAAAAATAGTATGTAATTTTAAAATAACCAATATTAGTGATATTTAACAACGTGTAGCTTTCTTAAAATGATATATGCATGTTCATGGTGGTTTTACACATTTTATAATATTGTAAAAATTGTTTAATGTTATGTTTCAGGAAATTTATAAAACTAATAATCTACTGGAGGTTATTTGATGAAATGTTTATCTTTTATTAGATTTTATTTTCCTATTTTTGACTTAGGGATAGGTTGATCTAGAGAAAAAATAGTCATATTAACATTATATTTTGAACATTAGGTAGTTCTATTATTCATTATAGAAGTGGAAAATTATTCTTTTTTGTCCTCTCCTTGAATGTTTTCTTGTTCATCATCAAAAGGATAGTAGAATATGCTCATCTTTATTAGCCAAATGTTATAAACTATTAGAAATAGTAGTTCCAATCATTTAGTATATATTGAGGTCAATAATGGAATAAATAACAATAAACCATGCAATTTTATGTTTATTAATTTGATGTAATACTAAATTCATAAAGTAAATTCATATTTAAACAATCAAAAATCAATTGAGTAAATCTATTTATATAAAAAATTAATATTTTAGGTAGTATAACATATACAAGAAAACATAATACATTATAGAATAATAATATTCACATACGATGGGTCTAAGAGGGTATATTATTTGATTTTCAGAATAATTTGATCACCTTTTAAACTAACAGGGATATAATAACTAAGAATTATGAATATACATGTTCATACTAGTCAAAAAATAATAATTTAATTAGGATTTTCATTAATGGATTGAGTTACTATAATAATTTTGTGTTTTTATAAAAATATTTAACAGAAAAATCATTACATTTTGATAATGATGTTTTAATGAACCATTCAATGTAATGATCATTCCCTATACCTGACTACAATTTCCCTCTTGCATGATCCTTGGAATTTTAGTACTTGGTGAATAAAACCGCAGGTTTCTAAAAAAAGTTAATTTAATTAAATATTTATATTATTATTATATATTAATACTATATATTTGGGTTTCCCATATTTGTAATCCTCTGTATATTCTATCTATATGTATTTTAAAAAAAATTATATGTTTTTTTACAAATGATACATATCCATGACTGGAATATTCAATATTCATCACGAAAAATATATATCATTTTAAAGATACACATATCAAAATGAATCCTCATATATCTTTCATTTATTTATGAAATACAAAACAAATGTTGAGATATTTCTTGATATCAATATTCAATTACTAATACCAATATATTTTTTAATAATAATTTATATATTAACTAATTGTAAAATCATGATCTTCTTAAAGACCTTATCAAAATTCATGTAGTTCCCATTTTATAGATTAATATATATAATTATTAAATACTTACTTACCATTATTTGTTTCTTGAATATCCACCAAATTATAATTATCCAAAATGGTGCCAAACAACCAGTTCACCTATAATATATACACATTTTATTACAGATTCAACTATTTTGGGTAATAAGAGTCTTACTACCCGTAGTTATACTAGATTTACTCCTATATAATATGATAATTATTTTTCTATAATTTTAGTTTTATTGTATTTTAAATTTTAGACAATGTTGAAAGTTATTTTGATAAATCAAATATTTTGGTTTAGGTGAATAATATTATATTTTCTTTTGATATAATTGAATTTTTTATTTTTCTTCTATTATTATTTTCAATGGTCCTACTATCATTATTGTGATATGATTTTCTGATTGTGATTTTAGAGGATGGTTATTGTAATATTCTAATTTGGGGTGTATGTAATATTGAATAGGATTGGGAAATCATTAGTGGAATTGACTCAATGGATGGCTCAGGTAAGTTCATATATATATGTTCTTATTAAATTTAATGTGGATTTTATTGTGAGAATTTTTTTCATATCATTTCATTCGGGCACTAGGTATCAACTTTACACATGTCGGGGGATATCCTGATGATATACCTTATAATATTTTATCAAAAGTGTTGAAAAAGTGATGGTAAATACTAAGAAGGGGTGGGGTGGATTAGTTATTTCATCCTTTTCAGTAACATTTATTCCCTTTTTCTTATTCAGATATAATATGATCAACTAATTTAAAATTGAATATAAATTTAGAATAGAACATGTATATAACAAGGTTTTACTCCATATGGATAACTATGCCCTCAGTGCATAGTCCTTCTTATACCACTCACGGAAACCTATAAATTTATTATTAGGATATAGCTATTAAGAAAGAAATGAATTGCAACAAAAAATAAGTTACATATGCTATCCAGATATGTATAAATTCATTTTTGTTAAAGAATGAAAATATGATACATTTTAAGATAAATAAATAATAAAAAACATAATCTATTTCAAACTTTACAGATCATGATGTTATTTCTCTTCTCCCAATATTTTTTAATGTATGGTTTAAACACAAAAAATATATTCACACATAAATAAAAAATTATTCTATACAACCCTTTGAAAGATTTATATTTCCACCACATCATCCATAGTTTTCTTGCGCGAATTAATAACTATTTTTACCCCCAAACACCATTCATTCAGTTGATACCTAAAAAAATTATTCACTTATTCTGATTAATTTCATACCCTTACACTATTCTATTTCCCTATATTAGAAATATAAATATTATTCCAAAATAGTTATACATTATAAACATGTACACCACAAACCATATTTTATCCCTAAGACCTTGTTTCTTGGTATATTTTTCTCAATGGATTTATATCTCCATTTATTCTTATGTAGGTGTTAATATGTTTACCCAAAACCTCATTATTCTATTTTTCTCTAAATATCCCTGATCATTATAAAAAAACTATAAAAAATGTGTCCTCAAATATGTGAGATGATTATGAATCATCTTTTTTTTGGGTGAAACAAATTTATATTTACTCCAAAAAGAATGAGAGATCAAATCTTCTAAGATGATATATCTCTAGTAATTTTAATTTCATATTAAAAAACATGAACATAAAAATTCATATTTTTTTTATTATAACATTCACATATACCTCTATTAGCCTTTTTGATTCTATATTCTTCATTCATTTGCACCTTTTTCAGATAAAAAATTCTATACTACATGCTATCAAATACTTTATCCCCACTAGATTGAACACATATTTTGGAAATGATATCTAAACCATGATAATGAAAACTCCCCCCCAATGTAATGAACAATTATTATTTTAGTTAAATGTGATGTTCTTATCTACATAGATTAAGGACAGTTGTCTTGTTTATACAAATTGGTCAATCAATTTTGGATAACTGAGAAAATATAAACTTCTATATAATACATAGACAATGTCTATGCCTTTTTTGACTCAATTCCTAAAAAATATATTTTAAATTAATTGAAATGATTCTATTTAAATATCCCATAGTAGAAACATTCATTAGAACTTATGAGTTTGTATGATTGTGAAAATTATATAACCAATTATAGCTTTAATAGAAATGATGTTTTTCTATGGGATACCCTTTTCATACAGTTATTGATGGGGGACTAATAAAAATTTTAAATTATAAAATGTAATTTAGTGTTATAAACATATAATAGAATTAGTATAAATTTTGGTACAATGTTTCACCAAATTTTTGAGGGTGTTTATAAGAAAATCACATCCACAATTATTGGAATCATTTCATAATGGTTTTTAGTGATTTCAATAAAACCTATGATTCTTACCTGTAATTATTATATTATTGTCAATATTTACTAATGTATAATACATGATGTAGTAGAATACATCATTTTTTGTTTTGTGTTATCTAGTGATTCATGATACCGTAGAGTGATGCAAGTATTGAATGGCATTGGATATATTTCAAACAAAAATAATTTGTTAATGATCATGTTATGTAGTATTGGGAGGTATATATCAATCTAAATATTCATTGTTCAATGTTTTTTATGGGTTTATATATCATTTATCATGTTTAGATGACACACAGATCACATATATTTAATATGTCCTTATATGTCTGTTCTTTGTCCACTATTTTTATAGATGTGGTTTCTTATAATTAGGCCAGTTCTATCCACAATCATCTAAGGAAGTGATTTTGGAATCACATTCTGGGAAGATTTATTCCATTTTTAATCTTTGGATGAATTATAATTATGGATCTTTAGTGTTTCAGGTTCCCATTATTTTTCGGTGCGTTTCGGATCTCGTTGAGGTGAATTCGAGCCATTATTGTCAAATATGGCTTACATATGTATTCATAAACAGGAATAATCATATATACGTTCCCCATATAAATTAATTCACCCATGGAACTATGAATATGTATATTAGAGATATTTTGGATTATATATAGAAATGAAAAATTCATATATGTGTAAGTCTAAAGGGGTATGTGCAAGTATAAATATATATCTTAGGACCCCCTTGTGTAGATTTTTCCACATGAATTTCTGCATCGAGGTTTGGTTTCCATACATATATATGAAGTTGAAAATACATGCAAGAGAAAAATAGGAATATTATAGTTGTAATCATCAAAAGTAGTGTGCCTTGAGGTTGAGGTATGTTTGATATGACTTACCCTTTATCATGAGAACCATAATTTCAGTATTGTTTTAAATAATTTCTTCCATAATTTCTTGTTTGTTTTAAAAAATTGATTTTAATAAAGAATATTTATTTTAATGAAGAATTTATGAAAAATATAAATCTTTAATGTTTAACTATCAATGAAATGAAATAACTATGAAATTTTATTAGATGATTTAAATCTACATCTACTATGTAAAATAGAAAGTTTAACACCCATCTATATGGGAAAAAATTGTTTTGTACTCACCTATGTGAGAAATTATACATGTATCTCAACATTTATTTTTCCAGGTTTACATTCTCCACATTTATTTGAAAATAAATAAAATACATATATTTAAATAATATTTTTTAAAATCAACTAACATTTTTGAAATACCTAACAAATTAAAATTCCAAGAACATTTTATTTATATTCTAGTTACTTTACCAAAATATTCATGATTTTACAAAATTCGAATGGACTGAATATCTAATCCTATGGAATACAAAAATCATCATTATCTATCTTGGGGAAAAACATGAATCACCATCCACATATTCAGTTTAATATTTAAAACATCTCAATTACATAAAATCAAATTTCCTTCAGTTTAAAGATGAAAATATCCACATTTTATGATAATATAAACTAATCATTCTCATGGAAATAAAAAAATAAAATCATGTTTTCATTTCATTAAAATAGAAAATAATATTCCATGAAAACATCACACATTCCTTAATATCATCACTATGAAATTCAAATTGAAAATCTTCAATACATTACTCGTATAAATACACCACATAGTACTTAAATAATTAATCTTATTTGAACTTATTAGAGAATATGAATCTGTTATCATTGTTTTCCACATACTTTCTTGAAGGTTTAATGTTCAAGTTATTGAGAAATTTACTTCAAATGGTTTTTAATTGAGTGAGAAATGGAACAAACTGTAGTGTTTTATTATCACAATTACTATAATTCCATGAAATAAAATACCCTTTATGAATAAATAGTATCATCTTAAAATAATGATATTTCTGATTGATGATATCTCATTTGAAAAAGATATTACGATCATTAATGCATGACTTTTGAGGAGAATGCTGGAGAGTCTCTATGGGAGTAGGTTAGTAAATATCCTAAGGGTTGAATTAAGGTTTGGTTTATTGATTGGATCACTAAAATTCATAGGTGAATGAGATTGATTTGGGAATATAACTTCACGTCGTAACCACTATAGAAGTCATAAATAATTTATTATATTAATTTTTGAATATTAGTAGTTCTCTTGGGATGAAAATGGATATGTTCTATTGTCTATATAAAATCCATGAAAGGGAAGGAAATAATTTGTTTTATATGTATGCAATTTAAATACATCTTATGATATAAAGTGTGATAGATTCCAAATAAATGAAGTCAGATAGCTACTCTATTCAATTTACTTTATATTATATATCGATGCATGGTATCTAAGGGTTATCTTAAATTGATTTTTGAGTTGTAGGTTATATTATTATTATTAACATTTTCCTTATATGATAATAAGTACTAGATATATTTATTCAAGATACATACATGATGGATATTCCAGATACTAGAAGATTACTATGATGGTGTACCCTATTCCAATATGTTTATTACTCTCTTAATATTATTATTATAAAATATTATTTCGACATGACTTATATCTTATTATTATGATTCACATACTTGTAACTAAATCGAAAACTATGGGGGTATAATAAATTTCCTTTGGCATATTTTCCATGATCCATCACCTATATATTTCTCTATAAAGGGGTATTTCATAGGATAATATTATAATGGGTATCATTGTTAGTTTATAGCTTAGAAAAAATAGATGTTTATGCAATGCACCACTCTAGTCCATTATTTATATGGATTTATTTTTTTATATTGTATTCATTTTACTAAAAGGATTCTATAAGATATTATTGTAATTATAAAATCATTTCAGTTTATGGATCAGATAGACCAATATCATGTGGGGTTTCAGTATGAAATTACACCGCATGGAGCCCTGCTATATTATGACTTGATAAATCATGGGATAGTGTTATAGGTCAAGATTTAGTAAACCAAAGTGTATAAAAACATAATGGAACTTGAAATTCAAAATGACAATCCATTCTATAAGTCCTCCAACAATCTATATTTTCACCAACTTTTTTTACTGAAAAATTAATTTTAATAGGAAACATGAAATTTAAGTCATATCGGTCACATAGTGTGCTAGTTTGATGTGATAATGAGTCCAAAATGTTGAAAATGATTTATGAATCATTTTCATAAATCTTCAAAAATATCCAATAATGTTTTTTTGCTTTTCATTGAATAATGCTTTTGGAACAAAAATGTCCATTTCAAACATATAATCAACACTTTGATTCGTACTAAAAATACCATGCATCATATTGAGGTTTCTATGATTCCTAAATGTCACAAATGAAATATTTATTTTCCCTAATGTTATAAAATATAAGAATGTGTTTAGTTTGTTTTCTGTATTTCATTTGTTAATTTTAATAAATAATTGTGAATTTTAAACATAAATATGTACTTGAAGTCGTATCGGTCATAACATTTTTTATATTGGAGTGTCGATGATTCCTACACATAAAAATGGAATAAGGATCATTTTCCTCAATTTTCAAAACAATAAAAACTACCATTATTACCATGTTTTCCATTTACATTCCTTGTTGACATCCAACATTTTATTTTGAGTCTATGATCTTAGCTAAAAAAATATTTCTTTTTTGTGGAAAACCAAAACTATAGAGGAATAGAACCATTTTTTGGATAAGAAAATTGATTCAATATTTAGTGTAGGTAGTTTGATAAAAAAAGGTAATAGAATGAAAGTTAATATTTGTATAAAGGAAAATATTATCACTTTGGAGGCTTTTTGAAGATAGTTGAACTCATAATATGACTTCACAAACAATATGAAAAAAGAATAATAATTAGATGAAAATGATAAGTAAATTAACATAAAAATAGTGAATAAATTGATTAAAAAAATCATTTAATAGGTACTGTGAATTAAAATTTTCATTATGGTTGTATAAACTCGTTATCCATTTTTTATTATTATTATATCATTTTCAACCTCATCATACAATCTCTCATCAACATGAATTGATTTTAACAAACAACCCCATCCTGATCAAAAGAATCAACTTGTATAAGAAATAAATTCTTATACAAGTAATACTGAAAATAAATAAATAAATCATAAATATGAGACAATAAATTAATTCTATGTATAATGATTTAATCATTAAGGAATCATAATTTTCAGTATTATTGAGAATAGTTAGCGTTGTTTTTTTTCCTGCAATTGATGTGGTGGAAATTGAAGGACATTGATAAATGAAAAAACTCCATGGGTTGAAATGTTTTGAGGGAGAAGTTTTTGGATGTTTTGGTGGAATATCCCAGAAATATGGATAGAAATATTCTAAAATAAACAAAATATTCCAAGAATATTTAAAATTTAATCAATATTTTATTATATAATTTTTCAATAAAATAAATACTCAATATCATAACTATACCTTTAAAAATTATCATAGGGGATCAAAAATAATAATATGTTCTTCTCTGTGATTGGTTACATAATCATATGTAGAATACATTTTCTATATTATTAGTAAAATATTAAATAAAGAATTCGTTAATTTATTAGAGAATTTATAATATTTAAATAAAAACATAATATATTAAAAAAATATTTTATAGTATAATTAAACCATATTTTTTTAACTGTTTTTGTTATTGGACTCCCCTACATAGAATCCAAATCCCATCTTTTTTCACCCCTCTATTTTAAAACACATTATATTCATTGGGATAGAAATGAAATAAATGTGATATCCTAGTAAAAGTGTAATACTTGATTGAATATTCATCTAACTCAAGAGTAGTTTTAGTCTCCATCATGAAAATCATTCATTTTGTTTTTAGATTTGAGACATAAAATACTTACACATATGGTGATTCCATTATGAATGACTCATCATTTCCCCCTCCCAATATAAAATTAACCATAATGATTCCCATTTCTACAACATTTTATTCACTCCTATTATCATACATTTCAATCAAAAAACTTGAACATGAAATTTTGTATAATACAACTCATATATCTATTTAGTAATGCCAGAATATGACATATTCACATAAATTGGATATCAATCTTTAGAACCAAAAATTTCCATTGATTCTACCATAATCATAACTTCACAATGTTAGATAATTCTACCATCATTTTTTTTATATTGTATAACAATTGATTACAAAAAAAAAGATAAAGATATAATTTTTTCATTTCTTCCAATTGATAGCCCTAAAATTCATTCAGAAATTGAATTCAAATTTTTAGATTACTCATATATTTGATCAGGGAACCATCCTATAAACTATTTATTAAGTTTATTTGATATTCATAGTCCAACCCTGGATGGAATAAAGTCTCAAAGAATAGGTTTTTGGGCTTCAATGTATGGATCAAAGTCATCTCTATTATATAAAATATTAAGGTATTCTTTTTCAAACGTTGTGAAAGTAATTATCCCAATATCTATTTTGGTAATATCTTTTCCCATAAGGAATCATCTATAATGAGACATTGGGATACCGATGTTTTCAACATCTGATAGGTAATCGATACAAAATTTCATGCATTCTTCAATAAAATATTTTTCTACCGTGCAACCATCTGGATGAGTTCAATTCTTGACATATTGTTTCAAAATCATTATATACTACTCAGTAGGGTACATCCATCTGTAATGGATAGGACCAGATAGTTGAAACTCTCTAACCATATGAACAATCGTGTGGTCTATTATTATAATTAATTATTATGGGAATACCATCTCTAATTCACATAATTTGACCGCAACCTCTTAATTAAATATTGGAATCCCTTCCGGGACTAAAAATTTAATACATAAGGATTTAAAAATTAAGAAGTGTCTGGTTAATAAATGGCATAAATTTTTAGGGAGAATAAATCATGAATCATATATTGCATCAATACATGCAAATCACATGATTTTAGTCACTCTAACTTCAGATTACTTATTGGAAGGAAAATATGAAAATTTGATGAATACACCTTCGAAAGATTTTCACAATTAAGGAAATGGAAAAATTGAAATTTATTGATTATAGAAAAAGTGTAAAATTATTACTAATCCTACCTATACCAATTCATTTATACCAACGGTTTGTAAAAATAGATTTTATATGTCCCCTTTCCCAATAGATTTCCGAAACTGTAGTTAAAAGACAAAATTGAGACCACTTTCCCGACTGTTTTGGAATAAAAATCGTAAAGGGTATGAATTTCCTAATTGTTTTCCCAAACCATTGGAGAAAATACCACTTTGAGGCAACTATTATGAAATTTTTTTAAAACCATTCCGAAAATACCACTTTGATAACACTTTTCTAAAATAGTTTCGGAAAACTCTTGTAAGAAGCCTACATTGAGGCCACTTTTTTCAATGGATTAGGAAAACCATTGGGATAGGGAATGGAATTCCCAAAAAATTTCCAAAACAAATGTGAAAATCCTATATTGATACATCGTATTGCAATGGTTTTGGGAAACTGTTGCCAAAGGGTGGGTACCTATCCCAACAGTTTCGAGAACCATTGGGATATGTACCCTTATTTGTTATGATTTTTTTCCTCGAATTTCATTGAATAAATAAATATATAATTTACACACAAAAACACACACACACACATATAAATATATATAATTATATATCTCCAAATATTTTCACAAAGGTAACTATAGGATAGTGGTAGTGTCCTTGATATATAACCCATAGGTTGTGGGTTCAAACCTCAAATATAATTTTTTTTAGATTTACCTATCCTAATGGTTTGGGGAAAACCATTGGGAAAGAACAATCCCAGTGGATTTCAAAACATTTGGTATGGATCTTTACCCACTCCCAATCACCCAACAGCTTTCTGAACCATTGTTATAGGCTATACCAACAGTTTGGAGGCTTATATCCATGGTTCTAAACCGTAAGTGTATGAGATGTCTCTATTAGTCTAAGATACCTGAGGATGATAAGTATTCCCTTTACCCTTCACTATTTCCAACTCTATTATTATCCCAATTTCTATCATGTACAACCTATTCTTAAAAACAATTTTTTTTCTAGGAACATTTAGTGACAATCTAATATCACTATCAAATATACTTTTTTATACATGAATGACATCATGAAAATGTCTATCGTACAAACAATTCAAATATAGTTATTCAATGAAAATTGATTTATTCATCCACCCTAAATTAGTAAGATTATTTGAAAATTGTCTACGAAAAATAATGTCAATATCTTTAACTTTATCGAACTGTTGATCACCCATTAGTGGAGATAGTTTTGTATCATGTATTATATTTTAATTTAATTACATTTTCTATGATTTATATTAACGTCATCAAGGTAAAATTTTCCAATATTATAAAATCTCAAAAATTGTGGATTGATTCTCAAAAATTTGTGTGTGAATTTTTCAAAAATGTGAAACCATATCATTCCATTAATGATATATCTTGATAAATTTTTATAAGATGTAAATTCATTTATCATCCACTTATCCATTTTCATCAATGTGAATTATCGACGTCTATGACAATCATAAATTGTAACACTTATATCCCACATCAATTTTAGATCATTAATAATTGGATCCAAATAGAAATCAATATATTTGTTGGGTTACATTGGTCTAAAAATTACTACAGACAATATATTGTATTTTCACTTCATATACATCCATCATCGAAAGTTATAATTTAAATAGATTATGGGCCGTGTATAATGAGTAAAACGTTGTACCAAAAAATATATATCCATCTATAGATAATGTAATATGAATTTTTATCAATTCATCACTAGATTTAGGATAATCGTAATCATTTTTGTAACATTGAAGATAATCTAATGGATGACATATGTTCCCATATAATTATTTTCCATGAATTTCTTTCAAATTGTATCAAGGTTTTCATACCTCTATATAGTCTTTGAAACCATGTAATTAAAACAAATTACTATAAATATTTGTAATGACATGATTTGTTTTTTATTATATTCATTTTTACCACACTTAGTGAATTTTATGAGTGAATTATAGTCCTTGAATAAAAATATACAAACATTTGGGCATGACTTTTTCTTTTAGATAATGTCCCATGAAACATAGAAATCATTTACTAATCATATGTTTGAATTGGAATTTCATTTTACTCTGGAAACATATCATTCAAGTAGTTTTTTAAAGAAGGTGTCACTTCATCCACTACAAATATTCAAATTATATAAATCCAATATAGATGATAATGTTTTTTATTTTGTACAACTAGTATATAATTGTTTATTATCACAACTATTTAACTTTCATAAAAAATATTTCCAAATCATGAAGGTCATATTTAATTTCCATTTTCATTTGTTTCATATAATCTCCACCATTATTTATTCTACCATTCATGTAAAATGATCCAAGAACCACAGTATCATCGTAGTTAGTGTGAATGTGAGTTTTCCATATCTTTGGAACAAATTTTATAGCTCTAATCATTTATGTGAAAAATAAATTTTTCTTACTACTCTTCTGGAATAATTTTATTTAATTTCAACAATGTAAACATTAGAAAATTATTTTAGAAGGGTCGTATGTACGATTATTTGCAAACATGAGGAACTCTTTATCTTCATATTCAGACTCTTTTTTCAAATTATCTGTGTGGATCAATATTTAATTCATATCCCTCAACTAGGTTCATAAAATATTCAATTTTATGATAAATAAATAAACAAACATAAGATATTCATTATCAATGGTGAAAGTTATATATAATTATAATAATGGGGACCCAACAATTGATTGTTTAAAATAATTTCAATATTCTTTGAAGGAAATGTTAATTGAATTTAATAAAATAATCAATTCACTATTTCATCTGTTATCAACTATATTCATCCAAAGGTGAATATTATAGACAACTTTAATATGCATCATAATCCTATAATTAATAATTACTATTTCATATTGTTTCTTGAGGAACATCCCCTGTCTCTTTTGGACATCCACCTATGTTGATCGAACAAATCGAAGTAGTAGTCATCGAATACTGGGTACTGGAGATCATTTTTAATGACTAGTAGATAGATTAGTTTAAAAATATCTATGATATGGGGATGAATCTCATGAATCAAAATGCAATGATAACTATTATTGAGATTTTTTAGCAGGAAGAAACCAATAATTTCTTATCCTGAATCATGGTGGAGCTTATCATTTGTTAGTTTTTATATTCCAAAAAGAAAAAAAATGAATCTAAAGTAATTAAATATGTTTTTCAAGTAGAAAATAATAATAAATCATATTGAATAATATATATATAATCTAATTTCATATTGGAATATTGGGTTGAATACTTATATATGAATAAATTTTATTAAGATAATAAAAAATCAATCCACATAGCCATAGATCTATCGTTTTATCATGTTAAGATATAATGGAAGATAATAAATATGATACATGATTTTAACCTAAATTGAGTATATTAAATTGAATAAAGAAAAATCTATATCATTAATTCATATATTTTAAATCTATTGTCTTTCAATTTTGATAGAGATCAATATAATAATATTATGAAAATATATAATATGGTTCCCACCATAAATGATGAGATCATGTTGTATAAAGTAACATTTTCTACAAAAATATTTTGTCTCCTAAACATAACTCTATAATGATGAAATATATTCTGTTTTGAGAATAATAATTTAATATTAAAAATTTTTTAAAATATTCAAATAATATTGGTTGTAAATGGGTATTTAGAAGCATGTATGACACCAATAATAACATCCTAGTTTTCAAAGCTATAAAAGTCAATAAAGGCTCAATTAAATTAAATGGATTGATTATCTTGATATTTATACTCATTTGGTTCAAATTAAGATAACAAGGGTATTATTTTCCTTAATATATTATAAATCATTTGTGTGTTCATTATATTATGTTAAAATGGTATTTTTAAATCAAAATTTAAATAATGAAATATATATAGAATAATATAAAGTTTTTTCATATAATATATTTGAATAAAATTTTATATATTATTTAAGTATACTTGTAGTCATAATGTGACACAAAAACATGAGAAGTATGATTCTATTATTTTATCTAATTTATTTTTACATAATAAGGTTGAATAGTGTACTTTATAATGTTCATAAAAATAATAATGAGTTTTTCTGTGTATATATGTCACTGAAAAATTAAATTTATAAACAACATGACTTGTACTAATCTGATGACTATTTAATATTTTCTCTAAGATTAAAATTTCCAAAATAGTAATAGATAGACACTATACTAATTATTAAAGTATGAATACATAGTTAGAGTTATTATTTATATCATTTCCAATATATTTTAAATATGTTGAATGCATTTCATTTTACTGGTTTCAAAGATACAAATACTATATTTGAACGTGCTGTTAATTTTTTAGTAATATAGACATATCCACATTACAACATGAATGTTCTTGTACAATTTTTTCATTAATTTATGTGATATAACATAATAGACAAAATATCACATTTTTTTTGTCAAACGCATTGATATAATATTAATTATATTTTGGATCATTGAAAATTTATAATTCAAATAGTTTTATGCTTAAATATGTATAAACAGTTCAAGATAATTTTTCAATTGTTTCCTAAAAAACAATAGTATGCATTAATTAATTTTAAAATACCTTCATTGGATTTTATCAATCGCAATTTATATTGGTATTTACTCTTTGAGATTGTGTCATTTTTCGGGTGGGATATAAAAAAGGCATTTCACATGTCTAAATTCTTTTGTTTAAGAATATTTTTAATGGATAAAATTGAATCGTAAACTTATTAATTGACTTTAATTCATGTAATATTCCACTTCCTCTTATTTAAATTAATTATGTATTTGAAGAAACAATGTTAAACATTATAGTTTCACGTATATTTGATAATCTAAACATATTAATTTTACATATAATATGTGTCAAAATTATTATGAAGCGGAACCATGATTATTTATTACGTAAAATAATGTAAGAAAAATGTAGATACATTTATTATATTTATATAATAGAGTATTTTTTAAATAATTAATAGATAAATTATTCTAAATCACATAAAATGATCTATGTATTTCAATGAATGATCATACACTATTGAAATACTCATCCCTCGATATTTGTCCAAGATACACAAGGTTTCACATTACATGAAAGTGGATGAAAAGAACAATATTACACATTTAAATATGAGAAAAATAATAATTATAATATTTCAAAAAATATAAAATCACTCACACGTTTTAATGAACAACCCCTTCATAATAATATAAACGATATAATGATATTAATGACCCATGATCAATACATATTATAATAACAAACAACTTTTCAATTTTGAATTAGCAAGGGGCATAAGTTCAATGTTGTATAGAAAACAAGATATTAATATAATTAGATAAAAATATCGAACACATATTACATTCCTTTTAAACAATGATATAAGACATTAAACATTAAATTTTAAAGCTATCAAAAATATTTAAAATAGTGAAAGGAAACAATCCATCAATATTCTTCACTAACTTAAATTAAATCATGAAAAATTTTCCATCTCAATATAATTCATAGACTACGATTATCAACACATAATAGTAATTTATTATAATTCGTACGAAATATTTACATGAAATACATTTTTTATTATATTAAAACCATGGGTGGAATTTAATCAAACAACTTGTGTGGAATATTTCCATGGAAGGAAGTTTAAAACATTTAAAACTATTAAAATATCCATTAATGTTAATGAAAACATGATAAAATAACTTACAAATCAATAATCCCATCATGGATAATTATTATAGAATATATTTTAGATAAAAATATGGATTTAAAAGATAAAATAAATCATGGTTCTACATTTAATGGAATGTGAATTGAGGCACCTATTAGAATGGATGAAATCAGTGTGTGGAAGTATTAATATACTACAATGAAGTAGTAAAATCCATTCTTGTTTCAATATAATCCAAAATCATAGAAACCAGCAATGAGAAATTTATTGAAAATGATAATCCTTGATGGATGAATAATAATAAGAGCTAATGAAGAAAAAAATTTAAAAATATATTCTCAAACAAGAAAAATGTGTTAGGATGAGGATAAAAATTAACATACCTCGGATTGAATATTTGAATCATATAAGAGAAATATAGATATTATGTGCTAAATATTGGATTCTATAAAGCCTTTTATTTTACGACCCTTGATTTTTTCAGGCCTTATATTCATTCAAGAATTGATTCGACCTTGGATTTGTCATGGAGGAGCAACATAAGAAGGTGTCTTATGTAGATATCTCAAGAAATCTTGACTGACATAATATCAATTAGTGTTATTAAATAGATAAGAAAAAACTTTTTCAATAGTAATAAAAAATGATGATAATTATCCATTTTTTCAGTGCTAAATTAATATCCATTGATAAAATTCCCCTTTACTAGTACTTTTTAGAGTGGATAAAGATAGAGCATTATCAGTGATAAAAAATAACTGATAAATTCCATCATTAATATAACTAATACGTTTGTGATGATAACAGATTTGTAATTATAATTATAATTAAATAAAATTATTTATTTATTTATTTATAATTATATATTTATTTTTTAAAAAAATTTAATTATTTATATACAAAATTATTTATTTCTATTTAAATAAATATTCTTTTAAAAAATAATATTTATTTATAATTTTCAATCAATAATTTAATATATATAATTTTAAAAATATATTATATATATTTGGTTCTTTGGGGGTACAATTAAAAGTAAACTCACACACAAGTCACACACATGTCGAAAAGGAAGGCTATAACACCCCCATGGAGATATCCCATCAGTCAAGACTTTTTTATTCAATTAATTGCATGTAGGCCTATTGGTAATGAATCCCATTACATGGCATGTAGGCCTAGTGGGTGTAAAATCCCATTAAATGGCTCATTGGCCTATATTTTTACCCAAAGGCCCATTGTTGAATAGTGTTTCTGTAGAACTTGGGCTACTAAAGTACCCACTCCAGTGCTGCCACCACTATAGTGATGTCATTTCTACAACCCACCAATGATATATTGTGGCTACAGTACCACTATAGTTCTTCTACTGCACTTGCACTCCATCGGGATTAAAACCCAACCTCGATGTAGTATTATGGGGTGACATCCAATAAGGAAACCCCAAATAGAAAACGTGTGTATGGGTAACACTAACCTTCCACTAAGGGCCCCCACCAGGACCAAAGTGTTCCACATATTCCCTAGTTAGCAAATGGATTTGAATCACACTGTGGTTAATATTCATAATGTTTGATTCTGGCGGCACTCGAGCCTGTGCTATTTTCCACAGAGAGCGAGGGGTAAAAATATATTTATAAATACATTTATGTCATTATATATAATTATATATATATATTTATATATTTATTTGTTAAATAATTATAAATATATGTATAGTGAATATAATCATTATTTAAAGATATTTATTATAATTTTATAATTACAAATTTATTTATATCAATATATATATTTAAAAAACTATATATATATATTCAATTAATAAATTTATATGTTTAAAAAGATAGTAAATACAGTCATAATTTTGATATAGTTATTTTTATTTAATAATTATTTAAATATCTTTATTATAATTTAATAATAATTTAAATATAGGGTTATATAAATAGTTTTTTACAATAATATATATATATATATATATATATTTAAATTAATGGATATATATATAATTCATAAATACAAATATATATATATATATGTGTTTCTTATATTAATTATTTAAATATATTTATTATAATTTTATATTTATTGAAATATATATTTATTTTTATTTATTATTATAAAAATTATCTTAAAAAAATAATTTTTTTTTTTTTATAATTATAGATATATAAATTTATAGATATAGTAAATATACATTTATAAATATATTTATTTATACATATTTTTATTTTACTTTTATCATTATTAATAAATACTTAATCTTAAATGCATGTATGTTAAAAATGAGTGAAATTGAAAAATTAAAAATTGCACACTTTAAAAATATCAAAAAAATGGATAAGTTTTGATAATTAAAAAATAAAAATAAAAAATATGGATATATATTTAAATAATGATTAATACACTAAATTTTAAAACAAATAGTAAATATATATATATATATATATAATTGAAATTTATTAAATCCCGAGAAAAATAAAAAAATATAAAAAATGAATAAATACCTAAATGTAATAAAATTAGAAAAATACATGAAATTTACCTTTTAATGACATAATATATTCAATGTATCATGTTATAATGAAATTTTAAAATGAAAAAGAACACATGAATCAATTTCATAAATATATCTGGATGTGTTTCTAAAAAATATTTCATTAATTAAGTAAATATTTGTGTCACTGTATTATATATAAAAATTAATTAATTAATTATATGTATGGGAAATCAGTATAATACATGTCAAATTTAAGATAAATTGAAAAATAAAATGACATTCAACTATTACCGTTACACGATTCAATTAGTCAGTATTTTTAATTGATATTAATTTTTAATTATAAACAATTCTTCAAAAAAATATTAATTATTTAATGTAATGAAAAAATATTTTATATTGTATAAATCATGTTTTATTATAGATTATATACATAAATATATTTCTATATTTAATATATATTATTTGTTGATATTGGAAATTTATATATTTGTATATTAAATTTATTCATTTTTATCTATAATTATTTAAATAATAAAATATTTAGTATTTTCCTTAATTTAATAATTTTTTTAAATTTTTATTATTTAATTTTATTCAATATACATATCTATATATTTAACATATACTAATTTATAGTATATATAGTTTCTATATAGTATATTAAATTATTTTATTTTTTTCATAAATTATTTAATTAATGATTTTTTAAAATATTTATGTTAATTTAATCCTTTTCATTTTTAATATGTTTTATTATTTCAAAGTATTTGTCAATATTATCACAACAAAAAATAAAGCACTAATAAAGGGCATCCTATACTAGCACTAAGAACAATGATTTGATAAAGGGTACCATTTATTAGTGATAATTAAAAGTACAAAAAATGATCCTTTTATAAGCTCTAAAAATAGAAAATTTATGGTTCCTTTAATTGGATCTAAAAAATAATTGATAAATGGTACCATTTATCATACATTTTTTAGCACTGATAAAGGTCAGTGTTTTTAAATGCCTATTTTATAGCGAGGAAACAAGGAATTTTCATTAACTCCAAAATGAATGAAGTTAAAAAGTTTTAGAAGAATCCCATTAATTTAAGCCAAAATTTTGTTTGGTCTTACTAAGTAATAATATTTATTTGTCCTATACTTATCAAATTTTTTCATATCTATTGTTTTCCATGACATGAAAGTGGAGTAATGTTGAATATAATTATGAATGTTTTTGTTTCTTACCAGTTGAAAAAGGGGATATTTCTTGATACTTTCATTATCATTTAAATACCTAGTTATGGTTATAGTTTATGTTAAGACACACTATGTATGTGTTGGGTTCTTTTTTGAGGTTTTAAGATCTTGCAGTGGCATATAGATCTTTTCAATTATGTGTTAAAGGAATTAAAACATGAAAGGCCAAGAGTTTTGTTTTGTGCTGTATGAATTGAATTTGTAGAGACACTAATTATATGAGAATAAATTTATAACATCTAAAAACCAGTATTCTAAAATATATCCTATATCAAAATAATTCAGACACCAAGAAGAGTGGATGTTTATAGATTCTAAATTCCATGAATTTCAATCTTGAAGATACTCATGGTGAAGGGAATATAGTCACAAATTCAGTTAGTAAGAAATTAGAAGTACAAGTAACGAGATAGTTTATGGAGGAATATTATTTCATGATCCTTTTATGGAATTACACCTCTATATAAATGAAAAGTAGGATAATGTTTTATTTTGTACTTTTTAATTCATGTTGTCTGTGGATGGATTACCTAGAAATATATAGGTATTGAATCCATTAAAAATATTTTGGAGAAATAAAAAATAGTGTGGAGAACAAGAGATATTTATATTACACATTAAATAGTTATCTTTGTTAAAGAAATAATTTTTTGTCATCATAACCATTGAACTAAAGGATTACGAGAATTTTTCAATGTTCCAATTCGGTTTCATACAATAATTTCATTAAATTATTCTATGAAATTAATAAATTTTTAATGGATGTGGCATGAAATTTATTATTTTTTCTGTCATTTATAAAAAATTTAGAAAGTTAATGTAGTGTAATGAAATATAACTAGATTTATTCCACATCCTATCATTACTATTTGGATGTGGGATTAGTTATATACTAATTTTATAATTTATATACCACTATACACTCAATATAATAATAAAATTTGGTACATAAATTTTTTCCATCTGAAATATTTGATTTTTTTCCCAATAAATGATAGGATTAAAGAGGAATTCTTCATGTATAATAGACTTCATAGATACAAGGGATTAAATGAACCATTATTTATAAACATAACACAATCCTTAACTATTATACTTTGACTAGTATCCTTGATGCTTTTGAAACATTAAAAAATCCTGACATGATATATTATCCAATGAATGAATGTAATATGTAATTGGAAATTTAAATTCTTGAAGATACGCTTCAAACATAAGTTCATGTATTTTGAGGTTCATATGAAAACAATTTTTCATTAATTTATTTTTATTATAATAATATCTATTAAATTGATCAAAATAGCCCTATTTGAGGCTCCAAATTGTACTCCATTCAAATAACCTCTATTTTGGGACAGTATGTGTGAAAGATATTTTTGGGTTGAGTATCCTATAAGAGGTGATAAGAAAGATTTTGTTTCCTTGTAAGATATTAGTGATGGGACATATTGACTATATATCATAAGGGGATTGACATAATCACCATATAGATTTTACGTTTAGTAATGAGGTATTACTCAGTGTGTCTCCTTGATTGAGACAATATTTGTTATGAAAACATGGTAAGATTGTTACATGGTATATATGACCACTCAAGACTCCCAAAATGAATATAGAATGTGGAGTACCCTAAATATTTATCTATTATGTTCAATTCACTAAATAATTTCTTTTCATATATCCTCATTTAAGATGTGGCATCCCAAACCCTCACATGATGAAAAAATTAAATATTAGGATGTGATACAATTTACATTAATGATAATGCAACCTCATTGAAATCATTACCAACAGAAAAATGTGTTCCTCAGAAAAGACATTCTATTAGATCATGTGGTATGGTAGTTGGGAAAATATAACCATGATATTTTTTATCCTAGGCCCATTGTGGTTGATAAATTACATAACCTATTATCATCTTAGGGTCATCAGTAACTTTCTATAGTTAAAATTTTCTATGATAAAGATACTTTTTATAACCATGATGTCACATGTATGGATTTATTTTACTCTTTATTGCTTACTCTGTGTTTTATGGAGTTTATATCAGGTAATGGAGACAATATAAAAAAAGTTCAGAATTTATGATTTTTAAATAGTTTGAAAAACCATGTTATGTTACCTTGTAGGCTGTCTAATTCAATTTCAACAGGGAATGCATATTTTCTGATTTTTTTTGAAAACTATACAGGGAGACCATTTATTTTTTATGAATATATATATATATATATATATAATATTTTATCATATATTTCTATATGTTTCATTTTGTAGATATTTTTTCATCAGGGGAGGGTGGGGGTCGTTTTGAGATAATCTAGTTGATCTCATCATTTCTTCTTTGTGCCTTTGATTCTTCCCTCGTGATCATTAGGTGAATATTTAAGATAAAGTCTCTCTCATATTTTTATTATCATTTTCTACTCTTCACTTATTTAATCCTCCATTATTGTCCATTCCTTATATATTAATGGGGCCAATTTTCTTTGTAAAGGTTGTTGATAAAATGGTGGGAATGTTTCTATGGTGTAAGAATTATTTTTATTACCACTTTATTTATTATTAATTGAATGAACAACATTTTAAATTGACTAATTTATGTCTTTCCATGTTATTTTACATATTTTTAATAATAATTTATTCTTGAGTTTTATTGATCAATATGATATTCTTTTACAGGTTATTGTTTGAAATTATAAAAGAACATCCACCTATTGAATCCATGAAATCTATGGTGTGTGAATTATATATTAAAATTTAATGTTTAATTTTTCCATTAAACATCTATTGTTACTCATTAGGGTAATATGAATTAGCTATTAAAACACACCAACATGAACAAATATATAGGGAAAAACAAAACACCCATGTTTTACTAGCCAATAAGAGTATCTACTCGTTGGAATGATCTAGAAACACTTGAGATAACATAGTCAACTATTAAATCCCTTGGATTTGAAAAATTAAGGGATTGCTAGAAATTTTGATAAACCATAGTATCATGATGTTCTATGTGAATCCCATATAGTAATAATGATCTAGATACATTTTTTAACAATGATAAACTCTTACTCTACATCCAAAAAGGTTGTGTTGTTCCTATGTTTCTTCCTTCTTCCTAAATTACAATATCATGTATATTATCTTATTATTATTATTCAATATCTTACATACTAGTGATTAGTAATAATTTATTCTTCATAATTTATTACCTCGATATCTCTCTATATCTCTCTCTATTAAAAATGATAGGTGTCTAATATAGTCGTGTATTAGTTCATTTAAATTTTTTTGACATAAATCATTCTATTTATTTTCACCAAATTTACTCAAAAAATATTTTTATATATTATTTTCATATGTAATATATATAAAATACCATATAATCCTTCCGTATTCCATTATTGAGTAAAAAAATCCAAATGTTTTAACTATAATTTATACATCTTTAAATTTCATATATTTAATTTATAATTAATACATTTAATTCAGCAGGATATTACCAATAATTATTTAAAAAATAACTTTATATTTATCTCTTATAAAACACCCAATACTAGAAATGTAGTTGTTTATATTTCAATACTACCACATTCTTTGTAAGAATCCATAAATAATCCACTATTCATGCATTATAGATTCTTCAGAAAGTAGAAAAAATCAAAAAAAATCATAGAAATATTTATTTTCTTGACTATCTGATCAAATTTCATCTTCGTATTTTATTTATTTATATGGAACATTAAATTATGAAAACTCATCTTGTCATTCGATCTGATAAACAAATTAATATATAATTAATAACTCTGATGAATATTTTCATTATTTATACAAAAAAATAACTCTTATAGTTTTTTTGTGTGGATCATATTCAATATCAAATGACTCATACACATTATAAATTTTCTAATTTGTAGAGAAATTACTTGTATGAAAGGTAAAATGAATCATATATAGATTCAAAAATATCTTACATGGTCTCAAAAAATGATATTAACATAAACCATCAACATTTCTATGATTTATCAACCTTCATAAATGACACATATATTTATTACCAACACTTATATATTTTCCTTAAAACACCTACAATTTCTACAAATTGTCTGAAATATTCCCAAAAAGCGCATGACCTATAATATATACCATGAGATATCTTTAAATACCTTCACCTCTCATAATTAACATAACTAATTTTGAGTTTGAAGAAGATTTTAATATTGAAAAAAATACAATATCCAACTTTATCAACTTCAAACAAATCGAGAATAATCCTTTTTGACAATATCTATATTCTAGAGGGGATTTATTCCCAAATCTTTGTATCTTCTTCTTTTACATAAAATAAAATTTCTCATGGAAATTATCTTCTCAAACTAACTCAATTAATTACAAGGTCTCAATAATATAAAACTATTTATTTTTTTAACATCTAGGGAAGCGAAATCACTATCAAACTCTTAAAACATATAAATAAGTCACTATTAAATAATTAAAATACCATGTGTCTAAAGTCAGTTTCTGAAATATGACTATTGAATTCAAAAATCATGTTGCCTAAAAATTATGACTTCCATTCAACCCCTTTAAACTATATCATTTTGAGTTTTTGGTATGTACATAATCATCACAAATAATTAAATCTTAAATTAATTCTTTTTTGTTTCACTATATCAGTCTATGAAACCTTTTCAATTTATATTCATATATACATTATTTAAAAATCATTTATAACAATTGACACAAAATATGAAACACACCATAAACTCTTACCATTAGCTGATATCATGGAATTACATTTTCAAAACTCCCTTAAATAATTAATCCACTTGAATCATATCAATAAAATCGTTTATTATTATCAACTATAACTATCCTCTCTCTTTGTCAAAATATAATGTCCATAACCATGAAGATTTTTATATTTCATTTTTCTCTATGATAGAAAATTATTTAAAATGAAAAATATGTGCTACGGTATTGAAAAAATTAAATTAACCTTATGATATTATATATTGAAATTTTATTTTCAACTATAGTCTTTCAAATACATCATTTTATGATGGTTTGGTGACCAAATAAGCCATTTTATTTAAGGTCATAACAAATTAAATCTCTAGATTATTTTTATCCAATATACTTTTAATGAACTTAAATTTAAAATCAATTATCATATTTCTCAATACTTGAATAATATTATTTGATAAATAATATCCCTTAGATCGTTACATACTAAAAGTAGTGGAAACATCACTTCCACCTTGTTTTCATCCAATTGAGTTCCCATCCCTATAAATATAGTAGTGGATTGTGTTTCAACTACATAATATACCTCATTAGTTCATAGGGTCTTATAATTATACTTCTTTATGTGACAATAAAAAAACATTAACTAAGAAACAAATATACAAGATATGGATTTTATATATTCAACACAACTAGAAAAATCCTCATATAAATAACCGAATAAATTTCAATATATTTTAGATTAATTATATACCCAAAACAAGTAATTTTTAAAAACAATTTATGGTTACTTTTTCTTCCATAAGATGTGAAATTTATTATAGAATAGAAACTATATCCTAATGGGAGAAATCATAGACTATATTTTTTCTTTTATGCAATAACATATAATTGAATTCCAATTATAGTTGAAACAAATATTTTATCTAGATCCATTCCATACTCAAATTAAAAATAATTTGTTCCTACTAGGATATGCATATAAAATAAACTAAAATCCTCAATGAAAAACTTGTTAATAATTTCATAAGAATATATATCTTGGGAAATAATTTTATGATCTTTAACTTGAGAAATATTCACCCCCTGAAAGTGCTTCATCTCACCAAGCATGAAATTTACAAACATAGTCTTCATATTGTGAGAAAATTATTCAAAACAATAATCATAATTTCAAATAAAAAATATATCATAATCATCAATAATAAAAACAAGAGATATTATTTTAATATTTTTTATAGATATTTCCATCCACACTTAATTTTATGAATATCAGCTTCATAATGTACGTTTATATCTTAGAATGTTATTATATTGCGGATTTATTTATATATAAATCCATAATTACCCCTAAAACATGAATCTCATCTTCTATAATAATTAATGAACGAAGTTTCACAATATTTAACTCCTCTTCAAACTCAAAATTATGAAAGGAAGACATGTAATCAATTTGAAAATTACAATTTTTACATGGGTTGAAATATAAAGTATAATATTATGCATTCAATCATTGGAACTTGTGAATGGGTATCATCAAAATACGACACATATAATTGATAAAAACCTTCATAATGAAGACAAAATTTATATATAATAATTCTACCTTTTCATTCAACTTATTTATAAAAACACAATTTATTAAAATGATGTCCTTTTTCTCAAGATTGAGGATGAAATACAATATATATTTATTCTTTATGTGGTCCAGTTCATCATCCATGTAATAAAAACATTATTAATTATATAAATTTTCTTTAACAAATCAGGGGTTAAACTGTAAAAATATTGAGGTATGTGATTCTATCCTCAACGTCCTCAGCGATTGAAATTTTTTCTTTAATCTGCAATGGTGTTTGTGATCTCCAACTATCTTCAAATCCTTGGAAAAGATGATTTATATTTATCCTCGTCACCTAATTTAGGTAAATCAAAACCATTAACCTAAAATAGTTTATATTTTCCACCATTTTCATTAATTTTATCCTATTATTGTATAAAAACATATTCTCCCTCATCACTTTTGTTGCTTTATTTTTCACATAATATTTCATTCATTGCATTTTTAGTATATTGACATTCTAAGTATCAATGACCAAACCAATATCCTTGTTATACAATCAATATCCTCTATTATTTGGATAAAAACATATAAATATACAACTATGTCTTCTTCTTTGAAACATCCTAAAAATTTCACATTTGCCTTTGATAATATTGGGGCTTTCAAATACCCTTAGGTACATAAAACATGAATTATTTTACTCATAAATATATTATATTTACACGTTATAACTTTTTATATATATTCAATTATTATGAATGTGATATTCTACTCAGATTAAATATATCATGAAATAATAATAAGTATCTTTTTCTATAAACATTTTATGATCTATCTCCACTAAAAATCTAATAATATGTTTATCCAAGTAATTTTTTTGTTGTTGATATGTTTGATTTTGTTCACAAGGAATAAAAGGCATCTCATGGTAATATTCAAAGCTACCAATTTTTTTACTAAGCACCATTATTTGTTTCATAAATCTTTAAGTAATGACCACACACATTTTTCATAAATACTATTCTGAATTTTAAACATATTTAGATACTTTGATTTATGATTAATAAATAAAATTTAATTTCAACTTATGGAGTACTCAATGATGGAAATAAAATACTTATCATAATTTATTTACATCTATCTCATGGTCCAAAAAAATTAATAATGGATATTCACTAATGGATGTGGTATATTAATATCGACATTATTATATGAATATATTATTATATTCTACTTTATGTAGTGAATCCAATCCAAAAAAATTATTTATTAATATTAATAACATATTGAATTTCTTCAATTTGAGGTTTATTGATCTTATTAAATATGAATATATAACAAAAAAAGCTATGACATGATTATATTTTTTTTTATTCCCAGATTACATGATTTCTTATCATATCTCACTTAAAAAAATTAAACATAGTTAATTTTTATTATATTAACGACCCTCAAATATTCATTTATTTTTAACAATATCCATATTTTGTAAGAAAACTTCATTATTATCATCACATATTAGATAAAAACATAGTATACTATTTTTCATCCCAGAAATATATAATGTTATCATGGAAACTATATTATCTTCTGTAATCACAATTTTTACAAATTATTTTACTTATAGTGATTAATAATTCTAAATGGTCATTAGTCCATCATTGAAATATTCCACATTCACTATTAATTTTTTTTGTGTCTTTGGTGAAGAATATCCACTATCCAAAATCTATTTACATTTCTGTTTTTATTCATTATTCTATATTTCGACAATAAGAGTTTTTCCCTTGAATATACCATTTTTTTCAAAGAATTACAATTATGTATATTTTAAATTATTTGGGTTGTTATCATCGTGTTAAAATCATTATCGTATTGACACATCATATCACATCATTCAAAGATTACATCGAATGGTTCTAATCTATTCTCAGTATTATTCTATATTTTCATGTTTTTTATTATGTTTATTTATATTAATAAGGTAAATCCATATCACTTTATATCTAAAAATACAAATATATTCATAGTTACATTGGTGAATGAACAAACACATTCTGAAAATATTCCAAAAACATGCACATTTCTAGAAATAGAAAAAATAATATTTCCCATTATAATCTAATTTTTTTCTAGAACAATGAACCAATATGTTAAATTATTTTCAATATTAATCCTAAAATATTTTTTTTATACAAGATTATGGTGAACTCCCAACACTGTTATCCGAACAATAGAAATATATTCCATCAGTATGTCTTAACCATTTCATCATTGTTCATTCATGTTAATAAATCAAGAATATCTGGATTTTTTACATCACGTTTCTTTAATTTAATTTTTTTCTTTTGATTTACGATTTATTATTTTACATTTTGAATTTTATTGGTTTTTATATTCTATTAAGAGTGATTATATATTTTATTCCTTAGCCTCTTTATTTTTTATCTTTCTCTAACGTCCAAAAAATTCTTCATGGAATTGAATATTAATTTATCAGGTTCATCAACAGTAAAAAAATTGTATAAAATAATCTCAATATATTTATAATTTTTTACAAAAATTTATATACCTTAGATAAAAAATGAGATCTTCTAAATATAAAGAATATTTTTTAGATTATAAATATCCTTAGGTATAAATATTTTCTTCATCAAATCTATATTTTATTATATTAGTATTTTTTTCATCACTCTTTATGTTTGCCTTTTTTAGGATTGATGATTTTTATAGACATTCATTAAACTCCCTTCTATACATAACCTATATTTAATTTAATTCATATCATTCACTTCATCATTTACTATTTTTATTATTAACTAAATTCTCAACATTCACCATAAAAATTAGTTGCTTCTCCCCAACATCATTACAATAAGTATTAACTTCTTCTTTGTCATCGATGTCAACACATCCTCCACAGTCAGATAATTTTTTTTATATTTTGAGAATATCATACCCTTAATTTATAAGTAGTATTTGACCTTTCAAACATGTTATTCAAGTAATATATTAGTCATTCATATTATTCATTATTGGCATATAGTTCCTTCAATGTTGGATAATTTTATACAGGGAATCAAATATCTCCATGCATTCTGAATTTTATTAGAAGAATCCACTTTTATTTTCTCATTCCACTTCTCAAGATTATGTGAAAGAGATCAGAAATTTCAACTATCTTTTATCATCATTATTTATTCTATGTTAAAGCTACCAGATTCATTATCTTTACATTTTTTTACACATCTTCTTCTTTGAGGATTTAAATGTGATTTCAAGTTTAGTATTATAATTATTTGTTGTAGAATTTTATTTATTCATATGATTGGACATGATAGCATTTAAATGCTAATCAATATGATTCCTTATTGTATATATAACTTTAAGTTTCACTATGAAGGCTACTGTAGTGTATATAGTCCCTTAATAAAATGTGTTCACTACCCATTTCAGTCATATATATATCATGAGATCACAATTTTTAACCAATTAATTGTATTAATATTTAATTCCTGGAACACATTTTACGTAATGAAAATCATACATAGGTTCCCAAGAAGATCATAAAATAGTCATCATATAATAACCAAAGAAAAGAAATGGGTTTCATAATCATTTCATTATACCATAACCCATGGAATAGAAACAAGATTTATAATCATTTCATTGATTCATCATTGAATAAATCATGGAATAGTAGTGGTGTTAATAAATTTAATATAATTATAATAATAAAAAATCCTTATATAGAATTATTAATGTATCATTAGACCATATACCCAGTAAAATATATTTAACATCATCGATGGATATTCTATTTAAATAATTATTTGAATATTTATTTTGTAAAATACCATTTCCACTATGAAGGAACTAATTTAAAATCTACATAAAATTTCCCAAATATGATGGGAATTTTTACATTGAAAGGAAAAATAAAAATGTATAAGGGAAGGTTCAAATAATTAATTGTTCAAGAAGGATGGATATTATATTCAAGTTGTTCGTGTAAAAAAGATATATTTCTGTTAACATATAACTAAAAATTAAATAATATACCTCATTAAAAAAATTACAAGAATATTCTTATAAAAATATTTTTTAAAAATTAAAGAAATAGTAAAAATTATATTAAAGATTTATTTGACAATATTATACACATTCTTGAATAAGGCTTTCAAAAACAAGGGAAAAAAATAAAAATGTTGTTTAACCCAATATAAAAATAAACTAATTTTTTATAAATATATTCTTTTTGTATCTTAAGTACATAAGGAGATGAAAGTGGAAGGACAAATTATTCATTTAGAAAATAATAGGTGGATAATAAATTTTTTTATTTTCTAGAGAGATTGATCATAATATTTAATTACCAGAAGCATAATTGTATACATTGTTGATAAAAAATGAGATTATATCATTAAACCCTAACCTCTTTGATAACATTTAAATAGTAATCCCCATAAAATAATAACATCAAATGAAATTATAAATTACATGAACATAAGAATAATAATTATTCAATATTTAAAATTGTAGTATATACACATCATAAAATTTGATAGGTTCAAACAATAACATATATACTAAATAACATAATTATAGATGTTAAACCCTTACCTCTAGTACCACATGCTTTAAAAGCACTCTATCCTACTATATAATTAATAAAAATTTATTATAATTTTAAAAAAGGGACATTAAAATGGTTATATTATCATAAATTATCGAAGAATAACATTTAAACGCCCTTTTATGAATAATTCCTTATTAAATCATTATTTCCCAGTGTTGACTATTTCATTTTTTCAGAGAATTTGACTTTGGTTTTTCAGGACCCTATAATTTGATCATGAGAAAAAAAATATGTAATTTTAGTATGGATATAAATATAATATATATAAATTATATAAATTATTATTATCATTAATTAAATATAGAGATAAAAAATATATTACACTATTTATGGAGATGATAGGATCTATACACGCATGAACATTGATTTCAATTTTCGACGGGTTGAATGAAATAATTATAAATAATAATTATAAATCATAGAATAATTAGTATATTTTATATATCATATATATTAACTAATTCTTTCTTTATTACCTTCCATGTAATATGTAAATGAAAAATAATTCACATCACCTCTTGGAGGTGGTAGTCTTAATGTACCTATGAGAGACATTATCGTTTCCCAACAGTTTGGAATGGAAGATGGTTGAAAGGTTATAACCTCTAAATAATATTAACTATTTCTTGAAAATTATATATAAATATAAAACCCATAATGATAACATTCCATGAAAATGGTGATTAAAAATTAATTGTATCGCTAGATGGAGACGATAAGTCAAACATGTGCACAATTCATACTCTGATATCCCATTTGATAGAATGAGGGTGAATAAAGGTGGATTCATAACAACAATAACTTTTTATTTTATTTATAACACCAAATTTATCTTTTTATTAACAATAAAATATATTTAGATGAGGATGAATAAAATTAATATAATGTTATTAGTGAAAAAGATTACATATTCTCTGAAACCACTAATTTTTATCTTCTCTCAAAGACCCCATGATTGGTCTTTAGGGAATAACAAACATTATAATATGTCTATGAGATTATGGAGATGAATTTTTTAGTTTTTCTTCAATTTATAATTCGCAATTTGGTGTAATGAGGAGAAATGATTTGTTCTTTTTTATAATTTAATGGCGGGAACTCTTTGGATATCTTAGAAGATTAAAAT
Source organism: Viscum album (assembly GCA_963277665.1). NCBI lineage: Eukaryota > Viridiplantae > Streptophyta > Magnoliopsida > Santalales > Viscaceae > Viscum > Viscum album. The sequence goes on from OY728136.1 coordinate 1,186,404,562, forward strand.
ATAATAAAGTATTTATAATACAAAATTATTCCAAATGAATAAATATTATAATATTAGGTATGATGGGGATTCAATACCATAATACAATATATTTTTGACATGTTTATGAGTAATTTTAATGCATATAATTTTTATTAAGAACTTTGTTAACCAATTTTGACCTTAACCGTGATAATGTATTTTTCACTCTTAAAGGGTTATAATATTACTTATAACGTAAAACTTCATTCATAAATTTACAAGGGATAACATCTCAGACCATATTTTCTCCACATTTACATATATAATTTTTTTATGATTTGTAATTAATTTAATAATATAATATTTATATAAAATGTCAAAACTATCAATTTTGACACTGTTAATTTGATTTGATTTAAAATAAAAAAATAAAAACATTAAATTAAAATATCACCATTTTAAAGAACACTAATATATTATATATAATGAAAAATTTTGTGGGACACTATAAATTTGTCTGATTATATTACTCATAACATTTTTTGATTTATTTATTTTATTTTTCTATTAATTGAATAAAGATTGTATTAGTATTTCACATGTATTTAAGATAATTATTTAATCACTAAAATTAAAAACATGTTACCAATCTCAATATAATTTCATTATTAATAAAATTTCAATTAATATTCATTCAAAACATTCTTTTTTCCTTATATGAATAAGTGAGAGATATTTACTACAAATAGAGAGATATATTGTAACTTTCTTTTTTTCTAAATATTATATTGTTCATTTTCATTGAAAATTTTCCCTTAAAATGTTAAATTTTTTTAATAAGGTGATAGGGTGTTTTTAGAATTATAAAATATTGATTTATCTGAAATATAGTGACATTAATGCCTAGTTTTAACCTATATTACCTGGATATATCCATTACCAAGGTGATAAAATTTACTATGGTTACTATTCATAATGCTTAATAATTAAAGGAACTCATCTAAAAAATTTGAACCACATAATTGAAAAAAATGAATTCATTTTATTATATTCAATACCAAATTTTTATGAAATTAATTTTAAAATAAGTGCGCAAAATATGAGGTTAATAGTTTTTTGAAATATTTAGTTTTTAACATAAAAAGATATTTATTTTTTCCATGTATAAAAAAAATAATAGATGAATAATAAATTTTTTATTGAATAAGTAAAAAATATATTTAAATAAAATAATTCATCTATAGTTGTAAATTTTATTATTAAAATGAAAACATATAGCATGCAAAAAAATACTTTTTCATGAAACTTCATTTTTATCTATAAAAATAGAATTATACCAAATTGAAACAAAATATTGATTCCAATATGCATAATATAATTAATAAAAATATAATAGTTGTGATATTACTTTTAAGACATTTTAAAACTAAATAAAACTTTTTAATTCTTGATAAAATGCAATTCTATATAAAATTATTGTTTTCTCTATTCACTAGAAAATCATTGTTTGTTGAGAAATCTTATAATTTTACCACATGTTGATTTTGAATCTTTATTCAAATAATTTAATAAATTTTTAAAAATTGAATTTTAAAAATTTAAAATATAAATAAATATAATATTTTCTCATAAAAAAATAAAAAATCATTTTTGAATGAAATGTATTTTTTCAGTGTAACAAAAAATTAACAAAAATTTGAGCTCTTACTAAATTAGAACTAGTCAATAGATATGTATTGAGTAAAACTTATATATATATATATATATATATATATATATATATATCAGAATTTGGTTATGCCACAACCCAATGTGGTTTGACCCTAAACTGATCCCCCGAGCCGGTCTATGACATGTCCCGAGGGGCAATCCCAATCCCCACGGTATGACCAATAGTGTCTGGAATCAATATTTAACCATTGGGAATTATTTGGACAATGAAAAAAAGATAAAAAGATAAATAAATAAATAAAAACTGGTAATAAAAATAAAAACTAGTTAGAGAAATAAAATGAAACCGCATTTACCTCAATGTGACCTTCCAGGTCACCACCCAACCAAAGGCCAACCATGCTTCGATAATGAAAAACTCAGCCAGGAGAACCAGATAAAAAGGTTCAAGGAAAGGAAATGATAAATTAACAGTGATCATTAAAATACTTAGTAGGGTTTCCATGTTAATCCCAAGAATACAACGACTCTTTTACCAAAACAATCCATTAACCCAAGTTTGAAATACAAATAAAAAATTAAGGTTTTCACATTTTAAAATAACCATCATGTTTTCACCTATTTAAATATCAAACACAAGCTACATACTATATCCAAAATCAATTCTCATTTTATAAACAAACCCACAAAAATATACCAATTCAGGGATAAAGTAGAGTACATAAACAATGCAAGTTGGAAATAAACTATTATATTGGAAAGTGAACAAGAAATGAAAATAATCATGTAACTATGGGTGTCCTAAACATTTATATAAGACACCTAGAAATACTCGGTTCAAAACCACATGGTAGCATATTTTGAAGCTCCTACGCCTATAAACAACTATCCGCCCTAAAATTGACCAATCCAGTAGAAAATCTCGCCATGCCTAACCACCAATCCCGGGGGTACCAACCCGTCTAATCGAGTTTGATCAGCAACCATCACTCAATCATATAAATTATGCCTAGGAACACATGGTGCTTATAATAATATTTTGTAAGTTGGATTCCCTAACACAAGTGAGTAGCCATACCATGCCATCACCTAACATGCCTACCCTATACATGGACACTCTAGATGATAACCCATAAAGGTATATCCCCCTTATAGAGGTGCCCCATATATATATACATACATATTTGCATTATATCATCAAAGGGGAAATCTGGTTAGTTAAACCATACAATAATCAGAACCATTTAGAAATTTAAGAAAACAATAGTGTTGCTGAATAGGAAAATAGTTATCAAACACAATCCTTTCTAGATGTTCATACAAACATCATCGTTTGAGTTGGGGGTACCAAACGACTCATCATATTACATAAACAATTAAATATTTTCATTGAAAACACAAGTTTTTCCAGTCATAGCATTATCATTACATAGCCAAAAACAATACCCAAAATATCACACAAAACCACTTTTCAATGTCAATGTCCAATGGTCCAATGATACGAACACACACACCCAAACACTTCAAAATTAAACAATAGGCATTTACCCCTTTTTAAAATCTTGTCAAGACATGTTCCATGGAAAATGGTCCAAACCCATGGGGATTAAAAATTGAAACCATTCCTTTGAAAACACAAAAAAAAAGAACCTCCATTATTTATAATATAATAAACCAGTTACAAAACGACAGTTAAAAAACCATTAAACTATTCGAAAACCATATCCACAAAGTCATCAGATACTTTTAAAACCTAATCCAACTACTCCCCTTATTTTAAACAACACCAAAATTGTTATTTGAAACATGAATCCCTTTGAAAACTCACATAATATTATATTCATCAGATCTTTCTAAAACTCAAAAGTGATGGAAACATTATAAAACAATCCAAACAATTTTATATATCTTATATGAACAAGAAAAGAAATTTATAAATGATTTTATGAAAATTTCAAACAATTTTTTAAAAATTTGGTAAAATGTTGAAATAGTTTATAAACAATTTAATAAATGTAACAAGAAATTTCTAAAAAATTTTATAACGAACCAATAAATTGGATATAAAAATTTATAATCAGACAAACAAATTTCTAAAAAATTTAGTAAATATACTGAATAATTTATAAATAGATTATTCAAATCGAAAAAATATCACAATTTATTGAAGATTATATCGAAGGTCATGTCATGATTAAAACATAATCAAAACCATAATTGACATCAACTGAACGCATTTTTCTTATTCGCGTATAAACAAGTCAAGAGAAAGTACTTCAAAACTATTTTTAACAACATAAAATAGCATGAAAACAATATAGATAGTTAACTATGTTTATGGTGAAGGTATGAACTAAGTCAAAAATTAAATTTAAAATTCCAATGTATTGTGTGGACTTAATTGGAATAGAAAATGCGGATTCTCTTACATCAAACAAAGATATGATTTGACCAAAGCATCAGCAAATGGGAAAATAGCATCCCACGGTCCAATTGCATACCCATGACAACTAGAAAAACTCACCCAAAAGCACCTGAGACATTAGGATTTGGAAAATTAAGATAGACACACCCAAAAAGAATAGAAGAAAAATAAAGCAATGTCAGGAGTCATGATCAGTTGGTGTGCGATGGAAAGGGTGGGCGCCGAAGTCAAATCTCACCAATACATGAAGTTCACTCAGTCGGGTCGAGATTGAAGGATCATGTTGAGTAGGGTAGCTCACCAGAGTGGGATGGTAAAGTTGTGCTAAACAAGGGAGCTCATCGAAGAATGTGGTGGCTTACCAAAGTTTGTGGTTGGAGTTGGAGATGGTCTAGGTGGGGGAGCGTGGATGGCTGGAACAAGGAATAGGCGAGGTCACAGCTCTAGAGGTAAGGTGAAGCGGCAGCTGGTGGTGAGCCCAGTGCACTATAGTGCAAGGTGAGGGTGACAGTCGGGAGCCAGGGAGAGGTTGTGTGTAGGGAAGGGGTGAGAGGCAAGGCGAGGGTGAGGTCGTCGAAGAGATAGCCTACTGAAGTACGCTAGCATGGAAGGGAAGAACTGGGGGTTTAGGCACGGGTCTGGGAGTCATGATCCCATAGCTAGGATGGTGCACCGAACAGAAAAAATGAGGGGGGAAGGGGGAGACCCAGGTAGACAAATGGTTTCACTTTTTTTCATTTTATTACAATAATAATAATAATACAATTAATAAGGATAATAATATATAGAATAATAATAATAATAATAATATTATTATTATTATTATTATTATATTATTATTATGAGAAACTAGGTGACACCACATCCTACTGCCCGGCTATTGCCAACCGTTTGACGACCGCACGCAGGTTTGAAACCCATTAAAATTGTTAAATGAAAAAAATATTTTACCAGGACCCAACTCGATCCATTATGTGGAAACCCAGATCCATGAAATAATAATAAAAACTTAATTTTAAAAAAGGTGAGGTGTGACAATTCTCTCCACCCCAAACACTTTCTTCTTCCATAAATTCATCCAGCCGAACAATAGGATAAAATATAATCCATTCCCAATTGAAACCAAATGAAAAGACAACACAGAAGAATAAGAAAATGAAAGAGGGTTTTATCTACATTAAAACTCAACTGGCATAGAAATTTAACACCCAAACATACCACTCGGGGAAGGGGAAACGTGAGAAATCCTAACCGATCCAAACTAACTTCTATAAAATTAGAGAAACAACCCCTCTAGAGAAACGTAGTAATCTCGACCCAAACCAAAAACCCCAACAGTTGAGAAAAACCTCTGAGTAGAAATTATCCCATGCAGTGACCCCAACCATAACTACAAACATCAATTTTTCCATAGCTTCTTACATCTCCAAACAAATGCAGCAAAACCAAGATAAACCCATACGGGGGCTAAAAACACTTTTAAGAATAAAACACGACTCAGAATACCGTAATCAGACAAAAATAACTATTTGATTCCAATTGAACAAGTTCATCTCATTCCCCCCCATTTAACTGTGAATTCACAATAAAATTCAAAATATAACAGAAGAAAAAAATAATGGAAATACTTTAAATGTTTCACTTCTAACATGGAACACAATTGTCGGACTAAGTCATCACACCCCTGGAAACTTCTGACTATGCGTGAACATCACCCCAAGACCTACAGCAGGTGTTGTAATGGTTGAAGCATCTCCTTCTTTACAGTCAGGTTCTGGAATCTTTCGGTCACAACATCTTCTTTCATATATGCTTTTGCAATAACTCTGTAGATGACCAGACACCCACAATGACGACACATCTTCGAAGGGGTGCAACATGAAGTCTTCATGTTCCATAAACGTCCACACAAATGGCACACCATTAGGTCTGAAGAAATATAAGACATAACTACTACAGATGACTCTTTAAAAATAGGTCCATTTGGCACACTCTGCTCTCCCAATGGGGAGTCTTCATGAGAATCTAGACACCCATGATTTCCAACCACCTGTGCTCCGTAGACCTACTCAGTGAAGAATGCCACATCCACCATTTTCTAAACACGATGGTCTATTTAAGGCAGGTACTGCTTCTTGAACTCTGGATGATGATCCTCAATGAAGATAGAAGTCTTCCTTAAACCATGTGATGCTACCTCCAATGAAATGGACACAAGTTCCTTGAAGTGGTCAGCATATGCTTTCACCATCCAATGGTCTTATTGAAAATGCACTAGCTCTTCCCTATTATTCATATTCACCTATTAAGGTATAAAATATTAGATGAAGACATATTTCAGGACAACCCACATCATCCCAAATTGCATTGATAGTAAGGTGAACAACTCCCATTTGTCTGGAGCTTTTCCTTCAAATAGACCCAAAATGGTATGCACTCTGACAGTATCAGGAGTTCCCAATACCCTAGAAATGTGATCGACTTCTTCAAGGGACTCTACTGCCTCTAACGTACCCCGATCACTATGAAGGTTAGGAAATGTTCAAAAAGGAACAAAAACAGGGTATGAATTATCAAACACCATGGAGCCCTTTTGGGTGGCATTTTCAAAACAACATTTAAAACGTAAATCCAAAACCAATATCCAGAAAAATAAACATCAATGAAAGCGCCTTCATTAAAAAATAACAAGCTCAAAAACCCAAAAAAAAAGAAAAAAATTAATTTCATTTTCATATAAGATTTCAAAACTTCTTTCTTTCACGACAACATTCTAAGTACGAAAACCACTTTTCAAACCAAATTTAATTTCTCAAAAAATTCCCTTTTTAAAATCACTTTAGAAAAACAAGTTCAAGACTTTAATTTCATGTACACACCCATGTAATACCATGAAATGTTTCACATGTCTTCATCCATTATCATAAACATTAACCAACACACACTTTTCATGTATCCCCTCACATGTTCAAACATTCATAAATAGTACTCGAGGATGCACCCAGATAATTATTTCTATGAGTTCCAAGAAAACTATAGATTTTTATACCAAGGTAATTTTGTTTTAGACTCAATTTCACTAATTCAAATCCATTTAAAATAAATAATTCTCATTTAAAAAACCCTTTTTCAATTTTCAAAATCTCACTCTTGCAAACTAGAACAATGATGACAATCAACATGCATAAAACTACTAGAGTGAGGGATAATCAATCACGCTTATCCTAGCGACATAGTTGTGGGTCATGCACTAAGTAAGCATGAAAACTATAAATAACATAAACCATGTACTTTGGAATTAGATAGGTCACTAATACATGTGGAATTATGATGTGACATCGGCTTTCCTCTGTTGTCATACCTCAGACCAAAACAAACCAGAATTAGACAAGGAATCAATTCACATACTACCCATAGAAACTCTCGGTTCAGAATGGGAGAGGGTTCATGAAGTCCTTCCTATTCCTACATATCATGTCGCGACATTCCTAATCTACATCTATTGGACAACCCTAATAACATGGGACTCCTCTGATAACATTTTATGATGAACCAACCCAGGTCAACCCTAAACTGGTCACTTGAGCCGGTCTGCGACATGTACCGAGGGGCATTCTTGATCGCCATAGGATTTCATCTAGTGCCAGGAATCCAAATATGAACATTATGAATTATTTTTCCCATGAAAAAAAGATACAAAAAATAAATAAATAAATAAATAAATAAAAATTTACAATAAAAAAATCTAGAAGAAGAATGACAATTAAACCGCACATACCTTCATGAGACCTTCCAGGTCACCACCTAACCAAAGCCCAACCTTTCTCTAATAATGAGAAACTCAACCAAGAGGACATGGGGAAAAGGAACCAGAGGCTGAAATGAAAAAATATTCCTGATCATTAAAATTCACCGTATGGTTTCTAAGAGAAACTTCATAATCCAACGTCTCCTTTATCGAAACAATCCATTAACACATGTTTTAAATACAAATATAAAATTAATGTTTTCATATTTCAATATAAGGAACATGTTTTTCTCTTATTTAAAAATCCAACACATGTTATATAATATTTCCAAAATCATTTGTAATTTTATAATGAAAACAAACAAAAATGAACCAAATCTAGGATAAAGTGGAGTAGGTAAACAGTGCATGTTAGAAATAAACTAGTATAACATTAAGTGAACCAGAAATCAAAAATAATCAAATAACCATGGGTGATCCTAAAAATCCTTAGAAGACCCATGGGTGAACTCGGTTCGAAACCACCTTTTGGCATATGGTAAAGCTCTTATGTCGATAACCTAATGCATAACCTAAAACTAAGCTATCCGGTCACATTGTATGTCTAGACAAACAACCAATTCAGTGGGTAACATGCCCTCTAATCAAGGATTATCAGTAACCATAACATGATCAACTAAAATGTTCTCATGAACACTTTGATGTTTTAATAATATTGTGTAAGTAAGAGCCCCTTGCACGTGTGAGTAGCCTTATCATGTCGTCCCCACAGATTCCTATTGAAAACATGAACACTATATATGATAACCCATAATGGGATATTCCCCCTATAGAGGTAACCCGTATATATACACACACAAAATTTCATAATATCATCGAAGTTTCCAACTAGGCCGTCACACCATACAATCATCAGAACCATTTAAAAATTCTCAAAAAATAATAAAGTTACTGAACGGTCACACAATTATCAAACAAAATCTTTTCAAGATGTTAATACAAATATCATTACTTGAGTTAGTGGTACCAAACTGGTCATCACATAACATAAATAATTAAATCACTTCTTCAAAAACAAAAGTGTTTCCAAGAAGACCTTTAGGTTGACATATCCATAAACAATACCCAAAATATCAAAGAAAAACCACTTTTTCATTTTCAATGTCAAACAGCCCCAATTTCCAAACACACATGCCCAGACACTTCACAATGAAACAACAAGCCTTTACCCCTTTCTAAAATATCTTAAAAACATGTTCCAAGGACCTAGTTTCCAAAAACATGAGGAATAAAATTAAAACCATTCCTATGAAAGAAACAAAAGAACCATCATCCTTTATAATCCAATAAAGCATTTTATGATACAATAGTTAAAAAAACATGAAACTATTCGAATACCATATCCAAAAATCCATCACATTCTTTTAAAACCAAAACCATTCACTCCCCTAACTTAAATGAACACCAACCATCTTATTGGAAATATAAATACCTTTCTAATATCACACCACAGTATATATATAATAACTTTATAAAACTCTAATGTGATGGAAAAATTATAAAATAAAAAAAAACTATTTCATGGTTTTTATATGAATAAGCAAAACAATTCATAAACTATTTTAAGAACGGGTTAAGAATTTTTAAAAAAAAATGTAAATAGAGAAAAAAATTATAAGAAATTTAATTAAAATACCAAATAGTTTATAATTTTTTTATAACAAACCAATAAATTTGTTTAATATATTTATAAATAGATGAAACGGTTTATAAACTATTTAAAAAATGTACAAAATAATTCATAAATTGTTCATTTAAACAATAAACACTATCACAACATATTAAAGTGTATATCGAATATGCATTTCTTTATTAAAACATTATAAAAAAAATTTGACATCTATTGGACACATTTTTCAAAGTAGATGTAAACAAGACCTAATAAATTTCATCAATTTTTTTAACAAGACCAACTAGCTTTAAAACACTATAGAAAGTTAACTAAATATATTGTGAAGGTGATAACTAAGTCAAAATTTTAATTAAAATTGATCATGTATTAAGCAGAATGAATTAGAAAGGAAAACGATGATTCTGCTACCTCAAACAAAGAGAGGAATCGATGAAACCCTCAACGGATGGGCTAATATTATCTTGTGGTCCTATTGAACACAAACGACAACTTGAAAAACACACCAAAAAACACCCTAGTCATTAGGATTTTCCAACTCGAAGAAACACAATAAAAAATGATTGAAAATGAACAAACATATTCCAGGGGTCCTGATCTGGGGGTGTTCTCCCAGATGGGAGGCCGCGGATGTCAAATTGCACAACTATGGGATGGTTGGTGGCTAGGTCGTGCTGGTCAGAGTACGTTGAGCAGTAGAGCTCGCTGGAGCAGGCTAGCCAAAGGGGTACTGAGTAGTGTAGCTCACCCGAGAATGATGTGACCGGAAGAAGTTGGAGATTGTAGTGGGAGAGGTCGTGGGTATTGTGGATGTCTGGTAAAAGGTTGAGGCATGGTTTGGGACGTGGCAAGAAGGTAATTTTGTGGCTGGCGGAGCGACCCGGTGCTCCGGGTTGCGAGGTGAGGGCAGTTGTTGGGAGCCATAGTGAGGCCGAGGGAATGGACGGGGAAAGCTGTGAGGTGAGGAACAAGGCCTAGGAATGATAACCTACTAGGGTGCACTGGAAATGGAGGGAAGCACTGGGGTTTGATGCGCAAGGTCAGGATTTGGTTGCTATGATGGTGTGTCAAATAGAAAAAAAGGGGGAAGGGGGGACGTAGGCAGACCAAGGGTTTCAATATTTTTCATTATATTATCATAGTAATAATAATAACAACAATAAAAACATAAATAATAATAATACAATAATAATAATAATAAGTAATTGCACAACCCCTGGGCCAACAGCACGATGATCGACAACCATGAGGTTACCCCACACGAGTCTGAAACCCAGTATAATTTTTAAAAAAATTAAACCACGACCCAACCTGAACCATGGCACAATAACCTAGATTCAATAAATAATAAAACAAAATTTAATTTAAAAAATTCGTGATGTGATAGGTTATTCCCTTTCATACTCAGAAAGTCAATGTCTATGTTATAATAGTCGGGTATAATATTTTCTGGTTTATTTAATATCTGCGTTTCATGTTGTATATTATATCCATGAAAAATTATTTAATTTAAAATATATGGGTGTTACATTATCCCACCTTTACTAAATTTAATCTTTTCTATTTGAACTTATACTCTCTAATCAAGGTTTTTATATTTTAAAATTTCCTTCCTGAAAACTAACATCGTGAAAAGGGTAAATAAAACATACCCTTAAATAGAGGGAAATGAAAATTTTAAGGTAATATAGAATAACAAAAAACTAGGCCACCAAATAATTTAACATTATTAAGAAGTGAAAATTTAGATATAGAAGTGAAAACGAACACCAAAAGATTGTAAGATTGATATTGATAACATGGTCAGAAAAAATTTAATGGAAACAAAATCATAAATATGTTATGGGTAAAAAGACTATGGATTCATAAGAAATTATGGTAATAGGTAAATATTTTTTTTAATGATAAATTTCATAGATTCTATTTATTCTTTGACAATCTAAACTAAAAATATATAGAAATATACATTCTTGACATGTAGTATTTCATCCTTTAATTTATTTCCACCAAAAAACTCATTTATTTCAAACTATGAGTATTTAAAAGGATATTTATATGCCGGGAGCACTAAAATCAACTTAATAAGACCAATGGGATATTTAGATATTCCTATTGTCTTAAAATATACAATATAATTTAATATTTATTATAAGTCAATATATCTCCAGATTGTACAAGCATGCATTTTAAATTCAAAAATTTTCACAACAACAATAAAGTATAAACCTAAATCAATTAAAAAATAACTATAAATCCTAAATAACCTCAATATCAATTAATGTTTTAACATAAAATTTTACTTCATAACTTTTATCATACAACTGAAAAAATATAATTTCATTATTCTGAAATATTTTTTCATTTTATATAATATGATAAACCTAATAGTTATATATAACTCGACCCAATAAAACAACTCCCAAAATATCATTAATCACCATGTTAAATATTATAACACAGTGAGATTATGAAAAATATCTTGGATCAAATTTAAATACTAACTTAGATGTTAATCCTTATAATGGCAACAAATATCTCCTAAAATATTTCATTGGAAATTAGTCACAATTTAAAAATTAAATTTTTTAATTTTCCACTATTTAATTTCCCATGATTATTATAACAAAAAATCATATAATAACCCAAATGGGAATTAAAACCATAATATAGTATTCTTCTAGAAACCCTATAAAAGTTTCAAACCAACATTAAATCCCATGACATAAAACATTAGAAGGGGATTTTATTCCTTCAAACTTATGATCAACCATAAAAAACAATCCCATGATGGTATCAATAAATATTAAAGTAACCTCACATGAGAACATATATAAATCTAAAATTAAAACAATTATTATTCCTAAAATAACATAACTGATTTTATAATATATTAAATAAGTAAGAAAATCTAATAAACTTCATAAATATGACCTAAAAACATTTTCATTAAATCATTATCCAATTTCTCTGTTACCAATACTGTCCCAATAATTTCAGAAATCTCTTTATCCAAACTATGCAATTTTATTTTTTATACTTTTTATAAAAATTAAACATATGTTTCCTAATACATAAAAAATAACATTGAAAATTTATTATATATTAATTAATTGTATTCTTAAATCACAGTGTAAAAATGTTCAAATAATTATACTTCAAAAAATATCATAACATATGTATTTATTTGTTCTAGAAGTTATCCAATGGATTAGGGAATTTGGCTGGATAATAAAATATTCTCACCACATGATACATTGATGTATAAATTGCACCCTCGTATGCATTTCATTTTCCTCCATAAAAAATCATTTTTATTGATAAATACGTTCTATATTCCACTCATTTCCATAGATAATATACATTCCCTTTCCTTTTAAATATTCCCTTGAGTACATTTCCCACATTGTCAACATGTTGGAAGATAAATCTTATTTTCTCTATTCTCTTCATGAAACTACATATTTATCTTGTAAGGTGATTTATGAAACACACCCATTTTGATATTAGTGATCATATAATGGGATATATTAATATGTATAATCACACTATTTTTTATCCAGTTCCCAACTCATTAAGTGACTTATTAGTAAAATAATTCTATTATTGGTTATAATTTACACGAATCCTTATTGTTACATCCAAAAACTAAAATAATAATGTATAGTGTGTGAAAAAATATTCATTTGGAGGAATCATGAAAATGTTTTCTATAGTGTATAAATAATCAAACCACCTTTTAAATTCATAAAATTTTAGTTTTAACATAGGTCATACAAGATCGTTACCAAAACATTAGGATGTCATCCAATATTTTCCATGATCCATAGTGTTCTAACTATGTTTTTCACATCCTAATCTGAAAATATTAAACAAAAGTACTCTTACACCATGTATATTCACCCATACCCTATATATATAGATATTACATATTATTAGATAAATATACAATTCATTACAGAACTACCTATGGTTGAATCATATAGGTCTAGTATATTTGGAATTCGGGATACATAAAAATTGTTAAATTAGTGTAATGAATCAACTCCAAATAAAAAATAATAACCATTACCATTCTTAGAAATATCATACATTGTACTTTTATTCGTTACTATGGAAAAATAAAACATAAGTAAAGAGTTAGCTTAGATGATCTGTATGAGAATCAAGGGAGATATCAATGATCATATGGTCATGGAATGAGTATAATGGTATGGTTACTTGATCATATCATTTGAATGATATACCCTGCATACAAAATATCATACTATTGAGTTATTTCAATAATATTGGAGTTTTAAAAGACATGAATAATCATGGGATCAAAGAACATGATTCATAAAATCATAAAATTGGAACAAGTCATAAGGACTTCAAATTCAAACAAGAAAAGAAAATAATTTACTTAGTAGTAATTTATCACTTAAAAGACATTCATTGTAGATTGGGTTCTCTCCCCACAATATCATAATCATCAAGGTCAACTCGAAAGACTATCATTATAGACAAAGTCCCTTACTAGACATGGTTTACTCTCCATTCTAGTTATATTTTTCTAACGAGATATCAATATTTAACCAATTTATTGGAAGGATATATAATTCCAGGCTCAAAAATCACATAATGAAAATCATACATACAAGTGAAAAAATATCATAAAACATTCATCATATAATATACCATGAGAGGAAATGGGTTTCTAACAAATTTCATCATGGCATAAATGTGTGATGAGAAACCAGTTTCATAATCATTTAATAAATTCTTGAATAAATCGTGGAAAATGAATGAGATTCATAACACAAATCATCATAAGAATAAACCATCAAATTAAAGAAAAATTATAGTATTATTACAACATATATATAGTTAAACATAACTAAAATCATTACTAGAAATTCCAATAAAATGATTATTGGAATATTTCCTGATGTAAAAACATTTTAAATTTGAAATAAATTATTTAAAATATATAGAAATAACCAAATAATAAAATAAATAAATTTCATTTAAAATAAAATTAAAAAATAGAAGGGAATCCTTAAGGCAATAAGTGGTCATCATAGTGATACATTTAGTTCATGTCATACAATTTCATGTAAAACATTCCTTTCATAGTGTTGTAAAAATTCAAAAAACTACCTCTCTACAAAAAATATAATGATTATATTTAAACAATTTTTTAAAAATAAATTAATGGTAAAAATGACTGTAAGAAATCATCATAGAATAGTAAAAACATTTATGATAATATATTTTGAAAACAAGTATATAGAAGGGAAATGATTTTCAACTAATGATAAAAATAAAGATGATTTCCCATTAAAGTTATTTTAAAATATTTATGGATTAAATAGATGAATATGAAAAGTAAATTATTTAATTAAAATAAATAACCATTTTATAATAAAATTAATGAGTTTCTATAGTGGTATATCTTACTATTTCTTTATCCGAAATATAATCATAAACCATCTTCATAAATAACAACATTTTAAAATTAAAAAATATCACTTGGGAAACATTTGAATTGTAATCCCCATGAAATAATAACTTCATATAAAACGTTATATATCATTAAAATATGGATAAACATGATATTAAATGTCAATGGCATGTATATACACCTCATAAAAGAGGATAAGATCATGATATGACATATGTCCCTAATAATATAATTTATGATGTAAAATGCTTACCATGAGTTCAAGATGATTAATAATCATTATAAATTCGTATATAATAAATAAAAATTTATTATAATTCTATAAAAGATTCATTTAAATAATTATAATATCATATACGAACACCTTATAACATTTCAACCCACTTTTTTGAAAAATTAATTATTAAAATATTAATTTATATTTTTCAACTGTTTCATTTTTAAATAGGAATTATATTTGGATTTTAAATTCCTAGTACTTTAATATTTTTTAAATCATTTATATAATATTAATCAGTATAAAAATATAAAATGAATCTAATACAAACAAATTTATTATAACAACCCTAAACATTATTACACTCATTAATAAGATTTCTTACATAAACATGTACTTAAGACAACTATGAGAATCAAGATGTATAGTGTCTTGGAAAATTTTGAACATTACATGACAACTTAAGACATAAAAATATAACATATTTATTGAAAAATTCCTTTACATGACTACAACATTCCATCATACATCGCATTGCATGGGATAACCTAAGTACCTAAATGTGAAATAGGTGATCTATAAAGCCCAGTAAGGGGGTAAAAAATGAATAACATGAAGAATAAAATACATCCATGGAAATTTGTATATCAATGGAGAAAAATTGAAACATGAACATAAAGGCATGATATTGCATGCTTATCATAACATGGAAATGGGGAAACAAAATTTAACATGATATTAATATAAGCTAAGGATAATTTAATATGGAGCATGATTAAACCCTCATTGAACTTGAATTATCATCATTAAACACACATTTCACTTGATTTATCATGATACTAATATTTACCCAATGCATTAAAGCGCTATTAATGCACACCCTTCTTAATCATTTCATCTTATGCATAAGTGTGAAACATAGATCATACCACATGGATTCATTGAACACCATTATTTATTCCACAATTAGGATACATAGAATACGTAAATATATGCACTCAACCAACAACTACATGGTAATATAGGTGAATACCCTAAATATAGAAATGGGTATGGTCTTTCCTTACACGATGATTTTTGCATGAAAATTTTAGTGTAACTTTGGAAGCATAACGACGTCACATTGAAATCAGAAAATGGGTTGATGAGAGAGAAAAGGGTGTCCAATTATTTATACATGAAATATAATGTAAGTCGGTCATTCAAAATAATATCGCAATATATTTAATGTTTTTTTAAAGAAAAATATAAAATAATATCTTAAATATAAATGAGAAAAGAGAAATTCTTTAACAAATTTCGACATGGTAGAAGGTGTACATGACAGGAAGTAATGAGAGATAAAGAGGTCTCTCACCATTCAAAAAAAATTAGGGATGTATGGGGCAAGTGAAATATTATACCCCTATAATTTTAATTGAATATAAAATATAATAACAACATAAATACATTTGGACAGAATTATAAAGGAAGAAATCCTTTACTTGGAAGTGTGATCCCAATGGATTGGGAGAGGATTGAGAGATGCTTCTTGATAGATTGAGGCACCTTTGTGGGATTATATAAAGATGAATTCATTAGTTGTTCAATCTCCAAATGGTTTGATTGAATATTAATGGGAGATTAAGTGGGATTATATAGGAAAGGATAGGTAATTATTTATTATTTGGGTTTTGGACACTACACAATAAACTATTCAAAACTACAAAACATCCCATAGTATTTCCCAAGGATTTTTTCAAATATTTGTAGAAATAATTATTTTTTAATTATAATGTCTGAACTTATTGAAATATTAGGCTTTCTTATGTGGAGGTGAGTAACACTCTCTAGGAAATCATTTACAAATGTTAAAATGTTTTATTAGTCTTTGAGGGTCCAATAAGGCTTTGTAAAAAAAATCTATAATCAAATTATTTTATAGGTAAAAAATATATAAGAAGAAAAAACTTTTATTGTATTCTATAACATCACTATTAGGTAACTGTGATGTCATACAATATATTATCTATTTAAATCATAATTAATTTTTACCCAAAAATTCGACTGTCTGACAATATTATGAAAAATTCACCATTGGATAAATTTGACATCCTGATCCCAAAAATAAGATTCATTTTATCTTAATAATTTTTTTAATTATCTTAAATTTTACATTCAAAAATAAAACCTGAATTTATAATAAATTATGGGTTTTGACAGAAACAACTTTCTAACATTAATAAAAAACACAATTGTATTTATAAAAATTAAACGATCATTTATTATTAATAAAAATTAATTTTCGAATAATAAATTTTTTAAATATTATTTAATTAAAAAATACATTAATTTATCAAAATATATTTCCTAATTTAATATTAACCTAAAATACTATTTTTTATTTAAAATACATTTACAAAGTAAAAATGATAAAATGAATGTTTCTATCTATACAAATATATAAATCCGAAAATCATAGTTGAAGGTTCTTGTTACATAATCCCTTATAACATTCGCATAAGACTTAGGGTATGGTTTGTGATGGTGACAGACTCTTTAGGAGGCTCAGATAACATCGCTCGAGTTGTAATCTATGTTATCTTACAATTCTCACATAGGCGATTCTGTTCAATATTAATGTGATGAAGCTCGACATGGGATTGGTCAAGAGTGAATCTCAGTTATTCCACCTCCTTTATGAGCTCCAAAAAATGGGCTTCGTTTGGATAAATTCTACTAGATGAGGCCATCTCTTCCTTTGTCTTAATAAATTTTATTTTTTAATTCCCTATATTTATTCTAATCACATTATCACTTTTCCGCTGCTATATTATCAACGATAACAATTATTAATGGTATTTTAAGATCCAAATTAATTAAACAAGGAAGTGAATATATTTTATATAAACATTATACATAATAAGGTATTTAATTAGAACAGTAATAATTTTCATTAATAAAATTTTGGGTGGTTACAATCTTCCCCCCTTAACAAATTTCATCCTCAAAATTTCATTTTTCCACACTAAAACAGTTCCGGGTAACTCTACTTCATCACTTCCGTAAGAACCGAACACTTATTTTTTATGTACGGATCTTTATTTTGTGTGCTTTTTAGGAAAAAGGTGAGTTTTGGAAATTTTATTATTATACGCCATGTACAAAAGAGTACACGTCATGTACTTTGGTATACTGGCCATGTACTTAGGAGTACACATCATGTAATCAGTTGTCGCAGGTAGCTGTGTACTAGCCATGTAACTGCCAGTACATCATCGGGTGGGGTTACCTGGAGACTTCTTAATGTGGGGGATGGTTGAGGCATGTACAGGGTGTGTACCTTAAATAAACATTTTGTGTACTTTTTCTTTTATTTCATAGGCCAGACGGGTAGTATCTAGTACCCAAAAATTTCTTCTTATAACCTCATCTCTTCCATGAGCGAATGAGGGTGGCATTTCTTCTCCGAGACACCGACCCATCATCCTTTCTCTGAAACAAACACAATCTATTACATTCAAATCTCCTCAGTGAGTTCTTCATTCTTCCAGATCCTCTCCTCTTGATTTCACTTCTTTTGCATGTAATTCAAGGTTTATAATTTTTTATTTTATTTCATATATTCAATGTTTTACATTAATTCAAAGGCTGAGATTCCACAAAATCAACCATAAAACATCGAGGTAGGTGGTTTGTACCTTTCTGTCATTTTCTTCGGATTATATGTGGAAAATGTTCTGAATACCCTAGTTTAGGGTATTGAATGTTTTAAATATATGACCCAGTTTGATTCCTACAATGTTTTGTTTCCTTGAGAAAGGTTTTTGGTTGTGATTTAGGTTTATTACTTGGTTTATGGAGGTATTTTCCCTTGCTTTGTTGATATTGGCAGTTGGGTCTAGAACTGCATAATAGAAAATTTCATTTCTATTCCTATTGTTGTTAGGATGGAATTAATATTAAATGTCACATTTGTGATATGCATTGTAGCTTCTTAGACTTGTATTAGTCTAAATTACAATTGCTACTGGATATAGTTTTTACACATATGTATTATAAATGACTATGAGAACTTGGTTTAGTTAGTCCATATGGGGAACTGACGTTCATGGATTCCCCAGAGGGTGTTTTATTCTATTTATGTTGCGAGACCATACGGGGGGATGGATGTTGAGTTCTGCAAAAAAGTGTCTATAATATACTCTTATAAAACAAAATGTGTAATGAACTTTGACTTCTTCCCTATAGAGTCTGCAGTTAATGTTAAAAATCCACATGGTGAATTGACGGTGAGTGTTTCCTGGTAGAGTCTTTTTCAATGTAAAACAAGAGGATTTAAACTGTGATAACATTTCCAAAGGGTTTATAGTGAATGATTGGTTGAATAATTAATAAATGTAAATTAATGAAGTTGAACTATTGGACTATTTACATTGACTACTTCGTTATTATTACTTTAATTTTCATATTACGTACTATATATATTCACTGAAAGTTAGGCATAGATAGTTGGGTGGTATCCTACTAGGATTTTTCTCACACCAGTTTGGGTCATACTTTTGGGACCAAGAAGATTAAATTTATGCATGTATAGATAAGGGAATGTGCTCTTCTAGATGAGTTACATGAGTGTTATGAATCTGGAGAGCATGGGACCATGCTGAGGCTTGTAATGTTGTTGTTGTTTACTAGTTTCTTTTTCATTAGTTTAGTACTATATTTACAACATTGTGACTTGTTAAGAAGCTTTCCTAGACATATATTACATGCATCATTTATATATGTTCTCCAATATTTTATTTACTTTCATTCTTCTTCTATTTAGTTACTGTATGGTATTAATCCATCAGTTGTTTTATATTATTGTTATTCCCCTGCATTAATCTTCCAATGAGGGCATAGTTTCCCCACGATATCAACCAAGGCCCTCATTACAAGTCATCTACCTCTATAGTTCAATGAAATTCACATCAATCCATGTGACCAACCGAGTATGGGGATCCTTTGGGTGGCACCCAGAACCGGGATGTTACAATGTGGTATCAAAGGAATTGTTTTATTATCTGACTTAATGTTTTGATCCTATAGATAAGGATAGGAAGGAAGATGTAGTTTATAATAATCTGGGCCCATGAGTAGCTAATCCATGTACAAGAAAAATAAAAAAATCCTCTATTATTTCCATTTTATTGTTTTTACCATTGTTACAATTGATTTGATTTAAACATTGGATGATCCACATGTTTTGTATTATTATCATCGATATTATTGATGTTATATTTCTATTGAAAACCGATGAGATGAGGGTACTCTATCTCATGTATCATATGGGAACATCCTAGAGATCACATTTTATGCATTCTTGTCATTCAATTTATGGTGCATTCCTGATTTCATGTTTTTGTGATAGAAGTTGTGCTAGTTATGAAAGTGGTTGTGATAGATGTCCTGATAGAATACATGATATTTTCTAGGGTATTGATAATATATAATGATTCTTTTGAATGGGTTTCAAACATTGGTCCCTATGTTTTTATGGTCTTTTAGGGATTAGAAATTGGTGGATCATGTGGTTGACTACACTGTTACAATTTGTGATATACATGAACATGACGTCATGATTTGATTCGTGGGGAGTATGGACCCCCACGGATCGGAATTTGGCACCTTAATGTGTGATTCAGTGTATTATAGTGTTCTAGAGTAGTTTTCGAGGCTTATTGTTTAGAACACCCCCTAAAAACGACGTGAAATGATAAATTAATTCCATGTATCCTTCTGTTTGAGAAGAAAATGTTTTTCTTATGTACACATTGTGTACTATACATACATGCAGTATAGTTCTTATCCGTGCGAATAACTGTGTGAGTAGAAACACAATGTTGAGAAATGGTGGGTGACACATGTGGTGTGCTTGGAGTACACACTATGTTATAAGAGTCATGTATCTTGGCATGTGATAAATGGTACAGGTGGATGAAACCAAGGTTGTACACATCGTGTTCAGTTCTGGCACGCCGGGTAGAGTCTGTCATGTCACTGACCATTGGACTCACAACATTTGTAGTTATAACATAAGGGGCACACGCCGTGTCTAGGGTGAACATGATGTGTAGTTTCACCTTAGAAGGAACCATATGTTTAGTCATGTAGAGATACTCAGGTAGGGGTAATGATTCAAGTATATTCCATATCTCAAGAAGAACACACCATTTGTAATGGTGTTACACGACCAGGTTGGAAGAGGAACACACCCATGTTGTAACCCAAGGGAACACAACGTGGGGAGGTTATACACTCAGTGTATCCCCTGTTTTGAAAAATATTATTTTTTTATTCTCCTTCTATTAACATGATCTTCTAAGATTAAGTCCCTGATAATATTAAATAGAGGTGTGTGCTTAACCTTGAAAAGTCGTACCACAAAGACATCCTTAGGTTATACTCCAGATATAGGGAAATGATTAAGCACCAGACACGGTAGAATAAGGACTACCAAAATACCGTTCTATCATTCCTGTTTTGGAACCATAGGTTATACTGGACATAGGTGTCGATGCACAGTTCTGAGAAGAATTTATAAGTATGAAGCATACCTTCTATGGAGCACCGCATCCTACCCCATCTATGGAAGAGTTGACACTGTTTATTCAATAAAAACATCCTCCTACATTCTCATGGTATTTAGGGCCTCAGGATGTAGAGTCATGGTGAGATGTCAGGCTTCCTATCATTGAGAATCTCGAGATGCCTCTAGAGAGGAGGATGAATATCACTACATATATGCTTCAGGATTCTTCCAAGAGATTGTGGGATGTGATATCATAGGTGAGACTCTAGTGAGTTATGTCTGGGGATGACTTCCAGTGTACCTTCTATGACTACTTCTACATGGATACTTTGAGGACCAACCACGCTATAGAGTTCATGAGTCTGGTGTAGGGTACACTCTCAGTCATAGAGTATTGTTCTCTCTACATAGAGTGGTAGTTCTTCAAACCCATTATTGGGGTGATGATTTATTTAGGGTCAAAAAAAATTAGGATGGTTTTAGGCATGACATCTAATCTTAGTTGAGCATCTTCATGTTGAATTCCATAACTTCTATAGTCAACTAGGCACTGATCACAGTGTTCAACCTGATGGATTCTAGAGTTGTGACCTACGAGGGATCCGAATATGGAGTTTTTATTCCTCTATCTGATAGTATGAAGTGTTGCATGGAGTCTATGCATGGAGATCTGAGTAAGAGAGATACACTTTCAAGTTTCCATATATTGTGCTGCAAGTGCAGGAAGACAGGAAATATGAGGACACATTTTTTAGGAGACCCATTTTAATGCCAAACTTGTAGCAAGATGGGTCTTATTCATAGTTTTTTAATGTTTTTCAAACCATCAACTGGTGATAGAGGCTTTTCTATGACCATGTCTTCAAGAGAAGGACCACTAGTTTCTCCTCAGTTAGGGAAATATAGTTTGTCTTGATGTTCCGGCTAAGGAGGAGGTTGATCCACAATGGTCAGACACAAATATTTCGACAGATGTAGGGTGGATCATCTCAGAGATCATAGACAGCTTCAAAAGGACACATTGCAAGTCATACCATTGTGCTAGAATAGACCCATCTAGAGCAGGATCATGGACCCTCTACGGTTAGAGGTACAATTTTGGTTGCCTCACTTTTAACTTCATCCCTATTTGATACACGGGCTTCCAATATCTTTATATTTTGGCCTATTGTGGAGATCCTTGGGCTCTGTATCATTACCTATGTTGATATCAAGATGTTGGAAACTTCGTTGGGGACTAGAATGGCTTGTGTTTGTCAGTGCAACGATTTCCATTTTGAGGTTGCTGAGTGTCACTTATAATTGGACCTTTATGTCTTAGAGATTATGGGCTATGATATCATTCTTGGAATGGATAGGCTTGTTCTTTTCTAGGGTGTTATCGATTTCAATCACCATAGGGTGAGTTTCACTTCAACATGGGGCGGATTGTTTCTACATAAGGGTAAATGGTATGTCCAGGAAAGGAGATATGGACCCGAGCATCATGGGATGGGAGGAGTTACTACCCAGTTTACTAGTTCATATCTGGAGGACTAGGGGACTTCACATATGGACTTTTACCATTGGTGGATCATTTTAGGGATTTCTTTATAAAGATGTTTTCACGAGTACCCTCGTAGAGAGAGGTATACTTCTCTATTGATCTTGTTCCAGGAGTAGAAACAGTGTCCATTATAGCTTATAGGATGGTTAAACCAGAGTTATAGGAGCTCAAGAAGTAGTTAGAGGAGTTATAGGAAAAGTTTTTCATTCGATCTAGTACTTCTTCTTGTGGTTTTCCTGACCATTTATTTTGAAGAAGGAAGATGGTACACTTAGACATTATGTGGATTATCAGAAGTTGAACCAGTTGATGGTCAAGAACTGATATCCCTTAACAAGGATTGATGATCTCTTTGATTAGATTCAAGGTGCCTAGGTGTTCTCAAAGATTGACTTGAGATCTGATTATCATCATTTTCACGTTAGTCCCTCAGATATAACTCTTATAGCCTTTAGGAGAATTTATGGTCTATACGAGTATGTTGTTATGCCGTTCGATCTCACAAATGTGTTTGACGTATTCATGGAACATATTAATCAAGTGTTCTATCCATACATTGATTCTTTTGTGCTAGTATTTGTGGACAATATCTTGGTGTATTCTCACACTTGACAAGACCATTCCACACATCTTGAGATCAATTTGAGAACACTATGAGAGCATTAGATATACACTAAGCTCTCAAATGACACTTTTTTATGGACTACATTCACTTCTTTGGTCATGTTATCTTAGAGACAGGGGTATCAGTAGACCCGAAGAAAGTGAGAGCAATAGCTTCCTAGGAGAATCTGAAGAAAAACTTTGAGGTACATAGTTTTCTACAGCTATATTCTTACAATAGTTATTTTATACAAGACTTTTCATGCTTGGTAACACCATTAATGGGCCTAACTAAGGAGGATATGATGTACATGTTGACAGATTCCTATGATTCATCCCTCCAAGAGAATAAAGGGAGGTTTACATCATCCCTGATACTAGTTTTACTAGAGCCAGGAAATAGATATACTATTTACTATGAAGCATCAGGTATCAAGATGGAAGTAGTACTTATGTAGGGGGAAGGCGTCGTTGTGTATGGGTCTCCACAATTGAGACCACATGAGAATTATTACACGACCCATGATCTTGAGTTGGCTGTAGTTGTTTATTACTTTTATTGTTAGAAACATTACCATTTGGGAGAGAATTTTGTGGTGTGTACTGACCAGAAAACACTCATGTATATCTTTACATAGCATGATCTGAATTTTAGACAGTGAAGGTGGGTTGAGTACCTTCAGTCCATTGAATTCGGGATTCCCTACATGCTTGGGAAAGGCAATGTAGTGGCTGATGTGTTAAGTAGGAGGAATCAGATATAGGTAGTTCATGAGGCCAACAGTGAGTGGTAGCTTATGGATCTGTTTTATGATATGCATTTGGAGGTGCACGATAGACAGGAGTAGATGTTATTTTCTTATATAGTTGTTACATCTACTCTACTTAATCGAGCAAGAATGAGGAAACTATCAGATTTTGAAGACTAGTTCTATGGTAATTTGTGTTAGGAGTGGAAAATGTTCCTGTATAGACTCTATTCAAGGATGTGATATAGAATTTTCATTAGAGCATGTGGCTGTTAGCATACATACATGAGGCTATTTTCAGGGATTTTCATTTCTCAGTTTGGGTATTTCATCCTGGTGTCACCAAGACGTATCAAGATCTACTCTGTCAGTTTTGTTTTTCAGGTATGAAGAGAGATGTTGTTGGTTTCTTCTTTATATGTTCCACTTGTCAGTAGATGAAGTCAGTGTCACGACCCATCCCCTTAGGCTCGTGTTGTGACTACCCCATGCCCCCTTCTATAGGATATGGGCAAGTGACTAGCAAGAAAAGGCGTATTCCCCAAAATTGGAAGGCATTTCCTTTATAACCTATAATAACACGCAACCAAGAACACAACAAGATACAAACACAAGTCAACTATATTGTAAAAAGAGTGCTGAAAGAAAAAAGGGGCCAGATTACAAGACCAAATGTAAAGATACAAGTACAACTGAAATACAAAACAATTGGAGAAATAGAGAAATAAAGCTAATGGATCATCCTCTGAGGTTCCTACATGAAGGGTAGGTACATATCGCCACATCAGCACTCCACGTCAACTGATATCCACTGCATACTGACACCCCATATGGTTCACCTCTTTTCACCATCTAGTCCTGGTACTCTCAGCCTCTGTCAGCACTATCGATCATCTACATCCAACACAACAATGTGCGGGCATAGCCCATGCAGGGGTGAGTATAACGATACTCAGTTGGGACCATGAGACCCATAAGGTCTCACCCAAACCACCAAGGATAAACCTCAAATAATGAAATAAAAAGATAATCATACTTAGATATATGCCCATATATATACCTCAGTTATCAAGTAATCTATCTCAATCATGATGAAAACCTAGATATACTCACTCAACTCGCACCAGGATTCATTCTAGGGTTAGTAACAAGTAACATCCCCAGTCACATCTTCAAACACCTCAGCTGCTGGAGATCCCCTTCTCTATAGAGTATGGTGGGCATGTCGTGTCACTCAAATGCGCTTCCCACAATCCATGGATTTATGTGGTACTACTCATGTCGAGTACCATGGGACTTCCGCGTCACACAGAGGCGCTCACCACAATGGGTCTGTTGTGTCACACAGAGATGCTCTCCCTCGTGACTTGCTGAGTTACTTCTCCTATCGAATACCGTGGGTATGCCTCATCACATAGAGGCGCTCCCCACCATGGCCTAATTAGGTACTCCTCCTGTCATATATTGTGGGTCTGTCGCACCACACCGAGGCGCTCCTCACTATGGGTATACTGTATCACATAGAGGTGCTTTCCACTAGGCTTGTCAATTCACTCTATGTCAAAAAGGATAGCAGTCGTCAAGTCTTAGCCAGCTAATGGGTTTCCACACTATTCTCACTCATCTCAACGAGGATCCGCTCCATAAGCTACTGATTGATTCTTTAACTGCCACGAAGTCCCTCAAGGAAGTATCTCAATGGTCTTCCATGTCATAGGGGTCTCAACATAATAGACGGCTCGCCAATTGGACGCTCGGTCTATGAGTTATTAGCATTTTTGTCCCAGGGGACCAGGTGAATTTGTGCTCGATCCAACATGATTGTTCCCCATCTTAATCCAAAACACTAGTGGGGTATACCCAAAGGGTTCATCTCTCTCCATGATTTCCAGTGCCACTGAGGGTTCGTCAAACGGACGTCTGTTTCCAAATTTATGGCCCAAAGATTGTAAATTGGGTCAAAGTGGGTTCAAGTCGACCCGACCTGGTCTGGTAGTCTGGACCGCAAGGACCATGAGGTGCCACATAGGTTGTGGAGGCCGTGAAGGAACAGAGGCCACAAGGGTGTCGTGGAGGGCCTCTAAAGGACCCAACGGCGTTGCTGGGAGTGGGGCAGCTCAGCGAGGCCAAAAAGTTTCTCAGCCTAGGCAGCACAGAGAGGCCACAAAATTGGTTCAGATAGGGCAACACAGCGAGGCCATTCGGCCAGGGTGGCATGGAAAGTCCGCGACGGAGGTTCGACCGTGATGGCGCGGCAAGGCCGCGATGACGGTTCGGCTGGGGCTGCGTAGGGAGGTCGTGGTGGTGGTTGGGCCTGGGCCACACGGCGAGCCTGCAACATCAGTTTAGTCGGGGTGGCGGTGGTAGTGGAGCAGCATCATTGGGCCATCGCAATCATTAGGGCCGACAGCGGTGTCAGCCGTCGTTCTCGTGCCCTTTCGTGGTTGGTCATCGTACCCCACCATGGCGAAGAACAACACAATTCAACATAAGAATTATAGAGAGGTTGGGCCATGTTAGTTTTACATGCACTCTACGCCTTATAGTGGTATAAAGTGACAATTATACTTGAATCATAGGAATATTAATAACGGGTAAGGGGAATAATTCAAACACCCTCCCTTCAAGCTCCCGCAATTAAACATTCCCAATCCTGCAAAAGAGAAACATTTGTAGATAAATCTGAAATTGAGAGTTGATCCATGTTTATTTTTTTTAGAAGATAATAACATGGGAATATAAGAATTAATCATAATAAACCCCTACATAGTTCTCATGATGATTTTGATGAGGTCATGAGGAAGAAGTTGAATTGTTGGGAAAATATGGACGTTAGTGTTGTCGTAGTTTTCCTCGATTGTCAGTTCATGCATCGTTGCAGATCCCTCGACGGAGTTTTAAGAAGAATTCATCGATGGATAGGAATTCTTCGTCGGTGATCTTCGCTGAGAGCTTTTCTCCAAATTCCCCTTCCTCCCAATTCCACCAAAATTAATAGGTAGCCCCAAAATAATAGATTATGATATCTATTATTGAGATTGTTGGCATGAATTTCAAATTGGCTAAATTAATGTGGTACTTTTCCATAATAAATTAAAGAGGGTTGGCACAATTAATGTCGAGGAAGATCAAGAGGCTCCTCCACATTAAAGAGGGAGTTTGGTGGTTTCTCCCTCAGGTGGTCCCCACCACCACAATAATCATAAGTGGGTGGTTACAAAAAATATAATAAAATGTTTGATTTATTTTATTTTATTATTTCCATGAAAAACCCAAAAATTAATTTTCACCCTCAACCCACTGCCATCGAGGTGAAAGTATTCCTAAGTGACTACCGGCACTACGAGTTCAATGGTTCCCTCATATTTCAATTCTAAGAACCATTTAAAATTTTTTAAAAACCTGATCGTATGTTTACATAACGTACCCAAATAAAAGTTCAGAAATTCATTATGGGCACTCCAGGCCTCAGAATTATGCGTCATCAATTTTTGCGAACTCCTAAAATTCCCATATATTTAAGAAAATTTACACTGAAATTCCATGAATTTACATTCTCCCCACCTTAGGTATTTACATCCCCGTAAGCCACAACTCAAACTGGGTAAACATGTGCGGATACTGATCACGCATCTGAGCCTCCTGCTCCCATGTTCTCACTTGGATGTTCACGTGCGGCCAGCAAACACCCACCAAAGGTATCGACCGACCATGTAAGACCCGCTCTAGTTGATCCTAAATATCAACTAAAACCTCCATAAAACTCTACCCATCATCGACTTCTAGCTCTCCATGGTCGATGATGTGAGAATGGTCGATCACGTATCTCCTTAATTGGGATACGTGGAAGAAGTCGTGCACCCGGTACAACTAACGTAGAAGAGTTAAGCAGTATGCCACCTCACCAACACTGTTGTGGGCCTAAAAGGGTCCAATTAATCTAAGAGTTAACTTGCGGGCTCATCCAAATCTCCGTAAACCTCATCGAGTTCAGACCCATAGAATGATGTGGTTTCCATCCTCAAACTCTAGAGGTCTATGTCTCCTATTTTCATACAAATATTTCTAGCTCTATTCAATCTTCATATTCTCCTGGATGATCTTCACTTTCCCTATGGTAGCCTATAGCATTTCTTTTTCCACTATTGCTCACTCCCATGGTTTAGTCCAACACAAGGGTGATTTGCAAGGTCATCTATACAACGCCTCGAATAGTGTCATCCCAATTGTGGAGTGATAGCTGTTGTTTTATGAAAACTCCACCAAAGAAAAGTGATCCTCCCAGCTGCGATTGATGTCGAGGACGCATGCATGTAGCATTTTCTTGAGGGTCTGATTGGTCCGCTCTGTCTGGTCGTCCACCAGAGGATGGATAGTAGTTCTCAAACGAAGCTGCATCCCGATAGCCTCATGCAACCCCTTCTATAGCCGGGAAGTAAAATGTGCACCACAATTGGAGAAAATAGTCAATGGTACTCCATGTAGTCTCACAATATTCTGCCCATAGAGGCATCCCATGCTCTATACTAAACCATACTCTCTGATTAGTCGGAAGTGGGCTGACTTGGTGAGTTGGTCGATGATCACCCAAATCAAGTCATGACCCCTTGATATACATGGAAGTCCTGTCATAAAGTCCATGGATATCTCATACCACTTCCACTATGGGACCTATAAAGGCTGAAACAAGCTTGCTGGTACCCGATGCTCTGCCTTCACTTATTGATAAGTGAGGCACCAAGATACAAAATCTACTATTGCTTTCTCAATTCATGGACACTAGTGCTGTCATCAGAGATCCTGGTACTTTATGGCAATCTTGGATGTACCGCTAGAGGGGATCTGTATAACCACATAACACTTCCTCCTGAAGTGACACTGGCACCATGTTACGTCCTCTGAAAAAGATGACATGCTCCCCACCTTCAGAAAATCCATCAGGTGCCTGTCCTGTGGATATCTGAGCACGACGTGTCTCACAGTCAGCATCTTCATGTTGTGACTCCGTGACTAAATGTAGAAGTGGGGGAGTGACTATAAGAGACTTATGAATAGCTGCTCCATCTCTATCCTCAAAGGATATCTGTAAAGCAGCCAGCTGCCCCATCACCTTGCCTAACAGCTGTATACCAGACCTCCTACTAAGTGCATCTGGTACAACGTTTCCCTTCCTAGGAGTATAGAATATCCCTAAGTCATAGTCCTGGAGGAACTCAAGACAACGTCTCTATCTCAGGTGTAGGTCCTTCTAAGAGAAAATATACATGAGACTCTTATAATAAGAGTACACGGTAAAATGCTCACCCATCAGATAGTGTGACCACATCTTCAATGTGATGACCACTACTGTTAACTCCAGGTCATAGGTAGTGTAGTTCTTCTCATGTTGTCTCAGAATTTTGGAACCATATGCAATCACTGCTCACGAATGCATTAGTACACATCTGAGTTTGGTCCCTTATTTGTCCTTGTAAACTAAGTACCCTACACCCTCCTCTTGAATCATCAAGATGGGTGCAACAGTGAGCGTCTACCTCAGCTCCTGAACAATCCGCTAGCATTTCTCCGACCAAACAGAAGGTTTCCCATTCTTCATCAATGCTGATAGTGGTACTACATCTCTGATGAAGTCTGGCACAAACCTCTGAAAATATCAAGTCAAACCCAAGAAACTTCATACCTCCATCACACTCCTAGGTGTCACCCAGGGAAGTACCATCTCAATCTTTGTTGGATCCAATGCAAATCCAGACTCTAAGATGAAATTTTCTAGAATTTTATCCCCTCAGATCTAGAAGTAGCACTTCGAGAGATTACCATAAAGCTGGTGCTCTCAGAGTGTGTCCAGTACTACCTGCAAATGCTAGGCATGCTCCTCCACAGTAGTCAAGTATATTAGAATTTCATTGATGAAGACTACTACAAATCGATCAAGTTATGGATGAAATATCATGTTCATAAGTCCCATGAACACTTCTGGAGCACTGGTTACACCTAATAGAATAACCAGTAACTCATAATGGTCGTACCGACATCTGAAGGCCATCTCCTTCACATCCTCATCTCATACTCTGAGCTGGTGATAGCTTGATCTGGGGTCTATATTCGTGATCCACCAGGCTCCATTCAGATAATAAAATAGGTCATCAATCCTCAAGAGTGGGTACTTCTTCTTCACGGTCACTTGGTTTAGGTACCGGTAGTCAAAACAATGTCTCAATCATCAATCCACCTTCTTGCCGAACATAATTGGGGTTGCCCAAGATGAAATACTAGGACGAATGAATCCCTTCCCCTACAAGTCCACCATCTGTACCCATGGCTCATGAAAACTCCGCAGGAGCCATCAGATATAATGGTGTAGATAACGGTTCCATCCCGAGGTACAAGTCAATGTAAAAGTCAACCTCTATGCGAGGAGGTATACCCAGAACATCATCATGGAAAAAATCCCCATATAAGTCTACCACAACAGGATAGCTCAGACTCTCCAAATCAATAGCTCTGAGGGTAAGGCTAGCCAACTTTTGAGTGATCTACATCACTCTCCTCCAGGTAAGTACATCATGCACTTCAAAGTGTTCCTTCTCACTAGTGAAGGTAAACCTGGTCCCATCTGTGAGGACACACCAAACATTTAGCATAATAATGTTAATCTAAGAATGGACTATATATAACCATTCCATACCCAAGATGACGTCATAAGACCTCGACTGTTCTACTAGGAGATCCCATCCAAAGCTCTGACCTCCTAGAGTACGATCACACTATAGACACCAGTGCGTAATCGTTGAATCTGCTCCCCATGGAGTCTCTAGACGTAAGGATCGAGCAAAAGCTCATTCGGAATCTCTGAGCTCCAAACAAGGGAAGTGGTAATAAAAGAATGAATGGAGCCTTTGTCAATAAGTAATATAGATATAGTAGTGAAAAGACAAATTGTGCCTCGTATCATCTCCATAATTCCATGATCGTAAACCTCAGCTTCCTGGAGCGGAGCTCTCCCCTATCCAGCTGCTCCCTATGGTCGGGGTGGACATCCTGGCGGTGGTGGCGGTACCATCTCTAATCGTCTCCCACTTCCATCTACACAGCCATCACCTCTGCCACGTCCACCTAATCTCTGCGGACCTCCTCATTCGAACATTTATCTCTATCTGAGTGATCCTTCGACTGTCTGTTGATCATCTGTATGACTGGTCAGGGAGTCACGAGCCATATGACCCCGCCCACCACATGAGTAACATTGCATGATCCTTGCCTAACTGGTTCTGCCTCAGGTTCCCCACACAACCGATCAGGAGTCATTCGGTCATACACCTGTAGGTCTAGCCCTCATGGACCTCTATGAAATTTGTTTACAACTAGCTATATAAGACTCCACTATGTGATGACTAGTTGTGGGTCTCACCGCAGGTGACTGGTTGAAAAGAAAACTCTCCACTAAGAGGGATCTCTCTAACACCCCTACCTGCATCAGGATGCTGAGTGAGATCATCGAAGCCCTGATATCCCACATGATCCCCTTCTCAAAGGTCTGGGCCCTGAAGAATGGGTCTCGTACCATATAAATGGAGCACCGTGAGAGGTTAGTTAACCTCGTTGAGTACTGAGCTACAGTCATGATGCCCTTCTGCATATGAATAGGCTCATGTATGTGCACTGTATGTAGAGTTTCTGGGATAAACTTTGCCCGAAACATGCTGTCAAAGTCTACCCCAAGAAGTGTCACCTTATTGTGAACCTAGAACATCAAGGTCCACCATCTTCCCACTGCTTCCTGTAGAATGTTGGCGACAAGCATCACCATGAGATCAACTGGGGACCCTATGAGTTGGAAAACTCTCACCATAGCCTCCTGCTAATCCTCATCCACCAATGGGTCTATCTCTCCACTGAACCTGGGTGGCCTCTAGTGCTGGAACTCATGCAACGCACTCAAGTGGCATGCACTCTCTACTGCTGGGGCTGGTGACCTCGGTGGCCCAATAGGTAATGGTACCGCTGGTACCTCTACTAGAAAAGGGCCCTGAACCGAGGCCTCAACGCTCGGTGGGCTATCATTGTGTACAACTCTCTGAACCCAAGCTGGCTATCATTATGGAGGAATCCTGAAAATAAATAGGTGGGACATGGTCAATATGTTATACCTGGTGATCTAAATCAAGAGATAAGAAAGAAAAATATTAGAAACACACATGCAATCAGTGTTTTCCTACACTTAGTTGGACGTTAGATGTTTGGTTCCTAGTGTATGGATACGTCGGCCACCGCACCAACCCTAGATTCCCTAAACTGATAACCAAATTCACTACACTTTACACTATTTATTTTAAAAATAAAGATTAGAGTCCTAAGTTCTGTGGTAGAACCGACTCTTCTGATAAAAATTTTTCATGACCCATCCCCCAGGGCCCGTGCCGTGACAACCCCATGCCCGCATTATATAAGACAAGGGGTGGCTACTAGCACCGAATGGCATATTTTCCAAAACTGGGAAGGCATTGCCATTATAACCTGTATGAACATGAAACCATGCACACAACAAGATGTGGACACAAGTCAACTTTATAGTAAAAAGAGTGCTAAAAGTAAAAAGGGGGTCGGAATACAATCCCACATGTAAAGATACAAATAATATTGAAATAAAAAACAACTAGAGAATGAGTAAAAGACAGCTACTAGATCATCCTTCGAGGTTCCTACCTGATGGGTAGGTATAGATCACCTCATCAACACTCCACATCCACACGTCTCCTCTACATACCGACACGCTGTATAGTCCACCTCTAGGAACTGCCCAGTATTGGTACTCTCAGCCTCAATTAGCACTATCCATCATCTGCATCCTACACATCAAGGAGCGGGCATAGCCCATACAGGGGTGAGTATAACGATACTTAGTAGGGACCCCAAAGACCCTCCATGTATCACAAAAACCACCAATGATTAAACAAAAAGAATGAAATCATCAGATAACCATAATTAGGTATATTCCCATACATATACCTATGTTATCACATAATTCATATCAATCATGAAGAAAAGACCGAGATACTGACTCTGCTCACACCAAGATTTATGTAAGAAATCAGGTTTTTGTGTGAGGTATGGATCCTTTTCCTTTCAGTTTAGCTGTTCAGTTGAGACCTAATGTGTATGTGTAACATTGTTAAGGGAGTTACGAAGGTGTTTGTGGCTTGTTCGGAGGTCGGAACCAAGTTTTAGGCAGAAAATGGCCTGGCACACGGTTTGCGGATGGCCTGCACAAGGCCTGGGTAAACTGTGCGTTGTGGTGAAGGCTTAGCAGAGGTTGTGCACGACCTCTGCATGGTTTGAGGAAACTGTGTGAATGGTCGTGTGGTTTCCCCTTTCCTTCCAAGAAGGTCTACACGGCCTCCATATGGTTTGTTAGGCCGTGCGGGTAAACTGTGTGACCTTATGTGTTTTGAAATTTAATTAATTTTAAATTAAATTAATTAAATTTTTATTAAAAACTAACCTAGGCCTTCTTCTTCAACAGGAAAGCATTAGGGGAGCTCTCCAAGGAAGTTTCGGTGGATTTGAGAATTCTCCTTCGTCTAATCTCTGTTTTGAACGTCGTTCGTCTTTTTAGATCTGCAATGGTAAGTCCTCAATTCCTTTTCAATCCTTCTCGATTTATATTGTTATAACGAACGCAGATTGGATTAAGGCTCATATGCCCTAATTTTATGTTCTTCAGCTGTTCTTCTTATTTCTTCCAAATCAGGATTAATCAGAGACTGATACTGAACAAGCTATCTAGTACGAGCCCAAGGTATGTGGTCTCATGCTTTTTGTTGATTGTCAAGATGTTTATATATGCTGGAGTGTCACACACCCACTTTTCGGGTGTCGCTTGAACCTGGAATTTAACCATATTATTAACTAGTATGTTTTAGGTAATCTGAATAGGATGGTATGTGCTTGAGTTCGGTTGTATACCTTGGATAGAAACCACCCCTTGGGTGAGTTTCCTTGAATAACTCTTTTATAGTTTTTGAACCATGATGCCTATGAGGAATGTTTTTCCTTTCCCTTGTGGGTTGTTAAAAATTGAATTGAATAAGAATGTAATTTAAATAGAATCAAATTGTAATTGAAATGGTTTCGGGTACGGGATGGAGTTTTTCCCATTGACCCTTGAATGCTAATTCTTGAATTGCTAGCCCGCATGAGTTAAATGATTTTGAGTTGTTTTAAATGTGAAACAAAGTCATGGGTGAACCGTGGAACCAATGTGAGTTTCCATGGATGGACTCATACGAGACTTGTTTCTAAAATGCCGAGTGAATCATGGATCCAGTGTGTGATTCTAGGGAAGTACTCAACAGGGCATGATATGTCATGGGCGATACCTGGATCTTATTCATAGGATCCCGAGAACATGAGCAGATGACGGACTATACCGCGCCTAGAGCGAGGATGGGTACCTAGGAGGTTCGCCAGAATGGGCTTGTTGAGTGATGTCAGGTTCCTAGAGGTTCGTCGGAATGGGATTGTAGGGTGTTGGTGGATTTTCCCCCTGAGTGATCCCTGGTTTCTGATTGAGTATTCCAGGAACGAGATCAAGGAATGGTTTGAAAAATTGAATGAAGTGATTAATTAATTTCATGAATCCTTGAAGTGACTCCATGCCAAAGCGCAGTCTTGGATCGGTCTTGCTTGTTTCCTTGTTTACTTCTTTCGATATCACACTTCTTGTTTATATATTCACTGATAGATTAGCACGGATCATTGGTGGTTGTCTACTAGGATTCAGTCTCACACCCTATTTGGGTCATGTTTTTTGACCCAAGCAGATTATATGATTTCAGGTAATGAGAAGGGGAAACGCCCTAGTATGGTTACTTGATTTGCTGCTCGGAGTAGGAGTGCACGGGACCAAGCTGAGTCTTACGATGCGATAGGGGAAACTTTTTGGTACTTTTTTGGTATTTTTTATACTTGTGATGTACTATATTGACTTGTACCATCATACATATAATAGATCCTTCTATTTTTTATCTATTTTTGTTCTCTATATGGTGTCTACTGGTTACCTTCTTCCACTATTGTATGTTGTAATTTCTCTATAATGCTTTGGTAATGAGGTAATATTATCCTCATGGACTCACCTAGGCCCTCACTGCTAGTCAGTAGCCTCTGGAATTTGGGAGATGCGCTTGAGGCCATGTGGCGACCGGTCCGGCTACCGGGTTGAATGGTAAGTCAGTTCAAGACGTTACGAAGTGGTATTAGAGGCGTTTCCTTTTCTGGTTTGACTTAATATTGGGAGACTATAGATAGGAGTAGGAAGGGATGGGACTTTGGTAATAAACTATGCCCGGGAATTGAAAACCTACGTACAGGGAAAAGACAAGTTTCCCCATATGGAATTGTGTTTCTAGTTTTGATTATTACAGTTGTTATGATTTCACCATTGGGTGACACATATGGTTTTTGCTGATACTATTGATATTATTTTAGGTTCTATTTCGTTGCAACCTGATGAGATTAGGGTTTGTCATCTCATGCATTATATAGGCACCTTTTTAGTAATCACATGTCATGAATTAATCCATGCTATATAGGATTCATTAGATATTGCATGCTATTGTGATGATTTTTGTGATAGTTATTGCATACTGTTCTGATATTTGATTGATAGGTGTGCCTATTGTTGTGTTAGATTGGGTGCAATGAATGAAGAGTGGTGTCATATTTCAATTCATTGGGAGTATGGGCCCTTATGGATTGGGAAATTACACACCAATGGAATGTAAATGCTAAATGAATTTTAATTACATGGTTATATGGGCATCAGATTTTGATTCATGAGGTTTTATGGGCCCTCAGTGATTGGAATGTGGTGGACCATTGGTTTATGCTTTTGAACAACGATATGTTAAAAGAATGAATGTTTAAAATAGAGCCTAATCTAGACCCAGATTTTGATTGGGTGAGAGGTAGTAACTCAAGTTGTTTTTTACTGTTCCTTATGCAGTCCTGACTTTAGAAGAAAGCTATGGGTTGACGTGGTTTTTAGGAAGGTCATGACTTTTCCTATCATAGTTCTTGTGATCGTGTGGTTGGAATCTCATTAAAAATCTTGAACTGAGGCATGTGTTTGGCATTGCAGAGTAATTCCACCACTTCGACCTCCAGTCATGCATTGGGAGAGCAGCAACGACCACATTTTGGAGATGGTAGGCCATGAGATACTAGAGGAAACTCCAGTTGTGCCAACTGCGGCACCAGAAGTTCTGTCAGACACAGATGTTGAGACATAGTTCCGTGAGAGCTTGTTGCATTTTATGCAGACCGTTCAGGGGGCACCGCGACCTTCCTCGACTATGGAAGAGTTGAAGTGTGAGTTTCAGTAGTAGGATTCGTCTACATTTTTAGTGGATGGAGGACCATAGGCTATAGAGTCCTGGATAGAGGTGATACTAGCTATCTTTTAGCATTTGGAGATGCCTCCGGAGAGGAGGGTCAAGCTCGATGCGTACATGCTGTGTGGTTCCGCCATGAGGTGGTGGGATGTGATCACCCAGTCATATCATCATCGGGAGATTGCTTTGTTAGAGTTTCATATGGCCTTCTATGATTTCTTTTATCCTGAGACTTTGAGGGCCGATCGAGCCCAGGAGTTCTTGCATCTGGAACAGGGCGCGTTAACAGTGATGGAATACTCGTCCCATTATACTGAGCTTCAGCGCTTCACACATATCCTGATGGGCGATGAAATGTCGAAGGCTAGGCGTTTTAAGGATGGTATGAGATATGCAATCCGATCTCAGGTAAATATATTCATGTTTACTACCATTTCTGGAATTGTGAATCACGTGCTAATCACAGAACGTAACCTGAGAGAGGATGGAGGTGCGAGCCAGAGCGGTTCAACATCGAGATCAGGTAATGCAGTGACTATTAGTAGGAAGGGTCGTCTGGAGCATCCACACGGTGATTCGGGAAGTCAGGACCTATCTTCATTTAGCAATATGAGGTTCTACCAGTGCGGTAGGCTGGGACACATGAAGCTGTAGTGTCCGAGTGACTTAGTCGAGTGCTGATCATGTGGAAAGATGGGTCATCCTCAATGTTTCTACAGAATTTTTTCACCAGTAGCCAGCGATGGAGGGTCCACACCGACTCCATATGCAGGAGCAGGGTCAGAATCTTCTCATCAGATAGATATTTTGGGTGAGACTGGCTGATCTGGCCGAGGTAGTGGTCGTGACAGTGGTAGCCAGGAATAGGGTACACTGAGACGTCAGAGTGGGCCAACTCCGAGGAGTGAGGTTATATCATAGGGTTGTAGTTCCGGCCATATGTATTCAGTTCTACCTACTTCTGAGGAGCAGGGAGTGGGACCATCTACGGTGAGAGGTACGATCTTATTAGTCTCTGTTATTTCATATTCCCTCTTTGATACTGGTGCATCACATAGTTTTATATATGTGCATATAGTGAAAAGCCTTGGGCGAGTTGTGTTGTATTCTGATGGAATTTGGATGCTAGACACACCACTAGGAGTTAGGGAAGAGGTTTTATGCCAGTGTAGAGGGTGCCCCCATGAGGTTGGAGGGTGTTACTTCGTCTGGTATCTTTATGTTCTCGAAATGTCATGTTTTGATGTAATTTTCTGTATGGATTGTCTAGTAGCTTACCGATCTTACATTGATTGTTACCGCCGAAGGGTGATTTTCACATCACCAGAGGGTGTAGTGTATACTCATAAGGGCGAGTGGGATCTCTAGGAAAGCCGAGCTGGACCAGAGCATCGTGGGCTAGACGAGGTGACAACCTAGATCACTAGTTTGTTTCTGGATGATTAGGGAGTGAGTCAGATGGACCTTCCTCCAGTAGTTGAGCACTTTAATGATGTTTTTCTTGGACGAATTTTCAGGTTTACCTCATGAGAGAGAAGTGGATTTCTCCATTGAGCTAGTTCCAGGAGCTGCAACAGTATCCATTCCTCAATACAGGATTTCTACGACAGAGTTGCAAGAGCTCAAGAAACAGCTCGAAGATTTGGAGGCAAAGGGGTTTATTCGACCCATTACTTCTCTGTGGGGTTTGACGGTCCTTTTTGTGAAAAATGAGTATGGGACTCTTAGGCTGTGTGTGGACTATCAGAAGATAAACAAAATGATAGTAAAAAACTGATATCCCTTGTCATGGATAAATAACCTGTTTGATCAGCTTCGAGGAGCTAGGGTGTTCTCAAAAATTTATTTGAGATCAGGGTATCACTAGGTGTGTGTTAGACCTGTAGACATACCTCATACAGCTTTTCGTAGTAGGTATGGTTTATATGAGTATCTGGTTATGTTGTTCAGTCTCACGAATGCGCCAACGTTTTCATGGATTTGATGAATCACGTGTTCCATCCTCACATATATTCATTTGTCGTGGTTCTCTTGGATGATATTTTGGTGTATTCTCCAAATCAAAATGACCATGTCGATCATCTTGAGATCATACTGAATACACTAAGAGAGCATCAACTATATGCAATGCTTACTAAGTGCCACCTTTGGATGGATCATATTCACTTCTTGGGCCACGTTTTCTCTGAGACAGGAGTGTCTACAGACCCAGAGAAGGTTAGAGTTGTGGTTTCTTAGGAATAACCCAAGAATGTATTTGAAATATGGAGTTTCTTAGGTCTTGCTTTTTATTATCGTCACTTCATATAGAATTTCTCATGCTTAGCAGAGCTTTTCATAGGCTTGACTAAGGGCGTGAAATTTGTATGGACAGATGCTTGTGAAGCATCCTTTTAGGAGATGAAAGGAAGTTTGACATCAGCACCAGTCCTGATACTGCTAGAACAGGACAAGAGTCACACGGTCTATTGTGACGCATCAGGTATTGGGCTGGGTGCAATGTTGATACATGGTGACAAAGTCATGGAATTTGGATCTCAGCAATTGAGTCCACTCGAGAGGAATTATCCAACGCACGATCTTGAACTAGCAGCAGTTGTTCATGCGATGCACTGTTGGATACACTATTTATTGGGAGAGAATTTTGTTGTGTACACAGACCACAAGAGCCTCAAATATACCTTTAGTCAGTGTGATCTAAATCTTAGACAGCGAAGGTAGGTAGAGTACCTACAGTAATTTGATTTCGAGCTAGCTGATATGCCTGGTAAGGGAAATGTAGTGGCTGATGCATTGAGCAAGAGGACTCAAAAACAGGTAGTACGTCAGGCAAGAAACGAATGGAGGTTTATGTCCTTGTTCTATGAGATGCATCTTGAAGTGCAGAATATCCAAGGACAATCTTTTCTATCATCTATTGTTGTGACTTCTACCCTCCTAAACAGTGTAAGGATGAGACGACTATCAGATTCAGAAGGCCTAGTTCTACGAGAAGGTGTGCCAGGTGAGGACCCTCGTCCTAGTTGGAGGATAGGTGAGGATTATGTTCTCCGTATCCATGGATGTATATGTGTTCCAGTGGATATTAGAGATGAGATGATGCGGGGGTTTCATGCTTCGGTTTGGGCCGTTCATCTCGGAGTCCCTAAGATGTATCATGACATGTGATGATAGTACTGATGGCCATGTATGAAGAGGGAAGTGGCAATTTTATCACAAGATGTTCCACCTATCAGCAGGTGAAGGAGGAACACCAGCGGCGAACTAGGATTTTACAGCAGTTACCTATCTCAGAGTGGAAATGTCATGATGTTTCAATTGATTTTGTGACTAGTTTTCCAAGGTCACCTTGAGGTAACAATGTTGTGTGGGTTGTGGTTGATAGGATCATGAAGGTTTCTCATTTCTTACCAAACAAGGAGACCTTTGGTGTGGATTAGCTGGGAAGGTTGTATATCTGAGAGATAGTATGACTCCATGGAGTTCCACTCACCATTGTTTCAGAAAGGGATGCTCGTTTTACGTCATATTTCTAGTAGAGTTTTCAGAGGGTGATGGGTACACAGGAGCATCAGAGCATAGCATACCACCCTAAGACTGATGGCCAGTCAGAGCATATGATACAAGTGCTTGTGTACATGCTGCGAGCATGTGTCCTTGATTTTGGGGGATCATGGGAGAGGCATATTCACCAATTTGAGTTAGCCTATAACAACAGTTATCAGGTGACTATACAGATGGCACCGTAAAAGGCTTTATAAGGTAGGCCATGCTGATCACCCCTATGCTGGAAAGTGGTAGGTGATGCAGCTTTACTGGGAACGCGTCCTATTCAATGGACTTCTGAGAAGGTCCAGTTGATACAGAAGTAGATGGCTACCGCACAGTCTCATCATAAGTCAAATATTGATCGCCACAGACGACCCCTAGAGTTTGAGGTCGGAGATCAGGTTTTCTTGCATGTTTCACCGAGGTTGGGATACAGGCTGATCAGAAGACATGGTAAGCTATAGCTGAGATATGTTGGGCCTTTTGAAATTCTAGAGAGGGTTGGTCCAATAGCCTATCGGTTGTAGTTACCTCAGAGGTACAAAGCCATGCTTGACATGTTCCATGTTTATCAGTTACGACGATACAATTCAGACTCATCTCATACTTTCCAGCCTGAGTAGGTCGAGCTTTAGGTAGATGCATCCTTTGAGGATCATCTGATTCGTATCATTGATAGGAGCACGAAGGTTCTCTAAGGTCGGTCAATTCCTCTAGTACGGGTGCTATGAAAGAACGCCATTTTACAATATTAGACTTGAAAACGGGAGGCCGATGTACGTGATCAGTGGCTAGAGCTGTTCACAGACGAATCATGACCACCCTTCAGAGAGAAATTCGGGGACAAATTGCTCTAAGTGGGGAAGA
This sequence comes from Viscum album, assembly GCA_963277665.1. Classification (NCBI taxonomy): domain Eukaryota; kingdom Viridiplantae; phylum Streptophyta; class Magnoliopsida; order Santalales; family Viscaceae; genus Viscum; species Viscum album. The sequence continues at coordinate 1,186,445,979 of OY728136.1, forward strand.
TTGTATGAACCTGGGTGTTCGTATGAGGTACGGTTCCTCTACATTTCAGTTTAGCTGTTTTGTTGAGGCCCAATGTGGATGCGTAACTTGGCCGAGGGAGTTAAGGAGCTGTCTGGGGCTTGTTCGGAGGCCGGAACTAAGTTTTAGGTAGAAAGTGTCCTAGCACATGGTTTGCACATGGCCTGCGCATAGACTGGGTAAACCGTGCACCTTGGTGCAGGATTGGAAGAGGCTTCTCCTGGCCTATGCACGGTTTGAGGAAACCGTGCGGGGTGGCCATACGGTTGCCCCTTGCCTTCCAGGAAAGTCTGCACAGTCTCTGCATGGTTTGTTAGGCCATGCGTTTAAACCGTGTGACCTTCTGTGGTTTTAAATTTAATTGATTTTTAATTAAATTAATTAAATTTTTATAAAAACTTAACCTAGACCTTCTTCTTCAACCGGACATTAGTGGGGGAGCTCTCCAAGGAGGATTTGTAGTATTTGAGCCTTCTCCTTTGTCCTATCTCTATTTTGAACGGCGTTCATCTTGTTAGATCTTCAATGGTAATTCCTAAATTCCTTTTTAATCCTTCTCAATTCTTATGGTTATAACGAACACTGATTGGATTAAGGCTCATATGACCTAATTTCTCGTTCTTCATATGTTCTTCATAGTTTTCCCAAATCAGGACAAATCAGAGACTGATACTGGATGATCTATCTAGTACGATCCTAAGGTAGGTGGTCTCATGCTTTTCACTGATTTTCAAGATATTTATATATGTCGGAGTGCGCACGCCCACTTTTGGGGTGTCGCTTGAACCTGTAATTTAACTCTATTATTACCTAGCATGTTGTAGGTAATATAAATAGGATGGTACGTGCTTGAGTTAGGTTGTATACCTTGGACATGAACCACCCCTTGTTTGTGTTTCCTTAAATGACTCTTTTATGGTTTTTGACCCAGGATGCCTATGAGGCATGTTTTTCCTTTCCCTTATGGGTTGTTAAAAATGGAATTGAATATGAATGTAATTGCAATAGAATGGAATTGTAATTGAAATGGTTTCAGGTATGGGATGGAGTTTTTCCCCTTGACCCTTGTATGCTAATTCTTTAATTGCTAGCCCACGTGTGTTAAATGGTTTTGAGCTGTTTTAAATGTTAAACAAATTCATGGGTGAACCATGCATCCAATTTGAAGTTCCTTGGATAGACTCATACGAGACTTGTTACTGAAATGCCGAGTGAATCATGGATCTAGTGTATGATGCCATGTACGGACTCAACAGGGCATGATATGTCATGGGCGATACCTGGATCATATTAATAGGATAATAGGGATGGGCTCATATGATGGACTATACCGCACCTAAAGCGAGGCTGGGTACCTAGGAGGTTCACCGAAATGGGCTTGTAGAGCGCTTCCGTGTTCCTAGAGGTTTTCCAGAATGGGCTTGTAGGGTGTTGGTGGATTTTCTTCCTGAGCAATGTATGGTTTCCGATTGAGTATTCCAAGAACGGGCTCAAGGAATGGTTTGAACAATTGAATTAATTGATTAATGAATGGAATGAATCCTTGATTCGATGCTAAGACAGAGCGCATGCTTGGGTCGGTCTTGCTAGTTTCCTTGTTTACTGTTTTCCATATTACACTGCCTATTTATATATTCATTGATAGATTAGCACGAATCTTTGTTGGCTGTCTACTGGGATTCATTCTCACACCCTGTTTGGGTCATGTTTTTGGTCCCAAGAAGATTATATGATTTCAGGTAATGAGAAGGGGAAAGGCCATAGTATAGGTACTTGACTTGCTGCTCGGAGTAGGAGTGCATGGGACCAAGCTGAGGCTTGTGATGCAACAAGGGATACTTTTTTGGTATTTTTTATACTTTTACTGTACTATATTGACTTGTACCATCATAGATATACCAGATCCTTTTATTTTTTATCAATTTTTATTTTCTATGTTTTTTCTACTGGTTACCTTCTTCCGCTATTGTATGTCGTTATTCCACTGTGATGCTTTGGTAATGAGGGTATTGTCTCACCATGGACTCACATAGTCTGTCGCTGCTAGTCGGAAGCCTCTCATGTTTGGGGAGAAGTGCTAGGGGCCATGTGGTGACCAGTCCGGCTACCGGGTTGAATGGTAAGTCAGGTCAAGACGTTACAATTTATTTTAGTGGTTGTAAGAAATAACATCACCAGTCACATCATAAAACACCTCAGCCGATGGAGATCCCCTCCTCTATCGTGTATAGTGGGACTGACGCATCACATAGAGGCACGTCCCAAAAACGTTGGACTGCTGAGGTACTCCTCCTATCGACTATCGTGGGTCTGTCATGTGACACAGAGTCACTCCCCACCATGGGTCTGCCACGTCACACAGATGCGCTCCCCTTCGTGACTTGCTGAGGTACTTCTCCTGTCGAGTACCGTGGGTCTGCCACGTCACACAGAGGGGCTCCCCACCATGTCTTGCTGAGGTACTTCTCCTTTCATTTACCGTGGGTATGTCACATCTCACAGAGGCCCTCCCCACTGGGACTTTCAAGTCACTCCAAGTCAAAAAGGTCACCAATCGTCAAGTCTCATCCATCTACTGGTTTCCTGCACTATGCTCGCTCGTCTCTACGATGATTCATTCCACACTCTACTGGTCAGTAATCCAACATCCACGAAGTCCCACAAGGTTGTTTCTCAACGTTCTTCAATATCATAGGGGTCTCAACGCAACAAACAACACGTTAATCAGATGCCCTGACTTTGAGTTATTAGCATTTTAGTCCTGGGGGTCTGGTTGGATTCAAGCTCGATCTAACTTGACCCTTCCCCATATTAATACTAAACTCATGTGGGGTATACTTGAAGGGACCGTCATGTTCCAATATTTCCAGGGATGCTAATGTATCATCAAATGGACATCTCGGGCCAAAGTTATGACCCAATGAGTGTAAATTCGGTCTTAGTGGATCAGGGTCCTGTCTGACCCGGTCGGCCTGACCTAGCCCGACTTGGCCTTGGCCAACCTAGTTTGGGTTGACCCGACCCAGCCCATGCGGGGATACTCGACCCGCACAGGGCGGCCCGATCTGGCAGTTTTGCCTGTGTGGGCTGCGAGGGGTCGCGAGGGTCGCGGATGCCGTGAGGGCTGCGAGGAGCCGCGGGGTTCGTGGATGCCGCGAGTGCGCGGAGGCCACGAGGGCACTACAGAGGTCTGCTGGAGGCTGTGGCAATGTGGCTGGCCATGGGGTGGCTCAATGAGGTTGTGAGACGGCTCGCCCTAGGTGGTGCGGTGAGGTCGCGGCTACGGTTTGACTATGGCGGCACATCGAGGCTGGGGCGGTGGTTCGACCAGAGCGACGCGGTGAGGCTGTTCGGCCCAGGCGATGCGGTGAGGCCACGTCGACAGTTCAGCTGGCGTGACAGTGGCAACATAGCAGCACCGTTGGGCTATCACCTTTAGCGTGGCAGGCGGTGGTGCCGACCGCCGTTCTCGTGCCCCTTCATGGTTGGTCGCCGTCCTCCAGCATCGCGAAGTACACCACAATTCAACATAATAATTACGGAGAGGACCTTCCATTTTAGTTTGTCCTTCACACTCTGCATTAGAGTTGTATAAAGTTGATGTTATACATGAATCATATGAATATTAAGAATGGGTAAGGGGAATAATTCAAACAACCTCCCTTCATGCTCCTGTAATTAAACATTCCCAATCCCACAAAATAGAAACTTTCGCGGATCAATCTAAATTAGAGTGTTGATCCACATTCTTTGTTTTTAGAACATAAGAATGTGGGAATATAAGAATCACTCAGAATAAACCCATACCACATTCTCTTGATGATGTCGACGAGGTCGCAAGGAACAAGACAAATTGTTCGGAAAATATGGACATCGGTGTCGTCGGCGTTTTCCTCGATTGTCAGTTTGTACATCATTGGAGATCCTTCGACGGAGTTTGTAGAAGAAATCATCGAAGGAGAGGCATTCTTCATTGGTGTTCTTCGTTGCATATCTTTTCTCCCAATTCTTCTTCCTCCCAATTCCACCAAAATGAATAGGAATCCCCAAAATTAAAGATTATGATAACTATTATTTTGTTTGTTGGATTATAATTCAAATTTTCTAAATTAATGTGGTGTGTTGGAATAATTAATTAAGGAGGTTTGGAAAAATTAATATGGAGGAATCTCTAAAGGATCCTCCACATTAATGATGGAGTTGGGAGGTTTCTCCCTTGGGTTGTCCCCACCACCATAATATCCACAAGGGAGGTTAAGCTTGGGTGGTCCCCACCACCGACCATTCGATTTGGAGAATAAAACTTCTGTGGTCCCCACCACCATAATATATACTAGTGGGTGGTTAAAAAAATAAAATGTGTGATTTATTTTATTTTATTAATTCCCTAAATAACCCAAAAATTAACTTTAACCCTCGACAAACTTTCGTCGAGATAAAAGTCTTCCTAAGTGAATACCAGTGCTGTGAGTTCAAGAGTGCTCTCAAATTTAAATTCTGAGCACCAGTTAAAAAGTTTTAAAAATACACTCATATGTTTGCTGAACTTACCCACAGAAAAGTTCATAAATTCATTCTGGGCACTCTAGGCCATAGAATTATGTGCCATCAATTTTCATGGACATATAAAATTCCCATATTTTTAAAAAACAACATGAAAATTCTAGGTCATTAAAGGGGGAGCACCAGTGACCAGCAAGGATTTTACTGCAGTTATCCCTTCCCGTGTAGAAGTATAATGTTTTCACGATGGACTTCATGATAGGTTTACCAATGTCGTCTTGTGTGAGGGATGCAGTTTGGGTTGTCATTGATAGATTGGTGAAGTGTACACACTTTTTACCCATCAAGGAGACCATTATTGTTGATGAGTTGGGATGTTTGCACCTTCGAGATATTATACGTTTTCATGGGGTTACACACTCCATAGTTTCAGACATGGATGCATGTTTTACTTCTTGTTTTTGGAAAGGACTACATAGGGTGTGGGGTTCAATGGTACGTCTGAGTAAAGTGTACCATCCACAAATAGATGGCCACTCCGAGCACACGATTCAGGTGCTGGAGGACATTCTTCGAGCTTGCGTCATAGATTATAGAGGGTCTTGGGAGAAACACATACCTCTAGTGGAGTTTTCCTACAATAATAGTTTTAAGAGACTATTCATATGGATTCTTTAGGCTTTGTATGGTAGGCTATGCCGATCACCCCTATATTGGATAGAATTTGGAGAGGCATCTACACTAAGACCTCGTCTTTCCCAAGAGATCATAGAGTAGGTGGAGATGATTCAGAAGAGGATGGATACTACAAAGTCATGATAGGAGTCGTATAATGATAGACAGAGAAGACCTTTGGAGTTTTTGGTGAGACATCAGGTTTCCTGACGTGTCAAACTGAGGCTGGGGCACAAGAGGATTATGAGACAGAGAATTCTTTCACTGAGATACGCCCAAATATTTTAGTTTTTTGATAGAGTCGGGTTGGTTGCCTATTGATTGTAGTTACCTTAGAGGTGCCCGTATATGCAATCCATCTTCCAAGTTTCTTAGCTACGACATTACTTCTCAGAATCGTCTCATTATTTCTACCTAGAGAGGTTGAGCTGGAGGTGGACTCATCATTTGAGGAGAATCCTATCTGGATTTTTGATTTCAGTGCAAAGGATCACTATGGATAGTCTTTTTCTCTGGTATAGGTGTTGTGGCATCACTGGTGAGTACAGGACGAGACATGGGAGAGGGAGATGATGTGCGATCATAGTTGTTGGATCTGTTCAATGATTCTTCTTCTCCGCCACCATTCTAGAGAAATTAGTGGATGAATTTATTTAAATGGGGAAGTTTTTATGAACCTTTATCTTTGTTTTCATGTATGGATATTGATTTAGGATGTTTTTGAGACAAATGATAGTTTTTGGAAAATTTATCAGTACACGCCGTGTACATAAGAGTACACACTGTGTACCCAGTTGCCGTAGGTAGACGTGTATTAGATGTGTAATGGCCAGTACATAGTCGTGTGGGGTGACTGAGAGACCACATAAAGCGGGGTCGTATTGTGGCATGTACAAGGCATGTACATTTAATGAACAATCTATCTACATTTTATCTTATTTAATAGGTCTGACCAGGGTCGCATCTCATACCCAATAATTTATTCTTTTAACCACGTCTCATCTAGAAGAAACCAAGGTAAATGTTTCTCTCTAAGCTAGCGACCATTCATTCGTTCTCCAAATCAAACACCATAGATTTCATTGGAATCATCTTGGTGAGTTCTTCCTTCTACTAGAGCCTCTCCCCATGATTTCTCTTCTTTTATGAGTTATTCAATGTTTTGAATTTTTTTTGTTTAGATCAATGAAATTTTAGATCAATTCAAAGTATTAGGATCAAATATATCAATCATATAATGTCATGGTAGGTAGATTGGGAATATTCATAGTTTTCTTGGGAATATATGTGCAATAAGTTCTGAATACCCTTGTTTAAGGTAAAGAGTTTTTTTAGATTTAAACATATTTGATTCCTACTATGTTTTGTTTTCTTGATTAATGGTTTTGGTTATGATTTATTTTTACTAAATTTTTTTTGGAGGTATTTTCCAATTATTTTTTCATATTGTCCATTGAGTCTCAAACTTATTGTTAGGCTACATTGTTTCCATGCCAAGTGATGTTAGGATGGTGTTGATATTATATGACATGTATGTGATATGCATTGTAGCTACTTTTACATGTAGTAGTTGAGATAACATTATCTAATGGATACTGTTTGTGCACAATTTTATTACTCTAGTCTGTGAGAACCTGGTGTAGTTAGACCATAGGGTTAATTGACGTTGAGGGCTTCCCCATAGTGCCTGCAATACTTTTTACATTATGAAGCCAGAGGGGGGATAGATGTTGAGTGATCCATCATAGTTTCTATAGTATATTGTTACATGACCATATGGGTAATGGACGTTGAGTGATTCCTAAGAGAGTATCTAGTTATCATTAGAAGACCATAGGGGGAATTGACGGTGAGTGCTTCCTCAGAGAGTCTTTATATTTTTTAAACCAGAGGGGTAAGACTGTGGGAAAATTCCCAGAGTGTTACATGTGAATGATTGGTTGAATAATGAATAAATGTAAAGGAATGTAGTTGAACATTAGGATTTTTTTACTTTGAGTATTTATTTGTTATTACAATCATTTCCATATTACTTCTTCTATATATTCACCGACATTTAGGCACAGATCTTTTGGTGGCTTCCTAGTGGGATTCATCTCACACGTAGATTGGGTCATTCTTTTGGGACCAAATATATTATATTTTTGTAGTTATAGATAATGAAATGTTCCCTTCTTCTTTGTTTACATGAGTTCTATGTAGATGGAGAACATGGGACAAATCTAGGGCTTGCGATTCTATTGTATTTTACTTGTTTTATTTGTACATTGGTTTAGTACTGTATTCACAGCATTATGGCTTATTTGGATGATTTACTAGATATATGTGACTTAAATCATTTATATATGTTCTCTAGTTGTTTATTTACATTTAGTCTTCCACAGTTATCTTATAGTATGGTATTACTACTTCTACTGTGGTATATTATTGTTATTCTATTATGTTACTCTGCCAATGAGGGTATAGTTTCCCGTATATCACACTGAATTCCCTGACATTTATTCGATGGACTGTTGAATTCAGGGAAATCAATTTGATTCCATGTAACCAACCAGGTAAGGGGAACCATTGGGAGTCACTAGGAATCGGGATGTTACAACTACATCCAATTCCCATGTGGCCTCTTTAAACTTATGGTTTCACCACAACACCTTGATGAGAGGAATTGTCTTTCTTTGTAGAAATTTTTCCCAATGATATAAGATCACCTAAATATGTTCTTTATATGAGATTTAATTCTTCATTGGTACCACATCTAGATTTATTATATGTGATGGGTCAGTTATGTACTTCCTCTAGAGTGATACATGGAATACATCATGTACTTGAGATAGGTTCGGTAGGAGTGCTAGTAGATAAGCCCTACTTCAATACGATCAATGATCTAGAATGTGCCAATGTACCTTGGAATAAGATTTACTTTCTTCCCAAATATCATAAATCTCTTCCACGATGGTATACGTAGGATTAACATTTATCCATCTTCAATCTCTACATCTCGTCGATGATTATCAACATAGCTCTTTTTTCGACTCTGAGCAGCATTAATGTGCTGCTAAATGGTATTAATATTATCCTCAATTTCATTGACCAATAATAGACTGAGGAGTTTTCACTCCCCAATGTCATCCCAACATGTTAGTGTTCTTCACCCTTTCCCATAAAGGGATTCATAAGGATCTATTAGGATTCTTGAGCGGGAACTGTTATTGTATGAGTACTCAATATGAAAAAACATATTGATCACATCTTCCTTATAAGTCCACTGAGCATGCTCTCAACATATCTTCAAGTGTTTTGATAGTCAAATTATATTGTCCATCAGTTTGAGGATGATAAATCTTACTGAAGTCTGGCGTAGAATTTTGAGAGTTTTGGAGACTCTTCTACACATTACATGTGAATCAAGGATCTCGGTCAGATACAATTGATAGTTATACTCTATACACCCTCCGCACATAACTGATTTATATATGTTACTGTTGATCAAATGATAAATCCTCCTGAATTTTAATGAAGTGTTTAGTCTTTATAAAATAATCCATAAACACCCATATTGTATTGATTCCTTTTGATGTCTTTGGATGTCTGGTGAAAACGTCCATGGTGATGTTCACCCACTTCCACATTGGTATGGGTAATGGATGATTCATCCCCTTAGACATCTACCTCTAAACCATCATGTGCTGACATACCATGAACATTGATGTGTACTCAGTGATCTCATACTTCATGTTATCCCACCAATAATTCTCTCAGATGTCGTGATACATTGTTGTGTTTCCTAGTTGAATGGAGAAATTTAAACTATGTGCATCATAAAAAATTTATTTCTTTAACATTGAACTCGATGGGCCACATTTTCTTGATCCAAATCCCAAAATTCCTTCTTGATTAATATTTTACTCTGATGATTTCCCTTTTCTGATAGTTTCTACTTTCTTCTTAATTCCCAAATCATTCTTTTTAGAACCCTTTAACCATTCCAAAAGAGATTATAGTGAAATAATTTGGGGAAGGATTGATTATGTTCCCTTATTTTTGATTCCCATTTCCATCTTCATCAAATATAAGATGATTGGATCATTTTAAATACACATCAATGACAATATTTCTTGGTCCTTCCAACATAGAGCATCCTCCACAATGTTCAATTTCCTAGGTTGGTAATGGATTGAGCATTAATAGTCTTTGATCAGATATTACTGTCTTTGTTGGCACATGTTCAACACTTTATATGAGAATATATAATTGAGGCTTTTGTGATCCTTTTATATTTCACGCTTCTCCCCAAAGAGGTAATTTCACCAAATTCTTAAATAGATGATTTCAAGAGCCGACTATAGATCATGTGTTAGATATTTTTTCTCTTGAAAATTTAATTTCCTTGAAGAATAGGCAATCAAATTGTCATTTTACATCAACACACAATCAGGTCCCTTCTTTGAAGCATCGCCAAATACCACAAAATTTTCTTCACATATGGGTAGTGTGAGGACGGGAGTAGTGATAGGCCTTCTTTTCAACTCTTTGATGATCTCTTTGCATTCATCCCTCCAAGAAAACTTTACTCACATCCGAGTTATCTTCGTAAGAGGGTTGGAAAATTGTGATATATCTATCAATAATAGGTGATAATATCCATATAACATTAGGAATTTAAGGATACCCAACATAAATGTTAGGCTTGGCCATCCCTCAATTGCATCTCTCTTAGTGGCATCCATAGATTTCCAATTTTTAGTGTTGATATGTCGCATGAATGAAGATTCCTTCAACCAGAACTCATACATACTGAATATTTCACAGAGCTTATCCATTCAAAATGTCTATAGTACAATTCATAGATGATCCTCATGCTCGTCCTTGGTTTTGGAGTATATTCGAATATATTCTATAAATACTACCACAAGTTTTATGAGGTTATATCAATGAATCATTTTAACATTTCCATAATGATTACGGGATAATTATTGATTTCAAAAAGAAATTACTACGAATTCATAGTGCCTGTATCTTGTATGAAAAACATTCTTATCGATATCCTCCTTCATCACCCTTACTTTGTAATATCCCAATTGTAGATCCACCATGGAGAATTATTGTAAACCACATTGTTGATCAAAAAACTCGTCAATTCATGGCAGAGGATACTTTTTATTTTTCATTATTTGCTTGAGATCACAATAATCAATTCAGAAGGTGGATTGATTGATCCGTAGTCATGACGAAGAGGACTGGTGTACCCCATGGTGAAACATTGATTCATATAAACACTTTATATAGATTCCCCTGTATTTTTTTCATTAGCTAATTAAGTTCCAAAACAATCATCCTATAAAGTGTCTTGGATATTTTAAAATCCCCACATATAAGATCAATAGAGAATTCAAAATATATTCTAAGAGGAAGACCAATATATTCCTTGGGAAACACTTCAGCAAATTCTCTCACAATAGGCATGTCTTTCAAGGATGTGTTCTTCCTTTGAAGTAATCATCTGAACAAGATACATGTGTTCATAGGGTTGTAATATCCACAATTGAGATGATGGTTCTAAAGAAGATTCATCCTACACTTTTCTATTGTACAAACTCAGGGGTCGACTCTCTATATGGAGAGTGATTTCCCTCTCATGCAGAGTTATGTTGGATCTATATATGGAAATCCAATAAATGCTAATAATTGCATCAAATTCTATTATAGGGAGTATAAAGAGGTTTTACAAGAAGTTAAATCCACAAGTTATGATAGGTGAGGAGTTATATTCTAGGGATGAAATGAGTGTCCCAATTTCCCTTATCAATGAATCTCTACATCCATGATTTTTGTTGGATTTAGGATTGTTCTATGAAACATTCATGATATAAAAGAATTTGTAGAACCAGAATAAAAAAAGTATTCTATCTATTCTTGAATGAATAACTAGTGTTCCAGTCACTAGTTCGTTGTCGGGATTCGCTTCACCAGTATTGATGGACAAAGCTAGCTCTTGTTGCCTTGGTGGTTTTTGGTTTCCTCGAATAACACGTGTCTTATGGAATTTGTTTGGAAACTACCATGGTTCATTGTGGTTAAAGCAATTAACAACATTTTGAGGGTTGAATAGAGAGTTCCTATCCTCTATCGCACCAGGAGATTTTTCTTCTCAGTAGATAATGTACATGTTCCCTTCTCTTCCTCACCTAAAGTATTTCTTCTTCCCCTTCTTGAAATATCATGTGTGCTTCATTATGCATCCTCAGAATGTGTGTGTTGGAATTTCTTTGCATTATTGGATTTATCCATTGGACCACTAGAATTAAATCACACCTTAATCTTCTTATCCCCATCGTACCCCTGATATTCTCAAATCCCTATTTGTAATTTGAGGGAACATTAGAAAATTTTCTCATAGGTAATGATGTCACGGATCACTAGGGCTTTCAATAGGATACATGTAATCCCACCAAAGAAGCGGTTAACCTTGCATTCAGTGGTAATGGCCAAGATGGAGGTGTATCATGAAAGCCTCTTGAATATTACCACATACACACCAATGGATTATTCATATTTTTTTGCTTTAGGGAAAGGAATTCCCTTTCTATATTATGCCGGAAGGTGCGATGAAAATATTAATCAAAAACTAATTTCTGGAAATCCTTTCATTCCAACACCTCGATCTATTCTTCAAGGATCATATTTTATATCAATTTCCACCATTGATCAGCTTCACCCTCTATATGATAAGCATCCATGAGAACCTCCTCTTGTTAGGAACATTAATAGATGGGGAAAATACTTTCAATTGAGTGGATCTATTGTTCGAAAATTGATGGATCAGATGATCCATTAAATGTAGGATGCCTTTTTCTCATGAAGCTCTCAATTTAATCTTCTTCTTGGGGGGGGGGGGGTCATACATTTCTATTGACCAATGTTTCTATTCAAAATAGGAGTTTACCGAGAGTGTATCATGAAAAAATTTTCGATTCTTTCTCCTATTTAATTGGGAATATCATTAGAATAGTTATCACTTTGATCATCACATCGGTTTTTAGCATATGTCCTCATATTACTAGACATTGTCTAGAATAAATGAAAATTTAGGGGTAACACATAAAGGGGAATCCAAAGACAAAAAGGGATATCTTATAAATTACTTTTATTTCGTTAACATATGAATTTATAGGATTCAATATATGTAATCCATGAACTACATCCCAACATATATTTTTAGGGTCATTTTTTATTCTTATAATAAAGGTTCATACTATAATTATGAATTTATGAAATCATATCCCCAAGTAGTGACATAACCTAGAGTGCTGAAAGGCCCGTTTTCATGCACTAGTTCCCATTTGAGTCTAGTTCAAAGTGGTGTTTTTAGGTTTTACCCATAGATACATCTATGGAAGACCCACCTCTACTTGTTCATAACAAGATATGGATGTATTTTCATGATAAACCACTTACTCTATACTCAAAAAAATAGCGATGTATTTATTATACATAGTCTTATACCTAATGATTTTGCTCGGGTTTACTAATCCAAGTCCCAATACTAATTAATCCAATCCTCTGATACTATCTATAACAACCCTGATCCTTATTGCACACTTTTACAAGATTTATTACATAAACATGCACTTAAGAAAACTCTAAGGTATAGAGGCCTAGTGTACGGGGATATGAAGGACATTATATGAAAACATAATGAATAAAAATACAAACGCTTTATTGATAACCTTCCTTATATGACCAAAACAATCCCTTGTACATAGCATTGCATGGGATAACCTAAGGAAATACTTGTGAAAATGGTGAGATATACAAAACAATAAGGGAGTAAACAAGGAATACAATGAATAATACAATAAATTTTATCAAATAGTCATATCAATGGATCATAAGATAAAAATGAATATAAATTCATGATATATCATGATTATCTTTACATCGAAAGTTGGAAATAATATTTAACATGATATTAGAATTATCCAAGGCTAATTACACATGGATCATGAGTAAACCTTCATTACACATGAATTATAATGAGTAAAACCCCATTTCACTTGATGTATCATGATTCTAATCTCCAAACAATGCATTAGATAACTATAAGGGCACACCCTTCTTAGTCATTTGATTTTATACATAAGTGTGCCACATAGATCATTCAACATGGATTCATTAAACCTGATTATTTGTTACTCAAATAAGAGATGAGAAATACATAATTGTAAGTCCGTTATAAACATGTACATGTGCATTAAGCTGATTATTCTTGACAGAGAAAATGGTATGATATTCACATACATGATTATTTTGAAATTGAAATTTTAGTGTAACTTCTGATGCATAACGACGTAAAATAGAAATCATAAAATGGGTATATGAGAGAGAAATTTGTATCTAATAATTTATACATAAAAATGATAGAAATGTGGTCATTTAAAATAACATCCCATAACATGTAATATAATTTAGATGCAAAATATAAAATAATTTCTTGAATGTAATTGAGAAGAGAGAAATTCCATTAGAATTTTGGAATGGTAATATGTGACTATGGGTGGAATTAATGAGGGTGAAAGAGGTATATCATCATTCAAACATTAGGAGCTAAGTATTGGAAAGGTAAAAATCAAACCCCAACATTTTTAATTGAAAATAAAATGTTATAACAACATAATGAAATTTGTTCAAAAATTAGAAAGAAAGAAATCCCTTACTTGGAAGCGTGATCCAAAAGGTTTTGGAGAGTTTTGAGAGAGGATTAAGGGGAGTATGTGGTGAAATGGGTGGATTCTAGAGAGAGGAGGGTAGGGTCTAGTTGAGATCAAAATGGTTTGAGTGAAGAGGAATGGGATATCGGGTGGGTTTATATAGGAAATGATAGGTAATTCTTTATAATTAGGGTTTCAGACACTACATGTTAAACTAATCAAAAACACAATCCATCTCATTGTTTTTGCCCATGCTTTTTTCTAAAGGGGAGTGGAAAAATATATTTTATAATTCCAATAGCCGAACATATTAAAATATTAGTCTTGCTTATGTAGAGGGGAGTCATACTCTCTAAGAAATCAAATGAAAATGTTAAAATATTTTATAAGTCTTGGAGGGTCCACTATAGCTTTGTAAAATAAATCAAACAAATATAAAATAACATTATTTTAATTTTAAAACATATATTGCTGGAAAATATCATTTATAGTATTTTATTACATCACTATTGTGTCCTAATGATGTCATAAAACACATTATTTATTTAAACAGTATTTAATTGTATCCCAAAAAATTCTACTGTCTAAGAAAAATATTTAAAATTAACCATTGAATAATTTCTTCATGCAGATTCTAAATAAAATATTCATTTTATCAAAACTATTTAATAAATATGTGAATTTTTACTTTTAAAATAAAGACCAACATTTATCCAAAATTCATGTGGTTGGACAAAACCATATTTAAAAAGTTAATAAAAATCATTATTGTATTCATAAAAATTATAAAATCATTTATATATAATAATGAGTAATTTAGTAAAAATAATTTATATTAATATTGTATAATTAAAAAATCCATTAATTCATCAAAATAGATTTCTTAATTTAATATTAACTAGAAATAGTATTTGTGCTTTAAAACCCATTTACAAAGTAATAATGATAAAATGAATGTATATTCTTTATATAAAAAAATAAAGCACATTATAATTATACTATGGTATTATTACATAACCCATTATAACACTCGCATAATACCTAAGGGTATGGTGTGTGATGGTGATATAATATTGGGGTAGCATGGATAATATTGCTCGAGTGGGGATCTATATTAACTTCCACTTCTCCCTTAACAGATTCCATTAAAGCTTAATGTGTTGAAGTTCGTCTTGGGCTTGGTAAAGAGCGGAGCTCATTGACGCCACCTCCATTCCATGATATGACAAATGGGCATCCTATGGAGTAATTAGACTATATGAGGCCATCTCTTCCATTTTATAAGTAAATTGTATTTTCTAAAGCCCGATATTTATATCAATCATTTGATCACTGTTCAATAGATATATTAGAAACAATACCAATTATTATTGTTATTTTAAAATCCAAATAAATAAAACCAATGAACTACATAAGTTTTATATAAAATTTTTATATAATAATACATTTAATTAAATGAAGTTTAGTTTTCATTAATAAAATATTTGGTTGTTACATTTATAATCATTAATTAGATATAGAGATAGAAAAATGAATTACACAATTCATGAAGATGGTAGACTATTTGTAAGCATGACCACTATTTTATCTTTTCCACATGTGGAGTGAAACTAATTTAAATAAAAAAACACCATTATAAAATCATTATTATTGTTTATATATCATATATAATCATAAAACAAATCCTTATTATTATCCAAGTAAAATTTAAATGAAAAAAATCATGTCGCTTCATGGTGTGCTAATACATATGTGTACATAAGCATCGTCAGTGTTTTCCAATAGTTTGGAAGGTATGTTGGTAGATATTATATTACCTTTTATAAATGAAAATTATGAAATAAATATTATATATAATCATTAATTCCATCATAATAACCATCCTTTAATTATAGGGATAAAATATGAATTATATCCCCATGTGGAGACGGTATGTCATATGTTGTAGAAAGTGATTATTTCACATCAAATTTGATAGAAAAAGGATTAATATAGGTGGTCAAATAATCATAATAAAATTTAATTATATTTAGGAAACGTAATTTTTGATTTTATGAATAATATTACTGATTTGAGGGAGTTTAAAAAAGAATTATAATGAAAGTGATCAGTTAAGGTTTTTACCTCTTCTTATAAACACTTGTTTTGATTATCTTTATGGACCATATAGTTGTAATATTAGAAGACCATATCCTACATAAAATTTATAAGGGAGATTAAAATTGTATATTTTATGGTTTTTATGAGATTGAAGGGTCATTGTAGAGTTGTGAAGTTATAGTAGGGGAACACTTTTCTTATTGAGGGGAGAGGAACTGTTGAGATTTCATAAAAGATTAAAATAAAATATATTCATTATACAAGAAAATGCATAAAAATTGAAAGGGATTGAAGTTTAGTATTTTATGTGGTTGAAATACAATAAACCAATAATTTTTTTACTTGAAAAGGATTAATTTTAAACATTATCATTTTATTTAACTCCATGGTTAAATAATTTTAACCATTACCATAGTAACGTTTTTTCTACCTAATGGGTTTTTATTTTTCATATATGGAAATAATTTATTAATTAATTTAAAATTAATACAATTTTAGAAAATAATGTTTAAATAATTTTTTCTTTTAATTTTATCATTTTTTAAATAAATTGATAAAAAAAATTTGACGAAATATCATTAATGTCAACTTTGAAAATATTCATTAAATTTGAATTAAAATACATAAGTAAAAAAGTTATAATAAGAATATAATATTTCTATTAAACATTAATATGTTATATTTATTGAAAACATTAGTGGACAACAATAACACACTCTAATTATATTACTTCTAATTTTTCTAATATAATTCATTTAAATTTTCTATTAAAATATTTATAATGTATTAACATTGTAAATGTATTTAATTTAATTATATAAAAATTATAAATTATAAATAAATTAACATCATGAGTTAAATATTAGTATTTTTAAAATTAAAATTAATTCATTACATTCTTTTGTCTCTCTGTGGACACATAAAAGATATTTAAAACCTATAGAGAGATATTTTATAACATTCGTTTCTTTAAATAGTATATATGCCATTCTCATGGAAAAGTAAACTATAAAAAATTTAATTTCAATAATATGGTGATAAGGATTGAATTAAATTCATACAATATTAATTTAGACCAATAATGGTGACCTTAACAATTATATTTAACCAAGATTTACCCGATTTACCTTTTTCAGATGTGATAAACATTACCATAGTTACTATTCATAACACCTTAAATAAAAAAGGACATATCTAAAAAAATTGAACATCATGATTAAATGAAATTAATCCATTTTATAAAATTAAATATCTATATTTATTAGTGATTAATTTAAAATTAATTGTGGAAAAAGTGATAAAAATAGTTTTTTAGAAAAATGTTGTTTTAATCATAATTTTGAATTTATTCATATCCCATTCATATAATAAATAATGGATGATTAATAAAAAAATACATTAATTTATAAAATTTAAATTTTATGAATATAATTCCCCAATAGAGATACATTTAATTTATTAAAATGAAAACACATTGCTTGTAGAGGAACCATTTGAAGAAAAATTCATTTTATATATAAAAATATTTTCATACAAAACTCAAACATAATATTTATTCTAGTGAAAAAAATTGGATTATTTATCTTATAGTTTAACTAATTTTATTTTAAAACTATTTTATATCAAAATTTTACTCTTCACAATCTTGAAAAAAATACACTATTTAATACAAATCAATATATTTTACTAGTCACAAGAAAATAAATATCTTCAGAAATATCAAATAAATTCACAATATTATAATTCTTATGTAGAAAATTATAAAATTTAGTAAATTTTATAAAATAAAATTTCATAATTTTAAACAATTAAATATAAAATTTTCAAAAAAATCATTTTTAAGGAAATTTTTTTTAAGGATAATATAAATTTTTCTAAAAAAATTTCTTATATCCAAATAATTAACAAATAATAAATTACATAGTAATAAAATTATATATATATATATATAATAATAATATGGTTTTTCGAATTCACACCCACAAATTTAACTGTTAGGTTATAACGGTCATATATAACATTTCATCTCTCGATTGATTTTTTTATTTCATATCATATACAATATCAAACATAAGGTTACAATTTTAAAATAACGGGTTTTTAGATTCTTCCCCTATTTTTAAAATTTTTTCCTTTCAATTATACTATTTCATTGGTAATTGAGTGTTTAATATTAAAAAAAATCTGTTTTCCAAAAAGCCACATATAAATTTTTTTAATAAAACATCCTTACTAATATTGAAAAATTGAAATACAGAATTCAAAAATAACAACACAAATATAGGTTTCCAAATTAGTGAAAATTAGTGAAAATTAAAAATATGTACATTGAAGAGAAAACCAATGCCCAAATACTAATAGAGAGTGATAGAGAGCATGGTTCAGGGATAGTTAACAATCACAAAATCATTAATATTTGATGGGTGAAAAGACCATTGATAATTTTTAAATAGAGGTAATAGGAAATATTTTCTTTCTAGATCCTTTAATATTATTTGTGTAATTTATTCACCAACTATACTAAAATCATAAGGAAATATATTTACATGACAAGAAATACTTCATCCTATAATTTAATTCCACAACAAACTCATATTTTTCACCCAATGATAAGTGTTCAAGATAATTGTTTTGTTTCTGAAGACCTAAATTAAAATTCATAATCCACAAATTTGTATTAATATATTTATCCCATCATTAAATATTTACCAAAACTATACCAATAACAAATGTTATGATAATATCCAAAGTATACTAAATTTTCTATTTAACTCTAAAATATTAGAAATAACAATATGGGTTCCACTTATAAAATTTAATAAAAAGAACTAAATCCCAAATTACCTCAATAACCTCAATATTATAGAATTTTTTATACTTAATGGTGATTCCATACCTTTCATATTACATCACCAAAAGTTTAATTTCAATCTTTCAAAATAATCATTCATGTTAAATCACATGTTAAACCTATGGTTTACGTAAATCTCAACCCAATAAAAGATATCAAAAATTTTCATTAAACAAGAGAATAAATAATATAATGTTATGATATTCACTAAAATATCATGAATGAAATTTTGATTCAAAATTGTTTAGTAGTCCTTAGCTTGATCATAAATTTTAAAAATATATTTCCTTTTTATTGAATCACATTTCATCCCTCCAAATTTTGTATTACCCAAAATATAATATCCCATAATTATCATAACATAAAATAATATAACAGACCAAATGGTTATTTAATCTTTAATATATTATAGTCCTAAGACCTTGTAAATTATTAATGTAAAACCAAAACACCATCACTAAAAACTAAAAAAATGGGATTGATGGCTTTGATGTTATGATAAGACGTAAACATATAAATCTATGATGGTATACATAATTTTTTTTGTTAACCACACATGATAAAATATATGATTCTAATATTAAGACAATCCAAATTACAAAAATGAAGTAATATATTGTTTAATATTTCCATAAATAAAAAAAGGCAACAAAATTCATTAAAAATATGTCAAAAATCATTTTTAATACACATCAATTAATAATTTATTACATTAAAAATAATAGTAAAACCAATAAAATAGATAGTACTATTGAATTTGGGAGATCGGGTATATATAATAACATCATAAATCTAGGATACAATGAATTTTTCGAAAACAATCCTTAACATGATCATAAATTTTCACAAATATTCTAAAATTAATCAAGATAACCTTGATAAATTAATAATAATGGGTGAGATATAAATCCTAGAAAGGGAATGAACATATAATTTATTATGTTATATCCCTAAATTTGATCCAATATGTTGAAAAATATAACATATGTGGTGGGAATCATAATTATGAATAGTGAGGGTTGAAATAACATGAGAGCATAAAGGAGACATGGGAATGTGGAAACAATTTAAAACATGGAATAATAAGAATAATTCAAGGATAAAAACAATTAAATAAAATAATAGTTTAATTAGGATAACATTCAATTGAACATACATGTAATCTCATGAGACTAACACATTTCCCAATGAATTAGAGCACTATCTAGGCTCACCCATAATAATCATATCATGTATATGCCTAAGTGTCCCACATAGATCATATAACATAATAACATAAATCATCAAATTTAATCCCATTATTCACGATTGTGGGTCACATACCAATTATTACCCTTTAAATTATGTATAAATACCCATAGGTGAATTCCACTGAGTGGAAATCGGTTCTAATACACACATCAAACATGTTTGGCATAGAAAAATGATGGACAATTATTTCATTGTAATGGGGTCACATAAAAGTTCATTGAATGGATTTATGGTAGAAAAAGGTTCATTAATAAATTTTATTTCGTAAGGTATGTAGTAGGTATATGTAAAAATATACCACAAGATGTACAAAAGGAAAAAATGGATAACACAGAGGAGGTTCTTGAATAAATATTAGAAGGAGATGATACTTTACTAGGAGTTGGTGATCTCAAAATCATGATCGGATATTCTTGAGAGCATGGGGAAACCTTGGGACGGATATAGAGATGTA
Source organism: Viscum album (assembly GCA_963277665.1). NCBI lineage: Eukaryota > Viridiplantae > Streptophyta > Magnoliopsida > Santalales > Viscaceae > Viscum > Viscum album. The sequence continues at coordinate 1,186,466,539 of OY728136.1, forward strand.
AGGGTAGTGTATAGACATTCTAAATGGATTTTAAGTGATATTAAATAGGATATTAGGTGTGTTTATATTCAAAAAGAGAGAGGAGTTATTTATTATTTCATGAACATATGTTTATGACTCTATAAAAAAAAGTAATCAAAACAAAATACCCTAACATGGGTTTTCCATGTTTTATTCCCAATATAAGTGATTTTAAATATTTTATAAGTCTAATAACTTAAATTATTAAAATATCACCCTTGGTGATGCGATAATGAGTCATCTTAAAAAAGAAGTTATTTTAAAATCATAATATATAGAATCATTATTGGAGGATTCATAACAGCTTTTGAAAATTAACAAAATAAAATAAAAATTATTTTAATGTTAAATCATATTTTTTAATGGTTACATTTTATGGAATATATTTCAGCACTTCTTTCTCATTATAATGTAATATTTTATACCATAATTAATTTATAGCAAAAAACTATACTATACTATAATTTATTGCATAATTAACCATTGGATAATTTAAACACGAGGAATCCAAAAAATAATATTTATTTTATACAAAAAAATCTCTAAAATTTTAATTTAAATTTTTTAATCAAAATCTCCATTTATTGAAAATTTAGGTTTTTTTGACAGTAAGAGTTTTCAAGACTTTAAAAAAATTAATTTCTTTACATTGTAAATTTATATTAATACCTATATATCATTAATATTATTTAACCATATTATATTTATAGAATATCATTTTATTAATTATTGAATTATTTAAAAATAATTATTTAATATAAATTTCTTACTACCCAAAAATACCATTCAATTTTTTTCTAATTGAAATATAATTTTCATCAAAACTCATTATTTAATCATACATAATGTAAAATAAATAAGGAATTATTATAATAATTCATTTTTATAAAAATAATAATTTTATATTCGCACTTTTATGGTTGACTATATAGCCCTCTATTATGCTAGTGAATGTTTTATGTTCATAGTGTGCGATAATGATATTTTATTTGGGTGGTTTGATAAATATGGGTTTGGACCTGATCTGCTTGAGATTTATCTTCTCCCATAAATGGTTTCACTCCCACATTAGAAATTTAATCTCATTATCTCATTTATAAATGTAAAATACTAGGGAATATATCTACCTTGGAGAATCAAATAAATGTTCTTCATAGGGTATGATCCTACTGGTCAAGGACAAAATATCCTTTTTCTGTGTCAATTGGATTTTTTAAAAACCTTAATATCTATGAATTAGAATACCACTATTTAAATTCTATTTTATTAACTGTTTTAATGATTAAAGTAAATTTTAGTCTAATTGGATGTAATATTCCAAAAAGAAAAAAATAAGATAAGGTGTTTCCTATAGCTTTAATTATTAACAAGACATTTAATTTAACCAAAATGGAGATATCATTTATAAAATTTACGATTGTTACAAAATATGAACTAAATAACTATTTTATCAAATCATTATACAATTTTATGGTCACCAGTTCTATCCGGTTAATTTCAATCATCTCCTTATCCAAACTAAACATCATCACATGAAAAATTCAATATATGTTTTTAAACCCTAAAAAAAATCATAACAATGTTTCTTTATACCCAAAATATCATTGATATAATTTTGAATCCCAATACAAAAAACATGTGACTACATTCACTTCAAATAGTTTGTTATCATAAGTCCATCCTTGATATTATTCCTTAGATCATGACATTGGATCGAATAATTCCCATAATACCCACACAAGATAAATTTAATTATAAATGGTATATTAGAATGGAACTCATTTTACACATTCATAATATTTAATTTCACTCTAAATTTAATTGCTACATTACCTTTATTTTGACATAGAGAAAATTTTTCCATTCATTTAAGACATTCCCTTATGTGATTTCAATTATTCCCAACATGTATGAAGTTGGATCTTCTTTCCTATATTCTCATCATGAAAATACTTATTTATATTATTTTGTGTGTTAGTAAATTCACTAATATAGTGGTTATAAATCTTATAATGGGATTTATTATTTGGTTTAATCATAGGGGTTTTTCATTCAATTTCTTATTTCAATTAGTTATTCATTAGGACAATCACTCCACCTTCCATTAGTATTAACCTAACTACTTTCCATTCTATCTATTGATAATAAAAAATATTATCATCTGAGAAACAATAGTCGTATTTACGAAACTTGAAAATTCATTTAAATGAAATCTAAATACTAAAATTTCCCTTTCATTCAATTAAAACTTATGTTTACCACAGTCCATCAAATACGAATTCCAATATTATAGTATATTATTATATGTTTAGTATTATAACTAGTTTTCAAACTATGTTTTCTTATCCAAGTATAAAAATACTTATTTAACCCTACTATTATTCTAACTATATTGACCCATACACTTCATACGTAAACATTACTATGTTTTAGATGAATATTTAATTAATAACATAACAATCCACATCAAAATCGTATAGGTTTAGTATCTTTGGAAACATGGATATATAAACAACTATTTTATAAGTGTACAACATTCTCTCCAATTAAAAACATTATGACCATAAAATTTCATTTACATATCATTCGAAGTGCCTTTATTCATAACCAGGGGAAAAGAAACCTAAGAAAAAGGTGAGATCATTTTCAATGTAAGGGTAAACAAGAGAGATATCAGTGATAATATTGGAATTAAAAGAGACTAAGGGTATGATAACATGATATTAAAGTTTAAAAACCATACTTTGGATATAAAAGATCATAATATTGAGTTATTTAATAAATCTAAATAGTTCATATTAGATTAATCCTAAAAAGGATTTGTGGAATAGGAACCATAACAACAAAACATTGGCATAAGTCATAAGTTTTTGGCATGAACGTATGAATAAAAAATAATTTTCATAGTAGTCAAGGCTACCCACTGAGACTATCATTGTTTATTGGGATAAATTCATATACCAAAATAAAAGGCAAGGTTCACTTCCCTGAATATCATAGCGGACAGAATCCCTTAATGAACTAGGTTCACTCCCCATTCTTCTCCTATTTATATCATGAGATATCAATATTTTCCTAATTCACTTGTGAGGTATATAATTATAGGCCCACATTTCATATAATGAACATTATGAATATGTGCTTCACAATATACTAAAACATTCAACATAACATATCCGATGAAAATAAATTTGTTTTAATGAAATTTTGTAATGGCATAACCTATGGAAAATAAATGGGTTCTATAATAAAATCCTCAGTCCATAAATTCAGATCCTTGGAAAAAGGAAAAGGTTTCATATAAATCTATGAATTGAAATAATAAACCATCAAGAAAAATAATAAGGATAATATCATTATATCATATATTTAGAAAATCAAAATTAAAAACTAATTTGAAAATTTAATTTAGAAGAACTATTAAGAATATTTTATCAATAATATAAATATTAAAATTAAAATCAATTATTTAAAATCAATTAATTCATAAATATTACAGAACACATTTTACATGAAATTACCTTTATAATTTATAAAATAAAATTTTAATCAATTTGTTTTCAATGTCATTGAGAAATTTCGTTCATTCCCTATAAGTAAAAAAGGAACCATTCATTTCACAATTATGAAAATTTTAAAAAAATTAATAACATATAAGTGGACTATAATATTCCATATAAACCGTTTAAAAAAAATATTATAATAGGTTTTAATGAAATTAAAAAGTTATTGAAGAGTTGTTAAAATATTTTGGATAAAGGCCTTAGAAAACATGAAAATGGATGATATAATATTTTTGACAAGAGGATATTGAATTTACTGAATTCTTTTATATTTATATCATAATATATAGAAAATTGATACATAACCATAAAAAATCTTAATAATCAATGAGATTGTAATATAAAACCCATACCACTCTGGTAGTATTTGAATCATAAGAACCATGGAATAATAACTTATAATGAAACTTTAAATATGATGAACAAAAATATTATCATGATATAACGTGTCAAAGTGAAATATATACACATCATAAAATAATATATATACATAACATAACATATGTCCCAATAAAGATAACATTAGATGGTAAACCCTTTCCATGAGTTTCACATGATTCGAATGAACTCTAACCTAATTTATAATAAATGTATATTTATTATAATTCTCAAATAGAGTAATGTGAAGTTTTATAATATCATATATTATCCCACTAAAAAATGTAATAACCCTTTTATAAATAATTCCATAAAAATATAACCATTTTAGTGTGTTATGTATTTCATTTTTCATGATATTTTTTGTTTGGTTTTTGAGGTACCCATACATAGATCCTGGTTACATCATCTCTATAACATTAATCGTTATATAAATAACATATATTTATATTATATATAATAATAATAATAATTATATAAAATATATAAACATAAAAATGAACTACAACATTCATGGATACTATAGTTTGTACATTTGTATAAACATTGTTTTCACTTTTGGACCAATTGAACGAGTCAAAGGGAAAAAATATAAAAATTTATAGAATCATTATCATATAATTTATATCATATATACTCATTTATTTTATCCTTATTACCATCCATGTACAATTAAAATTAAAATCAAATATCATCATTGTGTGGAGGTGGTAGTCCACACATACGAATGTGCCACAAAATCATTCTACAATGGTTTGTTAGGTATGATGGTAGGGCTGATATTATCATTAAAAATACATAATTAGGTTATTAATTTTTCTTATATAATTTAACCCCATTATTAATGAAAATCCATTTAATATAGTGATATAAATTTAATTGTATCTCTCGGTGGAGACAATAAGCCGTATGTAGGAACAAGCGGTAATTTCACATCCCATTTGATTAAAAAATGTTTCAAAAAGGTCGTATAACTAGAAATATAATAATTATAATTATATTTAGAACACTTAATTTTAAATGATATGTAGAATATAATTTATCTATCGGAGTTAAAATAATAATTAAAATGAAAGTGTCCAGTTATGGTGATTATTTATTAATTAAAACAACTCCAGTAGATCTTATCTTAGGGATAGTTTGGTTGGGTTTTTAGAATAAAATAGCCTCTATAATGTTTATATGTGAGTATAAAATACAATTATAAAGTTTTTGGTTCATGAATAAGGCTTAATGTAGTGTCAAATAGAGAAATGAGGGGATCTATTTAATAATGGAGGGGATGTGATCTTTTTGGATTTCAGAAGTGAATAAAATAAAATAAAGTAATTATCTACAAAAATTCTCTCAAATAGATAGGGAATATAATATAATGTATTATGTTGTTTAAATTTGACTTATTAAATAATTTTTACTGGTTTTGGGACTATTTTTTACAGTATATTTTTTATTGAGTGCTTGGCTATCCAATTGTAACCATAGTAGCGATGATATTTCTTTCAACCTTAAATGATTATAAATATACTTATATAGTGAATATTAGTTCATAAATAGGCCAGGGATATTTATTTTCCCCATTCCCAATCCATGTTTTACTCTTCCAAAATATATTTTAGTTTAAAATAATTAAATAGGGTATTATTTATAAAAAATATCATTAAACTCAATTTTTACACTATTCATTTAATTTTATTTAAATGACATAATTATAAGTTTAAATTAGAATATAATAGTTTCAAAAAAATTAATATTTTATATTTAACCTCAAATTTTTTGGGGCACAGAAAATCAGTCAAATTATATTACTTTTATTATTTTAAATTTTTTTAAAAAAAATTATTTATTTTAATTAATACTCTATTATTATTGCTCTATTATTTATGGTAATTATGAAATTACAAAAAAAATTATAAATAAATTAACATCATGAATATAATTTCATTATTCACAAAATTACCCTAAATATCCACTAAAAACATTCATTATCACTATCTGAACATGTATGAGATATTTAAAACTAATAAAGGGTTATTTTCTAACTTTCATGGATTTAAATATTATATAAGTTGTTTTCAAGGAAACATTTGCCTTAAAATATTAAATTTAGATACTAATGTGATAATGATTGAATTTCATTCATACAATAGTAATTTAGAAGAATATTTTTGAGCTTAACACTTAGTTCTAACCTAGATTAACCTGATGTACCTTTATCGAGATGATAAATTTTACCACAATCATTATTCATAATGCATAAAAATAAATCATACTTATTTTAAAAAAGTAAAAATATTTATTAAAAATATTTAATTATTTTTAAATTATTTTATGCTTATAAGTGGAATGATTTAGTTTTAAAATAAGTGCTGAAAATGAGATAAAAACAAATTTTTAGAAAAATAATGTTTTTATAGAAGATGATTTATTATTATCCCATCCCAAAAAATAAGATTATACGAATGATAAAATATTTTTTAATACATAATATATAAATTTAAATAAAATAATTCACTTATAGTGATCAAACTAATTAATTAAGGCCCAAATCATTTCACATGTAAACATAATTGTTTACTGAAAAATCAATTTATGTGTAAAAATGTTTTATACCAAATTAAAAAAATAAAATTTTATACAATGAACATAATTAAATGAAATAATATATAATTGAACTATTTTTACTTTAATCCCATTTTAAATGAAAATTTTACATTTTATATTTTTTAAACAAACTAATGTTTTCAATAAAAATAACAATTTTATCACAATTTACATGAAAATCATTCTTTTCAGAAAAACATATAAAATTCAAACTAAGATAATTACAATACAATGAGTTCATAAACAATTTCAATTTACTAAAATAAAGATCTATAACTATCAAAATTTTAATAAAATATTTTCAATAAAAAAAATGAAAACATATCTTCTTTAAAGTAAATGTATTTTTTAAGCATTATATAATATCACAAAAAAATGAATTCTTATTTTATATGAAATAATCAGAAATTTTTTAATGACTATGCCATATAAATATATATTAATGTGGATATTAATATTTATACCCACTAATTTAATGGAAATTCTATAGTGGTCATATATAACATTTCATGGTTTATTTATTCTCAGTGATGCATATCATAAATGCTATCAACCATAATATTCTTCATTTAAAATCACAGGGTATGGAAAAATAGTTTTAAAGAACAGCCGCATATATATATATATAAGTAAAATTTTAATTAATAACGTTCAATACTATATAGAAGTATCCATTCTATTGCATGATGTGTAAATTGAAGAGATCACATAGCCCACTAGAACCAATCATATTGATTAAAAAAGTACATGATTACCATGATCATGTGTTGCAATATAGTTTATAAATTGTATATATACACCCCACAAAGATATAATGTTGTAGATATTTTCTATAAAAAATATTGTCTTATAATCCTTCATAAATCAGATATGTGCCACTGTGTTACTTACAACTTCACAACATGCATTGTCCCCAATTTTCCATTCTTCTTTGTAAATCACTTGGAAAATAATGCGAATGAATATTTTATAATTTTTTCCTATTTTTCTCTCTATTCAATAAAATATATGTCCATTTATATATTGTATCAGTTATCCTAAATCATTTAAAAAAATTCCTTATTGAATTTCTTCTTATATATTCACTAAATATTAGTGAGTATTATTTTTATAAATCATATATGTAAATTCTCTCAAACTAATTCCAAAATATTTTCTCAGGTAAACCCTTACTAAATCCTTTTGCATACAGATCACATCATTAAATATCAAATATTTTATTTCAAATTTCCTACATTAATTCACCTTGATCATCCCAAAAAAATTATTCCAATAATTTTTACATCTCATTCTGTTCATAAAAATCACCAAAAATAGCAATAGAAACATCCATTTTAATGAACACATAATATTTGCAGGAATACAACACACAACACACCAATTTTAGTTAGTATTTCTCAAAAAGATGTAAAAATTATAATGTTTTATTTTTATATTTTTTCAATGAATACAAGATCACATTGTATCATTAGATTTTTTATTTCATTATAATTTTAAATTATTGAATATTGAATTATCATTTTCCCATCTTTCAGAATTATACTATAATTCATTAATCAAACACAAATTTATTAGACTCAAATTTAGAATAAATTTTTTCATACAATCCGTCCTAATGAATAATATGTAATATAAAATTAATCATATACATTGGATAATGTCTTGTACATGTGTTGAAATTAAAACTATTGTAGATCAATTTTTAAATTTTCAGAGTCTAAACACTAAAAAATTGTCCTGAAAAACTCATACATAGACATTATCCATCTGAAAAAAATTATATGAGTTCTAAAACGAATAATAAGTTGATTCATTACACATAACCATGTTATATAAAAATTTAAAATTTACAAAATTCTTCTAACATATTTTAGAACGCCTTTAAACATGTTTAATACACCAAATAATATCCAAAAAGGCATTATCTTCCATATAAAATGTAATTTAATTTGATTTTGAACATGATTTTTGTCTTTCTAATAAAGGAAAATCCATAAACATGATCCACTTCAAACTACTCCTAAATATATTCTTTATTTAATATTCATACACAAGAGGGACTCCTTTTCCTCAATAAAAGAGCCTTATTAATGGAATTCAGAAAACAATATCATATTCCACCTTTTTCTTAAACAAACTAAATTCCACACTCATCCTTAATAAGAAATAGTTTTAAATGTTTTTTTATTGATGGTATTTGTCAAAAAAATATAACCTTTGTTGATATTGTTTATATCAATAATTTCTTATCTAGTGAATAGAGAGTGTGATTAAATTACTAGATATTACAAGGTAATATTGGAAATAATATTTCATAATTTATGTTTTTGTATTTTAAAAATGGAAATTATAAAATTTCATATCCTTATTTTTCATATTAAAGTGTGTTTAGTATTAAAAATTTCATTATTAATTAGTTCAAAGTATTCTTGCGATAGGAACATGGGGGAGTGCACCACCACTAGGGGGTTGAATCAGTGGTTACTAAAACACAAATTGATCTTCATATAATAAGATTTTAGTATTGATCATGAATGAAATGATTAAATAATGAGTGTTATAGAGATAATGAACATGTATGGAGAAAATGTATTTACAAGGACCACACACTCATTTTATCTAGTGGATTATCCATTGTGAATTAAGGATACAATCCTACTACTGAATATATTATCATATTTCCAATAATAAAATTAAATTTACATGGAAGATAGTTCTATGAAATATATACTAGAAATTAATTAAATAATACACATGTTATTCAATCATCTCTTATTGACCTCTAGTTTGTCTGAAATTTTAATAACATGCGCACCCATGATCATCTTCATAGCCTCAACAAAAATTTCTCGACAATTATACCCTAAATTTGTACCTAATTATTCCTAATTTTTATTACCCTATTCTTTTATAAAGGGACCTTATCTGTATAAGAAATTTATGTATCATTTCCTATTGTGGTTCATTACAGTGTGATGGTAAGATCTCAAATATAATAATTGATGAATCCTAAAAATCACCTTTTTATTAGGGAATTAATAGTAAATTATTATGTGATATTTTTATCTAATCATATATATTTGAAAATTATTTCAATTTGAAACCACTCGTTATGGGTTGAGGGTACTTTCTCCCATGATAACCCGAAACAATAACTTGATGGTCACAAACATTATGGAGTAAAAAAATTTATTTCGGTTTGAATAATATTATATTTAATGTTCTACAGTTATTATATAAAAATATATATCAAATAATCATATCTAGTTATCAGGGAACAATCTAAACCCCAAAAATACTCATGAACAATCATTATAGCCCAAATTCTTGGACAATGATATGGATTTCTATAAAAGAGTAATTTTTTAATCTTAAAAACAAAATTCATATATATTATTTGTAATTTAATACCTATAAAAAATAATAAAAATAATTAATTCACTTACTTATAGTGTTACACATACCCTTCATTCTATTATTTTCTTCAAATCAATTAATATTTATTACTTTTCATCATATATTTCTATATTTGACCACTAAATTATCCATGATTAGGTGATATATAACTAAAACATGGAAACACATATATACTCTTTAATGAATTTTATTATTAATAAATTCACAACACACTCCTAATATAAAAACTACATAAATAAAAAATCAAAAGATAAAATGATGTTTTTCGATATTTCTCCAACTATTGTCATAAATACATAAACTATATTGATGATTTTGGGATTTATTTTAGCTCATAACTCACCCTTTATCATTTTTCTTCATAAGGGATCATCAATGTCAAAATCATTCACACCAAAACCATGTTCTCTTCAATAACCCCATATGGGGTCTTCATTCTCCCAATTGAATTTATTATAGATATGAAAAAACAAACATCTCTATTCTCTAGTCTTCTTGATATATTATTCATGTTTTTATTATTGAAACCGTAAACCTTAACTTATAATGATAATATCATTCTGTTCCCCCACCCCTCAATGATTTCCATCAACTTCAAGGGAAATAAAAGCTAAGAGTTTCATAATAATTATCCTTTTTATTATCACATTTTTTATAAATTAATATTTATTAAGGAATAAAATTATAGTTGAAAATAAATATGGATCTAAAAAGAAAACACACTCCAAAAAAATATCTAAAAACATTAGTAAATCCTTTATTAGTGGATTTAGATTATTCTCTAATCTATAAATATTTTTAATCATAATCTAATGAAATCACCCTGAATTCACCCGTTTGTTTGATGAAGTGATATGTGATATTAATATGATTAAATCATAAAGATTTTGTTAACATCATTTATAGTTTTTCTATACATTCATTATCAACTTCTGTCATGAAGGGGTATATAATATCTAAAATCATCCATTTAATTTGAGGCTTTATCATGATTTTTTTATTATTATTCATGATTCTCTAATAGAGTCAACTACAACTTTTTTAAGGTAATATGATTTTTCATTTCCCAGTCCCAAGAAACCCACCTTACTCATATAAATATTTCTCCCCCAGATGTTGTATTTTTACTAAAAGCAACACCTTCTATATCCACATTTTAATATCTAGAAAAGTAAAAATATTTTCATTAAATTATTCTGTAATCATGATATCCCTTTAGATTGTTCAAAATCCTTTTAATTTTGTTATGATGTGACTAAAGGAGATAAAAATTATATACATGAACACATACAATATATTTTGTCTATACTTTATGGTATTATATTGGATTTACATTTTTTAGGATATTATATCATAAAAAGTACTTTTTAATGGAATTCAACTATTTATGCTAAATTTGAATCAATTTCATTAATAAGTTATCATTATTAAGGCTATTTCATATGATTATCCACATGGTAGGTAAGAATGCATTAATTTTATAGTCAGTGTGACCATATGAATAAACTAAAAGTGTTGGAGTTAATTCATATAACATCCCCAAACCCACCCTCTTAGATCTAGAGCATAAAACAACATCTATATATTTATGGATCTGATAAAAAAATTGATACAATTTTTTTCCATCCATACCTTAAAATAAAAAAAATAAAATATAGAATCAGTTACATATATAGATAAAATTTAGGTTTTAAGTTTTACAGAATTATTACAAACTATTACATAAATAATAAACTTGTCTTCATGTGAGTGTTCCTCTCAAAGAACCCACAATTTCTAAAATTATATTAATTCATCATAATTATCTATATGAAACCCATATATAAATAATTAAATCAACATAATTCATAATAACATGGAGAAAAGGAAACTTAAGATGGGTGAGATCAAATTAGCGGTATGGGTAAACATAAAATAATAAAATGAATTTAATCTATGATAATAAGATGGGAATAAGGGAATGAATAAATAATTATTGTTCTTGAGAATAACATACAAGAATTAATACCCATAAAATATAGATAATTCTACATTTATAAGGGTATAATGATTTAACAATGGCACTAGTCGTGATCATCAATGATGATGACCAATGTGATTTCAATCATTGTCAGTGGAAATAATTAAAAACCACATAAAGTTTAAATAACATGTGTTGGTATATAGTAAAATTATATTAAAAAACTATTTTAATTATGTGTCAGGGATAACTAGAGCCTTGAATAATCTATATGAGAAACCCTATGGTAACTCCATCAATTTTTTCTTTAATGACAATGATCATTAACCAATGAATTAGAGAACTATCTAGATGAACCTGTAATATTAACTATATCAGGATCAAATGATATTATCTGACAACACCATCATTTATGATATAACAGGCTCACTTAGGATAAATAATAGGGCTCAAACTTTCATATAAGATGTATTTTTCTCACCCATTAATCATCAATATTTTCCATGTAGGATTCACGAATAAAAAATTTAGAATCATTCACATTTATCTATAATAATAAACATTATTATTTCATTCATTGATTCACCTATGGAATATTAATGGGATCCATGTCACCCTTATAATCCCACTAAAAAATAGATAATGATTGTACGAATACCACATATCCCCAATGGAGTTTATGTAAAATATGGGTTGTTGATGTTGATGAATGAAAATACCATTAAATGTTTATTAAAAACACTCTAGTTTAAAATAAGAATTTAATTTTTAATAACGTCATATGATTTCATCAAATATGGAAAATGATTTTGAGAGGCCATTTGGAACATTTCTTGAGGAAAATAACCTTTTCATTTTTAAAAAATTGATTTTAAATACAAAAAATTATTAATAATAAAATATTTCATTTTCATTGAAAATTATCTTTGAAACATAAAAATTATGTTTTCATATACTGAATGTTAATGAATGTGGGAAAATATGTTCATGTTTTAAATGATAAAAATAATCATTCATTCATACCATTGTGTAAAGGGTGTTAAAATGACCCATTTTGAAATTTTATTAAATTTACCATTTTAAACCTTTTATTAGAAGTCAAAATATCATGAAAAATGGATTTAGGAAATAATTTATTATTATAAAATAATATTTCTGATTTTTTTATAAAAAAATGATATGGAAGGGAAATGCCACTGATCAAAAAGAAAGTTGCATGGTCTATATAACTTATAGAAAACATTCTTGATATTTATACAATAACATAGTGAGGAACTAAAAATTAACATGTAAACCACATACATTACCATAGATGAATAAAATTTATGTGGCTAAGGGACATAATATCATATTATTTCCACCCAAATAGACTTAATCATAAAAAATTCCTAATAGAACAAAGATTGTATCGTAAATCCATTACCACCATAGAAACTATTCAATCATAAGACCCAATAAAGAATAACATTAAATGAAAAATTAAATATCATGAATTTTTGGTTATTCATGATATAACCTATTAATGGGTAAGTATATACACATAATAAAATGATACTGGTGCATATCATAAATGCATATCCCATAGAAAGAGGATTTGAGTTAAATAATCCTTATTAAGATCATATCATAGAAATGATAATTAATAAATGGAGAGAAAATGTGTAAAAAATATAAATTCGTAATAAACAAGTGACAATATAAAATAACACAATTTTTTAGATCAATTCACACACTATAATTTCATAATGGAATTAATGAAGAGGACTGAGAACCCAATTAAACGCAACTAAGTTATTAAACCCTTTACCACATGGTAAAAAAATGTGAAATCCCCTTGTATTAAATAATTTTAATTGAAAAACATAATACCATGATATATGAATTATAAATGATATTACAAATAAAAAGGAAGCATTTACAACACATAAAAGAAAATAGGTGTATAATATTAAAATGTACCCCAATGATGGAAAATTAATATAAAGTCCCTTCACTAAAATACAAAATTTACAGGTACACCCCTTAAATCTTATATAATAAGATGATATCAATTATTTTATTAATTATAAACCATTTACTAGTTGAAAAACTTATATTAAATAATTTATATTGTTTATTTTTATGACTGTCAGAACTGATAACATGTATGTTACCCTGAAAGGAATGTTTTACATGAACCAAGAATACCAACCACCCTAAAGGAACATCTTAGGGTCGAGGATTAGGGTGTTTCAAACTATGGATTGATGTGAAATGATTAGAATATTTTAATGAAAATGATATGATAACCAATAATAATGTTAGAGATAAAAGTTTCGTGGGTGCTCCATGAGTCTGAAAGGATAGCCAAAGAGTATGTGTGAAAAGGAGATTCATACATGATAAATCATCATTTTCAGGATCAAATAGTTTCATGTGAAGGTGAAGTAAAACCCTACAAGTTTCATGGATAATCCCCATAATTAAATTGATGGTACGTGTGATACCCTATTCAGTGTTACATTGATGTTGCGAATCAATGAATGATGATTTCATCTATAAATAGAATCTTCATAAAAAACAATGACCACATATCTCTAGGATATTAATTGATTCTATACATATAGAAAACATATATTTTATGACATCTCAAAAAAGTATAGTCTTATGGACTCTCAATGGAGGGGAACATTCTTTCCTGACCTACTGTGGACCCTAATGTTTTTTGGCATGGAGGTGAGAGTTCTTGATTCCATATACATTATAGATTATCAGGTTGAAAAAATAACATCCTTCATGAAACCCATTTATGTACACAACAACAAATTATTCACACAGTATCATATTCAAAATACATGTTTTTGACTTATTCTAGAGCCATCAACTAGAACAAAATTAGTTTCATGAAATATAATAATGTGTTATGCTAAATATTTCCTGTCCCTGACCCAAAAAATAATATTCTACAAGCATGAACATTACCCTTGCCCATTATCCTATGAATTGGTAACCTAAATCATTCTGATCCTAATCATATACACCACAACACTAGTGAACTTGTTCATCCCATTGGGCATTTCATGTTGATTAATAATTACCAACATAAAAATTCATGTGTGTTAATTTATCATGTCGGTTATGCTATAACTGATGTGATAAATGATGTATATCACTTTATCTCATTTTTTATTTTATTTTCGACATGATAAATTAATTTTTATGTGTATTATATATAATAACTAACATTATAATGAAACTCTCATTTCACTATAACATCAGTTATTTGATAACTGACATGGTAAATCAAATTTTCACATCAGTTTATATAACCAACATGATAAATAAATAATTTTTTTATAACATCAGTTATATAATAACTAATGTGATAAATTATTTAAAATTTATGAATTAATTTATTGATTCATTTAAATGATTTTTTATTGGGAGAAACCAAACATGGTTATCTCTCACATGGAAGCCCAAACTAATTTTTTTTCTATCCAGTGGCCTCTAACCACATTTTCTAGCTTCTACATCTCCAAATGTAACATCACATCCATTATAATCATCTCTCAACTCTCAATGATGCCTCGCACACCTCACATTCAATTTTTCAATGACTCATTTCCCTTAACTCTCATTTTTCGATTACATTTACTAAATTACCATATTACCATCTTATTTAATATCTTCATGTTATCTTATATATTCCATTAACATGTATCCATGCTCATAATGATAATATTCTATCTCTTTTCATCATGTTCAATTATTTTTTATGGGGTACATTGTAGTATATACTCTATTAATATCAAAATAAGTATGACACATACCAAAAACATGGTTTCCAAATTATGAGTCCATAATGAAAAAATATATGGCCGACTATTATCTTGGATGGGTGTTGAATTAAAATATTTTCCTTGGATGGGCCTTTTTGTGGATTGTATATGGCCATTATATGTGACAGAATGATACTTATGGTTAGATAATGGGCACCATATAGTAGGTATATATGAGATAATCTATTTCATGAAGGATTTAACTCATTATAATAACCACATTATTCCCCACCTGATCAATATATGAATGTATAAAATTAATAAATTCCTTCTAGTGAATTGATAGGAACGGGTAAGACTCTATTTTGTGGATATTGACATAAGAGATCAGTTTCATGGATACTTATAGTTGTTCGTTCCTCAATCATAAATAGGTTATAATAAAAAGGGAATTACTCTAATCATAGAGTAATGCATATTCGTGCTTGTAATACATTGGGTAAATAAATGAAACATTTAATTTAAATACTATATTATACATGAACAGAGATAGGCATCATGTTTAGTTGTAAGAATATGTAGAAAAGGATTCCCCAAATCTATTAAAATCAGAAGACACATGGCCTTATGAGTGATTATTGAATAACAACATAAGAAGGTCGCTATCATGATTGGGATTGGGATATCACCCTTCTGATCAACTTGCTGTCCAATCTAGAATTCTTATTAGCAATTTATATCATAATTTATCTCAAACTATTATGAGAAATTTGTACTATAGTATGAGTAGGTAAATTTATTACGACATCATAGATAAAAATTAATTGATGGATCAATATTCCACTCTCAGTATGCCAAATATTATATTTATATATAATGGAAATCAATATTTTTATGGCCTAGTTAGGGGTTTTAGTAATTGGAAATTAATATTGGGATAGATAAAAAACTAATTGGGGTGTATGAATTGTTCATCAAAAGTCCAATCATGGGTTCTTAATTTAGATCATACCATTAAATATTTAATTTTTTAGGGAAATATCATTATATTTATGAGAATTAGATTATATTTTTTATCCCCCCACCAATTTCATTAGCATTTTATATGATTCCCCAACTGAATCCATCATCAGAATAAATAACATGTTACCTCGATGAATGTTAATATCTAGTATCCCAATGAGTTTGTATATTAGATTTTGAAATTTATTGTATAGATATATTTTTTTTAAATTACATTAATGCATATATTTTTATGGTTTACCTTTAAAATTTAACCTTATCTTCCATTTCTGTGCTGAATTTATAATTATATGTTTCAAATATGAAAATATTTTTTTTTCAAAAAAATGTTACATTCAAAATCTGGTATATTTTACAAAAAATTTAAATATCCTTTTCATGAAAACATATATATTTATTATAATTTTTATAGATAATAATGTGTCAAATTTGTATTATGGAACATTGAATATGTGATGAATATGAGAAATGTGTTGATTTTTTCTGTAATATAAATTTTCAAAAATAGTGACATGATGTTCTACCCATGCCTAAAATATTAAAACATGAAGAAGTTGATAATAAGTGAGATAAAAGACCATTTAATTTTTTATGGTATTAATACATGTTAAAACTCATGGATCTGGCATAGTGAAACTGTCTATAATTTCAGACCTCTTGAGGATGATGCTTTTCAAGATGAAATGCATCATAAAATTGATGAAATTATTTAGGATATTGATGTCGAGGAGAATGAGAAACAATCGATAATGGAGCACTTATATAGTGACGATGGAAATCCATTGAATTGGGGTTGTATGGACTTTATGATTTTATCATTCGAGTTAATAATGATTAACATTAAGGTGAAACAATGATGGAGTGACAAGAGTTTTACTATATTGCTATAATTGTTGAAAGATATTCATCGTAATGAAAATGATCTTCCATATTCATATTATAGAGAGATGGAAATAATATTCCAATTGGGATCAGGGTACAAAAAATATATGCCTGCTCAAATTAAAGTTTTCTATAAAAGAATGATTACGAATTTCATTCAAAGTTTCCTAAATATGTGATGTCATGGTAAATGATGAAAGATAAATGGCAGGCTAGTTTAGAAGTTACAGAGAACCCTACAAAGGAATTTCAGTTTCATCCTATAATTCTTCATTTGAGATATTTATTTTCTAATTCACATGATGAAAAATAGTTAAGATAGAATGTTTAAGAGTGTATAAGTGATGAAATAATACATCATCTTGGTAATTGTACATAGTAGAAGAAAATTAATAACTAAATTCTAACATTCAGAAATGATGTTTTAAATCCCATACATGGATTTTTCATGGATGGAACTAATCCATATAAAAAAAATAGTAGAAGACATAGTTCATGCACTCTATTATTGGTGAATTAAAAATGAACACATAAATTTTTTATGAATAAAAATTATTTCATGTTGAGTTTAAGGATATGTGGACTAAAACATGGTTGAAATGAAATTGATGAGTTATTTTCACATTTAATTAATGATTTAGAACTATTATGGGATGCAGGTTTAAGGGTGTTCAATTCCAATAAAATGGAATATTTTTAACTAAATGAAATGATTATGTTCACAATAAATTAATTCCCTACATATGGAGATTTTTATAGATATAGTGTTAAGGGGAATAAACCTTGTCCAATTTGTGAACAACTTACAACATATTGTCAACTTCATCATGAGAGAAAAATAGTATACATGGGTGATCAAATGTTTTTACCAATGATTCACCCATGTATATGATTAATAAAAGGACCTCAATATCTCCAATGAATTTTATATTACTCCAAAACAATTATTCACTAATCAGTATTTTAAGAGGGTGAAAGACATTGATGTGACATTTAGAACGACAAAGAAATATGGTATTTATAAAAATATTTTCAAGAAATAGTCAGTATTTTTTTAAGCAGCCATATTTGAAATATCATGAGGTGAAACATAACATTAATTTCATGAACATAGAGAGTATTATCTATTAATGTTTTATTGGGAAATTGTTATATATTAAAGGAAAGACTAAATATGGGTTTATTGGAATATTGAATTTACTCATAATGGGAATAAATATGGAGTTAGCTCCCACTCTTAATGGATGGAAAACATTCTTACCACAAAATTTATCTAAATTATATAAGAGGGATAAAATTATCTTTTGTCAACATCTTCAGGATATAAATGTTCCATGAGAATATTCATTAAAGTTAAATTTTTCGGTGTCCTAAAAATATCCTACGTTGATATATATGAAATCTCATGACTTACCTATCATGTAGAAACAAATCATACCAGTTACATTATATGTAATATTACACACCCATACCATAATAGACATCATGAAGTAGTGTTATTATTATTTATATTATTAATAAGTGGATTGATTCGAATGATTTGAACACTTTTGGATATAAAACGGTTTCTATAACTTGTTTGTTGGAAATGTAATTTCCTCTATATTTTTTTATATCTATGTGTATTTAATTATTTATTTGGTGAGCGAAATAAATCTTTAAGGACAAGCATATCTACATTTGATCTATCCTTTTTATTTTTATATAAATATATTGAAGGTATATGTTAAGAATCCATATTGATGTGAAGAATCTATTATAGAGAATATGATTTCTAAGAAGGTGGTAGTGTTTTGTACAAGCTATCTGTCTATGGTGGGTCATATCGGTTTTCCTACATCTCACCATGACTGAGTAGATTATGTGGGGAAGGAGATTCATTTCTTGAAATTATAATAATTTTTTTATTTAATAGATAAATATGTTACAATTATACATCTCGAATAACAGAGAAGATGCTCAACCATATATAACATTTCTCATTAATGTGTTGAAGCAAAGTATCACAAAGAAGAAAAAATTTGTATTTTAAATGATCATGAAAATAAGATTAATGGTTTAAATATATCATGTATCATAAAAAAATGCATCAATATCATTGATAGAGATATTGGGTGGTCAAAATTTAAATTTTATGACATGGTATGAGTATGAAATTAACAAATATACTTTTCATTTGAATTATCTGGACAATATAAGTGAGGATTTGAATATTAGTGAGTTGATGTTTGTAGAAGAAATGTAATTTTTCTAGTGAAAAAAAATCTCAGAATCAACATCATATTATGGAGTCATTGATGAAATATGGGAGGATGATTACATTAATTTTTGACTTCCACTGTTTATTTGTAAATAATTTACCAGAAACAACATTTTCTGATATGATGAAATTTGAATGCTACTAGTTAATTTTAATATATTGTAATACATCTAAATATCGTTTTATTAAGGAAACTCTCGCAAAACAAATTTTCTATGTTCATGATCAATTCTATATGTAGTTGTATACTGTTTACAATGGAAAAATAGTATGTTGGTTTTGAAAAAAAAGACAAAGATACTGATTTATTCGAGATCCAACATCTATGGGATGATTAAAAAATAATATTGATGAGCATTTCATAGGCATGGTTCGTGAAAAACAGAATGATCATAAATAAAAAACTTGGGAAAACAATACTTTAGTACATTCCAACTATTACATGTAACATATGTTTAATTATGGTATACATTTTTAAATTTCAGAAGTCATATAATTTAATTTTATTTTCATTATTAAAAAACATATTATAGCTAATAAGATAATTTATTTTATATTATATTTTTTCCTACTTTTCAAGGATTATCCATATATAAAATATCCCTTGATTAATTTTATTGAAACCCAATTCTGTAAAAATTTATATTAAAAAACATAAATTATTATCTATTATTTAAAAATTTATTTTGTTATAAAAATAATTTATCACAATGGAAAATTTTTACTATATCATTTCAAATCTCAATAATATTATGTGGTTTTCTTTAATTTATATATTTTTAACACTCATTATAATATTGTAATTGTTTTAGTTAACTATAAAGAATATGAATAAAAACTTGTTACATTTTGTTTAATTTAAATTTTGTTTTCTAATTGTTAATCTTTTGTTTACATTTGTATGTAGTTCTTGTATTTTTATATTTTCTCACAAATAGAAGATACTTTTATTTGAAGGATAATGACATATCAATCCTATGATGCACAACATATTTCGAGATATTCTCATACTCATACCATTAAGGACAGACAAAAATGTGATCCAATTTATGAACCTCCACATAAGTCATTATATAAGAAATCTACTTCCATGGGGGTAAAAAAGGGTTCTAGGGTCGGTAAACATGACACCACACATTCACCAACATCATTAGATTCATGAAGACAGAAAAAAATGATACAAATAGAAATTAATGGTAATGATATTCCAAGTGGCCCAAATTCAAAAAAAAATCAAGACTTTTGTAACTTTAATGGGTAAAATAAATTTTATCATTTTGTTTTTTGATTGGTGAAGTGTTAAAAAAATAATTTTATAATAATTGTGGGAGAACATTTTGGTAATATTTTTTGTTATAATTTTACTTATCTTGAATTTTTTATAGTAATATATGTTTTCCCAATCCTATCTGATGACATAATATATACCTAATTCTATTGGAGATAAGAGGAAAATTATATAACTGGTTACTTGGATATGGAGGTGTTGTATATAATCCCCCACATAACTATTAATTTTTTGGAATAAACAACATGTATATCCATGTGATATATATCAATTACTAGATTATGATATATGGAATCAATTTATTGAGTGTATATAATAAGAAGAATTTTTTTGTGAGTAAATTGTTACCTGTTTATAAGTTTTCTTATATTAATGACCATGTTAAAGATTTTTTATTCATAGTTATATATTTAAATAAATCAATGAGAATTCATTAGAAGATTCAAGCTAGAAATAAATAACCTCATGCGCTATCTCGGGGAAGGTATATGTTATTGGAAGAACATATATTAGAAGAAAAAATAATAATATAAAACCTCAGTCATGAGGGATGGCAGATGTTTCCCCTTCTTCCCACCTCTCTAGACATGAAAAATGAAATAGGGCTCAGATGACCAAAAAAAGACAATATCTAATGGTAGATTAAGGTTTTATAGATAATAATATTGTGAGATAGTTATTTATTTATAAAAGCTAAATCAAATCATTAAATATTGTGATTCATTATAGATTTATTTAAATATTCTATATAAGATTTTCTTGTGTAGAAGAGTACACATGATGTCTTTATTGATGAGGGTAGAATGGAAATTTTAGCTATAGCATTGGGAATTGTTGAACATTATAGTCATGAATAAGGAAACCTAATAGGTTTATCTGTAAGAAAAGTGTTCCAACATTTATAAGATTTAGCAATGGATAATTTGTATAAAAAATAGAATCATTAGATTAATGAACGTGATGTATTCAAATGATGAGGGATGGTGTGATAAGGGTTCAGTACAATCAATGTTCTTAAAAATTCAAGTGTAGTTTTGGCCTACTGATTAGACTCTTATAACTCTTCCATTAAACCCCACTCCTCCTCCTTATTCTACATATACATCTCTACCTCCAGACCCCAATCTTTCTTATCCTACCCATAATCCCCATCCTCTATATAATCCCAGTTACTATGAGGTATATTATGATGATCATCATTATATTTTTCAATATGAGATGATATATTATAATAGTTATAAGAATATGTTGCTAATCTGATAGGTATTCCTTTACACTTGTAATGGGTTTACCTTTTTCATTGACTTTTTTCGGTAGAGTTTATATTTGGATGATTAATATAATTTTAAATTTCAAAACTTGTTGGATTTTTCATATTTATAATGGGTTTTTTCTAAACTTCCAGGATATTTCATGTCATGTATCAAGGTTACATGACATGTAATTGTAGTTGGGTAAAATCCATGAAATGTGGTTCAATATTTGATGGGTACACACCATAAATTTCCATTACACGATGTGTAGTATTTATTCAGATAATTTTTTAATGCTTAATGTAGGGTGTTTCAACAGTTACAAATCTCAAAAGTTTCATAATGTGAATATGAGTTACACATTGTGTAATACCCTTATTTTAATTTGTCATTACAGATTTGACATTTCATTAGCATTATAGAAGTTAAAACATTCACGACATGTAACAGGATTAAATGTCATGTAACGCACCAAAAATGGAATTAAAAGTGAGGAAGTGCATGGTTCTTTTATGATTTTATCCACATTGATTACCCTTATCTTGATATAAATCCTTAAACATGAAATTTTAGATCCTTCCAACCATTCTAGATCAATTCCATGGGTGATCAATCATATTTACATAGGCATGTGATATACAGGTAAAATTTATTCATCGTTATTTATCTTTATCTCCTTCTCCTCAAATTTTATTATAATATATCATTGGATAATTGATGGATTTATGGTCCATATTGAGGAATATCGCCTCTAGGATATTTTCTAAGGCCTTCCATGTAATATCACATGTAAATAAAGTATATGGAATATTCATATTTTTTTATTATTTTAATTTAATTATTTATTTTACTTTAAAGGGGATTCTATGTTCGATGGCGTACCTGATACACAACAACGGGTATCTTTGAAATTTTAATTGCATACACCGTTGAGTTATAATGAAAAATACAAATATTATATTATATTAAATGGTAGTAATGCCTAGCTATTTTATTAGTAGGAATGGACATAACTAACTACAAAATTATTATACATGTTTTTTTAAATGTTTTTATATTTATCCAATAAAATTTAAAGGCTAAACATGTGAATGAATCTAATTTTAAGAATAAATACTCAAATATTCATTAAAATGTCAATTTACCACTGTTTGATGGAGAACACTCCTTAAATATAGTTTTGGCCACTTTTATATGTACAGTTTTACAAAATAAAATTTTTCTTTGGAATCAAAACCATAAAATTTACCTTTGGAAATATTTTGGAATTTTTCTAATAAAATTTATTTTTTAATGAATAGTAAAAAATACTATATTTTAATTCAAATATAATTTTTAATATATTTTATTTATATGGTTAGATTATCTTTTTAATTGGTTTTAATGTTTAATTAGTTTATATTTTTACCATTTAATCTAATGGTGGCAACTCAAATTAATTTCACTTTGAAATTGGACATAAACAAGTGTCTATATTTTGATAGATATTGTTTCTTAAAAATAATCTATTTGTTTTGACAATGAGAATTATTTTTAAATTAATTAATGAAACTTATATGTTTTGAATTTTGTGAAATAGACATCATATTTTAATTCATAATATAAAATATATCTTAGGCAGAATTTTTTGTATTTTTCTGAAAAACTTCAATTTTTTATTAATAGTGAAACCACTTAATAGTAGTTAAAAAATGACTTTTTCATTTGAATGAAATTTTACCGCTTCCGTGAATTTAATTTCGAAAATCTAACAGACATGGTTGTTATTAGTTACTAAATGCTGGTTCAATAAGATGAAAATAATTTTTATGTGAATTGTATGTTTTGACTTTTATTTACCGTGGTTAAATGTAAATAGGGTAATTCAAGGTAAAAAGAATATTATAATAAAACAAAATTTCCTTAACACATGTCCTAACCTTATTGAATGAGTCATGGATGACCATGTGCATCCCTAGGTAGATTTTGGGACCCCATGGAGCCACTTGAGAGTGATAATGACACTTTATTTTAATTAACTTAACGTAAAGACAAAAATTACCTAAACAAATATCTTTTAGTAAATTAATTTTTACATTGGGTTATATAAGTTATATTTTTGATTATAAATATTCATTGTAAAGCTATTATGATATCCTATAACTGGGTATGTTTCTTTATTATTTTTAGACCTCAAATAAAGAAAATTATTTATGACGCAAAAATGATGCAGTGTTTACATCATTAATAGGTCATTAAAATAAATAAGATTGTAAATATTAAAATAACATCTAATACCTGTCCAATTCTTATTGGATGAATTTATTTATACCTTGAGTCATATTATATTCAATTTTAATGAGTTTTTTACCTTTAAAAACCGAAAATCATAATATAATAAAATAATATTTTCACACTTTCCTAAAGAACCCCTCCTCCCCCTTATAGAAATCCCTCATTTCTAACTCATTCCTCACACCTCTAGAGCCCCTTGGCTCATCCATCCCCAGACCAAATAATCTCTAAAGGTCCTTCTTCTCGTCCTTGAAGCCTTACTTTAGGCACAAGGCACTTCAAGAAGTCCTTTTGTATCAAACCAAAGGGAATTACCCAAAATAAAGATAACAATTTGTCTTAACTTATTTTAATTTATTTTACATCTACAACCCATAAACACTTTTCATTCCATATTTTGATAACAACAATAGTATCCTCAATATAATTTTATTTTTTTATGAGAATAATTAGAACTACACTTACACATACCTTCATCTAATGGGTAAAAGACATATTGTTTATGTGGACGGAAAACTAACGCCTCACGAAACGAAGATTCTTCAATTATCTCCTACCACCTCATATGGTGGCCATTATGATGACACTATATTTATATATGATATATATTATGTTTATTATTTCTTTATTCTTATAAATTTTTAATTTATATCATACCTTTATCTTTTCCATTATGAGTAAACGCAATAATTTCACTTGGGGATGAGTGGACTACTGCCCACTCAATGTGACATGTCTCGTTCATACCATATGTGGGACATATAAAGGATAGGGTTATTGAAATTATATAGGATATTATACGTGAATTATAATAATACTATTTATTATTGTTTTTTCATTCAATTAAAATACTAAATAGAAATGAAAGTATAGTTCATGCGTACGTATTACTTACCGTCTCAATGAACGATGCATTCCATTTTTTATCTATAAATGTTATATACTATTATAAATACATATATATACTTGATATATATGATATATATGATATCTAAATCATGAATATAATTCTGGATATAATGCACCCATGACCACATGGACAACATGTAATTATAAGGGGTTCATTTTTTACTCAAGTACCAAATATCAACAAAATGACCATTATTAACATAAATTATTACATATGGTTCATAAAATAGTAATAAGTGATATAAAAGGAATAATAAAATTGAAAATGGTATCTCAATCAATTATAAATTATCGTATGTTTATTATTCAGGATGAAAAAGGAACTAACAAGTCATGTCGGACACGAGGTAAGGGGTGTCTTATCTCACTTTCAATTCCGTGAGATTTCCACTGTTCGCCACTAATTTATTGCATGTGGTGTATTGTGTACTTCAATTTGATATATATTATCATTAACATATTTATATTCATGTTATTCTTTGAATAATTTGGTGGTTGTTACCATTTGTTCATACAACTCGATTTATTACAACGTGGTAAGGGATTTTCATCTCACATTTTATTCCCTAGAGATTAATGCTATATTTGCCACTTTTTTCATTTGTGTGGTGTATGTTCTTCCCATGAGTGTATTAATTTTGTATTATACATAAATTTATGGGTATTTACATCTTCATTTTATTATCCTTCTCCAAAGGTATTATGTTTTTTAAGTTTCAATTCGGTAGGGGAAACATTAAACCCAATTCCCATTCCTTGGGTTAATCTTCTAATTCTTAATTATGTCATACTATGATTATGTGTGGAATCACTATTTGTTAATTATGTTGTAATTTCCACTCCTCTTTGTGTGGATATACTTCTTATACACATAATAACTCCATTGATAAATTCTAAAGTCATCTATAAGAACATGATAAGATTAATTTTAACACAATTTCCATTCATTGAGTTGAACATCCATGTCATGGGTTTTGTCTTCAAAAGAACATGTGTGAATTTACTATGATCGATTTACACTAAATATCCAATCATATTGATTGAATTTATATTTGTCACGTATTATTATGTAATTTATTTATCCCCAATCTAAGGATACAGTTTTTATAATGGATTTCGACTAAATTTACATTTCATTGAGACATCATTATCATTATGAACCGATTCACATTTATACGGTGTATATAATGTCCATTAGCACATTATATCACGAATCCCTCTATTCTTAGGATTTAATAAAGTTATGATTCAATGTTATCCCTCAATTATTTATATTCATGAGTCTCTCATTTTTTTAAAAACTCTTTTACTAAAATATCATTTTAAATTTTTTAAAGATTTATTCTTCTAAATCATTATCATTAATGACCATGTTTTCAAAATGGTTTTATGGATTTATTTATGTGAAAATTAAAGTTTTCAAATGATAATTTATTAAAAGTTTCAATGTGGTATGGGACACTTTTATTACAAAATCTCATTATTAAATGTTTTAAATGGTTTTGAAAATGATTTGATAAAGAATTGATTATGTAAATATATTGAAATGATATATAATGATTGCAATGTGGAAATGTTATCATCCCTTCATGATTGTTTTATTTGTTATGAATATGTCATGGTTATTGGGTATTGTTTACTTATACAGGTGGTTCCATGATAAACCTACGGCGGGTGAGCCTGAGATAGCTCTCCAATGCATTGGGTAAAGTGATGGATGTAAAAGTTAATGTTTCTCCTAAGATATTTAGGTAATATATTGTGATGGGTATTCTAAATGTGACTCCATATGTAGCTAATATATCAACAATGTAAGTATATTATGAATTCCATAAGTTACCTTTATGATTTAGGATTTGTGTGTGTTATTAAAAAATATTATGGTTTCGTAAGGTATGTTATGATTGAAAAGTATGGTTTCATTGATTTGTATTTAATAATGGGATAATGTTTTCCAGAAATATTTTATAACCCTTTCTGAGATTTCTATTCTCATATCATGTTTTTGAAATGTTTCCCCGAGGATTTAATGACGAAAAGGGTCAAGGATGGGATCAAGGAAAAGTCATTCTCTCTAAAACATGGAACTAGACATGATTCTTTTTAAGAGTTTTTATTCTATGTAAAAAATGTATACTGAGTAGTAGTGTCTACATGGAATTTTTAATTTGATATGTAGTAGTAATGGCCTAATTGTCTAAAACTCTAAACCTCAAAAGATCCTCAATGTGAATTCATGACATAATTAATGTTTATTTAATTATTAAGGCTAGGTCCATATAGTTGGTATCATAGGTCGGTTTAGATAAATTTATAAGTTAGGGTGTTATTTAATCATATGGGACATAACCATAATGGTTAGCATATTGTAAAGAGTCATAATTTTTGTAGATAAATTGAATGTGTTTCATAATACATGAAAATGTATGTTTTAGTGTTTTCTATCCTCATAAGATAATATATGATTATTTTACTAATATACACACACTTACTATTGGTTTTAGTCAATGGTTAGATCTAGCAGGCATCAAAGTAACAATGGATGTGAAGAAAACTATGACAGTTTTCTGAATGAGCAATTTAATGAAATGGGATCTGTAATGAGAAATCATGGGGTTATTCTCAACCAACTATCTAGAGTCATTATTGACCACCTGAACATTGGTGATTTTTATAAGGAATAGTATATATGAGAAAAAAATTCCCATGGATGTTTCAATAATAATAATAAAGGTAAGTATATTAAAAAACCTATGTGTCAAGAATGTGGACAGAAAAACATATGAAAACGTTTCAAAGTGATGGGAATATTATATAGATGTGGAAATGAAGTTCATAAAGCAATAACATGCCACGAAAAAAAGAAAGCATCTAGTTGATTCTAGTAAAGGGAAAGAACTTCTTTTTGAGGGATCAATTGAATGTTTCAATTGTGCTGTGCATGGTCATTATACAAATAGTGGTGCTATGAAGAAGTTTTAGGAATGGAATCATTAGGATGGTACAAATATATGTTTACCAATACCTAATGTCATTCCGATTGAGGATGAAAAACCTGACATTGGACAATGAATGTTATAGATTTTTTATTAACATATGTTTTTATATTATTGAATCTTATGATATAATTCGTGATTTTTTTGTAAGAAAATGTATTTTAGAATAATTTGGAAAAGAATGGTCAATAGATAATGAAGAAAGTTGAATGAGTTAGAAGTCAACATGTAAGTGATTCAAGAGTTATGGTATATTTTATGATGATGAAATGCTTATTAGTATAAAAGATTCTTTGATGATGGGATTACATTGGAAGACTATTTATAGTATTCATAACCCTAATGTTTTATATATGAAAATTTTATTCAAGGAAGAATTATCTATTCATCGGATGAGTAATTGTGGAATTATATTTTGGAATAATCTATTTTTTTATTATGGATATATGGTGATTTGGGTTATTTATGGAAATGATTAACCTATCAAAGAGAATGTGTGATTAGGTTAATTACACTTCAGAATTAGACTTTAAGAGTAGTCGATGTTTTTAGAGATAATTTTTAATATTTAATATAGAAGCCGGTGATAAAATCCTTCTAGGTATTGGGTTTCAATATTACATTGGATTATTTTAAATAATTTTAAGGTAAATTGTATATTGAATGGTCTTTCTTGAACTTTGGGTACTTTTGGTTTAATTTTGCAGATTAAGAATAGTACATCTTTTTATAAATGATTATACTTTTTGGGATTATCTGATCACGTACAATCCAATTTTGGTTTTGGTTAATGTACAATGATATGGGAAATATATGGTTCATATTTTGTGGATCATGTTATTCTCTATAAGTTGATTATATCACTTTCAATGTGAACAAGTCATCCTTATTACTTATCAATTGGAGAAAATTTGAGATTTTGGTATAATTATATTAATGGGTAGAATTCTACATAATGAGTAAGTATATTTCCTTATGTTATTAATGTATTTATTAATAAAATTCTTCAACTCGATTAAAAGGATCTTGATGTAAAAATGTTATAACATATCTTTTATGATCATACTTTTACCCAATGTGAATTCTTGACATAATTCATGATTATGTATTTTTTGAGGCCGGGTCTATATAGTTGGTATCATAGGTCGGTTTAGATATCTTTAGAGGTTAGGTTGTTATTTAATCAGAAGTGACATAACCATAATGGTTAGCATATTGGAAAGAGTCATAGTTTTTTAGATAAATTGAATGAGATTAATATTAAATGTAAAATTATGTGTTAGTGTTTACTATCCTGATAATATAATATATAATGATTTTACTGATATTTTCATAATTCCATTTTGTTTTAGTCAATGGCTGGTTCTAGTAGGAATCAATGTAAAAATGGAAGTTAAGAAAACTGTGAAGATTTTCTGAATGAGAAATATAATGAAATGGGGGCTGGCATGAGAACTATTGGGTTTATTCTCTACCAACTTTCTGGAGTCATGATTGACCACCTGAAACTTGGTTATTTTTATAAGGAATCATATAAGATAGAAACAAATATGCATGGAAGTTCAGGTAATAATCATAAAGGTAAGTATATTAAAAAACCTATGTGAAATGAAACACATATGAAAATGTTTCAAAGGGACGAGAAGATGTTATAGATGTGGAAGTTAAGGTCATAAAGCAGGAAACTTTCATGAAAAAAGGATGCATCTAGTTGACTTTAGTAAAGTGAAAGAAGTTCTTTCTGAGGGATCAATTGAATGTATTAATTGTGGTGTGCATGGTCATTATAGAAACTATTATCTTTTGACGAATTTTCAGGAATGGGATCACCATGATCGTACAAATATATGTTTACCAATACCTAATGTCATTCTGATTGAGGATGAATAAACTAACAATGAAAAATGAATCGTATAGATTATTTCTTAACATATGTTTTCATATTATTGAATCTTAGGATATGATTCAGGATATTGTTTGTAGGAAAGTAGTATTTTAGAATACGTTTGAAATGAAGGGTTAATGGATTATGAAGAACATTTAATGAGTAAGAAGTCAACATGTAAGAGATTCATGAGTTATGGTATATTTTAAGATGATGAAATGCTTAAAAGTATTAAGGATCGTTTGATGATGTAATTACATTGGAAGACTTTTTATAGAATTTGTAACCCTCATGTTCGATATATGAAAATGTTATTCAAGGAATAATTATCTTTTCTTCTGATGAGTAACGGTGGAATTTTATTTTGGAAGAATCCATGTTTTTATTATGGACCTATGGTGATTTGGGGTATTTATGGAAGTGATTACTGTATCATAGAGGATATGTGATTAGGTTAATTACACTTCAAAATGAGACTTTAAGAGTAGTCAATGTTTTGAAGATAAATGTTAATACTTACTGTGGAAGACTATGTGATCAAATCCTTCTAGGTTTTGGGTTTTAATCTTATATTGGATTATTTGGAATAATTTTAAGGACAATTCTATATTGAATGGTCTTTCTTGAACTTTCGGTACTTTTGGTTGAATTTTGGAGATTAAGAATAGTACTTCTTTTTATAAAGAATTATACTCTTGGGGATTATCTTATCACGTACAAACCTATTTTGTTTTTGGATAATGTATAAAGATAGGGGAAATATATGGTTAATATTTCGCGGATCATGTTATTCTCTAGAAGTTTATTATAGTGTTTTCAATGTCAACAAGTCATCTGAAATACTTACAATTTGGGGAAAAGATTAGTTTGTGGTAGAATTTCATTTAAGTATGACACTCTCCATGATGAGTAAGTATATTTCATTATGATATTATTATAGTTATTAATATAATTATTCAACTTTCTGAAAATTATCTTGATGTGAAAATGTTATAATATCTTTTTTATGACCAGAATTTTACCCAACCAAAAATTTGTGTTAGTGTGGTGGGTAACTTTCTATGATCCAGTTTCCTATCACTGTCATTTAATCTGTGAGAGTTAGTTTCACTTACATATCCATGTTTTCTTGGAATACTTGTATATTTTGTCTTGGATAACCTTTTTACTTACCTTCTACTATTTGAAAGCAATAGTTTTATTGACAGTTTTTACGATGTGGGGATTTCAATGATGTTTCCGTGCCCAATTTTAAAATTGCAAGGACGTAATTCTCAAAAGGGGGGAAGGATGTAACATCCCAAGTTAATAAAGAATATGGAATTTTCATATTTGTTTAATATTTTAAAATTATTGATTTATTTTAATTTAAATTGGATGCTATGTTCGATGGAGTACCTGATACACAACAATGGGTTTCTTTGAAATATTACGATGCACACAACGTTGAGTCATACTTAAAAATAATAATATTATATTATATTAAATGGTAGTTAACTCATATCCGTTGTATTGGTAGGAATGGATAGAACTAACTACAATATGAATATACATGTTTGTTAAATGTTTTTACATTTTTCCAAAAAAAATATAGAGGCTTAAAATGTGAATGAATCTAATTTTAAGCATAAATATTCTAATATTATTTAAAAGGTCAATTTACCAACTTTTGATGGTGAACCCCCCTTAAATATAGTTTTGGTCACTTTTATATGTTCTATTTTACAGGATATAATTCTTATTTAGAATCAAAACATTATAATTTACCATGGATAAAATTTTGGTATTAAGCTGCTAAAATTCATTATTAATCAATTGTGAAAATTACTGTATTTTAATTCCAATTTTATTTTTAATCTAATTAATTAATATTGGTATATTATTATTTTAATTGATTTTAAAGTTTAATTATAATATATTTTTACAATTTAATCTAATTTTGGTCATTGGAATTAATTTAATTTTGATATTGGACATAAACAAGTGTTAATCTTGTGATAGATATTGTTTCTTAAAAACAGACTATTTGTTTTGACAATAGAAATTAATTTTAAATTAATTAATGAATCTTATAGGTTTCAAATTTTGTAAAATAGAAATCATTTTTAAAATCAGAATAATAAATATATCTTAGGATAGATTCTTGGAATTTTTCTGAAAACAACAATTTTTTGATGAATAGTGAAACCACTTAGTAGTAGTTAAAAAAACTGACTTGTACATTTAATTTTTTTTACCAATTCTGTTAATTAAATTTTGAAAATATAACATACATGGTTGTTATTATTATGGAAAATGTGGTTCAATAAGAATAAAACAATTTATGGTGAATAGTAACTTTTGACCTTTATTTACCGCGGTTAAAGGTAAATAGGGTTATTTAAGATAAAAAAATTATTATAAAAATAAAAAATAACCTAGAAGTTTTTATAACCATATTGGATGAGTAATGGCCTACAATGGTAATCCTTGGGCTGATTTTGGGACCCCATGGAGCCACATGGGATTTATAATTAATTTTTATTTTAATTAAGTTAAAGTAAAGACATAAATAACATAAACAAATATCTTTAAGTAAATTAATTTTCACATGGGGTTATATAAGTTATCTTTTGGACTATAAATATTTATTGTAATGATTAAAATATTTCATTCATCATGGTACTTCTTTTATAATTTTAGAAATCAAATAAATAAAATTATTTATGACACAAAAATGATGCAGTGTTTACCTCATTAATAAATCATATAAATACATAAGATTATAAATATTAAAATATCAACCAAAACCTGTCCAATTATTATTGGATGAATTTATTTCGACCATGAGTCATCTTATCTCTGACTTTAATGAGTTTTAGAGCTTATGAAACCGAAAATCGTTATATAATAAAATAATATTTTCACACTTTCCTAAAGAACCTCTTCTCCCCCTTATAAAAAGCCAACACTTCTAACCCATTACGCACACCTCTAAAGCCCCTTGGCTCATCTAAAACCTTCCAAAAGAAGCTTTCAAGATCCCTCTTCCCCTCCTAGAATCCTAACCTTAGGTAGAAGGCACTTAATGAAGTCCTTTTGGGTTAAACCAAAGGGAGATGCCCAAATTAAAGGTAATAGTTTCTCTTAACTTATTTTCTTTTATTTTACTTCTACACCCCATAAACTCTTTTTATTACTTTCTTTTATAACAAAACCAGTATCCTCAATATTATATTTTGTTGTTATGATAAGTATTCTAACTACACTTAAACACACCTCCATCTAATGGGTAAAGAACATATTGTTTCTATGGATGACAAACTAATGCCACATGAAATGATTATTGTTCAATAATATCATACAACCTCATATGGTGGACATTATGATGAAACTATATTTATATATGATATATATTATGTTTATTATTTCTTTATACTTCTGTATTTTTAATTTATAGCATTCCATTATTGTTTCCATTATGAGTAAACGTGATACTTTCATTTGAGGAAGTGAGGACTACCGCCCCCTCAATGTGATATGACTTGTTCATACCATACGTGGGACATATAAAGGATGATTTTTTTTCAAATTATATATGATATTATACTGGAATTATAATATAACTATGTATCATTATGTTTTCATTCAATTAAAATATGAAATAGAAATGAAAGTAGCGTTCATGCATAGGTATGGATTACCGTCTCCATGAACGGTGCATTTCATTACTTATCTCCAAATGGTATGTACTGTCATAAATACATATATATATTGGATATATAGGATATATATGATATCTAAATCATCAATATCTTTCTGGATATGATGGTCTCTTGACCACATGTACAACTTGTAATTATAAGGTGTTCATTGTTTACTCAAGTACCAAATATCGACAAAACAACCATTATTAACTTAAATGATTAAATATCTTCTATAACATGGTAATAAATAATAAAAACGAATAATAAAATAGAAAAAGTGTTATTAATCAGTTATTAATTAACTTAAGTTTATTATTCATGGTGAACAAGGAACAAACCAGTCATGTTGAACTCGACGTAAGGGGGTTCCTTATCTCACTTTTAATTCCGTTAGATTTCCATTGTTCGCCACTAATTTATTTCATGTGGTGTATTGTGTACTTATAATTGATATATATTATCATTATAATATTTATATTCATTTTATTCTATGAATAATTTTGTGGTTGTTAATTTTTGGTCATACGACTTGATTTATTACAACATTGTAAGGGATTTTCATCTCACTTTCTATTCCCGTTACATTAATGCTATATTTTCCACTATTTCCTTTTGTGTGGTGTATGAACTGACCATGAGTGTATTAATTGTGTAATATACTTAAATTTATAGGAATTTAAATCTTCATTTTATGATCCTTCTTTGATGGGTTTTCTGTTTCGTAAGTTACCAAATCGGTAAGGAAACCTTTTGACCCAATTTCCATTCCGTGGGTTAATCTTTGAATTCTTAATTATGTCATGCTATGATTATGTGTGGAATCACTATTTATTTATTTATTTTTTAATTTCCACTCCCCTTTGTGTGGATATAATTTTTATAAACATATTCACTCCATTGATAAATTCTCAGGTTATCACTATGAACTTGGTAAGAGTAATTTTAACTCAATTTCCATTCATTGTGTTAAACATCTAAGTCATTGGTTTTGTATTAAAATGAACATGTGTGAATTTCCATTGATTTATTTACACTAAATATACATTCATATTGAGTGTATTTATATTTGTCATATATTATTATTCTATTGATTTATCATTAATCTATGGATAGAGTTTTTATAAGGGATTATGTCTCAATTTACATTTCATTGAGACGTTATTGTCATTATGAACCAATTCACTTTTATACGATGTATATACTGTCCTTTGGCATATTATATCATGAATCCATTTATTTACATGGTATTATAAATTTATAATTCAATTTTATTCCCCAATTATTAGTATTATGGAGTCTCTCATTTTGTTAAAAACTCTTTAACTAAAATTCGTTTTAAATGTTTTAAGGATTTATTCTTCTAAATATTTATCATTAATGTCCATGTTTTCAAAATAGTTTTGAGGATTTATTTATATAAACATTAATGTTTTCAAATTATAATTTATTTAAAATTTTCAAAGTGTTATGGGACACTATGATTTCAAAATCACATTATTAAATGTTTTAAATGGTTTTGAAAATGGTTTGATATAGTATTCATTATGTCAATATCTTGAAATGATATATTGTAATTATAATGTGGAAATGTTATCATCCCTTTATTCTTGTTTTATGTGTTATGAATATGTTATGTTTATTGTTCATTATTTATGTATACGGTTGGTTTCGTGATAAACCTCGGGAGGGTGAGCCCGATATAGCTCTCCATTACATTGGGTAACATGATGGAGGTAAACGTTAATGATTCTCCTAATAGATTTAGGGAATATACTCTCATGGGTATTCCAAATGCAAGTCCCTATATAGCAGTGTTAGCTACAATGTAATTATATTATGAATGCAATATGTTACCTTTGTGAGTTATGATTGGTGTTAGTTATTTATAAATCTTAGGATTTTTTAATGTATGTTATGATTGAAAATTATGGTTTCATTGATTTGTATTTAGTGATGGGATAATGCTTTCCTTCATTGTTTTATTACACTTATTGAGCATTTTATACCCATACCATGTTTTTGAAATGTATTCCATAGGACTTAAAGATTAATAGGGTCAATTATGGGATCAAGGAAAAGACATGGTGTCTAAAACATTGGACGTGACATGTTTATTTTTAAGAGTTTTTATTTTATGAAAAAAAATGGATACTGAGTATTAGTGTCTACATGTAATTTTTTAGTTTATATGTACTACTTATGGCCTAATTCTCTAAAACCCTAAACCTAATAATATCCTCAATGTGAATTCTAGAAAAAATTATACTCATTTTTTTGTGATCACTTATACAGTGTGGAGTCGTATAGTTGGAAATATTATCGTATCTTTTATAAGATGACAATATTGCACAATTTTTTATTTATAATCGAGATAAAAATGTATGACAGTGTTGTAAAACTAATTTAAATAACACTTCTATATTAAAAAAACTATTATATGTAACTATTTTATATAAGACATTGTTTTAGAAATATTTCATCATTTGTAATTCAATTTTTATAATGTATTTGATTCCATCATTTGAACTGTATAGTGTGATTTTTTTAAATGTGATTTTAAATTTAAAATTTTTTTTGTTTTGAAAATTGAAATCCTTTATTTTGAAAATATATATCTACAATCTATTATGGAATCCATGGTGGTGTCCTACAGGGCTTAGGCTCACACACTAATTTTACCTTTAAGTGTTTTTAAGTATTTCTCCTTTTAGGATTGAGAAAAGGGAAGAGATCACTTAGAGGTGGATCCAACTATTGAGCTTTAGTGTTGGTGAGTTTTGTCCTTACAGACATTTTAGATGTTGTGAATTTTTTTGTACCTTATTTTTAGAACATTGGGCTTTTTATGCCTCCCTTTATTTTTTTACATTACTCTAAGTGGAGTTTCCTTGTTTCTCATATTGTATTGTTTCATTTTCTTCCACTAATTTTGGTGGAAATATCATTCCTGTACGCATGGTGTACGATTCCATGTGATAGTCATCAACCCTTGGGGATTAGAAACACCCTTTATGAAATGTGAGGGATGGTTCTGTTATTAGGTTACCAGGGTACTAGGGCTAGTTAGTAACATCAGTGATACCATTCATCATCAGAAGATTGAGAATGAGCATCATAGGTTCATTATGCATTATATTATATGTAGATAAAAAATTACAATGTCCTAAAGATGATGTCAGTATAGTTGGACAATGTATTGTTCATTTTTTATTTTTTCCATCTAGTCAACTTTGACGTATTTTTATAGGGGAATGCATATATGTTATATTTTATTTCATTTTTCAATATTTTGTTTTCTCATTTTAATGTTTTTATATTTATCTAATTTTTTAAATGAATACATTAAATCTATATAAATACTATCTATAAAAAACAATTCATAGTGTTATGAAATCAGATATAGATTATACTGTTCTTGTTACATTGTCATTATACAAAAATTTATTATTAAGAGTTTTTGAGATTAAAAAGAATGATATAGTTTTTATTTGGGAATGACTGTGGGGATTTTGAAAACTGATATCAGGGAGCTGGTAGCTTGAGATCAATTTGGAAGTAATACGATGAAAATTATTCCATGTAATTCGATTAAATTTTTTTTTCATTATAATATTTTATTGAAAAAATTATAACTATGTTTCATTTTAATTAGGAAGCATTGTAAAATTTTTAAAGAACATGACAGGAAGGATGTATATGGATTTATGGGACAATATTTTTTTTCTCCTATATCCTAAAAAATGACTGATGTTGAAAGAAGATTTTGTCTACGTGAATAATTCATGAATAATTTCATCACTCAATGGTGGATGTTTCCCTATCATGAAGTGTATAAAACATTTTTTCTCAAAAAGTTTTATATATAACATAACTTATTCACAAAACATATTATATTCTATTTTATATCAGTGGTAATAGATTGTTTGTTGTTTTTTTCAATGAGTGTAACACCATGATATTTTAGGAATTATTTTGTTTCAAATTAATTTATCTTCTTAAAATTTCACATTTCATGTAACACTATAAATAGATCAATATACATACATATATATATTAAAATTATTTAAAATATTTATATCCTACAACACCAAGTTAGATTTCACTAAATGAATTACCAACTTGGCTTGCACTACATTCATTACAGACTTGGCTTGTGCTACACACAACACCGACATGGCGTACATTACACACAACACCGATGTTTCTATGATACACCATTTTATTATTATAATTATTTAATCGAGTTAATTATAACATAGTCATTAAGAAAAATAAAATGAAAAGTTATTAATACATATAAAATAATTTTTTTAATGGTTATATATAAATAAGTCATATTTTTTATGAATGATATAATTTTTTGTTATGACTTTATAT
This sequence comes from Viscum album, assembly GCA_963277665.1. NCBI lineage: Eukaryota > Viridiplantae > Streptophyta > Magnoliopsida > Santalales > Viscaceae > Viscum > Viscum album. The sequence goes on from OY728136.1 coordinate 1,186,505,073, forward strand.
GATTAAAATTAATATTTTCTCAAATGAAATTAATTTAATGTCCTTCTATGAAAAATAATAAAAATATTTTTTTAATAATTTATAGGTACAATATGATAGAATAAAAATCATGTTTTTAATTTATACTGTTGAAATTAATCTACGGTGAATTTTTTGGTTTTTTCTAAGAAACATCGATTTTTTATGAATATTGAAAAATTAATCTTTTTAGTGTATAACTGGCATTTTGTTAAATTAATTACTAATGTAAACTAATAATAAAAAAAATTCTAAGGTAAAATTATATTAATATTACATATATAAAAACAATTTAGGTTATTAGATTCAATTTCACTTTAATATTGATTATTAAAACTTTCTAAACAACTGAACTTCGTTCTGCTTCAAAAACAAGATATATGATCCCATCTGTGGGATTCACATTAATCTTAATTTTCTATTTAATATGAATTTAATTTATAAAATCCAACATACACCATTTTATTTAGTACAATATTTATATTCTAATATTACCATGTTATCTTTTTACCAAAATGCTTTGTAAAAATGATTAAAATTAATCATAAATATTCAGGCCATATTAAGATTAATTAGGGTTAAAGCCTTAATGTTATGGGACCAAATAACAGTTACAATTTCCACACACCAATTAAATGTCCGTATTTAAGGCATAAACATTCCATTATTGAGTTTCGTTGATTTGGTACATGTTTTGTTAATTATAACATGTGTACACTTAACATGATACAAAAAATACTAATTGAGAACTTTTTCTTCCCTATAAAATTCCACCACCACTCACACATCATCACACATATAAAACCACATAAAATTATCCAATCCATACGAAACTCACATTCCAAAATACCTATATTCCTCTTTAATGTCTCTTTTGGGCAGAAATCAATCCATGGAAGCCCTCTGTGAAAAATCAAATGGATTTACACGATTAAGAGGTAACACCTTCTCTAGAGATTATTTCATTCAATTTCATTATCAACCCAACCACATTATTTTTTTAAATTATTTTATAAAAAAACTAGTATCATAAATATCATAGGTTTTTCCCTGATAATTGTTTCAAATTAAACTTACACAGACCTCCATCTAATGGGTAATGAACATAATGAATCTTTGTGTGCCAAACTACTGCCTCATGAATTTATGATTGTTCATTTTTCCATTACCACCTGTCATGGTGATGTTTTAATGGAAAAACTATTTATATATTATATATATCATATTTATCATATATTTATTCTTCATTATATTTATATTTAAAACATTCATTTATTCCTTTCATCTTATATAAATGTGATAATTTTTCATGAGGAAGTGTAGACTACTACCATTGAAAGCGATATGATTAATTCATACATTACACGAATTGTATTAATATAGGTTTTAGTGAATATGTATGATATATATGATATTATAAATTTATTTTATCAATTTTATATACATACTTATATGTATTTCACTTTTATTCTCTCAATAATACAATTAAATAAAAATAGCGTTCATGAGAACGTACAGCCTACCATCTCCATGAATAGTGCATTCCATTTCATAATTATATATTCTATAGATTAATTTAATAAATATATATATATATGATATTTATATCATGGTTTACTTTCTAGTTTCATGATTTAAGTATAACGACCAATAATATAACAAATTAAGACACAAATGAAAAAAAATTAATATTAACCAATGTGAAACCATAATATAGGATGGTAAACAAGAAAGTAATATAATGAAATAATAAAACCATTTATGGTATTATATATAATAATATAATTCATTAAAATATTTATAATAAATTTATATTTATTATATAGGTGGTTTGAATTTATACGATGAGAGTCAATACACAAGTTATATGGAATTTTTCTCCTTTATTTCGATGAGATACATGCTTCATTCACCACCCATTCATTTTATATGGTTTATATGGTGTTTATACATCACATTGATGAAATAAATGATTTATTATATCTAAATTTATGGGTATTTACTTATCCATTCTATGACCATTGTTTCATGGTGTTTATGTTTCAAAAGTTAACAAATTGGTGAAAAAGTTTTTTCTAAATTTTCTATCATGGAATGTCATGTTTTTTATACAAAAAAAATTATATTTTGAAGATTGTATAAATCCATTTGAAATTTTCTATCATGATTTTAATTATTTTCCTGATGTATTAGTTTTCAATAAATTTTTGTTTAATATATGGATAGTATGATCTCAAGTTACCATGTTGTGAGAGTTCATTGAAGAAATATCATTGTGTTATGAGGTTTTTTATGTTTAGGATATCATTGATGAAATATTATGACCCATATCTCAAGAAAATTAATTATTTTTTTCTCATTTGGTTATTAATGAATTAATAATATATTGGTTCAGTTTCATCAAAAAAAATTACATAATATAGTTAATAAATTTTTCTATGAAATACTGACTATACGAACTTATTGATCAGAAATATATGTTTATGGAAAACAATATTTTCAAAAAATGGTTCCAAATAATATTTTACCATTATCCATTAAAATTTAAAATTAATTTTAACATTATTTATTTTAAAAATATCTTAAATGGAATCTAATTTTTTCATTCTAAACATAGCATTTTTCTGACATTTTTACTGTACAAAAGGATTGTTCTTCTTACCTCATACAACATGAATCTACATAACCTCTATCATTTAATTGCTTTTTCCTTTTCATTTTTAAAATGATAATCTTTATGAAAATTTATTTTAAAATATTTTTCTAGAAAAATAGTCTTCAAAACTTTTTCATGTTTTTTATAAGGTTTCAAGAAATATGGGTTTCAAACCATTTTGAATATTTATTAATTATTTTTTAAACTATTTTCAATGAAATTATTTTCAAAGTAGTTTCATGATTAATTTATATGTTTCCAATGTGTTTTTAAATAATGAATTTTTTAAAATATCTTGATGCTTATTTTATATGTTTTTAGGAAAAAGTCTTCCAAATGATTTCATGTATTCATTATATGTTTTAAAGTAATTTTCTTAAAACAAAATTTTCAAATGGTTTTATGTATTAAAAAGAATTTTTTATTAAATAACAGATATTTTCCTCAGAACTTGATTTAAATTTATTTCACACTTATTTTCCATCTACGATGACATCTTTTGATGTTACTCATGCCATTTTAAGACACGATCTAAAGGTTTCATTAATATTATTTCAATTTATGAGTAATTCTAAAGGTCATGGTCCTCATGAAACTAATTTCTCCTTCATGAGTTATATTCTATTTAAACCCTGTACCATTCATGGGTTATTTTTACAATGTAATCATTATGAAACCAATCATTTTACACAAGTTATGATAAGATTGCATGTTTATAATAGACATTTCATTTCATGGGTTATGATTTGATTATTTTTTTTCTTATTGAAAATGTATATATTACTTTATTATGAGAGGGGTGTGACCTATAGGTCCCTCCAACACAATGTGTAATAATTTATATATAATTTGATAGAACACGACGATATTTGTAATTATGAATTTTCTACAATAGAAATCATATTATATGATTATGTTCCTGCCTCAATTCCATGTTACATTCATAAGTTATATTTTAATTACTTAGGTTATTTAGCTCTTTATTATTAATGTCTTATTAAATTACCTGATTTATTCCATGATTCAAGTATATGATCTTTGATTTAAAGGGTATGATCTTCCATTTTCATGATCATGTTCTCAAACCCTTATGCTCATGATTATTTTTTACATGACTCTGTTGTTTTCCATTACTGAGAATTTTAGGTCACCCCTTTCTATGCTTCATTTCCCATGTTACTAAGATATGTATTATGTTTGATGTGTCTAAGAAAGGTGTTAGTCAAGAAGAACCTAGTGGGAAATATTTTAGCTCATTTAGGTACCTTTTTTTATGTTTCCATGTTTTGAAAGGCACTATATTAGTATAGTCTTCGAGCATCTGTTTGTGTAATTTTTTATGTATTCCTCCAAAGTAATGTAATGTTAATGTATTTAAATAATGGGACACTATTGTTGATATTGGATTAAAGGTGTAGTCAACATTTGGAAACTAGTTTGTGAAAACATTAGTGATATCTTTAGGTATATTTATAAGGTTATTTCTCGGGATGTATCCAAGTATATGTATAAAGATGAGAGAATGTTATGGAAATTTTCCAAAAATTTTGGTAAAGGATATAGTGACTGATTTCCAAGAAATAGATTCCTGAATGTATACTCTATGTGGTTGTATCTCTATAATATATGCTCTTATGGGTAAAAACTCTTACAAGTTTATCTGGGCCATGCTTGGGAGAATATGGTACACGAAAATGGGTCATGTTGTACACCTGGTTGGAATGTTCTGGGGGATATGCTTTAGAAATTAAAAATCTCATCATGAACCACCATGAAGGATTTATATATATGATGTCTATGAATAACATATAATAAAATTTTGTCTTCATATATTAATGAATTATGAGACATGATTTATAAATCCTGTAGGTAATTCTTCATTATTATGTGTCTTTCTTATATAATATGTGTTTCTCCACCTATGTTTTTTTGTTTTAGTCAATGGAGTGCCTTATAAGGAACATGGTTAACATTTAACGTTTTAGATGTCAAAATCATGGTAATTATGTGAATGGTTTTATCTAAGGGGAATTGTCAAAAGGAGAATATGGAATTTGGTGTACGTATTTGTTATACATATGAAGATAATGAGACCTTAGGTGATATGTGAACGGTATGTGATGTTCTTCCCGCATTGATTACATTAAGCAAAAAAATATTGATTAGATTTAGGTTTAGGAACCTTAATACATTATTCATATATAATATTCTAGGAATGAGGTATTATGGAATATGTTAATGAATCCTTTGTAATGGTTTAGGAATAATGTCAGATGAAAAAATTATTTGTGTTTTGTAATTCAATGATTAGGTTATATAAATCACGAATTGTATCATTTTTTCCAATATATGTTTTAATTTCGAATTGGAAATGAAATATTAAATGGTAATGAATACATATAGAACTGATATCATTGGAAGTATATATTTTTTATTAAGGGAGTGAAACCATTAATTAATTCCTAAAATATTCATAATGATCATTGTAAATTATATGTAGGCCATGAATAGGTATATTGGATGGTACATTTTACAATGGAATTGGTAATTGAAAAAGTGTTTTAGTTCATAAAGGATGATGTTTAAAACGTCATGGATTTAAATTATATATCCAATAATCATTGGTATAACAAAGCATTAATTTTTTTCGGAAGGACTTATTGTAATTTAACAATTGGGTGTTCATATGTTTGGTATTTAAAACCCAATAGCTACTTTGTGATATATGGCGGAATCAATGATATAGTGATTTCATGTATCTTTTTATAATGTTTTTTGATTTTAATCTTTCAGAAGTGTTACAAGGATATCCATTCATGAAATGTTGAAGTGAAAATTCAGAGGAAGTATTTATGAAATGATTTTCTATTGAAAAAATTGGTAAAAAGGATATGTAGTTATTAACCTTATTTCAAGGATTTTAATCTTATTTATCATTGGAAATTATATTAGTGTGGTTTTAGAAATAGAAATCATGTATTTCGAGTGAAAAATAATCATTTTCGGCAATGCTGTGGGTATTGAACCCATGGATGAGGGACTATAATGGTTTTACACTGACCAATAGCCAATATGATGTTGTGGATAATTTATAATTATTATTTATGAGTATTAAATTATGATAAAACAATAGAGTTAATTCATATTTTTATAGATTACTATATTAACCATGTTGATTATTAATAATAGTTATATATAAATACTTATGATTTTCATTCTGTTATGGGACTTAGGATCTGCTATAAATACATTTTATCACTTCATGCATCAAAGATAATTTCAGGATGTCAGTTACATGAAGTAATAGAAGAATTAGAAAATGATAAAGATGCAACTAAATAATTACATTTTGTTTATAGAAATATATCAAAAAAAATTTATTTCCTTATCTTCGTTTTCAATAATAGAATTAGTTCACATTATGATAATTATTTAATGAAAATGTTTTTTTTAATACCTTAATTTCTATTGAACTGATGGAATTATAAATCAACACATCTTTATGTCATGGAGGACATCAGCCTTTCATTAAGCATTCAATTGTTCTTTATTGATGAGCTAAATTTATCCTTTTAATTATTTACATGTCGCCTTGAGGTCAAATCTTAACTCCTTGCCTCTTTTATCCTACGAGGAAACCTAGTAATATTATAATTTGGGTAACTATTATGGTTCAAAAATTTTATTTTTAGGGGACGTTTTAGTATTAATTTTTATGATATGAGGTAATCTGAAAAAAATTTAATGTTTTAGACCATTGATATAATAAAATAATTCTGAGGGAAAAATTAATTTTGAGGTGCATAGAATGTAACACCTCGAGATTTTGTGAAATAATTTTTTAAAATTTTATTTATGTTTTCGATATTTTTTCATTTCCCATTACAGTAAAAATAGTTCTTTATATATATATATATATATATACTAAAACACGAGTTAAAAAATTCCTTTAATACAAAACTGACTTGGCTTGTGAGACATGCATTACCCACTTGGCTTGTGCTACACACAACATCGACATGTTGTACTTCAAACACAACACCAATGTTTCTATAGTACATCATTTTATTTTTATAATTATTTAATATACAGAATACTAATCTATCCATTAAACATATTAAAATGAATAGTGATAAATATTTTTTATAATTGTTTTATAGATTTAAAATTAATTATAATGAAATATATAATTTTTGGTAATGTCCTTTTATTTTTTTTAAAATTATTTTCTCAAATGTCCTCCTTTTAAATTAATTCTATGAAAAATAATAAATTTAATTATAGAAAAATTGAGAAATTTATTTTCATAAATAAAAAAATATTTTTGAATCTATATTGTATAAGTGATCCTATGGTGATTTATTTGGATATTTATGAGATACGTCAATTTTTGGATGAATAGTTAAAAATACTATATTTTAGTTAGAATCAACCATTTTTTATAACAAATTATTAATGATAAATGATATTATAATTATTTTCTATGGCCAAATTTTCATAATATTACATATATTAATACAAATTATGTCATTATTACCAATTTCACTTTAATAATGAATATTAAAACTTACTATAATTATGAATTTCTTTTTTACATTAATGACATATTATTTTTTCCTGTTTGCAATATAGCATTAATCAAAAAACTTCTGATTCTTTGAACTGAATTTCAAATATCTGACATACACCATTGTATTCAGTGTAATATATAGAGTCTAATAATACCATGTTAATTATTATGAAAAAATTTAGATAAAGTGATTAAAAATAATTATAGTGATTAAAATCAAATTAAGCTTAATTGGGGTCTAAACCATAAAATGTATGGCCAAAATGACCTATCAACTTGTCAAAAACCCATTTGATGTCTATATTTTGGCCATAATCCTTCCATTAATTTGTTTTTTTTAGTTATGAGTTACATTAGGTAATAACTTCTTGTACCCCATAAAAGTTTCTAAAAATACCAGGTGAGTAATTTCCTTCCCTATAAAATGATACAACCACCCTCACTTCCCCATACCTCTAAAAAATATTCAGTTCATAAAAGCCCTACGAAATACACTCCCCAACATCCCTCTCTTCCTCCATTAATAACTCTTTGGGAAAATGGAAATCCAAGGAACCCTTTTTCACAAACCAAAATGATTTACCTGATATAGATGTAACCCCTTATCTCAAGGTTCTTTATTTTACATTCACTCTCCATTCCATACTATTTTTTTAAATGATTTGATAATAAAAATAGTAACATAAAATTAAATTTATGATTTTTACACATGGTTCAATTTACACTTACACACTCCTTCATCAAATTGGTAATGAACATAATGTTTCTTTGTGTGGTAAACTAATATCTCACGAAACGATGATTGATCATTTAACCAATAACACATATCATGGTTGAAATTATGATATAAAATATATTTATATATGATATATGTATATAATATCTTCATTCTTCTATAAGTTTTATTTAGAACACACCTTTATTATTTCCAACTTACGTATAGATAATAACTTCGTTTGAGGAATTGTGGATTGTCGCCCCTTCAAAGCGATATGATTCATTCATACACAAGATGGATTATATTAATGATTTTTTGGTGAATATATCATAAATATACTTTAATAATGAGATATATATATTTATATATATGTCTTTCTCTTTCGTTCTCTCAACACAAAATTAAACAAAAATAGTGTTCATGCGTATGTACTGGTACGTCTCCATGAACCGTGTATTCTATTTCATAACTATATATTATATATATTATTATAATACACATATAATGTATATACATGGTATTTATACCATGTTATAAACTATTTAATCATGATATATATATATATAAGGACAAATAATATAACAAATTATGAAAAATATGATAAAAAATGTGAATATTACTTGAAGTGAAACCATAACATAGGATAGTCATCATGTGTGTAAAATAATGTCACTATCAAACCATATATAGTATTTTATATAATAATATGTTTCTTTAAAATATTTAAAAAAATAAATATATTATACAGGTGTTTTCAGTGATTATGATGATAGTCAAGACCCAGGGTATGTGGATTTATTGTCAATATTTATATATGTGAGATACATACTTTATTTACCACCCATTCCTTTTATGTGGTGTTAATACTTCCAATTTATGTAATAAATTTATCTTTTAGTTTAATTTATGTTTATTTACATATCCATTTTATGACCATTATTTCATGGGGTTAAAGTTTTAAAAATTATCAAATTGGGGAAATAGTTTTGTCTCTATTTTCTTTCTTTGAGACTCATGTGTAGTTCTGCACCCTAATTCACATTAGAGGCATGTATACTTCCATTTTTTATGTTATATCATGAGTTTTCTTATTTTAATTATATTATTGGTTTCACTTAATTTCCCTTTTGATACGTGGATAGTATGTTCTCAATTTACCATTTTATAAGAGTTTATGAAAACTAGTCTCATTTCTTTTCATGATTGTTTATGTTTATGCTTACATTGATGAAATGTTATGACCCATCACTCAAGAAAAATAATTATTATTCACACCCATTTGTTATTAAGTATTTAATCATATATTTCTACCATTTATTCTACTCTTTGGTACAAAATATATTTAACAATATTTTTTTTAAATCCGGATGTTAACCTATCTTTGGTCACCAATTTATGTTCACTATAAACCATGTTTTATAAATAAAGATTCCATGAATACTATACTTTTATCCTTAAATCATTAAATATAATGTTTTAAAAAATAGATTAAAAATACCATTATAGTGATCTTCTTTTCCCTTTCCTAAAAATTTATTATTCTAAACCTTACACCATATAAAAGGATTGTTCTTTTTACCTCGTTCGTGTATTTACATACCCTCCATTAGTCCTTAGAAGAATCCTCTATATTTTAAAAGTATAATCATTATGATTTTTTTAATGAAATTTTCAAGGAGTGTGGTTTTCAAAACATTTTTAGGATTTTTTTTATATCATTTCAAATTATTTTCAATGAAATGGTTATCAATACATTTTCAGGATTTCATTATATGCTTTTAAAGTGTTTTCAATGAAAAAGAACTTTAAATTTTTTTTGAATATTATTTAATATATGTCCATGTAAATGGTTTTTTAAATGATTTAATGTCGTCTATATATGTTTTGAAGGTATTTTCTATGAAAATTAATTTCTAATTGTTTAATATATTAAAAATCCTTTTAAAAAAATAACAGATATTTTCCTCACGAAACATTTTTGAAAGATATTTCAAAATTACTTTCCATATATGAAAACATACTTTGATGTTACTCATTCCCTTCTAAGAAATTTTCTAGTGGTTATATCTATATTATTTATATTAATGGTTTCGGTTTAATTTCAGGTTTGTCATGAAACATTATTCTCTTTAATAGGATTTTTTATTTTGAAAACAAATTGTTTTTATGGTTTATGCTTATGATGACATTATTATGAAACCTTTTTTATTTCCCTGGTTATGAAAATATTACATGATTATAATACCCATTTCATTTCATGGGTTATGATATAATTATTTATGTTCATGTGGAACATATCTTTGATATTATTATGAGATGAGTGCGACATATATCTCCCTCCATTTCATTGGGTATATATTTATATCTCATTAGATAGACCAATATGTTCTTTGTATTGATGAATTGTATACTCTGGAAATCATTTTAAAATATTATGAGTCCACCATAAATATATATTTCATTATTAAGTTATACTTTCATTTCTTATGTTATTAATTTCCTTATTATTCATGTCTTATGAACTACCATGCATTATGCCATTATTCATGTATATGATCATTGATATGACAGTTATGAGATCATATTTTCCCGATCATGTTCTCATACACATATGATCAGGACTATGCTTAAATTCCTCCCAAATTTTCCCTTAATGATCATTTGAGCTCACCACTTTTTATGTTTCCTTTCCTAGGTTCCGATGTTATGTATTTGGTTTTATGTTTGTATGAATGATTCTAGCCAAGAAGAACCTAGTGGGAGAAAATGTATATCATTTATGTACCTGTATTTATGTTTCCATATTAACAAATGGACATGAATAGTAGAATCCTAAAGCATATATTTGTGTCATGTTTTCTATATTTAAAAATGATATGTAATGTTAATTTAGGTTTTTACATGGTCTGTATAAAGAGAGAACACATTGTACTGGCTATTCTCTATCCATGTTGAAGTGAGAGAAGTTTTTCATAATGTATTGATCATGTATGTTTGATTATTTTAATACTTGTTTATTTTATAATGAATTAAACTTATTTTATTTATAATTTTTTAAAAAATGGTATGAAATTTCATTTGAGAGAAGACAATAAATAAGATCTCTAAGATAAAATTTGGTAAATCTGTTGTTAATTTTCATTTATAATTACTAAATTTTGAGTATATAACATAAAAATGTTGTTTTGAATTATAATATATTTGAAACAGTTCTTAAACAAGAATGTGGAATGTAATGTGGATATTAGGTTTTAAGATTTATTTTTGAAATAATTTCAAATAGAACAGTTAAAATGTTTTTTAATTTAAGATTTCATTATAATTAATTCGTTATTATTTCATATCTTTTATTGAAAATTCATATCGAAAAAATTCTATATTATTTTATATCTTTTTGATAACCCACATCAATATAGATTAGTGGAGTTATGGTATTTTAAAAATCAATGAGATAATAATTTTAATGGTTTGATTGATTTTTAGATAATTTGATATGTACATTGTAAATTTGAAAGTTCATTTATATGTGTCTTGTTTTTTCTCTTCTACATTTTCTACTTATTCAGTTTCATTTGGCCGCTTGATGGTGGATGAATTAGAGTCAATTTTTAAAAAATAAAATTTCTATGTCGGTTATTTAATAACAAACGTGAAAAAAAGGTTTCCATAATGGTTATAAGATAAATGATGTGAATATCAAATAACAAATATTAATTTATAATGATGGTTTTAGTAAAATAATGTTAAAAAGTTATTTACAACGTCACCTCTAATAATGATGCATAAAAACTGATGTGAAAATACATAACTAACGTAAAAAAATCTTTAATTCACTTGGGTAACATCAGTCCTCTAGATTTCCACCCCTCTAAAATAGTGTTTATTTCAAGGCCCACCGATAAGAAGAAGATACGTGGACACGTAATCCACAAAGGAGGAATCACCGAGGGATATGTTTTACCTGTATTATAAGAGATTACATTTTTTTATATTATTATTTACTTATCATGGCCCCCCTTTTGGTGTATACCCATCCATGTCCAAGCTACAAGAGGTAAAACTTCTTATATTTACTTCTTAGTCATATGATGATAAATTTTACAAAAACATCTTCATCACATGACAATAAAATGTATTCTTACCCTATGTTATTAGTATATGATTCCCCATATATTATCATTATTGGATGATGCTCCTCTTTTTCCATGGGATGTCACCCTATGATCAATATCCGCTAGAAGATTTTAAATGTATTCCCCACAACATCCCTTATTGACGCTCCATCCACAACACGATCATCCTTACTTCATGAAGTTAATCTACATAGACAAGTCATATCACACAATCTCAAACAATGGCTTCAAACTACGTGGGATTTCATCCATATCTCTTAAATAGTGTATATATGATGCCTTCATGAGTTTTAATCTCAAAAATAAATAGTTTGAGATCATCCCCATTGGTGAAACACTCCACCAAATGCGAAGTGTGAAATATTCCCCCTGGGGATGCACTTCTCCACATTCCATGGGTGAAATATTCCCCCCTGGGGACACGCTCTTTGAAATACCAAGTGTGTAATATTCCCCATGGGGAAACACTCGACCACACTACATCTTCCATATGTTAATAAACATATGACCTAATATAGAATCCATAAAACACAAAATTAATGTGGTATTGTGAATGTAAATAACCTTAGAAGACCAACACCCAAGACATCAACTACTTCATGACAGACATGAGATGCCATGGGTTCCATGAAAATGATGCCTCACACCAGAGATTCCCTATAAAATGGGAAAACATTAATGGTGTGAAAAATACTCAATATCCATAAATTCCAAGACATTATGAATGTAAATACCTCTACTGAACAAATTATTCTTCTAATTTTATACAGAATTAGTTTAATTAACCATCATCCAATATGTGATGGTACCAATAATGAGTTTCGGGATCATGGATTAAAACTACGAAGGAGACAGAGAATAGGATATTTACTCCAAAATGAATCCATGTAAGGAGTGTGTGATATCCTATCATCCCTTTTCTGTTTAGGGGTCGACATTACTGATTAATGAGATGAAATTATCTCGACATTGGAATTTCGGAATGTGGGCCAAGAAGCATGAATGAAATGATCCTTGGAGGAAATAATTATAATGAAATGATGAATGCAATGTGGAAATGTTCTTATTCATATATGGGGACTATTACCATATGAACATTGATGGAATATCAAGTCACCAGATCAATATATTTAGCACTCAGAACCACTAATCAAGCGATTGTCCCAACATGAAACTATCTGCTGACATGGGGTAAATAAGTTTTTCCATCTTCAGTCTAAGAAATCATTATATTAGATTCCTCCTCTATTTCAGGATGAACATATGACATTGGTTAATTGTTCCCTTCCATTACTATTTTTATATTGATGGATAAATCTTCATGCATTACCAGAATCAAGCTATAATAAATAGATAAACCAGTGCTAATAAGAACATTTTTCGGGGAAACATTGGAATAATAATCCCTCATTACTATACATTTAGCACAAAATCCACCAAGCCTTTAGCTTTTGAGTACTAACCCCCCCCCCATTTCACTATCTATGTTCATTCATAGTAGTGTTATTGATTCCCTTGTTCACCAATATAAGTAGGAAGGTATCATTCCTAATAGATATATGGTATTACATGATCTTGAGCCATCAATTCGTCAACACCACTTCCACCTGGTAGGGCCGTACAAGGGAAATCAACCCCCATTATATTGGTCAAATATATTGGGAGCCTCTCCCAAGATCACTCTAACCACTAAGACCCCTATTCCAAGGAGGTAGTGGATGTACGAGCCATACATGAATCAACCACCACTCAAGAGATACTGAGGATAGATCCCAATATGCCATTCTAGTGCAAACAATGACTAGTTCCACAAATAGAAAAGTGTGTTTACACCATCCCTCATTCATGTGCCTTAATTAAGAACACCTGAATCAAAAAATTGTATAAACACATAACATTTCCCAATAGGATCCATTTTCTTTAACCCCAGTTGCCCCTAACACCACTAATATATAACACTGGATACCCACAATAGGTGAACAAAGATTCGTCTTTTCCCTCCTAGGATCGAGACCACAACCTCATCTTTGGGAATCGTGGTTTACTATCTCATTCATGGGAACCACCAACATTTTTTATGATATATCTTGTGATGAGGAATACCAATGTGTAGGTCTTCCCTATTCCATCGCCAACTAATTCAAAGGTCCTCCCAATGTGACCACCATCATATATGGACCCCCCCCACTCCATCACCAACCTATGTGAAGGTCCTCCATAAAAAACATAATTCAATGTGGAGGTCCTCCCTGCATCTTAAAATACTAGCATAGATGTCATTCCTATACCGAAGATCTGTGATACTCTAAGAAATCATCCTAGGACATGAGGGAGAACAACAACTATAGGGGCTATTTCCATAGTATAGGCTGCAACAGACAAGGGGGAAACCTAGTGACTCTTAGAAATACCCAATTGGAGAAGTCTCATTCCTTAAGTGGTGAAACCCTGGGAATAATCATATCATAATCAACCACTCAGACGCCAAATTGATAGATACTTAATGAAGAATCCTTTCCCCACTACTAGAGTCTGGGGTAAAGGAAAATCAAAATGGATCATGATCTGTAAACATGAGGTCCATAAGATCCCCAAATCACTCTATATATTTTTCTAGGTGTACAATGATATATCCCCCATGGATGTAATCTTAGTAAAACCATGACTACCATCATCAGTTTCCATCCTCTCTACCTCCACCTAAGAAGTTAGAGAGATGTCAGGGTCTGGGATTCACTATCAGATGATTGTGATCACTTCCCTAAGACATAAAGGGATAATTTATTATTTTTACATGAATAAGTGGTATAAATAACATAGTATATGTATATGATATTGAATATGGATATTCCTATAATAGATGTAAAATAATTTAGGAGATATTTGACTCCTGATACACCCCTATCATAATAGATCAGCCAAAAATCATGATTCAATATGTAGAACTACCTTTATCAAATAATTTTGTAATCAAAGTGAGCCTATGTTGACCACGAGAATGATCATCCCTTAGGTGAGGAAAAAGACGAATTTTGGGAGATTATGGATGTTGAATAGCTATCATTCATTTTTTGGTCACCTATAGTTATAGATTTTATCATCTCGGAGTGCCTCACAGATAACCAGACAATGTTTTTTCACTAGATTTTTTTTGATACATCACTGTCTCTAGAAACATAATTTGTCTTTTCTAAGATGCCACGAGCACCCCAATGCAGTTCACCAAATTTGAAAGAGGGATAAGATTATGTAAATCCTAGTAGCTCAACCTATTAATTCATATGGATACCACGAAAATCTCGTGACAACCTAGGTTAAGATCCCTGTTGTTCTCTATCAGTCCATGGAAGAGGTGTCTTTATACAAACAAATCATAGACTGGGTGGAGTATGTCTACCTCAATTTTATCCCTATAATTTGTTAGTTATAAGACTTTCAATCTAGACTATCTACAGAAAATGAAGGTTAGAATATGACTACCTCCATTATTATTATTGTCACTACAAAACATCTACATGATCATAGGAACAAGGCTATTAATACAGGCTATGACAGGGAATACCCACCTTGCGGGGTGACACAATACTAGGAAGACCACGTTGATGGATCCCATACTAATCAAAAGATATTTATTCTATGTTTGAGGAGTCCCCCAAATATTTTTTTCCAAATAATCTCCAGTATATAAATAATGAAATGGGACAAGAAAAACCCACTATCCTATATGAGGATACACCAAATGCGGAGTCAGGTCCTAGGATAGCTGCCTTTCATCAAGAGCTCATGGCGTATAAAAGGCTCGTCATTGTACTAATTTCTATGTGGGGCCCAGACCCTAAAAACATCATAAGGGGCATTGTCTCTCCTCTAGTGGGGAAGTAAGTCCTCCACGGTTAGAATCCATATTTTAACATGTTGGAATTACGCACTTCATCAGGGAAGATGCCAATGGATACTAAAAATGATCATGATTTGGGCCAACCATCCCACATGAGTAGCATGATTATCTTCCTTAGGATCGAAGTCATGTTTATCATTGATTAAATGGTATTAAAAATGAGTTGGTGGGAATAATCCCCCACAAAGATAACTTGATAGTTTCTATTGTTTCTTGCCTGATGGCTTGGGAAACAGGATAAGTGATTTTCACACATGAAGAAATTTCATGCCCAGTAGGGGTATACCATGTTTGAGAACCTACACTGTTTGTAAATCCTTACTTCACCTTATTTAATGTGATGGTTGACATGCTAAAACATATGACCCACATTTCCTCATTGTGTGACCTAATTTTTGGGACTCGATAACGGAAGTATCAGGATCATCTCCCACCAATAAAATCATAATGATGGGATCAAGAAAATGAACACTCATTTCCTACCTCTATTTGTCCTTGGGATTGTTAGATGCACCAGTAGTATAATAATATTATGAAATATTATTCATTTTCATATATGATAATATATATTTGAGAGAAAATATAAATCGTACAAAAGATAATCCATGGCATAAAATAAAAATAAACAAATAAAATCTCAAAATTCGTTTAATAAATTATACAAATATAGATAAATGTCATATTATCTAAATACAAAAACTAAAATCTAAATAATTGACACAAAAAACATTCCCAAATTGTCTGAGATAGTAATATCCATCATGATATGTGTAATGCTTTTGTAAAACTGAAAATTAGATTATATGTAATGGGTGAGAATAAAAATATTCTTTGATGGAAATCCAATGTCATTGATGAACATGTGAAATAAGCTTACTAATTCACCCATGAGAAATCATTATCGAGGGTAACACCTAAACCGGTCAACTATCATTCCCAACCTCACTAAGGAATTCTCAAAAAAAATGCAAACCAACAATAGAATTATAATTTGTAGCATGTCAATAAATTGTAACTCACACCACTTTACAAAAAACATTCCACTGTCATACCCCAACATAGTACATCTTGACACTCCCATCCCTTCAAAATAACATATACCGTCACCCCAAAACTTGGTCATTTCACATCACACTCACAGAAACCAAGGCACTACATCACCACTATGATCGGATGAATGGGGTATCATGAACATGAAGGTCATTGACATAATTCCCTCCTCCCACCATGAACAGCTTCATCATTATATTCCCCACAACATGAACATATCACATCATTCCTAAAAACACATGGGCCACCACCCTACAACATGTTCATATCACATATCACAAAAAACTCATGGTTCATCCCATAGTGTACTAACACACCTCCAACCATCATTTCCATGATATATACATTCTTGGAGAGGATATTAGGAATGATTGGGTATACATACATAAATTCTAATCACCAAGATGTTCATAAAAAACCCCTGTGAAAATATGGGTATCGACACATAATGATAAACACAGATGGGGTGTGTTATGAAATCACAAGGAATATAAAAGTATTTAAATATAGGCACACACATTCCCATTCTATAGGTTCATAAAAAACACTAACCAATATTAAAAATACACAACCTAAAAATTCTTAACACCACAAAAACCAGAAGCCACATATTTCACCACCAACCAATTCCCTTATTTAGTCTATTCATTTCAATATTTTGAAAAAACAACATTTAACCACATAGTCTATCAATTATTTTTTTGTTAACCATTTCCATAACATTATCCAAACAAAAACTTATCCTTTTTAATAATTATTAAATAAATATTCCATCACTACCTAGACAAATAACCCAATAAAACCACACACCACAAGCTGCTCATCATTCCAATAAAACCATCGCCTCATATCCCCAAAATAATAGCCAAACAAACCATCACCTAGACACCATTAATTCATGACCAAATATCCATTATCTTGCCACCCTAAACAATTTACAAGAAAAACATCCCCTCACTCCCTAAAAATAATGGAAAAACATCCATCACCTTGCAACCCATAAACATGTCCAAAACAACATCTTCTCACTCCACATCATAACCATACATCTCCCCACACCACAATACAACCAATAATCACTAACCCATGAAAATGAACACAAACTACCCAACATCGAAACCATTTTTCAGATTTAATGAAGGGGATTCTATGAATTTCACTTTATATTAGTGGATTTGTCACAAAACATACAAATCCAAATAAAATAATTTTTTAACCAAATATAGTTGGATTGAAAATTTCATATTTTGTGTAATATCACTACATCATGAAACAATCATTTCATATCAAAATAACATCAATGCAATAAAAGTAAACCTAGATCAATGATTTTTAGTAGGGATTTCATCCCGTACAATCAATATATCCAAAAAAATATCAATGTTATAAATGTATAAAAATCATTCCCCTCCCACCCCCTTATTTCAATTTTTCAAATATTTATCTTTATTTATTTCTTGAGAATATTCCCCAATAGAAAAATAAGAGAAAACCCTCTAACATGATACACTAAAGTGAGAAATGAGGGATTCCATACCTTAATAATATTTTTAACTTGTTGTGCACTATTAGGAGAAAAATAAATGGAAACAAACCAAAAATAGATGGAAACCCAATTGATCAACCTACACTTCCTCAAGGGTTATCAAAATCATAGCTAAACACACAACCCAAACAAAAACAACAAAAACACAGTGGATCTTTTAAAAACTGTGAAAGGAAAAAAATTAAGAAGAATATAAGTTCTTACCACTAATCACTAAATATAATCCACCAGAACAATGGATTGAAGCGAGAAGACACGTGGTGGAAGATCATTTAAAGAAACCTATATATATTCTAAAATTAGATATATTTAGGGATATATAAGAATTAAAAAAGAATCAATTAAAAGGGTTATAAAATAACCTAGATCCTACTGGTTTTCTCACCATGTTACATTTTCATGATGTGAATTTCATAGTTTTCCCAAAACATTCCGATTTATATATAATATAATGTTTTTTAGAAAATATATAAATAAAAATTATGAATTTACCTATCAATATATTTATTCATTTTAGGGGTTACCCCTCAGCCTCATTAAAGAAATGAATCCATCCAACTACTAAAATCAAAAACAACAAATTCACATTGTGTAAAATAATCATGATGTGAATTTCCAACATTATCTCTAATGAACCTCCAACCACCACAGAGCATCATTGAGATTACTCCAAAACACCTCCAGCACTAGAACCTTCAATGCAATGGGACTATAAGGGATGATCTTTTACAACATATACAACCCAAAAAATTCTATTCCAGAAGAATCTAAAAGTGAAACTAGATTTAAAGGAGTTTAAATAACCATTTCTTGGTATAAATCTCAAGGATCTCATCATACCCGAAATTCTTCCACCAGCCAAAAAATTATAAACCAAATGGACAAAAACACATAGCATAGACACAAAACCACATATGTTCACACAACCAACCACATCATAACCATCTCATCATCTATGCAACCTATGCCACACAATGCTACAACTAAAAATTCAAACTTTTTTTAATTAAAAAATCAGGCAATTACATCTTTTATGTTGATATACAATATGATCTGGGGAGGAACTGACTTTCCTTCATTGGTATAATCACATTTTGGTATAATTAATCTTGATTAGGAATTAGTTCACACAATTCCCATATCTCATAATAGTATCATATATCTTACATCCCAAATTAGGAAAAAATATATCTCATCAAACAGAAAGGTCCAAACATTACATCATAAGAAGAAATTGGAGAACTCCAAAGAAGTCATGGTATTGGGAAAACATCTAAATCCCTATATCCCATATACCCTCATCTTAGACATCATGTCCCTATAACACATAGACCATGGTAATGGTATATTCTCACCACACTTTTTGCTGACAATCATTGATCACTATTATCTACTCCATTAATATTTTGTAATAATCAATATCTAAATATCCACATTCAATAATATTTATTTTATTGTGATGATACTGATGATGCTAAGATACCTAGAATATATCGTCGATCCTATCAATTCATGGAGGAAAATACCACTAATATGACACCTCTCTAACTCACTCTAATAACTCAAAGTCCCCAAAAAACATTTTAAAAAGTTTACTCACCCAAAAAAACATCCACTTATGATGTCGAAGGAAACCTTAAAGAGAAAATGGAACCAAAACTTGGACTCCAAGGGCCTCATCCATCAATTATAATAATATTTTTTCTGATCCTACAGTACATTCAACATACCACAATCAAACTGAACATTCTCTGTTTTTCTCTGAACCACATCGACACCAAGAACATCCACCCCCCCAACCTTCATCCAACAAAACAAAGAGAGACACAATTTTTCAAACAAATACTTAAATGTGGCTATGATTATAGATGAGTGATAAATGTTATTATATGTAACTCAACCATGGGATTTCTTTATGACCATGATCGGCTAAAAAACGAAGATGCACTCCTGCAACATTTCCTCTTTTGTATGGATGCTCCCCTCCATATTCTATCCTATATCTGAGGGTAAAAAAAATTTAGGCATAAATTTTCCCCAACTTCATGTTTTAATCCCTCTATACTTTATAGGTAAGAAAAAAACACCAATTCAAAAATGTGGTCCATGGAACTCCATGAAACCTCACCACCTCATCTCCATAAATCTTAGTTAAATCATCCAATGTGTTATCTTTTTCATCAATAAGAAGTGGTTAGATTTAATTAAACATTCCTTGAGCATCTAGATAACATCACAAAGTCATTGTGGTAAACTTAATCCTATGAATAAATCCATCTAGATGTAATCCTATTTTCACTCGAGAATTTCCAAATGATGTAACAATATATTATGAACATGGTACATTACCTTTAACTAATGTAAAACAAAGAAGCTCTCTATGTAATCATCCACCACACATTTCATATTGTGCCACCAAAACTATATCCTCATGATACAATACATCTTTGATACTTTGGGGTGTACCTTCAAATGTGAGCTATGAACTCATGAAGTACTCCCTCACAAATATCTATTGGAACAATAACCCTCCCATGAATGAACATCTAGTTCTAACCATCCTCCAAGCTTCTATACAAAGAATCACAATGTAAAACATGACTGTGAATCAAATATGCCACTTAATATATCTATAAGTACTCCTCTGCATAATACATCAAAGAAGACTACACCTGTATCTGAATCAAACATTCACTACCATCAACCACCCTCAAATCTAATTGAAAAGATTCCAACTCCTCAATTCCCCTACAAATATCTCTATAATCCTAAATAATATCCTTCCATTACATTATGATCAATACACCAGACATAATATTCTCTTTTCCTATGATATATGAGATCTCAAAAATATAATATTAAATAAAATCCACCAACCTCACTATTTGAAATTTATATAATGCAAAGAAAATATATACCTCAGTTTCATGTGATAGGTGAAAAACACAAAGTGCTCCCCAATGAGGTAATGAAGATACAAATTCGGCAGAAGAACAATCATAGAAATATCTAAATCATTGGTGGCATAGTTACACTCGTGGGGATACAATATCCTAGAACTATAAGAGACCAGATCCCACTGTTGCCTAAACACGCATCCCAAGTAAAGATGTGGAGAATCATAAAACAACACAAACATCACAACCTCTAAAGGAAACTAAATCACTAACCAACTTCCCCTTCATGTAACCAAACACTACCCAGAACTGGTTAGTTCACCAAAATTCATAGTCCTTCAAAATTAATACAATCAATTGGGATTAAAATAAATAGAAATTAGTAATAAACATCCTATAATATCTTATATGACAAAGAATACTACTAAACATTTCCAAGTTATTGGGTGTTTCCCTAGAAAAAACTGCCTCAACTTTTGATGGATCAACTGCCACACCCTGCTGATACTCTATATGATTGAGAAAATTTCAATTTCATATCCAAGATATGAACTTGGAAATAATTTCATAGATAATGTGGAGTTGAAAAACAACCATGAAAGCTCTCAGGTGATTCGTTTTCTCCACCATTGAGTTATAGTAGATCAAGATATGATCGATCAATATAATGATGAAATTGCCCATGAATTCATGGAATATAGAGATCATAAGACCATAAATACAAATGGATTCTTCGTAAAAATTTATTAAATTAATACAAACTTGATATTCAATTATATAAATCCATTGGATTTCTTCTGGATATCAACTTCCTTCACCTGAACTGGTTATATCTAGACAATAAATTTACATTTGAAAAACCATTCACACCTATCATATGGTCAAATTTTCTTTAAATTTTTAGAAGATGGTAATGATTATTTAATGTTACCTGATTCAACCTCTAGTAGTCTATACACATCCCTAGAATACTATCCATCTTCTTAGATAACAATAGTAGAGCACACCAAGAAGTCACACCAGACCCAACAAAACAATTATGCATTATATCATCTATTTGAATCCACAAATCTCGTGGCTCATAAGGTTACATCTTATATGGATCCATAAAAATAAATGATCTAATATGATATAAATATATCTTGAACTAATCATAATAATGATGGGGAATCATCATAACCTCCACATGGAATTCATACATAAAATCTGTAATGACACTGGGGATCCCCACTATTATAGTTTCTAACAATTCCCCAAAAAACGAATTTATCCAAGAAACAAGGGGAACCACACCCTGATCTCCAATTAAACAACCTCTATTTATAATGAAAACCTCATGTACGCCATCCTTATATGGGAACAAGAGTCTTTTAAGGAAGTATTCAATCAAAAAATGTATCGAATAAAACCAATTGATGTACATGATGGAATTATCAGGATGCATCTATAATAAAAAAAATATCCCCATGGGCTTGTTGTGGATCCAAAAATAGTCTACTAACACATAACACATAAAATATGCTGATTTGAACTCCAACAAGAGTAGTAAACATGAGGGGGGTGATAAAATTCTCTACATCTAGTACCATATCAATGACTATTATTGGTGTAACAATGGAGTGTGTAGATCCTAAACTAAACAATTCATAAACAAGGGAATACAAAAAACAGATCATACCATTAATGATATTTAGCACCTATAGATATTTTCCCCCATTTTTTGAATCTGAACATGCCCATATCCTCTAACTATATACCCATTACAACCTATGTGACCACGCATGGTTCTAGGTACCTACACTAATGGAACATCATGATGACAGTTTATACATTCTCTATCTCCCATATATGGAGTATAATACTACTACACCTACTACTGAAATGGTCTAACTTGATATTGCTAATGAGGAAGGAACTAAAACTATCTTTATCCCTTATACTTAGCTCAAAGGTCCTTTGGGAAATTATTCTAGTGATGGACATGATTCCCATAGAGAAAAAACACTTGACTGGCATATCTAGTACAAAAAACAACCCACTAGACCAAGTAGGCTAGAAGGAAAGCTAAAAAGGATGAATCCTTACTGGAAGAAACCCAAATGGTCCTGGTTAAGGTGACCTTCCACTAAAAACATTGATCCTCAAAGAACCGTTCTGATTCCTCTCTCTTGTAAGACATCCTTGTGAGTGAATCTTTTGGATCACCAACATATTATTATGAACCTCCAGATATGTAGGATATATAAAAATAGTAACTACATACTAGATATATTGAAAGAAAACCTCACAAAGACATATCACATGAGACTGATCATCAAAAAAAATTCTATTGAAAAACAACATAGGTATTTGTAAATTATTCCTATCTCCAGATCAAACCTTCTCCTTTGATAAATAAAATAAGCTTCTTCCTCTTCAATACCTTCATGGTCCACGAAAGGAACTATGCCAAAAACTCATTCTGAAAGTTTACCCATGAAACACCTTCTTGTAGGTTCCGGGTGCAGTGAAAGCGTGTTGGTGGGTTAGCCCAACATTAATTTTAGCATTAAACAACATTCAATCCAAGATCTGTTACGATATAAAACACGAGATCTTCGTAATGGAATGACGAAAGACAAAGAAAAGAGGAGTCCCAGAACCATTGAGATAGGATCATCATATGTTGGTTATAATTAATTTAATTAATTCACATGAATTACCTCGGTGGAATTCTTTCTTCATCGATGTCTCCGGTCACGATCCTGTGATCTGCTGTTGCGTCGTAGCATCCAAGTATAGGATTCCACTAGCGGTGATCTACACATTCTCTACGTATCTCTGGACGTCACTGAAGGGATCTCCGGGTGATATCATGGAAGAACCTTCGCTTGCGATGTCCGCCTTCGACAGTCTTGATCTGATAGAGGATCTCGCTCTCATAACGTGAGGTCATTCTTGGTGGAATGGGAATTCTCTATTGGATTGAGAGTATTTCCAAATCCGTTGTGCACAACAATGGATCATGAAAAGTGTTTGGGTTGTGAGGATGTTTATAATCGGGTTTGAGGTTAATAGACTTATGAAAATAAATAAACACGTTATGAATTTTATATATTTCATTAACACTTATTGAAACCCCATGTCGAATTATTAATTCCTTGACATGTAACCACACTGATTATAATTAATATCACTTAATAAAACAATATTATATCCTCAAAATACAGATAGGAAAACTACATTGCATGTAATAATTAATACATCGTGTGTACTTGTTTTCCATAAAACTACATGGCGTGTATATTTAATATACATGGCGTGTACTTTTATTTTCCATTTTCCCCACCACATTTATTAGAACTTGAGTAATTTCTATTTATTTCTTAAATAAATTCAATTTCATTACTCACTAATAAATATATTATTTCACCAACAATATATTCTCTCTAATAACTAGTGTTGAAATAAATGCAATCAGGCATCCTTAAATAATTATTCAACCACACTCGGGAATAATATTTATTTAACTTGGTAAATTAATATTTAACTAAGATACATGGACACACTTAGTGTGTGACCCTCTAGGCCTCTTTTTCGTGGCATTAGGCAGAGCCTGTCTAAAGTCCAAGGTTAGAATCTAGCAACATGCCAAGGCACCCATAGAGAAAGAAGTTAATGTCGCAATGACGTGTCACCTCCTATGAACGCTTACCGTGTATTATAATCCCTTTGACTTAATATCTCTAATCAAGTGGGTTGCATGCTCGTGCCATCAACACATGTGCTTAATTATTCTTTCTTTGACTTCACAGAATTGAACTCGCCCATACCTTACCACGACCATGGATTTATTTAGGCTATATAAATTCCATAAAAGGGATTGAAATATCTACTTCTGTTATGGAACAGAAGGGAAAAATCCTCTCTCGCATTATCTATTAATGTAGTATTACTCATGACGCATCCAACGTATCCTAACTCGCTGCGAACAGTGTGTCGTCACAGTTTTCATCAATACATATAAGTGCATGAGTTGTAATACCCATTAATAATAATATTAAAGTCTATGGACAAATACACACGTCTGCAAATAGGAACATTCAATGGCACTATGAAATGTTGATTTCCTACTTGTGGGTCTCGTTCTAAAAATATCCTCCTCGATATTACCAAGGGCGCACACCATGAGAAGGCGCATTAAATTTTTATGAGTCCTTACCCCTAATGACCTGTATTATTTGTGTCCCTGAAATAATATCATCCGGCCATATAACATATATTCAACAACAGTGTTATGGAACTTCTGGGTTCTCCTCATAGCAGGGATCAACTATGACCCTTTAATGCAACAACTGTCCTTAGGAAATTATCCCATGAATTGTCATGTAGAAGAACAATAAAGATGTGATAAGGCTTTTATTAATGAATAAAGTACTAAGTATTTGGTTCTAGACCAACAAATCCAACAGAATCCCACTTAGACTATAGCCAACTACTAACAAACTTTAACCTGCTATCTCTCACATATATTCATGCTTCTGATAACATTGGCCTTTAGTCATGGGGTCTAGCACATTCTCTTCTGTGGACACTCTGCTCACAGCAACTTCACCCCTCTGATAGAAATCCCTGAAGAGGTGATACTTCTGGATTATGTGCTTTGTCCATTGATGTGACCTTGGTTATTTTCCAAGATCAACCGCTGTAGTATTATCACAATAAAATGTAATGGGATCCTTACTTCTAGGCACCACATCAATCTCCTGGACAAAGTTCCGAATCCAGGAAGCTTATTAGGCTGTATCAAAAGATGCTATATATTCGGACTCCTCTGTAGGATCGACAACAACTGGCTACTTTTAACACTTCTAGCTCACAGCTCCTCCATTGAGATAGAAAACATATCCAAATTGCATCTTCAAATCGTTCTAATCTTTCTGAAAACTAGAATCATCTTACCCTATGATGACAAGCTCCTCGTCTCCTCTATACACCAGGAACATATCCTTAGTTCTTCTCAGATACTTACGGATAGTCTTAACAGCAGTCCAATGTAGTTCTCCTAGATCTTTTTGATATCTGCCTACCATGCTTAGTGCATAGGCAACATCATGCCGGGTACATAACATGGAATACAGGATGGATCCTATAGCTGAAGCGTATGGGATCTTACTCATTCTATCATTCTCTTATTGTGTTTGAGGACACATTTTCTTAGAAAGATGTAGGCCATGTGAAACTAGAACCAATCCCCTCTTCGATTGTTCCACACTAAATATCATTAGTATCTGGTCAATGTATGTACCTTGAATTAGTCCAAGAAGCAACTTGGATCTATCACGAATGATCTTGATCCCTAGAATGTAGGCTGATTCACCTAAATCTTTCACGGAGAAGCACTTGTTCAACCAGTCCTTAACGGACTGTAAGGCTGGTACATCGTTTCCAATAAGTAATATGTCATCAACATATACTACTAGGATAACGACTGAATTCCCATTAAACCGCTTATAAACACATGGCTCACATTCATTCTTAATGAAACCAAATTTTGTTATGGCTTCATCAAATCGAATGTTCCATCACCTGGATGCTTACTTCAATCCATAAATAGATTTCTACAACTTGAAAACCCATTTGGCTTCACCTGGTGTCACAAACCATTCTGGTTGTGTCATATAGACATCTTTTTGAAGGTTCCCCTTAAGGAATGCTGTTTTGACATCCATTTTCCAAATCTCTTAGTCATGGTAAGCTTCTATGGTAAGTATGATTCTTATATATTTAAACATGGAAAATGGCGAGAAGGTTTCATCATAGTCAATTCCTTGATATTGTCTGAATCCTTTAGCCACTAGCCTTGCTTTATAGGTGCTAACTTGACCTTCAATGTCCAGTTTTCTCTTGAATACCCATTTTCATCCAACAGGCTTTACATCAACTGGCTCATCGACCAGAACCATGACTTGGTTCTGATACATGGAATCCATCTCAGAATTCATATTATCTAGCCATCTTGAAGCTTTTGAGAATTCTATTGCTTCCTTGTAGGAGAGAGGTTCATCATTGTCCAAAAATAATGATTCACCATCCTCGGGGACTAGGAAACCAAATCTCTCTAGTTCCCTTACCTCTCTTGAGCTCCTACGCAGTACTTTTGTTTCTGGAACCTCTTCCACGGGGACCTATAGAACTTGTTATTATACCAACTCCCATGTATCTTGAGCATCAAATTCATTGAAGTCAATCTTTCTCCCACTATCCCTTTTGTGGATGTGCTCCCTCTCAAGAAAGACGGATTGTCTGGAGAAAATAACTTTCTTGTCATGAGGGTTATATAGGTAATATCTTTTCGTTTCCTTGGGATATCCTATAAAGATACACTTCGTGCCCCGAGGTGCTAGTTTGTTGCCTGATAAGGCCTTAACAAATTCCTCACATCCCCATACACGTGTATGCAACAAAATGGGTTTCTTTCCATTCCATAACTCGAAGGGAATTCCATTTTCCGCCTTAGTTGGTACTCGGTTTAATGTGTATGATGCAGTTTGTAATGAATATCCCCAAAAGGATAATGGAAGATCCACATGACTCATCATCGACCTCACCATGTCAAACAAGGTGCGGTTCCTCCTTTCACTAACACCCTTCCACTGTGGTGTGTAAGGAGGAATGAGCTGAGATAGAATCCTAGAATCCTGTAGAAGATCGATGAACTCTTGGTTCAGATATTCTCCACCTCGATCTGATTGAAGTTTCTTTATCTTCTTACTCGGCTGATTCTTTACTTCATTCTTGAATTCCATAAATTTCACTAAGTATTTTGACTTATACCTCATTAAGTAGAAAAATCTGTATCTACTCAAATCATCAGTAAAAGTAATGAAGTAAGAATATCCACCTCTAGCTTCTACTGTAAATGGTCCACATAAATCGGTGTGTACCAATCCTAGAAGCTCTGTGGCCCTTTCACCCTATCCACATAAAGGCAGCTTGGTCATTTTACCTTTTAAACAAGCGTGACATATATCAAGTGGTTTTAGCTCAGTAGAGTCTAAATATCCATCTTGACAGATCATTGTCAAGTGCTTCTTGTTTACATGACCAAGGCGGTGATTCCATAACTGGGTGATGTAGGATTCATGTGATTTTTTTTCATTATTGATTGCTAACACTTGGTTTTCATAATTTAATGCATACAAACCATTATTCAAATGTGACATACCATAACATACGTTGTTCTTATTAAAGTGACAACCCTTTTTTCAACACTTGAAAACAAATCCATCCATATCCAAAAAAGATACCGAAATTATGTTCTTGGTAACACTAGGCACAAAATAACAGTTTTGTAAAACCAAAATCATGCCACATGGAAATGAGAGGTGATAGTCTGCAATAGCCAATGCATCCAGCCTTGCGCCATTGGTAGCTCGAAGATCCACCTCTCCTCTAGCGATCATTCTAAATATACTTGGTTCATGAATTTGAATACAGATGTGAGCCCTAAAATCTGTAACTAATACTAAATGTGTAGAAATAGAAAGATTGCACTCGATAACAAACGCACCTTTAGCATCACCATGCTTCTGGGTGAAGTTCCTCTTCCAGTGGCCCTGCTTTCGACATGCAAAACACATTTCCTCCCATTCCTTGCCCTACATCTGGATCTTCACCTTCTTGGAGGGACGGTGCTCAGGGGCTTCAGACCATTTTTAAGTCTTTGGCCTCTTTGCCTTGTCCTTCATTTTCTTTTTCACCATAAGGACTGCGGGTTTGTCACACCCCATGTCCTTATCTACCTGGAAAATCAAAGTCAGAAGCTCTGATAGACTCTTCTCATTTCCGCTCATATTATAGTTGACAATGAATCTTGATATGGTCTTGCGCGGTGATGATAGGATGAGATCTATATGCAACTCATCCCAGAATTTAATCCTTAAGATGTCCAGGTGTTCAATGTATCCAATAAGATTAACTACATGAGGCCCAGTTGGCACAGACTCTCCAAGCATAGTTGTAAACAAAGCATTGGAGATCTCATATCTCTCTTGTCTCACCTTCTCTTGGTAGAGATACTTAAGGTGAGACATCATGTTATACACCTCCATGTTTTCATGTTTCTTCAAGAGCTCATTGGACGTGGAAGATAGCCTGAAACACTGGACATATGTGGCATCATCCATGTGTTTCATATAGAGATATAATTTCTCATCACTGGCCTCTTTCCCATGCGCAATAAGAATAGGCTCTTCTGGTACATAAAATTTCCTTTCTTGGTGATGGACGACGTGTAAAAGCCTCTGCCACTCTTGGAAATTGGTGTCGGTTATAAGGTTTTCATTATTGATTATGGTTCGCAATGATATGTTTGAAGTCATTTTCTTGTAGTTTCTACAAATTAAGATGAGCAAAGTTTTAGTACATTATTACAAAACAGAGACAAAAAAATAAATTAATACTTATTAGTCTCTCACTATTTTATCAAAATCCAATAGCCCTCACCATTGAATTCGGAATATTATATTTCCCGAATATTCTGGGGGCAAGGATCCATATTTCCCTTCACATTACCCCAACTAGGATTGGTCAAGAAACTTGAAGGGTTTTAGGTAGACATTCCAAATGTCAACTTCAATAACTCGTAGCTCCTTGATCCGCTGAGTGGACTCCCCAATCCTGAAATCCTTTTATATTGGATTTCCTCAACCTTTGCCTCTTGGTCACACCAAGTCCAGCTGTGGAAGTGAACCCTTGATGCGAACCAATTCAAGCCAACCCAAAACCTAGAATTAGAATTCCCTGATATTTGAAAGCACCCCAACTAGGTTCGGTCAAGCACTTTGAACTATGGTTTTATTCTAACCAAGATTATGGAAGGCTATACCGACTTAATATTTCTTTAGGGGATTTTATCCTTATAGGTGAATTTCCAATTTATTATCTTTTATTACATGCTTGTTAATATTAAGTGGGATATACTTAAGTGATTAACCATGTCTAAGATAATATTTACATATAAACCGGTTTTATTTTAGTTCCATCATGCATGCTCATTTAATTCATTAATTGTGTGATCGTGACAAAACACCGACAATTAATAAACCATGCAACCGACAGAAATAAAATAAATGGTATGATCATGAGCTTTTATATTGGTTAGTTTATCTAGCGGTTGATAGACTAACCCAAGATCTATGGGAGAAACACCTAGAACCTTTTAGGTTCATGTTTACAATTTTCCACCTATCCACCTTTGTATCTCCTTCGATTGGTTTCACCTTGGATCCTGACATGAGCCAGCTCCACTATCATGGGAGCTCTATCCATTACATATGCATTTATATCATACGTAGGTGAGGGGTAAAAAGGTGTTTTTACATAAAAGAATCATTGGGTGCGCATGCCCTACATATTAATTAGTAGATGGCTCGTAGGCCAACAAATTAAAATTAAATAAATTAATTAAATGAAACCATTCACATACCAAGGTCATGGTCTAGCTCATGATCATCTATAAATGCAATGATATTTACGCATAAATAAAACTAGCATTCAATTCTTTAATCTTTCTTGTTTACGAAAAATCACGCTCGAATCAATTAATTATCTTTAATTAATCAATCCTTTTATCTTAAACCCTTTTCTGAGCATCCTTGTGATTCTCATCCATCCTAATTTTAAAAAAATTAATTCATTTAAAATTATCCTTGTACGTAACTTTTACCATGGAGGAAACCTGGTGAATTCATGTTCATTAAGCAGATGTTAAATTAAACACATATATATAAAACACCTATCACATGTTATGCCTCAGATTTACGCCTGCACCATGGTACACGTCTCAAGGGTTTGTATAATATAATAATAAATTTTAATAAATCTGTGTAATTTGGGTGAGTACACGGTGTGTTGTTACGACTACACGGTGTGAAATTTTCTTCACCGTACATCTGATGTACATGCCTAGGGACAGGGCGTGTTAATGTACATCGGAAATTTTCTGAGTAAATGGTGTGTTCTTTTAGACACATTCCATGTAGTTTCCGTGTTACACGTTTTCCAGCCGGGCAAGACGTGTACGGGGTACACGGCCCAACCCTAACCCGAAGGGACCACACGTCGTGTTCATTGGACCACACGTTGTGTACTCCATAAACTGTGTGCCACCTGTTTCTGGTCAACACACGGTGTCTTAAATTCTTGGAAAGAATCCAATACATTCCCTGATTTGGCGGATCAGTCAATGCATTGAACCTAGACTACACGACATGTAATTCCGAATACACGCCATGTATTCTGGTGTTGTACGGCCAGAAACGTCTGGCTCGTCCGGATGAGTTCCTCTATTTTATTTTAATCAAAGGTAGAAGAAAAATTTGTTTTTGTGAGGTGAACGAGAAACAAGGGAGGAGGAACAGATCTTGAGATTCAGATTTCCAGAACAATTAAACATGAATTGAAATAACTAAATTATTAAATGCGTAAATCACCAACAAAAAACTAAATAATTATAATCAACGATATGACCGCTCGGATACCACTTGTAGGTTCCGGGCACATCGGAAGCACGTTGGTGGGTTAGCCCAACTTTAATTTTAGCGTTAAACAACGTTGAATATGAGACCCATCACGATATAAAATGTCGGACCATCAGAATGGAATGATGAACGAAAAATAAAAAAAGATTCCTAGAGCCATTGAGATAGGATCATCATATATTGGTTATAATTAATTTAATTAAATCAAAAGAATTACCTCGGTGGAATTATTTCTTCGTCGATGTCTCTGGTCATGATCATGTGATCTGTTATTGCATCGTAGAATCCAGGTATAGAATTCCTCTTGAAGTAATCCACACGTGATCCACGTATCTCTGGACGTCGCTGAAGGGATCTCCGGGTGCTAGCGCAGAAGAACCTTTGCTTGTGATGTCCGCCTCCAACCACCTTGATCTGGTGGAGGATCTCGCTCTCGTAACATGAGGGCATTCATGGTGGAAAGTGAATTCCCTCTTGGCTTGAGAGTATTTCCAAATCCGTTGTGCACAATAATGGCTCTGGAAAAGTGTTGGGGTTGTGAGTATATTTATAATAGGGTTTGAGGTTAATATAGTTAAGACAATAAATAAACGTGTTACACGTTTTATATATTTCATTAACTCTTATTGAAACCCCATGTCAAATTATTAATTCCTTAACATGCACCCACACTGATTATAATTAGTATCAATTAATAAAACAATATTATATCCTCAAAATCCCGACTGGAAAACTACACGGCATGTAAGAATTAATACATGGTGTGTACTTGTTTTCCATAAAACTACACTGAGTGTATATTTAATATACACGGCATGCACATTTATTTTCCATTTTTCTCAACCACATTTATTAGACCTTGAGTAATTACTAATTATTTCTTAAATAAATGCAATTGAATTACTCGCTAATAAATATATTATTTCGCCAACAATATATAATCTTGAATATCTTATGTCGAAATAAATGCGATTAGGCATCCTTATATAATTATTAAACCAAAGTCAAGAATAATATTTATTTAACTTATTAGAATAATATTTAACTGAGATACATGGACACACTTAGTGTGTGACCCTCTAGGCCTCTTTCTCAGTGGAATTAGGTGGAGCCTGTCTAAATTCCAAGGTTAGCGTCTAGCAACATGCCAAGGAACCCATAACGAAAGAAGATAACACCGCAATGACGTGTCACCTCCTACGAACGCTTACAGTGTAATATAATCCCTTTGTCTCGATATCTCTAATCAAGCGGGTTGCATGCTAGTGTCATCAACCCATGTGCTCGATTATTCTTTCTTTGACTTCACTGAATTAAACTCACCCATAACTTACCATGGCCATGGATTTATTTAGGCTATATAAATTCCAACAAAGGGCCTAAAATATCTACTTCCATTATGGAACAGAAGGGAAAAATCCTTTCTCGCATTATCTATTAATGCAGTATTACTCGTGACGCACCCAACATATCCTACCTCACTGCGAACAGTGTGTCATCACAGTTTCCGTCAATACATCTAAATGCGCGAGTTGTAATACCCATTAAAAATAATATTAAAGTCTATGGACCAATACACACATACACATATAGGAACATTCAATGAAACTATGAAATTTGTATTCCCTACTGGTGGGTCTCGTTCTCATAATATCCTCCTGGATATTACCAAGGGTGCACACCATGAGAAGGTGCCTCAATGTTTTATGTATCCACAGCCCTAATGACCTGTATTATTTTTGTACCTCAAATAATATCATTTTTCCATAGAACATATATTCAAGAACAGTGTTACGGCACTTTTGGGTTCTCATCATAGCAGGGATCCGCTATGACCCTTTAATGCAACAGCTGTGCTTAGGACATTATCTCATGCATTGTCATGCAGAAGAACAAGCAAGATGTGATAATGATTTTATTAATGAATAAATTAAAAAGTAGTAGGTTCTAGACCACAAACTCCAACACTTCTTACTTTCACCAACCTAGATAAATATTCCCCCAATGATCAACAACATCCCATATCTGATTGGCTATCAAAGGGACCCAATATCACACTTGATCCCATATCAAAATGAATGTGATCTCAACCTAATAAAATCATCTTCCTATCTCACCATATGAAATATGTAACATCCCATGTAAGTAATGAATAATATATATTTTTATCTATGTCTATTTATGAATTATATAGTGTTTTAGAGGCTTAAAATGAGAATAAATCCAATCTTAAGCATGGAATACACTAATATTTTTAAAAGATTGTTTTACTGCCTTTTGCTGGAAACCCATTTGTAAATGAAAGTTTTGACAATTTTATAATCTCTATTTGTCAAAATAAACATATTATTTATGATTGGGACATTGAAATTTACAAGGGATAAATTTTTGGTATTTTTCTAACAATGTTCATTTTTTAATGAATAGTGAAAAATACTGCATTTTACATCAAAACTGTGTTTTCATATAATTTAATTATATGGATATATTATCTTTTTAATTAGTCTTAAAGTGTAATCTGAATATATTTTTACCATTTAATCCAATGGTGGAAATTAGGATTAATTTCACGTTGGAATTGGGCATAAACTAATGCCAAGATTTTCATAGATATTGTTTAAAAAAACCACGCTATTTGTTTTGACAACGGGAATTATTTTTAAATTAATTATTGAAATTTCTATATTTAAAATTTGGTAAAATGGATTACATATTTGGAATAATAAGGTTCAAATTATTTAATCAAGACTCTTTTGTTTTTGGACTTTATGAATAGTAACGACGGTAATTATCATTAATTATCTTGATTATTGAGTAATCGCGTAGTTATGGATAATAAAATAAATCATAATAATAAAAAAAGACACAAAAATGTTTCCTAATGCTACTGGTTGTCTCATGGCCGACCATGTGATGCCTTGTTCCAATCTTGGTGACCCCATGGAATCACTTCTGTGTGATAATGACTTTATATATTTTTATTATTAAAGAAAGTAAATATAACAAAGATTGTATCACCTGAGTAAAATATTTTTAATTTTTCCTAGATAGATGGTATTATAGATTATAAAGATTAATTGGAAAGCTAAAAATATTTCATACATCATAGTATTTTTTCATAATTTTTAGACATTAAATAAATTAAATTATTTATGACATCATGATGATCCAACGATTACCTCATTAATAAAGGATTTAAATAAAATGAAAAGATAATGTTAAATCTATAACATACACTTCTAAAAGACCTATTGGATGAGTATATTTGGAACCCTTATCACCTTATCCTTTAAATACTTCAATGTGGGACCTTTAAAATCCGAAACTAATTTGAAAATAAAGTAACATTTTATAACTTTCCAAGAGTGTCCCTCCTCTCCTCTTATAAAAGGCCCCCACCTCTACCTCCTTAGCAAAACTTCCAAAGCCTTTGGCTCGGCCAAACCCTCCCGATTTAGTCTCTACACATCCCTCTCTTACTCATAGAAGCCTCACATTGGATATAATTGTTCCCAAGGAAGCCTTTGAGCTCAAATCAAAAAGAGTTACCCAATTCAAAGGTAAAGTCTTCTCTAATGCTATTTTGTTTTAGTTTGATTATCCTACCCACTAAACTATTTTTATTTATTTATTTTATAAAAACTCCAGTATCTTAAATATACTAGGAGGTTTTATAAGAAGAATTTGAGCTACAATTACACACACCTACATCTAATGGTTAAAGAAAATATTGTTTCTGTGGATGGTGAATTTCTGCCTCACGAAACGATGATTGTTCAATATTCTTCAAACACCTTCAACGGTGGCCATTAATATGTAAATATATTTATATATGATATATAATATTTTTATGTTTTCCTTATGCTTCTGTATTTTTCATTTATGTCATACCTTTATGGTTTCCATTATGGGTAAACGTGATATCTTCATTTTAGGAAGTGCGGACTACTGCCCCCTCAAAGTGATTTTATTTGTTAATGCCATATGTGGGACGTATAAAGGATAGAGTTAATGATATTATATATGATATTATATTGTAATTATAATATACCTTTATATCATTATGATTCCATTCCAAAAAATACGAAATAGAAATGAAAGTAGTGTTCATGCGTACGTACGACTTACTGTCTCCATGAACGGTGCATTTCATTTCGTACCTCTAAATGATTATGTAACATTATAAATGCATGTATATAATGGATATATATGATATATATTATATATACATCATGAATATAATTCTTGATATAATGGATATTTTACCACATGAACAACTTGTAATTATAAAGAGTTTTTTTGACTCAAGTACCAATGATCGACAAAACGACCATTATGAACTTAAGTAATTACATAGTGTTCATAACATGGTAATAAGTGATATAAATGGAATAATGAAATTGAAAAGGGTTCTTAATCAAGTATAAATTAACTCAAGTTTATTATTCAGGACGTTAAAGAAAGATTGAGTCAAGTCGGACTCGAGGTATGGGACTTCGTCTCAATCCCCTTTCATTGAGGAATATTTTGTTTTACACACAACCGTCTTTTATACAGTGTATAAACCCCTTTGACTTTTATATTTATTCAAAAGGAATCTTTTTTATACGAAGAGTTTTACTAAATGACAAAAGGAATGTTTTTTTTGTCGTACGTATGTGGCGACAACGACTTCTCTGTCGTCGTGACCATTATTTGCGTTTCGGCTTCCTCTACAAGCCATACCTTTTTTAAAATGAAAAATAAATACCATGTTTTACTTTTCTTTTATTTTTGTGTTGAAAATGGTTTTCATAATTTTTTTATTATATCAATGTGTTGTATTTATATCTTGTGATTTAAATGTGGAAATGTTATGTTTCCTTTATGCATGTTTTATGTGATATGATTATGTTATAGTTCTTAAGAATTGTTATGAAGATGGATTGTTCCGTGATAATCTAAGGGCGGGTGAGCCCGATATTGCTCTCCAATTCATTGGGTAACGCGAAGGAGTTTAAAGTTAAGGTTTCTCCGAAGAGATTTAGGGAATATACTTTGATGGGTATTCCAAACGTAACCAAGAGGGTTACTTCCTACGTAAGAATGTCATAAATGCCTCAAGTTACCTTTATTTCTTATGATTTCTACGTTTTATTCATGATTTGATGAGTTATGTTAAAGTGCCTATGTTTTATGGGTAAAGTATGATTTCATTCTTATGTATATATTAACTCATGTTTCCTTTCCATATTTTTATAACCCTTACTGAGTTTTTTATGCTCATTCCAAGTTTTTAAAATGATTTTCATAGGTCAAGGGAAAGGTACATGATGTGATGATAGTGTCAAATAAGTTTCAAGAAAGAATCCATGTTTTATTTTAAATATGTTTCCATTGATGGTAAAAATGAATACTATCTTTTATGTAACCACTTTGTTTAAATGTGGAATGTAATGCAAGTTTTATGATCTAATTCTCTAAAACACTAATCCTGAAAAGATCATCAATGTCTAATCTTGTAATAACTCAAGATTAAGTAAGGTTTAATGCTAGGGCCTTATAAAATAGATCCCTCATGATTTCACAAATCTATACATTAGAAAATTCAAAAATACCTCTTCCATGACTCATCCGTCTATTTTAGGCCAATCTTATGTTGATCAATTGGGTTGTCCTACTGAGCAGAAATTTATTGATCCATATCTAACATAAAAACAAGAATTTACTAAACATGGTAGTATATAAATATTAATTATATTTTTTTAATTGAATTTATTTATTTATACCTTCACAAAAAAACCAAATCAAATAAGAACGAAATTCATCATAGTGAATTTACCAATACAATGTATCCACCTTTAAAATAACCCCACCTTACATGGCCATTCAATAATCTCAAATTCTATGAACTAGATAATAGGTGCCCTAAAATATCATGTCCTACTCTGTCTCTCATACCTATGTCATGAACCAAGGTTAATCGACACTATTTTTATAACAAACCAAAAAATACTCAATGTGGATAACAAAAAAACTCCATCCTCTCTCTCAACCATCAACTCTGATACCTCTCCTTCATGACCCCCTCTCGACAAACATACCACAATGAATAGATAGATATAATGAACTATGAGTCCTACCCCAACTAGATTCCAAGTTAGTGACTAGCACTATGTGTATACAACTGCAATGATATGGGAGGAATTAACCTCTATAATAATATAGGATGTGAAGATACAATGAAACATACACAATAAAATCAATGAAATAATATAAAAATAATCTAAAACTATCCCACAATGAACGTATTAAATAATACATATATAAAGAAAAGACTCTAAAAGTAAAAAACCTAAAGTGATGTTAAAGTAGTAACATAGAAACTATCTAAAGAGGTTTGAACTATTACTCTGCATCACGAACCAAATAATCATCCTTAAAACATGAATATTATTCTATATACATAGGGTGGGCATACATTCAAACATAGTCAGAAAACTATAGTCTCTCATACATGTGTCATAGAGGAATAATAATACACCCATGAGAAAATATAAGAACCAAAAACACATAAATAGGTCATATATACATCACAATCTCACTAAGGTAGGCTCAAGAAATAATACAAGACATTTATAAATACCTAATATGAATAATATCGATAAACTGTACCTTGAAACACTTTCCCATAAATTTTACACTCTCACATTCCAACGTCATACATCCTGGAACTCTCATCTCTTCCAAATAACACATATCAACTCCCCACAACATGGTCACATCAAATAACATGGAGAAACCCGTAGTCCCCACATTACCACCATAACCATTATAAAAGGGAATCATTGGAAAAAATGAAATCATTTTTTTGAACTCATTCTAACTAGAAAACAACTATACATAAGCTACACCACAACAAAAACATATCACATATATCCAAAAAAAACAAAAGGGTCACCACCCCAAAATAATATATCATTATATCTCTGTTCATTGTTGTATATTTATTGGCATGGGTTCAATAAAATAATAAAGCTTCCAATCTCCATTGCTTCATCTAGACTCTAGAAGTGCATGTATTAATCAAGTACCTTCAGGTCCCATCTTATTCAATTTCCATTTGAGGGGTCCTCTATAGATTGTTCCTATACCCATTTGGCTCCACATAATAGAATATGGGAATCAACGACCTCTTAAAAATCAAGAAGTTGAATGATGTGTGAACCATAATTTCATCATCCACTGTAAGGGAATAATATAATCGATCTAATTTCAATTTACAAGTAATAGATTCTTAAAATGTTCATGGAGAACATCGAGAATGATATGTTCCCTACCCTCTTCTCTCTAAATTACCTAGGTGAAATTTATGAGTTCCCTAAAAGTGAGTTCTGTCTGGAAGAATCATTAGAGTATAATAAACAACAATCATTCCAAATCCCCCTTTTAGGTAATGCGATTAGGCCCATAAATTCATAGGAAGTCATCATTGAGAATTATGATGTTCCTGAACCGGTACACCTATATGACCCATTACTAGATGAGCCTCACCAAGCACAACCTCAACCTCAATATCCCCTCCAAGAACAACATCGCCAAGTACACCTACATTGATAAGAGAATCTGACCATGTGGTAACTGAAGGGTGGATTAAAGCACTGGAGAAGATTTTCGATGTCATGGGGTGTTCAGACAAACAAAAGGTTAGTCCTTCTATTTACTGTTTGGTGGGTGAAGCAGATCAGTGGTGGTCGATGGTTAAAAATATCAGGGACACTGATGAGATTGATGCTCTCGACTGGGATGAATTCAAAGGTATGTTTCTTGAGAAGTATTTTCCTAAGGATGTTCGACTTAGGATGGAAAAACAATTCCTGGAATTGATGGAAGAGGATGACTCAATGGCTTCCTATGAAGAAAGGTTCACTCGATTGGAAAGGTGTGCTCCAAATTGTATCCGAAACCATGATAGTAAAATCAATCATTTTTACACAGGATTAAAGCCAAAATATCTAAGGAAATTGGCTTCTCATGAGTTAAAAAGTTATGAAAAGCTTGTTTGATATGATGAAAAGGTGGAAATAGAGTTTGTCGATGATCAAGTTTTCTATAACAACCAGCAGAAGAAGAGACCGAGGTGGCAGGAGAAAGGAAAGAATTATTCAAAAAGGTCTGACGGTAAGAAAACTATGTTTCCAGTTTGTGATAAATGTGGTAAAAGTCATGCTGGGGAATGTCTTATGAGTTCTGGAAAGTGCTACCGATGTAGTAATATGGGACATAAGGCTCGTTATTGCACTGAAAAAGATCAGGGTGATGGTAAGACCAAATTTGATTTATAGTTAGTGAAATGTTTTAATGGAAATGAGATGGGTCATTATGAAAATGAGTGTCCTACAAAGAGCATGAGTGATGGGAAGTAGTTACAATACAAGCATAAAGGGGTGGTGAAATCATTTGAAACTATTTCAGAAGATGTAGGGCCATCAAATGAAGTTGTATCAAGTACTTTTTTTGTTTTTTCAGATTATGACAATGTGTTTTTTGATTCAGGTTCTACAAGTTCTTTCATCTCTGGAAACTTTTCTAGTAAAATGGGAATACCATCTCAAGAAATGACTCTTGAAATTTTGGTAAAAACACCTGGGGGAAATGTTCAGGAAAAAAGAATTTATAAGAATCTTCATATACTTATCCGTGGAAAGAACCTACTTGCAACCCTTATTGTTTTACCTCTAGTAGAGTTCGATGTTATCCTGGGTATGGATTGGATCTCTATTTACCATTCTATGATTGATTGTAGAGATAAAAAAGTTTATTTTCAGAAATACTTTCAGTTTGTGTACAAGAACGAACCCTTACTGTTGATAACATATCAAGAGGCTGAGAATTTTGTAAAATATGGAAATGAATGTTACCTTGCACATATTGTGGAAAACAAGGGAACTGTTCAGATTAATGATGTGCCAGTGGTAAATGAGTATCCTGATGTTTTTTCTGATGAGTTACCTAGAATAATACCAGATCAGGAAGTTGAGTTTACTGTAGACTTAGTTCCTGATGCTAAGCCAATATCAAAACCCCCTTATTGAATGGCTCAAATTGAACTTTTAAAGTTGAAGAAGCAATTGCAAGATTTATTAGAGAAATGTTTCATTCGACCTAGCACATCACCATGGGGTGATCCAGTTTTTTTTGGTAAAAAGAAAGATGGTTCAATGAGACATTGCATTTATTATAGTGCCTTGAATAACATCATTGTTAAGAACAAATATCATTTACCTCATATCGATGATTTGTTTGATCAGCTCTAGGGAGCTCAGTATTTTTCAAAGATTGACCTGAGATCGGGGTACCATCAGCTGAAGGTAAATATATCATATATTCTGAAGCCCGCGTTTCATACAAGATATGGCCATTATGAATTTGTAGTAATTCCTTTTGGGCTAACCAATGCACCTGTTGTATTCATGGACCTAATGAATAGAATTTTTCATTAGTTCTTGGATAAGTTTGTGGTTGTTTTCAATGATGATAATTTTGTGTTTTCTAAAAGTAAATAGGAGCATGAAAGACATTTAAGGGTTATTTTGAAAACCTTAAAAGAAAAGTAATTATATGTGAAATTCTTCAAGTGTGAGTTTTAGTTGCAATAAATTTCTTTCCTTCGTCATATTGTTTCTAAATATGGGATAACTGTTGATCCTGCAAAAACCAAGGTTGTTAAAGAATGCCCAAGACCCACAAATGTAACTGAGATTCGTAGATTCCATGGTTTGGCAGGCGATTACTGAAGGTTTGTTATATTTGTTTTATGATTATCTATTACAATGACGAAGCTAACTCGGAAGGTTGTTATGTTTATCGGGAGAAAAGAATGTGATAATTGTTTTCAGGAACTGAAAAGAACATTGGTGAATGCTCCAGTTTTGGCACTACCTTCCAGTAATGGTGAGTCTGTTATATACAGTGATGCTTCATTGAAAGGACTTGGTTTCATCCTAATGCAGAATGATCAGGTAATTGCTTATGCTTCACGATAGTTGAAAACTCATGAGGTAAATTACCCTACACTTGATTTGGAATTAGTTGCTGTTGTTTTCGCTTTAAAAAATTGGAGGCATCATTTGTATGGAGTAAAGTGTGAAATATATACCGCTCACAAAAGTTTAAAGTATATATTCACTAAAAAAA
This sequence comes from Viscum album, assembly GCA_963277665.1. Classification (NCBI taxonomy): domain Eukaryota; kingdom Viridiplantae; phylum Streptophyta; class Magnoliopsida; order Santalales; family Viscaceae; genus Viscum; species Viscum album. The sequence goes on from OY728136.1 coordinate 1,186,547,258, forward strand.
ATTAGATGTGAAAGAGGAGATGTCAAGAATTAATAAAGGATTATGATTGTACAAATCATTACCATCCGGGAAAAGCAAATAAAGTGGCTGATGCTTTGAGTCAAAAAAATAATTCTTCATTAACAATGTTGCATTTGGAACGTGATCCTTTGGTTAAGGATTTGATGAACTTTGGAATAGAAGTTGTTGATGTAGGATTTCCTTCTGTTTTGTTTCAGGTATCAGTGATATCATCTCTATCAGACAGAATTAACCAAGCACAGAAGCAAGACAACGAGTTGCATAAAAAGTTAGAGCTGGTTTAGAAGGGTAAGTTTCCTGAATTCAATATTGATAATGATTTTGTTTTGAGATTTGGGAAAATATTGTATGTGTCGTGTGATTCACAGTTTAAGAGAGAGTTATTATGTGAAGCTCATAGTTCTCCGTTTTCAGTTCATCCTGGAAGCAATATGATGTATATAGATCTTCGGGAGTATTACTGGTGGGATGGAATGAAAAGGGATATTTCTGATTTTACTGTGAAGTGTTTGACTTATCAACAGGTTAAAGCATAGAGGTAGTTACCAAATGGGATGCTTCAGCCTTTACCAGTGCCAGTGTGGAAATGGGAGAATATATCCATGGACTTTGTTGTGAGATTGCCGAAGACACCCCAAGGTAATAATGCAATATGGGTTGTTGTTGATCGCTTGAATAAATCTACTTATTTCCATCCTATACGAGAAACTTTTTCCCTAGACCAACTTTCCCATTTGTATCTTAAAGAGATGGCCAGGTTACATGGAGTTCCCCTCTCCACTGTATCGGACCGTGATCTCAGGATCACTTTTAACTTTTGGAAAGGCCTTTAGAAGTTGTTGGGTTCTAAATTAAATTTTAGTACAGCTTTTCATCCTCAATCAGATGGGCAGTCAGAATGAACAATTCAGACTTTGGAGGATATTCTATGTGCTTGATCAATGGATTATCAGGAAATTTGGGACCAACATATTTCTTTGGTTGAGTTTTCTTATAATAATATTTTTCATTCCTCTATACAGATGGCACCATTTGTGGCGTTATTTGGGAAGCGGTGTCGAACTCCCAATTTCTGGGATGAAGTGGGAGAAAGGAAGTTGATTGGACCAGAAGTGGTAGAAGAGTTGGCAGAAAAAGTTCAACTGATACAGAAACACATGAGAACAGCTCAAAGCAGGCAGAAGATTTATGCGGACAACAGGAGGAAGGATCTCACTTTTGAGGTAGGTGATCATGTTTTTTCAAAGTATCACTGTCGAAAAGTGTGATTCGATTCTGTAAGAAAGGAAAGCTGAGTCCAAGGTTCATTGGACCATATGAAATTCTGGAGAGAGTTGGATGAGTTGCTTACCGAGTGGCTTTACCTCATAGTTTATCTCAGGTACACAATGTTTTTCATGTTTCAATGTTAAGGAAGTACATGCCAGATCCATCTCATGTTTTGAGTCCAGAGGTAGTTCAGTTGGAAGATAATCTATCATATGAGGAAAAACCGGTTCAGATTCTTGATCACAGGGAGCACGTGTTTCAGAATAAGTTGATTCATCAAGTAAAGGTTTTGTGGAAAACCCACATGATTGAAGAGGCAACATGAGAATCTGAAAATGCGATGAGGGATAAATACCCTCACTTATTCGATAAGTAAATAAATTACGTTGACGTAATTTTCTAAAGGGGGGAAGGATGTAACATACCAAGTAAGTAATGAATAATAGATATTTTTATTTATGTCTATTTATGAATTAGATAGTGTTTTAGAGGCTTAAAATGAGAATAAATCCAATCTTAAGCATGGAATACACTAATATTTTTAAAATATTGTTTTACTGCCTTTGGCTGGAACACCAATTTTAAATAAAACATTTGAAAATTTTATAATATCTATTTGTCAATATAAACATATTATTTATTATTGGTACATTGATATTTACATTGGATAAATTTTTGTTATTTTTCTGACAATGTTAATTTTTTAATGAATAGTGAAAAATACTGCATTTTACATCAAAACTGCTTTTTCATATAAGTTAATTATATGGTTAGATTATCTTTTTAATTGGTATTAAAGTGTAATATGAATATATGTTTACCATTTAATCCAATGTTGGTCATTAGGATTAATTTCACTTTGGAATTGGGCATAAACTAATGCCAAACTTTTCATAGATATTGTTTCAAAAAAAACTGCTATTTGTTTTGACAACGAGAATTATTTTTAAATTAATTATTGTAATTTCTGTTTTTGGAATTTGGTAAATTTTATTACATATTTGGAATCATAATGTCCAAATTATGTAATCAAGACTCTTTTGTTTTTTGGACATTATGAATAGTAATGACGGTAATTATCTTTAATTATCTTGATTAATGAGTAATCGGGTAGTTAAGGATAATAAAATAATATCATAATAATTCAAAAAGACACCAAAATGTGTCATAATGCTAATGGTTGTCTCATGGCCGACCATGGTATGCCTTGTGCCAAACTTGGGGACCCCATGGAATCAATTTTGTGTGATAATGACTTTTTATCTTTTTATTTTTAAAGAAAGTAAATATAACAAAGAATGTATCACCTGAGTGAAACATTTTGAATTTTTATAAATAGATGATATTATGTAATATAAATATTCATTGGAAATCTAAATATATTTCCTACATCATAGTACATTTTTCATAATTTTTAGACATTAAATAAATTAAATTATTTATGACATCATGATGATACAACGATTACCTCATTAATAAAGGATTTAAATAAAATGAAAAGATAATGTTAAAGCTATAACTTACACTTTTCAAAGACCTATTGTATTATTATATATCGAAGCCTTATAACCTTATCCTCGAAATACATCAATTTGGGACCTTTAAAATCCGAAACTCATTTGAAAATAAAGTAACATTATATAACTTTCCAAGAGTGCCCCTCCTCTCCTCTTATAAAAGGTCCCAAACTCTACCTCCTTACCCACACTTCCAAAGCCTTTGGATCGGCCAACCCCTGACCATTTAGTCTCTCCACATCCCTATATTACTCATAGAAGCCTCACATTGGGCATAAGTCTTCCCAAGGAAGCCTTTGAGCTCAAATCAAAAAAAGTTACCCGATTAAAATATAAAGTCTTCTCTAATGCTCTTTTGATTTAGTTTGCTTCTCATACCCACTAAACTCTTTTTACTCTTTTCTTTTGTAAAAACTCCAGTATCTTCAATATACTAGGATGTTTTTATAATAATCATTTGAGATAAACTTACACACACCTACATCTAATGGTTAAAGAACAAACTATTTCTATGGATGGTGAATTTCTGACTCACGAAACGACGATTGTTCAATATTCTTCTAACACCTTCAAAGGTGGCCATTAATATTTCACTATATTTATATATGATATATAATATGTTTTTATTTTCCTTATGCTTCTGTATTTTTCATTTATGTCATACCTTTATGGTTTCTATTATGGGTAAACGCGATATCTTCATTTTAGGAAGTGCAGACTACCACCCCCTCAAAGTGATTTGATTCATTAATGCCATATGTGGGATGTATAAAGGATGGAGTTAATGATATTATATATTATATTTTACTGAAATTATAATATACCTTTATTTCATTATGATTCCATTCCATAAAATATGAAATAGAAATGAAAGTAGCGTTCATGCGTACGTACGACTTACCATCTCCATGAACGATGCATTTCATTTCTTACATCTAAATGATTATGTAACATTATAAATGAATGTATATACTAGATATATATGATATAAATTATATCTACATCATGAATATAATTCTTGATATAATGGATATTTTACCACATGAACAACTTGTAATTATAAAGAGTTTATTTTTGACTTAAGTACCAATGATCTACAAAACGACCATTAGTAACTTAAATAATTACATAGTGTTCATAACATGGTAATAAGTGATATAAATGGAATAATTAACTTAAAAAAGATTCTTAAACAAGTATAAATTAACTCAAGTTTACTATTCATGGCGTTAAAGAACGATCGAGTCAAGTCGGACCCGAGGTATGGGACTTCGTCTCAATCTCCTTTCATTGAAGCATATTTTGTTTTATACACAACCTTATTTTATACGGTGTATAAACCCCTTTGAATTTTATGCTTATTCAAAATGAATATTTTCTATACAAAGCGTTTTACTAAATGACAAAAGGAATTTTTTTTTGTCGTACGTATGCGGCGACAACGACTTCTCCACCGCCGTGACCATTATCTGAGTTTCGGCTTCCTCTACAAGCCATACCTTTTTTTAAATGAAAAATAAATATCATCTTTTACTTTTCTTTTATTTTGGTATTGAAAATGGTTTTCATAATTTTTTTATTATATCAATGTGTTGTATTGATATCTTGTGAATTAAATGTGGAAATGTTATGTTTCCTTTATGCATGTTTTATGTGATATTATTCTGTTATGGTTCTTGGGAATTGTAATGAAGATGGGTGGTTCCGTGATAAACTAAGGGTGGGAGAGCCCGATATAGCTCTCCAATGCATTGGGTAACGTGAAGGAGTTAAATTTTAAGGTTTCTCTGAATAGATTTAGGGAATATATTGTGATGGGTATTCCAAACGTAACTAAGAGGGTTACTCCCTATGTAAGAATGTTATGAATGCCTAACGTTACCATTATGTATTATGATTTCTACGATTTATTCATGATTTGATGAGTTATGTTAAAGTGCCTATGTTTTATGGGTAAAGTATGATTTCATTCTTATGTATATATGAACTCATGTTTCCTTTCCATATTTTTATAACCCTTACTGAGTTTTTTATGCTCATCCCAAGTTTTTTTAATTATTTTCACTGGTCAGGGAAAGGTACATAATGTGATGATAGTATGAAGAATGTGTCAAGAAAGAATCTATGTTTTGTTTTAAATATGTTTCCATTGATGGGAAAAATGAATACTATCTTTTATGTAACCACTTTTTTTAAATGTTGAATGTAATGCAAGTTTTATGATCTAATTCTCTAAAACTCTAAACCTGAAAAGATCCTCAATGTGTAATCTTGTAATAACTCAATATTAAGTAAGGTTTAAGGTTGGGCCTTATAAAATAGCTCCCTCATGATTCCACAAATCCATACATTATAAAATGCAAAAATACCTCTTCCATGACTCATCCTTCTATTTTAGACCAATCTTATGTTGATCAATTGGGTTGTCCTACTGAGCATAAATTTATTGATCCATGGCTAACATAAAAACAAGAATTTTCTAAACATGGTAGTATATAAATATTAATTATATTTTTTTTAGTTGAATTTATTTATTTATACCTTCACAAAAAAACCAAATCAAATAGGAACAAAATTTTTCATAGTGAATTTACCAAAACAATGTCTCCACCTTTAGAATAACCCCACCTTACATGGCCATTCAATAATCTCAAATTCTATGAACTAGATAATAGGTGCCCTAAAATCTCATGTCTTACTCTGTCTCTCATACCTATGTCATGCACCAAGGTTAATCGACACTATTTTTATAACCAACCAATAAGTCCTCAATGTGGATAACTAAAAAATCCATCCTCTCTCTCAACCATCAACTCTGATACCACTCCTTCATGACCCCCTATCGACAAACATACCACAATGAATAGATATATATAATGACCTCTGAGTCCTACCCCAACTAGTTTCCAAGTTAGTGACTAGCACTATGTGTATACAACTGCAATGATATAGGAGGCATTAACCTCTATAATAATATAGGATGTGAAGTTACAATGAAACATACACAATAAAATCAATGAAATAATATAAAAATAATCTAAAACTATCCCAAAATGAAGGTATTAAATAATACATATATAATGAAAAGACTCTAAAAGTAAAAAACCTAAAGTGATGCTAAAGTAGTAACATGGAAACTATCTAAAGAGGTCTGACCTATTACACTGCATCATGATCCAAATAATCATCCATAAAAAATGAAAATCAGTTTATATACATAGGGTGGGCATACATTCAAACATAGTCAGAAAACTATAGTCTCTCGTACATGTGTCATAGAGGAATAATAATACACCCATGAGAAAATATAAGAACAAAAAACACCTAAATATGCCATATATACATCACAATCTCACTAAGGTAGGCTCAAAAAATAATAAAAGACATTTATAAATACCTAATATGAATAATATAGATAAACAGTACCTTGAAACACTTTCCCACAAATTTTACACACTCAAATTCCAACGTCGTACATCCTGGAACTCTCATCTCTTTAAAATAACACATATCACCTCCCCACAACATGGTCACATCAAAACAAATGGAGAAACCCGTAGTCCCCCACATTACCACCATAACCATTATAAATGGGCATCATGAGAAAAAATGAAATCATTTTTTTGACCTCTTTCTAACTAGAAAACCCATATCCATAATCTACCCCAAAATAAAAACATATCACATATATCCAAAAAAACAAAACGGTCACCACCCCAAAATAATATATCATTCTATCTCCCTTTATTGTGGTATATTTAGTGATATGGGTTCAGTAAAATAATAAAGCTTCCAAGCTCTATTGATTCATCTAGACTCTAGAAGGGACTGTATTCATCATGTACCATCAGGTCCCATATTATTCCATTTCCATTTTAGGGGTCCTCTATTGATTGTTCATATACCCGTTTGGCTCTACATAGTAGAAGATGGGAATCAACGACCTCTTAAAAATCAAGAAGATGCATGATGTGTGACCCATAATTTCATCAACCAATGTAAGGGAATAATATAATCTATCTAAATTCAATTTTACAAGTAATAGATTCTTAAAATGTTCATGGAGAATATCGAGAATGAGATGTTCCCTACCCCCTTCTCTCTAAATTACCTAGGTGAAATTTATGAGTTCCCTGAAAGGGAGTTGTGTCTGGAAGAATCATTAGAGTAGAATAAACAAAAATCATTCCAAATCCCCCTTTTAGGTATTGAGATTAGTCCCATAAATTCATAGGAAGTCATCATTGAGAATGATAATGTTCTTGAACCGGTACACCTATATGACCCATTACTAGATGAGCCTCACCAAGCACAACCTCAACCTCTATAGACCCTCCAAGAACAAAATCGCCAAGTGCACATACATTGATAAGACAATATGACCCTGTGCTAGCTGAAGGGTGGATTAAAGCACTGGAGAAGATTTTTGTTGTCATGGGGTGTTCAAACAATCAAAAGGTTAGTCTTGCTATTTGCCGTTTGGAGGGTGAAGCAGATCAGTGGTGGTCGATGGTTAAAAATATTAGGGATGATGATAGGATTGATACTCTCGACTGGGATGAATTAAAAGGTATGTTTCTTGAGAAGTATTTTCCTAAGGCTATTCGACTTAGGATGGAAAAAAAATTTCTGGAATTGAGGCAAGAGGAACACTCATTGGCTTCCTATGAAGAAACGTTCAATCGATTGGCAAGGTATGCTCTAAATTTTATCCGAGACCTTGATAGTAAAATCAATCATTTTTACTCAGGATTAAAGCCAAAATATCGAAGGGCATTGGATTCTCATGATTTCAATAGTTATGAAAAGCTTTTTCGATGTGATGAGAAAGTGGAAATGGAGTTTGATGATGATCAAGTGTTTTATAACAACCAGTAGAAGAAGAGACCGAGGTGGCAGGAGAAAGGAAAGAATTCTTCAACAAGGTTTGACAGTAAGAAAACTAAGTTTCCAGTTTGTAATAAATGTGGTAAAGGCATGCTGGGGAATGTATTATGAGTTCTAGAAAGTGCTATCGATGCGGTAAGATGGTACATAAGGCTCGTGATTGCACTGAAAAAAGATCATGGTGATGGTAAGACCAAATTTGATTTATAGTTAGTGAAATGTTTTAAGTGCAATGAGATTGGTCACTATGCAAATGAGTGTCCGACAAAGAGCTTGAGTGATGGGAAGCAGTTAGACTACAAGTAGAAAGGGGTGGTGAAATCCTTTTCAACCACTTCAGTAGATGTTGGGCCATCAAATGAAGTTGTATCAAGTACTTTGTTTGTTTTTTCAGATTATTCTAGTGTGTTGTTTTATTAGGGGTCTACACATACTTTCATCTCTGAAAACATTTCTAGTGAAATGGGAATATCATCTCAAGAAATGACTCCTGAACTTTTGGTAAAAACACCTGGGGGGAATGTTGAGGAAAAAAGAATTTATAAGAATCTTCCTATCCTTATCCGTGGAAAGAACCTATTTGCAAACCTTATTGTTTTACCTCTAGTAGAGTTTGATGTTATCTTGAGTATGGATTGGCTCTCTATTTACCATGCTAAGATTGATTATAGAGCTAAAGAAGTTTCTTTTCAGAAAGACTTTCAGTTTGTGTACAAGAATGAACCCTTATTGTTGATAACATATCAAGAGGTTGAGAAACTTGTAAAAGATGGAAATGAATGTTACCTTGCACATATTGTTAAAAATAAGGGAACTGTTCAGATTAATGTTGTGCCAGTGGTAAATGAGTATCCTGATGTTTTTCCTGATGAGTTTCCTGGAATAATACCAGATCAAGAAGTTGAGTTTACTATAGACTTAGATCCTGATGCTATGCCAATTTCAAAACCCCCTTATCGAATGGCTCAAATTGAACATTTAGAGTAGAAGGAGCAATTGGAAGACTTATTAGAGAAAGGTTACATTCGACCTAGAACATCACCATAGGGTGCTCCTGTTTTATTTGTTAAAAAGAAAGATGGTTCAATGAGACTTTTCATTGATTATAGAGCCTTGATTAACATCACTGTTAAGAACAAATATCCTTTTCCTCATATCGATGATTTGTTTGATCAGCTCCAGGGAGCTCAGTATTTTTCAAAGACTGACCTGAGATCGCTGTACCATCAGTTGAAGGTAAAGGAAGAAGATATTCTGAAGACCATGTTTCGTACAAGATATGGCCATTATAAATTTGTAGTAATACCTTTTGGTATAACCAATTCACCTGTTGTATTCATGAAATTAATGAATAGAATTTTCCATGAGTTCTTGGATAAGTTTGTGGTTCTTTTCATTGATGATATTTTGTTGTTTTCTAAAAGTAAAGAGGATCATGAAATACATTTAAGGGTTACTTTGCAAATTCTAAAAGAAATGAAATTGTATGGGAAATTCAGCAGGTGTGTGTTTTGTTTGCAACAAATTTCTTTCCTTGTTCATATTGTTTCTAAAGATGGGATAACTATTGATCCTTCAAAAACAAAGGTTGTTGAAGAATTCCCAAGACCCACAAATGTAATTGAGATTCGTAGCTTCCTTGGTTTGGCAGGCTATTACCAAAGGTTTGTTAGAAATTTTTCACGGTTATTTAGTCCATAAACGAAGCTAACTCAGAAGGGTGTTAAGTTTATCTGGACAAAAGAATGTGATGATTGTTTTCAAGAACTGAAAAGAAGATTGGTGTAAGCTCCAGTTTTGGAACTACCTTCCAGTAATGCTGAGTTTGTTATATACAGTGATGCTTCATTGAAAGGACTTGGTTGCATCCTAATGCAGAATGATCAGGTAATTGCTTATGCTTCACGATAGTTGAAAACTCATGAGGTAAATTACCCTACACATGATATGGAATTAGTTGTTGTTGTTTTCGCTTTAAAAATTTGGAGGCATCATCTATGTGGAGTAAAGTGTGAAATATATACCGATCACAAAAGTTTAAAGTATATATTCACTCAAAAATAATTGAACATGAGAAAGAGGGGTTGTCTAGAATTAATCAAGGATTATGATTGTATAATTCATTACTGTCCGGGAAAAGAAAATAAAGTGGCTGATGCTTTGAGTTGAAAAAGAAATGCTTCATTAACAATGTTGTGTTTGGAATGTGATCCTTTGATTAAGGATTTGATGGACATGGGTATAGAAGTTGTTGGTGCAGGATGTCCTTCTGTTTTGTTTCAGGTATCATGGAGATCCTCTCTATCAGACAGAATTAAGCATGCACAGAAGAAAGACAGCGAGTTGCAGAAAAAGGTAGAGCTGGTTCATAAGGGTAAGCTGCCTAAATTCAATATTGATAATGATTTTGTTTTGAGATTTGGGAAGAGATTGTGTGTGCCGTGAGATTCACAGTTTAAGAGAGAGTTGTTATGTGAATCTCATAGTTTTCCATTTCCAGTTCATCCTAGAAGCAATAATATGTATAGATATCATCGGGAGTATTACTGGTGGGACAGAATGAAAAGGGATATAGCTGATTTTACTGTGAATTGTTTGACTTGTCAACAGGTTTAAGCAGAGAGGTAGTTACCGAATGGGATGCTTAAGCCTTTACCAGTTCCAGAGTGGAAATGGGAGAATATATCCATGGACTTCGTTGTGGGATTGCAGAAGCCACCCCGAGGTAATAATGTAATCTGGGTTATTGTTGATCGCTTGATTAAATTTTCTCATTTCCTTGCTATACGAGATAATTTTTCCCTAGATCAACTTTCCCTTTTTTATCTTAAAGAGATGGTCAAGTTACATGGTGTTCCCCTCTCCATTGTATCTGACCATGATCCCAGGTTCACTTATAACTTTTGGAAAGGCCTTCAGAAGTCGTTGGGTACTGAATTAAATTTTAGTACAACATTTCATCCTCAATCAGATGGGCAGTCAGAAAGAACAATTCATACTTTTGAGGATATGATACGTGCTTGTTCGATGGATTATCCGGGAAGTTGGGACCAACATCTTTCTTTGGTTGAGTTTTTTTAAAATAACAGTTTTCATTCCAGTATACAGATATCACCATTTGAGGTGTTATATGAGAAGCAGTGTCAAACTCCAACTTTCTGGGATGATGTGGGAGGGAGGAAGTTGATGGGACCAGAAGTGGTAGAAGAGTTGGCAGAAAAAGTTCAGCTGATACAGAAACACATGAGAACAGCTCAAAGCAGGCAGAAGAGTTATGCGGACAATAGGAGGAAGGATCTCTCTTTTGAGGTAGGTGATCATGTTTTTCTCAAAGTATCACCGTGGAAAAGTGTGATGCGATTCGGTAAGAAAGGAAAGCTGATTCCAAGGTTCATTGGACCATATGAAATTCTAGAGAGAGTTGGATTAGTTTCTTACCAAGTGGCTTTTCCTCCAAGTTTATCTCAGGTACACAATGTTTTTCATGTTTCAATGTTAAGGAAGTACATCCAGATCCATCTCATGTTTTGAGTCCAGAGGTAGTTCAGTAGGGAGAGAATCTATCTTATGAGGAATAACCAGTTCAGATTCTTGATCATAGGGAGAAAGTGTTGCAGAATAAGGTGATTCATCATGTAATGGTTTTGAGGAAAAGCCACATGATTGAAGAGGCAACATGGGAATCTGAAAATGCGATGAGGGATAAATACCATCACTTATTCGATAAGTAAATAAATTGCGGGGACACAATTTTCTAAAGGGGGGAAGGATGTAACATCCCATGTAAGTAATGAATAATAGATATTTTTATCTATGTCTATTTTTGAATTAGATAGTGTTTTAGCGGCTTAAAATGAGATTAAATCCAACCTTAAGCATGGAATACACTAATATTTTTAAAAGATTGTTTTACTGCCTTTGGATGGAAAACCATTTTTAAATCAAACTTTTGAAAATTTTATAATCTCTATTTTTCAAAATAAACATATTCTTTATTATTGGTACATTGAAATTTACATTGGATAAAATTTTGGTATTTTTCTGACAATGTTCATTTTTTAATAAATAGTGAAAAATACTGCATTTTACATCAAAACTGCTTTTCATATAATTTAATTATACGGTTAGATTATCTTTTAAATTTTTATTAAAGTTTAATATGAATATATTTTTACCATTTAATCTAATTGTGGTCATTATGATTAATTTCACTTTGTAATTGGGCATAAACTAATGCCAATCTTTTCATAGATATTGTTTCAAAAAAAACCACTATTTGTTTTGACAACGGGAATTATTTTTAAATTAATTATTGAAATTTTTGTGTTTGTAATTTGGGAAAATGGATTACATATTTGGAATAAGAAGTTCCAAATTATGTAATCAAGACTCTTTTGTTTTTGGACATTATGAATAGTAACGACGATAATTATCTTTAATTATCTTGATTAATGAGTAATCGGGTATTTAAGGATAATAAAATAATATCATAATAATAAAAAAAGACACCAAAATGTGTCCAAATTCCACATGTTGTCTCATGGACTACCATGGGATGCCTTGTGCCAAACTTCGGGACCTCATGGAATCACTTTTGTGTGATAATGACTTTTTATCTTTTTATTTTTATAGAAAGTAAATATAACAAAGAATGTACCACCTGAGTAAAAAAAAATTAATTTTGTCTAAATAGATGATATTATGGACTATAAATATTCATTGGAAAGGAAAAAAGATTTCCTACATCATAGTATTTTTTTCAGACTTTTTAGATATTATATAAATTAAATTATTTAAGACATCATGATGATGCAACGATTACCTCATTAATAAAGGATTTAAATAAAATGAAACGATAATGTTAAAGATATAACTTAAACATGTAAAAGACCTTTTAGATGAGCATATTTCGATCCCGTATTGCCTTATCCTATAAATACATCAATGTGGGACCTTTAAAAGCCGAAGCTCATTTGAAAATAATGTAACATTTTATAACATTCCAAGAGTTCCCCTCCTCTCCTCTTATAAAAGGCCCCCACCTCTACCTACTTACCCACATGTCCAAAGCCTTTGGCTCGGCCAACCCCAGCCCATTTAGAATCTCCACATCCATATATTACTCATAGAAGCCTCACTTTGGGAACAAGTCTTCCCAAGGATGCCTTTGATCTCAAATCAAAAAGAGTTACCCGATTCAAAGATAAAGTCTTCTCTAATGCTCTTTTGTTTTAGTTTTCTTCTCCAACACACTAAACTATTATTAATCATTTATTTTGTAAAAACTACAATATCTTCAATATGCTAGGATTTTTTTATAAGAATTATTCGAGCTATACTTACACACACCTACATCTAATGGTTAAAGAACATACTGTTTTTCTATGGATGGCAAATTTCTACCTCACGAAATGATGATTGTTCAATATTATTCTAACACCTTCAAAGGTGTCCATTAATATGTCACTATATTTATATATGATATATAATATGTTTACGTTTTCCTTATGCTTCTGTATTTTTCATTTATTTCATACCCTTATGGTTTCCATTATGGGTAAACGCGATATCTTCATTTTAGGAAGTGCGGACTACCTCCCCCTCAAAGTGATTAGATTTGTTAATGCCATATGTGAGATGTATAAAGGATGAAGTTAAAGATATTATATATGATATTATACTGTAATTATAATATACCTTTATTTCATTATGATTCCATTCCATAAAATACTAAATAGAAATGAATGTAGCTTTCATCCGTACGTATGGCTTACTATCTCCATGAACGGTGCATTTCATTTCTTACCTCTAAATGATTATGTAATATTATAAATTCATTTATATACTAGATATATATTATATATATTATATATACATTATGAATATAATTCTTGATATAATAGATATTTTACCACGTGAACAACTTGTAATTATAAAGAGTTTATTTTTGACTCAAGTACCAATGATCGACAAAACGACCATTATTAACATAAAAAATTACATAGTGTTCATAACATGGTAATAAGTGATATAAAAGGGATAATGTACTTGAAAAAGGTTCTTAAGCAAGTAGAAATTAACTCAAGTTTATTATTCAGTATGTTAAAGAACAATCGAGTGAAGTCAGACCCAAGGTATGGGAATTCGTCTCAATCTCCTTTCATTGAGGCATATTTTGTTTTATACACAACCTTGTTTTATACAGTGTATAAACCCCTTTGACATTTATGCTTATTCAAAAGAAATCTTTTTTATACGAAGCATTTTACTAAACGACAAAAAGAAGGTTTTTTTGTCATACCTATGCGGCGACAATGACTTCTCCACCACCGTGACCATTATTTGAGTTTCGCATTCCTCTACAATCCATACCGTTTTATTAAATGAAAAATAAAAACCATGTTTTACTTTTATTTTATTTTGGTATTGAAAATGGTTTTCATAATGTTTTTATTATATCAATGTGTTGTATTGATATCTTGTGATTTAAATGTGGAAATGTTATGTTTCCTTTATGCATGTTTTATATGATATGATAATTTTATGGTTCTTGGGAATTGTTATGAAGATGAGTGGTTCTGTGATAAAATAAGGGCGGGTGAGACCAATATAGCTCTCCAATGCATTGGTTAAGGCAAAGGAGTCAACCGTTAAGGTTTCTCTGAAGATATTTAAGGAATATACTGTGATGGGTATTCCAAACGTAACCAAGAGGGTTACTCCCTACGTAAGAATGTTATGAATGCCTCAAGTTACCTTTATGTCTTATGATTTCTATGATTTATTCATGATTTCATGAGGTATGTTAAAGTGCCTATATTTTATGGGTAAATTATGATTTCATTCTTATGTATATATGAAATCATGTTTCCTTTCCATATTTTTATAACCCTTACTGAGTTTTTTATGCTCAACCCATGTTTTTGAAATGATTTTCACAGGTCAAGGGAAAGGTACATGATGTGATGATAGATTCAAGGAAGTGTCAAGAAATAATTCATGTTTTATTTTAAATATTTTCCATTGATTGGAATAATGAATACTATCTTTTATGTAACAACTTTGTTTAAATGTGGAATGTAATGCAAGTTTTACGATCTAATTTTCTAAAACTCTAAACCTAAAAATATCATCAATGTGTAATCTTGTAATAACTCAAGATTAAGTAAGGTTTAAGGCTAGGGCCTTATAGTTGGTATCAGAGGTCGGTTTAGATAAATTAGGAGTTATAATTCTATTAAATGATTATCCAAAAATATTTTTTGAAATTATATATCATTTGAAGATTACCATGTTGCTTCATCTAAGGAATGTTTGTTCAGAATGGTTTTTCACAGAGGAAACAGGGAAGTAGTGCTAGAAAGGAATACAGAAGGAAATAACATTCTGAATCAGCATCTTGAGATGCTCGGAATTGGAACTCAACAGTTTGTTGTAGTAATGGTGCAGTTGACTCAAGTGATAAATGGCGGTGGTATCCATGCACGAGATCAGCCAGATCAACCATAGAGGAACATGTCTGTGGTGGAACATTTCATGAGGCAACATCCCCCATCATTCAGAGGATCATCTGACCCTGTTCTAGATGAAGGGTGGATTAAAGCACTGGAGAAGATTTTCAATGTCATGGGGTGTTAAGAAAATCATAAGGTTAGTCTTCCTATTTACCGTCTGGAGGGTGAAGCAGATCAGTGGTGGCAGATGGTTAAAAATGTCAGGGACGATGATGAGATTGATGCTCCTGACTGGGATGAATTCAATGGTATTTTTCTTGAGAAGTATTTTCCTATGGCTGTTCGACATAGGATGGAAAAACAATTCCTGGAATTGAGGCAAGAGGAAGACTCAGTGGCTTCCTATGAAGAAAGGTTCACTCGATTGGCAAGGTTTGCTCCAAATATTATCTGAGACCATGATAGTAAAATTAATCGTTTTTACTCAGGATTAAAGACAAAATATCAAAGGGAATTTGATTCTTGTGAGTTCAAAAGTTATGAAAAGCTTGTTCGATGTGATGAGAAGGTGGAAATGGATTTTTCCAATGATCAAGTGTTCTATAAAAACCAGCAGAAGAAGAGATCGAGGTGGCAGGAGAAAGGAAATAATTCTTCAAAAACGTTTGATGGTAAAAAAACTAAGTTTCCAGATTGTGATAAATGTGGTAAAAGGCATGATGGGGAATGTCTTATGAGTTCGGTAAAGTGCTACCGATGCAGTAATATGGGACATAAGGCTCGTGATTGCACTGAAAAACATCAGGGTGATGGTAAGACCAAATTTGATTTACTGTTACTGAAATGTTTTAAGTGCAATGAGATGGTTCACTATGCAAATGAGTGTCTGACAAAGAGCTTGAGTGATGGGAAGCAGTTAGACTACAAGCAGAAAGGGGTGGTGAAATCCTTTGCAACTACTTCAGTAGATGTCGGGCCATAAAATGATGTTGTATCAAGTACTTTGTTTGTTTTTTCAGATTATGCCAGTGTGTCGTTTGATTCTGGGTCTACACATTCTTTCATCTCTGAAAAAGTTTCCAGTAAAATGGGAATACCATCTCATGAAATGACTCCTGAACTTTTGGTAAGAACACCAGGGGAAAATGTTGAGGCAAAAATAATTTATAAGAATCTTCCTATCCTTATCCGTGGAAAGAACCTACTTGAAAACCTTATTTTTTTTACCTCTACTAGAGTTTGATGTTATCCTAAGTATGGATAGGCTCTCTATTTACCATGCTAAGATTGATTGTAGAGGTAAAGAATTTTTTTTTTCAGAAAGACTTTCAGTTTTAGTACAAGAATGGACCCTTACTATTGATAACAAATCAAGAGGCTGAGAAACTTGTAAAAGATGGAAATGAATGTTACCATGCACATATTGTTGAAAACAAGGGAACTGTTCAGATTAATGATGTCCCAATGTTAAATGATTATCCTAATGTTTTTCCTGATGAGTTGCCTGGAATAATACCAGATCAGGAAGTTGATTTTACTATAGACTTAGTTCCTTATGCTAAGACAATTTCAAAAACCCCCTTATCGAATGGCTCAAATTGAACATTTAGAGTTGTAGGAGAAATTACACGATTTATTAGAGAAAGGTTTCATTAGACCTAGCACATCACCATGGGGTGCTCATGTTTTTTTTAAAGAAAGATGGTTCAATGAGAATATGCATTGATTATAGAGCCTTGAATAACATCACTGTTAAGAAAAAATATCATTTACCTCATATCAATGATTTGTTTGATCAGCTCCAGGGAGCTCAGTATTTTTCAAAGATTAACCTGAGATCGGGGTACAATCAGTTGAAGGTAAAGGAAGCTGATATTCTGAAGACCGCGTTTCATACAAGATATAGCCATTATGAATTTTTAGTAATTCCTTTTGGGATAACCAATGCACCTTCTGTATTCAAGGACTTAATGAACAGAATTTTCCATGATTTTTTGGATACGTTTGTGGTTGTTTTCATTGATGATATTTTGGTGTTTTCTAAAAGTAAATAGGATCATGAATGATATTTAAGGGTTATTTTGCAAACCTTAAAATAAAATAAATTGTATGGGAAATTCATCAAGTGTGAGTTTTGGTTGCAATAAATTTCTTTCCTTGTTCATATTGTTTCTAAAGATAGGTAACTGTTGATCCTGCAAAAACAAATGTTGTTGAAGAATGCCCAAGAACCACAAATGTAACTGAGATTCGTAGCTTCCTTGGTTTGGCAGGATATTATATAAGGTTTGTTAGAAATTTTTCACAGTTATCTAGTCCAATGAAGAAGCTAACTTGGAAGGGTATTAAGTTTATCTGGACAAAAGAATGTGATGATTGTTTTCAGGAACTGAAAAGAAGATTGGTGAATGCTCCAGTTTTGGCACTACCTTCCAGTAATGGGGAGTTTGTTATATACAGTGATGCTTCATTGAAAGGACTTGGTTGTGTCCTAATGCATAATGATCAGGTAATTTATTATGTTTCACGATAGTTGAAATCTCATGATATAAATTACCCTACACATGATTTGGAATTAGCTGGTGTTGTTTTCGCTTTAAAAATTTGGAGGCATCATTTGTATGGAGTAAAGTGTGAAATATATACTGATCCCAAAAGTTTAAAGTATATATTCACTCAAAAAGAATTGAACATGAGAAAGAGGAGATGGCTAGAATTAATGAAGGATTATGATTGTACAATTCATTACCATCCGGGAAAAGAAAATACAGAGGTTGATGCTTTGAGTCAAAAAAAGTAATGCTTCACTAACAATGTTGTGTTTGGAACGTGATCTTTTGGTTAAGGAATTGATGAACTTTGGCATAGTAGTTGTTGGGGTAGGATGTCCTTCTATTTTGTTTCAGGTATCAGTGAGATCATCTCTATCAAACAGAATTAAGAAAGCAAAGAAGCAAGACAGCGAGTTGCAGAAGAAGGTAGAGCAGGTTCAGAAGGGTAAGTTGCCTGAATTCAATATTGATAGTGATTTTGTTTTGAGATTTGGGAAGAGATTGTGTGTGCCGTTTGATTCACAGTTTAAGAGAGAGTTGTTATGTGAAGCTCATAGTTCTCCATTTTCAGTTCATCCTAGTAGCACTAAGATGTATAGAGATCTTCGGAAGTATTACTGGTGAGAGGAAATGAAAAGGGATATTGCTGATTTTACTTTGATGTGTTTGACTTGTCAAAAGGTTAAAGCATAGAGGCAGTTACCAAAAGGGATGCTTCAGCCTTCACCAGTGCCAGAGTGGAAATGGGATAATATATCCATGGACTTTGTTGTGGGATTGCCAAAGACACCCCGAGGTAATAATGCAATCTGGGTTATTGTTGATCGCTTGACTAAATCTGCTCATTTCCTTTCTATACGAGATACTTTTTTGTTAGATCAACTTTCCTGTTTGTATATTAAAGATATATTCAGGTTACATGGAGTTCCCCTCTCCATTGTATCTGATTGTGATCCCAGTTTCACTTTTAGATTTTGGAAAAGCCTTCAGAAGTCGTTGGGTGCTGAATTAAATTTTAGTACAGCTTTTCATTCTCAATCAGTTGGGCATTTAAAACGAACAATTCAGACTTTGTAGGATATGCTACGTGCTTGTTCGATGGATTATTAGGGAATTTGGTAACAATATCTTTCTTTGGTCTAGTTTTCTTATAATAACGGTTTTCATTCTAGTATATAGATGGAACTATTTGAGGTTTTATATGGGAAGCGGTGTCGAACTCCAACTTTCTGGGATGAAGTGGGAGAAATTAAGTTGATAGGACCGGAAGTGGTAGAAGAGTTAGCAGAAAAAAGTTCAGCTGATATAGAAACACATGAAAACAGTTTAAAGCATGCAGAAGAGTTATGCGGACAACAGGAGGAAGGATCTCTCTTTTGAGGAAGGTGATCATGTTTTTCTCAAAGTATCACCGTGGAAAAGTGTGATGTGATTCGGTATGAAAGGAAAGATGAGTCCAAGGTTCATTAGACCATATGAAATTCTAGCGAGAGTTGGATCAACTGCTTACCGAGTGGCTTTACCTCCAATTTTATCTCAGGTGCACAATTTTTTTCATGTTTCAATGTTAAGGAAGTACATGCCAGATCCATCTCATGTTTTGGGTCCAGAGGTAGTTCAGTTGGAAAAGAATCTATCTTATGAGGAACAACCGGTTCATATTTGTGATCATAGAGAGCAAGTGTTGTGGAATAAGTTGATTCATCAAGTAAAGTTTTTGTGGAAAAACCACATGATTGAAGAGGCAACATGGGAATCTGAAAGTGCGATGAGGGATAAATACCCTCACTTATTCGATAAGTAAATAAATTGCAGGGACACAATATTCTAAAGGGGGGAAGGATGTAACATACCATGTAAGTAATGAATAATATATATTTTTATCTATGTCTAAATATAAATTATATAGTGTCTTAGAGGCATAAAATGAGAATAAATCCAATCTTAAGCATGGAATACACTAATATTTTTAAAAGATTGCTTTACTGCCTTTGGATGGAAAACCATTTTTAAGTCAAACTTTTGACAATTTTATAATCTCTGTTTTTCAAAATAAACATATTCTTTATGATTTGGACATTGAAATTTACATTGGATAAATTTTTGGTATTTTTCTAACAATGTTCATTTTTTAATGAATAGTGAAAATACTGCATTTTACATCAAAACTACTTTTACATATAATTTATTTATATGGTTAGATAATATTTACAATTGGTCTTAAAGTGTAATATGAATATATTTTTACCATTTAATCCAATGGTATTCATTAGGATTAATTTCACTTTGAAATTGTGCATAAACTAATGCCAAACTTTTCATAGATATTGTTTCAAAAAAACCTGCTATTTGTTTTGAGAACGGGAATTATTTTTAAATTAATTATTGCAATTTCTATGTTTGGAATTTAGTAAAATTTATTCCATATTTTTAATCAGAAGGTCCAAATTATTTAATCAACACTCTTTTGTTTTTGGACATTATGAATAGTAATGACGGTAATTGTCTTTAATTATCTTGATTAATGAGTAATCGGGTAGTTAAGGATAATAAAATAATATCATAATAATAAAAAAAGACACTAAAATGTGTCCTAATGATACTGGTTGTCTCATGGCAGACCATGGGATGCCTTGTGAAAAACTTGGGGACCCCATGGAATCACTTTTGTGTGATAATAACTTTTTATCTTTTTATTTTTAATGAAAGTAAATATAACAAAGAATGTATCACCTGAGTAAAAAAAAATTAATTTTTTCTAAATAGATGATATTATGGACTATAAATATGAATTGGAAATCTAAAAATATTTCCTACATCATAGTAATTTTTTCATAATTTTTAGACATTAAATAAATTAAATTATTTATGACATCTTGATGATGCAACGATTACCTCATTAATAATGGATTTAAATAAAATGAAAAGATAATGTTAAATCTTTAACTTAAACATGTCAAAGACCTATTGGATGAGTATATTTCAAACCCTTATCACCTTATCCTAAAAATAAATCAATTTGGGACCTTTAAAATCCGAAACTCATTTGAAAATAAAGTAACATTTTATAACTTTCCAAGAGTGCCCCTCCTCTCCTCTTATAAAAGGCCCCCAGCTCTACCTCCTTACCCACAGTTCCAAAGCCTTTGGCTCAGCCAAAACCTGCCCATTTAGTCTCTACACATCCCTCTCTTACTCATAGAAGCCTCACATTGGGCATAATTCTTCCCAAGGAAGCCTTTGAACTCAAATCAAAAAGAGTTACCTGATTCAAAGGTAAAGTCTTCTCTAATCCTCTTATGATTTAGTTTGCTTCTCCAACCCACTAAACTCTTTTTATTAATTTATTATGTAAAAAATGAAGTATCATAAATATACTAGGTTGTTTTTATAATAATAATTAGAGCTAAACTTACACACACCTACATCTAATGGTTAAAGAACATACTGTTTCTGTGGATGGTGAATTTCTCCCTCATGAAACGATGATTGTTCAATATTCTTCTAACACCATCAATGGTGGCCATATATATGTCACTATATTTATATATGATATATAAAATGATTATGTTTTCCTTATGCTTATGTATTTTTCATTTATGTCATACCTTTATGGTTTCCATTATGGGTAAACGCGATATCTTCATTTTAGGAAGTGCAGACTACCGCCCCCTCAAAGTGATTTGATTCGTTAATTCCATATGTGGGACGTATAAAGGATGGAGTTAATGATATTATATATGATATTATACTGTAATTATAATATACCTTTATGTCATTATGATTCCATTCCATAAAATACGAAATAGAAATGAAAGTACCGTTCATGCGTACGTACGGCTTACCGTCTCCATGAACGGTGCATTTCATTTCTTACCTCTAAATGATTATGTAATATTATAAATGCATGTATATACTGGATATATATGATATATATTATATCTACATAATGAATATAATTCTTGATATAATGGATATTTTACCACATGAACAACTTGTAATTATAAAGAGTTTATTTTTGACTCAAGTACCAATGACCGACAAAACGACCATTGTTAACTTAAATAATAACATAGTGTTCATAACATGGTAATAAGTGATATAAAAGGAATAATGAACTCTAAAAAGGTTCTTAAGCTAGTTGAAATTAAATCTAGTTTATTGTTTAGGACGTTAAATAACGATCGAGTCAAGTCGGACCCAAGGTATGGGACTTTTTCTCAACCTCCTTTCATTGAGGCATATTTTGTTTTATATACAACCTTATTTTATACGGTGTATAAACCCATTTTACATTTATGATTATTCAAGAGGAATATTTTTTATTCGAAGCGTTTTACTAAATGACAAAAGGAATGTTTTTTTTTCGTACGTATGCAGCGACAACGACTTCTCCGCCGCCGTGACCATTATTTGAGTTTCAGCTTCCTCTACAAGACATACATTTTTTTAATGACAAATAAATACCATGTTTTGATTTTCTTTTATTTTGTTATTAAAAATGGTTTTCAAATTTTTTTTATTATATCAATGTGTTGTATTGATATCTTGTGGTTTAAATGTGGAAATGATATGTTTCCTTTATGCATGTTTTATGTGATATGATTATGTTATGGTTCTTCGGCATTGTTATGCAGATGGGTGGATCGGTGATAAACTAAGGGCGGGTGAGCCCGATATATCTCTTCAATGCATTGGGTAACGTGAAGGAGTTAAACGTTAAGTTTTCTCCGAAGAGATTTAGGGAATATACTGTGATGGGTATTCCAAACGTAACCAAGAGGGTTACTTCCTACGTAAGAGTGTTATGAATGCCTCATGTTACCTTTATGTCTTATGATTTCTACGATTTTTTCATGATTTTATGAGGTATGTTAAAGTGCCTATGTCTTATGTGTAATGTTTGATTTCATTCTTATGTATATATGAACTCATGTTTCCTTTCCATATTTTTATAACCCTTACTGAGTTTTTTATGCTCATCCAATGTTTTTGAAATGATTTTCACAGGTCAAGGGAAAGGTAGATGATGTGTTGATAGTGTCAAGCTAGTGTCAAGAAAGAATCAATGTTTTATTTTAAATATGTTTCCATTGATGGGAAAAGTGAATACTATCTTTTCTGTAACCACTTTGTTTAAATGTGGAATGTAATGCAAGTTTTATGATCTAATTCTCTAAAACTCTAATCCTGAAAAGATCCTCAACGTGTAATCTTGTAATAACTCAAGATTAAGTAATTTTTAAGGATGGGGCCTTATAAAATAGCTCCCTCATGATTCCAATAATCCATACATTAGAAAATTCACAAATACTTCTTCAATGAATCATCTGTCTATTTTAGACCAATATTATGTGGATCAATTGGGTTGTCCTACTAAGTATAAATTTATTGATCCATAGCTAACTTAAAAACAAGAATTTCCTAAACATTGTAGTATATAAATATTAATTATAATTTTTTAATTGAATTTATTTATTTATACATTCACAAAAAACCAAATCAAATAGGAATAAAATTCATCATAGTGAATTTACCAATACAATGTCTCCACCTTTAAAATAACCCCACCTTACATTTCCATTCAATAATCTCAAATTCTATGAACTAGATAATAGGTCCCCTAAAATATCATGTCCTACTCTATCTCTCATACCTATGTCTTCCACCAAGGTTAATCGGTACTATTTTTAAAACAAACCAACAAATCCTCAATGTGGATAACTAAAAACTCCATCCTCTCTCTCAAACATGAACTCTGATACCACTCCTTCACGACCCCCTCTCGACAAACATACCACAATGAATAGATAGAAATAATTACCTCTGAGTCCTACCCCAACTAGTTTCCAAGTTATTGACTAGCATTATGTGTATACAACTGCAATGATATGGGAGGCATTAGCCTCTATAATAATATTTGATGTGAAGATACAATGAAACAAACACAATAAAATCAATGAAATAATATAAAAATAATCTAAAACTATCCCACAATGAAGGTATTAAATAATACATATATAAAGAAAGGACTCTAAAAGTAAAAAACCAAAAGTGATTCTAAAGTAGTAACATGGAAACTATCTAAAGAGGTCTTACCTATTACTCTGCATCATGATCCAAATAATCATCCTTAAAACATGAAAATCAGTTTATATACATAGGGTGGGAATACATTCAAACATAGTCAGAAAACTATAGTCTCTCGTACATGTGTCAAAGAGGAATAATAATACACCCCTGAGAACATATAAGAACCAAAAACACCTAAATAGGTCATATATACATCACAATCTCACTAAGGTAGGCTCAAGAAATAATACAAGACATTTATAAATACCTAATATTAATAATATCGATAAATGGTACCTTGAAACACTTTCCCAAAAATTTTACACTCTCACATTCCAACGTCGTACATCCTGGAACTCTCATCTCTTCCAAATAACACATATCACCTCCCCACAACATGGTCACATAAAATCACATGGAGAAACCTGTAGTCCCCCACATTACCACCATAACCATTATAAATGGGCATCATGGGAAAAAATGAAATCATTTTTTTTGACCTCATTCTAACTAGAACAACCCTATACATAAGCTACCCCACAACAAAAACATATCACATATATCCAAACAAACAAAAGGGTCACCACCCCAAAATAATATATCATTCTATCTCCTTTCATTGTGGTATATTTAGTGATATGGGTTCAGTAAAATAATGAAGCTTCCAATCTACATTGCTTCATATAGACTCTAGAAGGTCCTGTATTCATCAAGTAGCTTCAGGTCCCATCTTATTCCATCTCTATTTGAGGGGTCCTCTATAGATTGTTCCTATACCCATTTGGCTCCACATAGTAGAATATGGGAATCAATGACCTCTTAAAAATCAAGAATATGCATGATGTGTGACCCATAATTTCATCAACCAATGTAAGGGAATAATATAATCGGTAGAAATTCAATTTTACAAGTGATAGATTCTTAAAATGTTCATGGAGAACATCGAGAATGAGAAGTTCCCTACCCTCTTCTCTCTAAATTACCTAGGTGAAATTTATGAGTTCCCTGAAAGGGAGTTGTGTCTGGAAGAATCATTAGAGTAGAATAAAAAACAATCATTCCAAATCCCCCTTTTAGGTATTGTGATTAGGCCCATAAATTCATAGGATGTCATCATTGAGAATGACAATGTTCCTGAACCGGTACACCTATATGACCCATTACTAGATGAGCCTCACCAATCACAACCTCAACCTCTATAGCCCCTCCAAGAACAACATCGCCAAGTGCACATACATTGATTAGAGAATCTGTCCCTGGTTCCATGTCAACTCTTGGTTCTTATGGTTCCTTTTCACATAAAGACCATATTACTTCAAGGATTCACTAGTCCTATGACATTTCATATGTACCATGGAAGAGGGAATTCCAATGTTTCCACAATGAAAGATACCACATGAGGATGGACTCACTGACAACACTAACCATTTTCCATATCACATGATCATTATAAACTCTATAATTGAATTTTTTTGAATTCAATTATTGGAGTTAGGACCATGTTGACCATGGAGTAGTCAAATAGGGAAACCTTCTAGAGAAGTTGGACCATATTTTTGTTGACATCGATAGGGACAGTGGAGACCCCGATAAGTGGGAATTGGTTCCCAACTACGGTATTATTCATTACCACATGAGTAAACCATAACCTCATGCAGTTTTCAAGCCTCCTCCAACCACTAAATCTATATTTATGTTACATCCTCTCATTATTAAGAATGATATAAATTTTTGATACATGAGAAATTAGACCCCCACTAGTGCTAAAACATGATCCCACCCATACTTAATGCAAAAAAAATCAATATTCACCTAAGGCATGCTCATCCAAGAATAATTACACTTATGATGAGAAGGAGTACACCAATTTTAATTATATTGTACTATTGGACTAATTCATAATGCTAAAAGATGAGGAATGTCTTGTGATCCCATCATGTGCCTATAAATGAAGAAATCAAAGGACAGGTAGAGGATACACAAGTAGATAGAATGATCTTGTCAAAACATCAAACCAATTTGTTCATCCTACTATGAGAAGGAAAAATCCATGAAAGGGAATATCATGAACAACCCTCCTGGTCTACACATTCTGGTATGCCCCTACATCTGAATGTTTTTATTGTTCACATGGCTCATCTATGAGCACTTGAGGATCAGCCACATCTAGACAGGGCCTTTACTAAGCCAACTAGAACCTAACCAATATTTTTTTATATAATTTTAGTAAGAAAATAGTAAAATATAACCATTACTATCTATAATTAATATCCTTAACCAATGACATCCACTACACCCAAATATGAGGAATGACCCTCCATGTGTAAAAATATCCCCCTGACATAGATGTATGATGTGAAAAAATGCATCGCCAATATACCCATGAGGATTTTGATCTTCAAACCTCTCCTATTTTCAAATGATATGTGTGAGGAACTTTCCAAATCATTAAATAGATAACATTATTTGGATTTTTAGGTTGATTTCAATGAGGCCTAATACGCATAGGGGGCCACAAAAGAAGAATTTCAAGCCGCCATCTCATTTTATAGCAAAAAAATGGTGTCAAAATTTAGGTACACATAAAGCCATTCTATATCATAGTTCAGTCCAATGATTAAGGAATCTTCCATTCCTAGTGGAAATTGGATCTGGGATTGACCTCATTTCGGTGTGGTTGCTCCTTATGATATGACATAGGGAAGAAAATCTGACTCCCTCCAACATTAAAACTAAATGTTAAAATAATAGAGAGTAGAATTAATGTACAAAAATTTGGAAAATGACTAAATTTGAGGGATTAATATAAATCAATATATTTATGTTATTCTCATAGGATATTTCTTAAAAATCACTATTGGGAAGACCATGGCTTCATTTGGGTCAAGAAATCCCCTCTTAGTGGCAATAGTGGGTCAAATACTAACTTGATGATCGAGTAGGGGTACTCCAGTGTAATGCCTCCCATTTTTGACTATTGTGAGGTCCACTATCTTGATTATAATTCCAATAAAAGGGAAGTAAAGTATGTATATAATGAAGGGGTTGATTTCATCAATGACCCTGATGATCTAATAGCCACTAAATTTGATCCATGGGAATACATGAATGTTAGTTTTATCCTTATTTTTCAATAGTTAGAGCTAAAAAATTTAGACCCATGGGTTTTTTTTTGTATCCAATAAGAAGTAGCACCCACAAATTTCTTTATACTACTACAGTGGGAATGCCCAAATGATATTGTAGGACCATAGTCCTATGAAGTATCAAGATGTTCTCACCATGGAAATGGATGAATGATACACCTACATTTTCAAAAAAGTAAGGATGACCTGATAAAAGTTGACTTGTTTCTATTTATTCAGTATCAAGAGTGGTCCACACAGATAGAAATCAATTATAATTGGCTCAATATCTTTTTAAATTGTTGTATCATTAGAAGATGAACCCCTCATCAATGATATTGAATTCAACATAATAGACACCAGTTTTCCATCTAGTTTAGATAGCCTATAATATCCTCCTCCCCCCAATGATCCTCCGACATCAGTTGATTAAGAAGTTTTGGAAGACATCACTCATGAATTTTAAGAGGGCGTCCCTACCAATTTTGATGATCTCACACATGAGAAAATTAGTACTAATGAAGATATGATGATGACACTGATAATCACTACCCTTCCACCAAAGGTGAATAAGTTGTATGATTTCTTCATGAAATAGTACCATGATATATTTTCATGGTGCTATGATGAGATGTTGGGGATAGTCCCTCAGGTTGTTATCTGTTGACATGGACTCCTAGTGAGTCTTCATGGTTTCAAAAATCCCCCATAAACGATTCAAACTACTCCGAGATATATGGTTGAGGATAAAGAAAATAATCTTATTTGGTCCATATTTGTAATGGAGGTACATTACCCTAGGTGTCCAGACAATATTTTCCCAATCTGGATTAACAATTGGCATATCAGAGTCTTCTTTGATTTTCGAGACCACAAAATCCTCTGTCTGAATTATGACATTACCATTCTTATGAAATTTCTACTAATTAATGATATGGTTTATTATTAGAACCTATCCTTAATAGAAAAATACTCTATATATAATCAAATACACATATCCCCAGACAAAGAGGATCATCTTTCCTTCAAATAATCTCACTGAATTTATTTCTATTCATCTAATCCATTCATCTTGATGAATTTTGGAGCTAGATTCCAGTAGTCCACAAACTATTGATTTCAAGGATCTTAAGAAAGATTTCGGAATCCTATTTTCTATAAACATGAAGATGAACCCCCTAGAGTGCACATATAGTGTTACATCTGGAAAGTTTCTTAAATTTATCATAAGATATAGATTCATCAAAATTGACCTATGGAAAATCAATGTTATTTTCCAAATTTCTACCTTGTGTAATATAAGAGTGTTGTGATTCCTTGAAGGACCCTAATCCTAGATACATCATATTCTTGAAAATATTGTTGGTAAGTGTAATATCATATTAAGGATCATGAAAAAATCATATCTTACTAGTGAAATTAGAAGTTACATATATCCTTTAAGAACATAAATCATTATCTAATACAATGTCCTGTTCTAATGCTACACATATTAAGAAATACTTTAGATCTCTATGTGACCACAATGGAATGGTTCCTCCAAACCATTTTAGTCTAGAAATAATTTGCTGGGAAAACAAACTATACTACTTCAGATTCATGCCCTTAGAAAAAAATATCAGATACCACAATATATAAAAGAGTTTCCATTCACTCGTTTTTAGAGCCATTGTTTAGACATTATTTGTACAATCATGTTATTCAACTAGTTAATTGAGTTGACCTGCTAAATTTTATCCTCAATCACCCCAAGTTGACAGGATAACTATTTGGTTGGGTAGTAATATTATATAATTTTGATATCAGTTTTGTCTTACATAAGGACATCAAATTACTAGAATTGGTAGAATACCTAACTATTCATACGACCCATGAATAATTTTCAATTGTTGTTGATTTTCCTGATGATGCTATTCTATGAGTGGATCAGGTAGTAACATAATGAAATATTCTTTATATGGTTCCTCAGGGATCCTAATTGGTAGACATCATAATGACCCATGCATAATAGGTAGGAATGAGAAACGTCTTCATCACCCTGATAATGATTGTATTTTTGTAAACATACATATTATCATAAGGATAGACTAATAACAAGGCATAGCACTATGAATTTTTTACATCTCTAAATTTTCCAAAAAAATATTGATTTTTGCGGTTTACATGTGATGGGAAACTCTGATATAGTAACAATGAATATAAATGGTGACTATGTCATTTAAAAGAGACATTTAAGGATATTACTGGAACATACCATTCAGATAATAATAAAATTTTCATCCTATCTAATGGTGGCCCACATTCCTTAGTCACAAAATGGTCGAGTTGATTCATTAGTAGGGACTACCGCATCTCTTGCAGAACCTCACCTGAATGACCTAGTCATGCATATGGAACACCAATGGGTCATCACCCACATTACTTTTGTTGATGAACAACACTATTTATAGTGTGTAGCTACTTCTACTTTCACTATATGGCCCTTATATCCACATAAATCGAGGAAATTACCCATAGATTGACTCCCCATGTTGTGTATCTTCATTGAATCATTATTCTAGCAGATCGAGATGTGTGTGAGTTAATATGCCAACAAGTATTTCAGTTTACCCTATAGAGTGGATTAGCATTGAGTAAACCATATATAAGAAAGGGTTCAATGAAATTTTACTCCTTTACACCCATGATGACGTGAAACTTTAGGTTATATAGGAGGTACATGTTAAATCATATGGCACCCATCATGTAGGATCTAATCAACTAAAAGATTTTGGATATTGGGATACTTTTGGCCCACCGTTGTTCATGACTACATTTAGTTCACCAATAGGTGTCATGAATATTAGATCAATGATTTTTTTTGTTCTTCAACCAGCAGAGATTCTTCACACTACCATGTACTATTAACCCTTTTTAGATTTGGGAATCAAAATTATTGGGCCATTCCCAATAATGGAAACTCGAATGCGTATGTTTATTTTTCACACATTATATATTTTTTACAAATGGACATAAGTGTTTCCCTCATGGAATTCAAAATAGGATCTATTATTGAGTTTGGGATATCCCCCATCATCCATAGATTTGGGGTGCCTCAAACTGTTCTCATAGACAATGACACCACCTTAAAATGTTCAAGATGGAGAAATTTTTATTTAATTACAACATCTGGTGAAACCATAATTCTCTCTACTATGAATTAAAATATGTATAGACTGAGTAGATCAATTAGAACATATTTAACGTCATGCAAAAAATAGTAGGGCAGATAAAAAATGAGTTTCCAAAAAATCTCAGAAATTACCTTTGAGACTATTAGACGACAACACATAATTCCATCCATGTAACCCCATATTCCCTAGGATATGGGAAAAAGGAATCCTTACCTATTGTGTTTTAGTTTCCATTTATTAGATTGACTAATTATGACTAGAAGAAAACAAAGAAACGTAAATTCCCATTTGATGAGTTGTAAAACAAAAAGAGAAACAGTCTTCCTGATTTTAATAACCTGAAGAGGCACCAAAAAAGGATAGAGATAGTAGTGATAAATAATTATGACCTTCGATCATTCATCTTGGGTGAAATAGTACTAGTTATTAGATTTCCAATGATACCCAAAAAACATTATAAAGTAAGAGACAGAATGGGAATGAAATTATAGTATTTGTAAGGTATATTCCAATGGAGAATACTCTTTTGTAAATATAGATGGTGAGCGTGTCACATCTCCTACCAATGGTATGTTTCTCAAGAATTAATTCGTGTGAATTCCCTATGGTCTAAAGGGTATGATGTTAAATTATGTTTCATGGGAAATACTATGTGATCATAAACTCTAGCATCTTGTGTCTGAGATCTATGACCTTAAACAAATAGTAGCCCCTATAATCCAAGCAATAGAACCATAAATTATTTTCATTCTTTATGGAATAAGATCTTTAAACATAAATAAGTTTCATGTAAAGTCAATTATATACAACTTTAAACTATAAATCCAAATATCTTCATTGCATAATGTTAAATTATTATCCTACATTGTTCAAAAACCAATAGATTCCGCCTATGCTGATTTTTGGATGAAAAAAATAATACCTTTAGAACATGATGTTAAACTGCATATTTACACCGTATAAAACTATGATGTGTCATATGACATATTTGGGATGATTCAGTGTACTTTCTAGGGAGGAAACTTCCAATCTGATGTTAGTATTCTTCACCATTGTGTCCCAAAACAATGTGGGGATCTATTTATATTTTCATGGGATACATAGTGACGCTTAGACCCTCTTCCATTGAGATAGGATTCCAATTCATCATAAACCCTTCCCTAGGTGGGAGGGGAGAATTACATTCATCACCATTTATCCATTTGGCCGCAAACACTATCCATGAATTATGACACTAAACTATGTAAAAAAATTTGTAGATATTTATGTGGTATATAAGATTGCATCAACATGCTATAAAATCTATGTTTACCTATTATTCCACAAATTACACTAAAAAATATTCCCCTATTAAATGTTCCTTAAATTTAAACTATTTTCTAAAATCCTGTAATGGCCCGGGTTTTTGGTGTCCATTACATAGTAAAATGTGATGTTTAGGTGTTCGGGGTATTATGGGAAGCTATCACAGCTTCTCGGTGAAGCTTAACGGAATCCTTGGCCTATCTGCAGCTCGGACTACCGGTAGCTCGGCCTACCATAGAGCGGTCTACCAGTATCTTGGTCTACCGGTAGCAGGCCTACTAGTAGCTCGGCCTAACGGTAGCTCGACTTAATGGTAGCTCAGTATACCAGTAGCAGGCCTACCAAT
Source organism: Viscum album (assembly GCA_963277665.1). NCBI lineage: Eukaryota > Viridiplantae > Streptophyta > Magnoliopsida > Santalales > Viscaceae > Viscum > Viscum album. Next base: position 1,186,578,979 of record OY728136.1, read on the forward strand.
AGCTCGGCATACTGGTAGCTCGGCCTACCCGTAGCTCAGTCTACCGGTAGGTCGGCCTACCGGTAGCTCGGTCTATCGGTAACTCGGTCTATCGATAGCTCGATCTACAGGTAGTTGTCCTACTGGTAGCCGCGGCCTACCGGTAGCTCGGCCTACCGGTAGACGCGGCTTATTGGTGTCTCGGTCTACTGGTAGTTTTGGCCAAGCAGTAGCTTGGCCTACCGGTAGCCTTGGCTTACCAGTGGATCGGCCTACCTGTAGACCTAGCTTACTGGTGACCACGGGTTTTCCCATTTTGACCTCTTTTTGCGCAAATTGGCTTTTAAGCCGCGTTTTGACCCCTTTAATATTGTTTTAAAGCCCATTAATGCCTGTTTACATTAAATTATGGGTGAGGTACTCCTTAAATGAGAAAAAACCATGAGGTGTCGTCGGTTTAAACCACCCTGAAAGGCAGGGACCCTTTAATGACATGTGGGGTGTCCCAGCCCCGTGGTCAACCCACCATCCCGCTCCTTATGTGGTTTCTCTCCATATCTTAACCGTCCGGGAGTGCTGTATCAAAGCCCTTATCAGCCTTTATAACCTAAAATCTTCTCCGTACGTTTCCTTTCTCGATCATCCTGCTCAGTGTACCCTTCCTCCCGATGAGCCATACCCCGGTTATGAAGTTTTCCTTGATCGCGTTCCGTGGAGTTCCTACCACTCTTGTTTTCCAGTTTCCACGCGAGGACTTAACGTCGATCCTTGATCTTCAGGTAGGGGTTACAACTTCGTCTATGCTTTTTGTGTATCTTGCGGGGTGGGTACGCTACTGCTTCTGTTGAATTGGATGAACAAAACTTTAAGGAAGATAATAAACGAATATTGAAGAATGAAGGGGAGGGGTGTGATCAATGATGATGTTCTATTTTTATCCTCTTTCATGATTAATGATTTTTGAATTGTGTGTGCTTACGCCTATTGAAAATCATGGTCATTGGTGGTCTTTCTCTGTGAACTAATAAACCCCTACCCCTTGTGATGTTTAAATGGCTTGTATTTTGGTTGTGAATCTTTTGCTGTATAAAGGAAATTGGTTAATTATATATATTCGGCTAAATAAATTGGAAGCACTAGGATCAACTCCTTTTCTATGATAACCCCTGTTTAAGCGCAGTAGAATTGAAATCATGGAGTGTGTTAAATCTTTTAAATCTGAAAATACTTACTGAGTCTGCCTTGTGATGTTGGTATTGGTTTGGTTGTTTCCTCCACGGGCCGAGTACGGGTGACCTTATGGTTTTCTTGGATAGGGGATTAGATTGTTGGGGGTGATGTGGGTGAGGATGGGATCCTCTGTTTGTATCACGAATTGGGGTTGGATCCTCTGTTGAGAAACCGATGGCTCTGGTATTTTGGGGACATGGGGTGGTATCTTGGGGTTTTCTTTGGTTTCAGTACATCAAGGGATCTCCGTTATCCCTTTGTTATTGTGACTTTGCAATAGAACTGGGTGTGAATGTTTAAATTATTATTGGTTGTAACTTTTTTCCTTGGTTTGTGCTTATGTTGTTAGTTTCCCAAGTATGTGCAGAAACTTATTTAAACATTATTACTGAACATGAAGAAAAGGATGGGACAAATGGGGATCTTGTTTGGGGTGAGTTGTGACTTGGGCTTGGGTGTCGTTCTCTTCTCTTACGAATGAATAGTAAGGATAGTGTTCTTTAGGTTATTTGACGAAAAACCTATATTGGGTGTGTGCTTGTTACCTATACATATACTTTTAGTTTTTGTGTTTCTTATTCGCGCCCCACCCAAGTTGAGAACTTAGTGCCAAACACCCCCATTTCATGGGGGAGGGTGTTTTTTCCGACACTTCTATTAGTGGGCGGTTACTAGATCCTTTATGCCCCCTTTCCTGGATAGCCCAAGTATCTTCGGGTAGGCTGTGATGGCCTGAGGTCCATTATTATCCCAAGAATCTTCGGCAAGGGTAGTATAGTGGTTGTCCCAGGTGTGTGCAGGCAGGTGGTTTCCCAAGTATCTTCGGGATGAGGCCCAGGTGTCTTTGGGCATGGCGGTAGTTCTTCTAGCCCAGGTGTCTTCGGGCATGGCAGTGGCTGTTCTGGCCTAGGTGTTTTCAAGCGTGGATATGTGCGATAGTTGTGGCCCATGTGTCTATGGGTGGGTTAGTGGTTGTGGACCAGGTGATTTTGGGCGGGATGTGTGGTTTTGGCCCAGGTGTGTGCGGGTGAGGTATGGCAGTGGGACTGCGATGAGAATGGCGGTATTGGTTCGATGCGTAGGATGTCTTCGATAACCAGTGGGAAAGTGGCGCGGGGTACCCAAACATCGATTTGCTATTACTATACATTACTTGACTTGTGTTATTTGGGGAGTGTTCCTTGGTGAGTCTTGGGTGGTTAGTTTCCTTGTTAGGTGATTGATTATCTCTTTTATCATAGGGCATTAGTGTGCCTCCCCACTTGTGCACGAGAGTCTTGGGTTTTTCCCTACTGAGTATACTTGTATGCTCACCCTACATATATAAAACTGGTTTCAGGTTTCCAGGTGGATTATGGGGATTGTGATGGACCGTACTAGCTCATACCTTGTGAAAGATCATCACAGTTTCTGTTGGTTTTTCTTTTGGGTACATTTCTTTGTAGTCTCTTTATACATTGTGGATTTTACTTTTGTAACATGCATTGGGAATGGTTCTTGGATTTTCTTTTACTTTCAGTTTGGTGCTGTGGGATTCACTATCTTATCTCTCAATCCTATTAAAAGAGAAAATGTTAATGCATTCCATTTAGTGTGTGATTTCATTCCCTTGGTTCTAGTCGCCACTCTGGGACCTATTGAAGGCGGGTTTCGAGGGTCATTAACTCTCCTTCAACATTAATAAGTAAGGGCCTGGCAATTTGTTGAACCGTCCCCCCTTTTGGTGAAGGGTGGTCATGATAGAATGGTATTAGAGGTGATGGTTGATAGATATGATGAAGTCTGGAGTTAGGCACAGTGAGGATTTCATGGGAAACGATGTTGGGTGACCTTGGTGCGTGAATTAGGCCAGGGAAGACCAGCTAGGACATGGGATTTTAGTCGCCCCCCCTGATCTGATGCAAGGACTCTGGACCTACCGAACGACCAAGTGAGGCCACCTTGATTGTAGGGTAGAGACCCTAGGAAAGGTACATGCATCATAATGACTTGTGTTCTCATGTTTCTGGGGTGTTTTGGAGAATTTTAAATAAATAAGAAGTTTAAGAAGTTTTAAAAGAATGATTCTTTACTACTTGGGCTTAGGTATTATTTGTTTTCCTTGTAGCTATGGCACTCGGGAGACGACCACGAGTTGTATGGGCGATCGAGGACAAGGAGGATGACATGGCCAATCAGCAGAGGGCTGATCGAGAGGAGGAGGACGACTAGTGGCAGAAGACGCTTCGAGCCTTCCAGCGACAGACCCTCGAGAAGTACGAGGGCAGCACCTCTAACATGGAGACGTAGGGCTGGCTAGAAGAGATGGTGATACGCTTCGGCTTGATCCGGGCTGTGTCCGAGTATTGGGTTCCTTTGGCTCTCAGTTAGATACAGGGAGCAGCGCGCTAGTGGTGGACTCTCTACCTGGGGGAGAGGAGAGAGGCTAAGGTGGCATGGGCTGATTTCGAGGAGTTCGGGGTGGAATTCCATTCTTCTACGATGAAGGCAGAGAAGAGGTCGGAGCTACTCTCCCTCCAGCAGGGGAGTATGTCGGTAAGGGAGTTGGTGATCAAGTTCAAGGACCTCCTCCACTTTTCCCCAAACCACTTTCCAGATGAGGAGTCCCAGGCGAGTCGTTTAGAGGAAGCACTCCAACCCTCCCTTCAGTACACCGTTACCCCCCTTCACCTTGAAGACATACTTGGAGGTCAATAAGAAGGCAGAGGTGGTGGAGAGAATACACGCATTGTGCGGTGTGTCACAAGAGGGGATTCAACTAGGCCCGTCAAAGAAAATGGTCGTGAGCACCAGGCCTCCAACATTGGGACCCTCTAGGTTCCGACCAGTAGGGAGAAGGCCGCAACAGTTCCAGTTCTGCTCCCCCAGTCCTCACCCATTCTCTTCGGGCCCAGGACTGAGGTGCTTCGTCTGTGGGAGCCATGGACATATCTGGAATCAGTTCCTGGACCGAGTTCAGTACAGCAATGGTGGACAGGCAAAGCACCCGCCTCAGTAGTAGTTTCTATCTAGGCTCTTCCAACAGCATCAGCAGGGGCAGCGAGCTCCCACCCCTCCAAGGGCAGACGTTGCAGGGGGAGGCCGACCTCAGGGAACTCCTCAGGGACCTCGACCAGGGCTTGGTCGGGGAGGAGGCCGACCGCCGAGGGGTAGAGGAGCTGGGCGTCGACAGTTTCACGCCGCAGAGGCAGCAGTTTTAGTGGGACTGGAGGTTGTTCGAGGTACGATCTGTTTGTTCAGTACCCTTGCTTAATCCTTGTTCGATACTAGAGCTTCACACTCCTTTGTTTCACCCGGTATGGCCCGTGATCTGGGTCTAGATGTCGAGAGACTTCCAGTGCCCTTGGTGATGAGCACACCAATCAGAGGTCATACTGACTTTCTATATGTTTATAGAGGATGCAGACTGATGATCGGGCCACATCAGTCGGTTAGGGATCTACTACTGCTATAGATACAGCCATACAATGTCATCCTAGGCATCAACTGGATGTTCATTGTGTGTTCCATCATTGTCTGCTTCTGAGGAAGGGTTTTGTTCTCAGACATGGGTGGTCGACGTGTTACTTTCACTAGCGAGGAGAGTGGCCAGAAGGGAAGCAGGCGAGACGAACCCCTCCTCTCCTTGTTGGATGAGCTGTCAGTAGAGTCAGTTGATGCTGAGATGGTGGAAGTACCAGGGATCGTCAGTGAGTTTATGGACGTCTTCCCTGAGGAGATGACGACTCTACCCCCTCGACGTGATATCGAGTTTGGGATAGACTTGCAGCATGTTTCTCGTCCTATTTCAATGGATCCCTACCGGATGGCGCCTTCGGAGATACGGGAGTTGCGGATTTAGATCGACAATCTAATGAAGAAGGGTTTTGTTCGACCGAGTGTGTCACCGTGGGGTGCTCCAGTCATGTTTTCAAAGAAGGCAGATGGTGGTCTTAGGTTGTGCATAGACTACAGGAGGCTGAATCAGGTAATGATCAAGAATCGCTACCCTCTTCCGAGGATATACGATCTCTTCGACTAGCTGAAAGGGGAAATATTGTTCTCGAAGATCAACCTATGGTCTAGATATCACCAGTTGAGGGTGAAAAAGGGACACATCTCGAAGACGGCCTTCATGTGAAGATATGGGCACTTCATGTTTGTAGTCATGCCTTTCGATGTTACGAATGCCCTGGCTGTGTTCATGGGGATTATGAACTCCATCTTCTGGGAGTACCTGGATCGATTTATAGTTGTGTTCATCGATGACATCCTGATCTATTCAAGATCAGAGGAGGACCACACAGAGCATCTGAGGACGGTTTTGGAGGTCCTCCGACAGCACCATCTCTATGGGAAGTTGTTGAAATGCAAGTTATGGATGCGAGAAGTACACTTCATTGGGAACGTAGTGTCCGAATAGGGGGTAGCGGTGGACCCATCAAAGGTTCAGACAGTTGTTTCTTGGGAAACACCCAAGAATGTGGCAGAGGTTTGCATTTTCCTTGGGCTGGCAGGTAACTATCGAAGGTTCGTACCCGACTTCTCCCGAGTTGTATCCCCTTTGAAATCCTTGACCAGGATGGACCAGGTTTTCATATGGAGTGAGTAGTGCGAGGAAGCCTTCAGCTATCTGAAGTAGAAATTGTTTAGTTCCCCTATGCTGAGACTACCAGAAGATGGGGTAGCGTATGAGGTGTTTTGTGATGATTCAGGGCAAGGCCTCTGATGTTTGTTGATTCAGAAATAAGGGGTGATCTCTTAAGGGCTTAGTTAGCTACTCCCTCATGAGCATAATTATGCCACCCACGATCTGGAACATGCAGCGGTCGTTTTCACACTAAAGTTATGGTGGCATTACCTCATCGGAGAATGCTTTGTGGTCTTCACAGATCACAAAAGTTTGAGGTATGTCTTCTCCCAACAGGACCTAAACTTACAGCAGCGAAGGTGGATGGAGTTCCTCCCGGATTATGACTTCGATATTTCCTACACTTCAGGAAAAGGGAATGTAGTGGACGATGCTTTGTGCAGGAGGTCGTAGAAGGATGCGGTCCAAGAGTCAGCAGACACTTGGAAGGCGATGGATGAGTTGGCTTCCTTGCACATAGATGCGAGGTTGGATAGCGGTGGAGGTTGCCTGTATCAGATGACAGTGCAGTATTCTCTTTTGCGGCAAGTAGAGGAGTCTAAGTGGGGAGACCCAGAGTGCGAAGTGATACGTGACTGAGTTGACTAGGGTGGTACTCCGGACGGTTGGACAAAGAATGGTCAGAACCAGATGATTTTCCGATGAATGTTTTTTGTTCCAGAGGCGATGCACGGCCAGGTTCTTATTGAGTTCCACAAATCACCCCTAGCGGTACACCCAGAATTTACCAAGATATACCAGGGTCTGAGGAGACAGCTTTGGTGGCTCGGAGTAAAACGAGCAGCGGTATAGTTTGTGGCCAAGTTCTTAGTGTGTTAGGAGGTAAAGACTGAACACCATGTTCCAGGAGGGTTGTTGAAACTTTTATATGTCCCCAAGTGTAAGTGGGATGTCATCTCGATGGATATCGTCACGGGACTACCCAAGGTGAAAGGGGGTTGTGACGCCATCTGGGTTGTGGTGGACCGCTTGACATAGTCAGCTCACTTTTTGGCGATTAAGTAGTCGAGTGGAGTGGACGCTCTAGCATGAAAGTATGTGGAATAGGTAGTGTGTTTGCAGGGATTTCGGAGTTCCATAGTCTCAGACAGTGATGTATGTTTTACCTCACGAGTATGAAGAGGATTACATCATTCTTTTGGTACCCAGCTACGTCTTAGAACTGCTTTCCACCCCCAGATAGATGGGCAGACAGAGCGCACCATCCAGACTATGGAGGACATGTGGCGGGAATGTATTTTGGACTTTTGGGGATCATGGGTGCTACACTTGCCTCTGGTAGAGTTAGCCTACAATAATAGCCATCACTCTACCATTGCCATGTCTCCATTTGAAGCCCTATATGGGAGGCCATGTCACTCACCCATGTGCTGGAATGAGGTTGGAGAAGTAGGTGTTCTTGGACCGGAGGTGGTGCAGAGCACGACAGAGAAGGATAAGCTTATAAGAGAAAGGATGAAGGCGGCTCAGGACTGGCATAAGTCATATGACGATAATAGGAGGAGACCCTTAGAGTTCGAGGTCGGGGACCACATGTTCTTGAAGGTCTCCCCTCGGCATGGACAGCGGAGGTTCGGTAGGGGAAGTAAGTTTTCTCCCAGGTTCATCGGACCCTTCGAAGTGTTGTGGCGGTTCAATGAAGTGTCTTATCATCTAGCGCTACCACCACCACTACTGAGGATACAATGTATTCCATGTGTCCCAGCTTCGTCGATATCTACACGACGACTCCCACGTCATCGATTGGAGAGAGTTAGAAGTCGAAGACGTTGCGACTTTCATAGAACAACCAATCAAGATCGAGGATCGTAAGGATAAAGAGCTTTGTGGATGAAACATCCCCTTGGTTCGTGTGTTTTGGAGGCATGGTGGCCTGGAAGAGAGTATATGGGAGCGAGAGGCCCAGTTATGCATTCAGTACCCAGAGCTGTTTTGACTTGTTGTTTTTGTTCTGATCCTTGAGATATTATACCTTGTGCTTTAATATATGGAATACTTGTTTTGCTTATCTATTAGATGATATATTCCATGTTCTCTATGTGTGTGTACGAATGTGTGATGATGGGAAACACATAATTCTAATCAGGACGCATTAATGTGGATGCGATTAAACCCATGGGGGCGAGTCATGCCGCCCAAAGAGCATAATATCCATACATGTAGGAGGGGACTCCCTAACTCATGTGTTGGACAGTGTGATCCTTGTGCTTGTTGTGAACATTGTGGTTGATTATATTTGGGCGAGTGTTTCTGGATGTAGGAGGGGTTCTGTTCCATATTTGGAACAACTCCGTGTTTTGCACTTGAGAAGTATCTTCATGGGTTGTTCTTATATTCTCGGGGACGGGAATAGTTTGAGAAGTATCTGTTGTAATGGCCTAGGTTTTTGGGGTCCATTTCTTAGTAAAATGTGATTTTTAGGTGTTTGGGGTAGTCTGGGAAGCTATCATAGCTTCTCGGTGAAGCTTAACGATAGCCTTGGCCTACCGGTACCTCGGACTACTAGTAGCTCATCCTACAGGTAACTCGGTCTACCGGTAGCTCGATCTACCGGTAGCTCGGTCTACCTGTAGATCGGTCTACCGGTAGCAGGACTACCGGTAGCTCGGCCTACAGGTATCTCGGCCTACCGGTAGCTCGGTATACCGGTATCAGGCCTACCGGTAGCTCGACCTACTAATAGCTTGGTCTACCGGTAGCGCGTTCTACCGGTAGCAGGCCTACCGGTAGCCACGGCCTACCGGTAGCTCGGCCTACTGGTAGCTTGGCCTACCGGTAGCCACGACATACTTGTGGCTTGGTCTACAGGTAGCTTTGGCCAACTGGTAGCTCGGCCTACTGGTAGCCTCAGTTTACCGGTGGCTCGGCCTACCTGTAGACCTATCCTACTAGTGACCACGGGTTTTCCCAGTGGCGCCTCTCTTTGTGAAAATTGGATTTTAAGCCGCGTTTTGACCCCTTTAATACTGTTTTAAAGCCCATTAATGCCTGTTTAAATTAAATGATTTGTGAGGTACCCCTTAAATGAGAAAAAAACCATGATGTTTCGTTAGTTTAAATCAACCCGAATGGCAAGGACCCTTTAATGACGTGTGGGGTGTCCCAGCTGTGTGGTCATCCCATGATCCCACTCCTTACGCGGTTTCTCTCCATATCATAACCGTCCAGGAGTGCTGTATCTTAGGCCTTATCTGCCATTATAACCAAAAAACTTCATCCTACGTTTCCTTTCTCGATCATCCTGCTCAGAGTACCCTTCCTCCCGACGAGCCGTACCCCTATTCCGATATTTTCCTTGATCGCGTTCCATGGAGTTCCTACCACTCTTGTTTTCCAGTTTCCATGTGAGGACTTAACGTCGATCCTTGATCGTCAGGTAGGGGTTTCACCTTCGTCTCTCATTTCTGTGTATCTTGCGGGGTGGGTACGCTACTGCTTTTGTATAATTGGATGAACCAAACTTTAATTAAGATAATAAATGGATTCTGAAGAATGAAGGGGAGGGGTGTGATCGATGATGATGTTCTGTTTTTATCCTCTTTCATGATTAATGATTTCTGAATTGTGTGGGCTTATGGCTACTGAAAATCATGGTCGTTGGTGGTCTTTCTCTATGCACTAATAAACCCTTACCCCTTGTGATGTTTAAATGGCTGGTATTTTGGTTGTGAAACTTTTTCTATGTAAATGAAATTGGTTAATTACGTATATTCTGCTAAATAAATTGGAATCACCATGATAAACTCCTTTTCTATGATAACCCCGGGTTAAGCCCAGTGGAATTGAAATCATTGAGTGTGTTAAATCTTTTAAATCTGAATATACCTGCGGAGACAGCCTTGTGTTGGTTGTATTGGTTTGGTTGTTTACTCCATGGGCCGAGTACGAGTGACCTTATGGTTTTCTTGGATAGGGGATTAGATTGCTGGGGGTGATGTGGGTGAGGATGAGATCCTCTGTTTATATCAAGAATTGCGGTGGGATCCTCTATTGTTGAGAAACCGATGGCTCCTAGATTTTGGGGACATGGGGCTGTATCATGGAGATTTATTTGGTTCCAGTACTTCGAGGGATCTCCCTTATCCCTTTGTTGTTGTGACATTTCAATAGAACCGGGTGTGAATGTTTAAATTGTTGTTGGCTGTAACTTTTTCCCTTGGTTTGTGTTTATGCTATTAGTTTCCCAAGTAGGTGCAGATACTTATTTAAACATTATTACTCAACATGAAGACAAGGATGGGACAAATGGGGATTTGGTTTTGTGTGATTCGTAACGTGGGATTGGGTGCTATTATGTTCTCTTATGAAGGAATAGTAAGGATAGTGTTCTTTAGGCTATCTGAAGAAAAACCTAGATTGGGTGAGTGCTTGTTACCTATACATATACTTGTAGTTTTTGTGTTTCTTATTCGCACCTCACTGAAGTTGATAACTTAGTGCCGAACACCCCCATTTCATGGGGGAGGGTGTTTTTCCCAACACTTCTATTAGTGGTTGGTTATTATGTCCTTTATGCTCCCTTTCCAGGATATCCCAAGTATCTTTGGGCAGGCTGTGATGGCCTGAAGTCCATTATTAGCCGAAGAATCTGCAGGCAGGGTACTGTGGGGGTAGACCAGGTGTGTGCAGGCAGGTGGATTCCCAAGTATCATCGGGATGATCCCCAGGTGTTGTCAGGCGTGGTGGTAGTTCTTCTAGGCCAGGTGTCTTCGGGCGTGGAAGTGGTTGTTCTAGCCTAGGTGTTTGCAGGAATGGTTACGTGCGATAGTTGTGGCCCATGTGTCTACGGGCGAGTTAGTGGTTGTGGCACAGGTGTTTGTGGGTGAGATGTGTGGTTGTATCCTATGCGTGTGCGAGCAGGGCATGGAAATGGGACTGTGATGAGAATGGAAAGATTGGTTCGATGCATAGGATGCCTTCAATAACCAGTGGGAAAGTGGCACGGGGTACCCAAACATTGATGTTCTATCACTATACATTACATGACATGCGTTATTTTGGGAGTCTGCCTTAGTGAGGCTTGGGTGGTTAGTTTCCTTGTTAGGTGCTTGGTTATATCTTTTCTCACAGGGAATTAGTATTCCTCCCGACTTGTGCATGAGATTCATGGGTTTTCCCTGCAGAGTATACTTGTATGCTCACCCTACGTATATAAAACATCGTTCATGTTTCCAGGAGGATTTCAGGGATCGTGCTGGACCGTACTAGCTCAGACCTTGTGACAGATCATCGCAGTTGCTGTTGTTCTTTCTTTTGGGTATTTTGCTTTTTAGTCTCCTAATACATTGTGGATTTTACTTTTGTAACATGCATTGGGAATGGTTCTTGGCTTTACTTTTACTTTCATATTGGTGTTCTGGGATTCACTATCTTATCTCCCGATCCTATTAAAAGAAAAAAAGGGTAATTCCATCCATTTAGTGTGTGATTTCATGCTCTTGGTGCTGGTCGCCACTCTAAGACCTATTGAAGGCGGGTTTTGGGGGTCATTATCTCTCCTTCAACATAAATAAGGAAGGTCCTGGAAATATACTAACCCTTCCATCCTTTTTGTGAAAGCGGGTCGTAAAAAATCCCCAGGTGAAAATCTTATGACATTAAACTACTTACAGAAGGATTGAGTATTTGTTTGTGTGGCACAAAGACTTTTTTTGACCTTCCTTCTGTTTGGATTTCAAAACCTTGGAACCACCCAAACACTATCAATGTACCATATCACGGTATATGCATTATGAAATTAAACTATGTGAATATACCCCTTATATACAATGTATGCTTCATTCCTGGTTTCTCATAAAGACAATTCCTCACCTCATTCTAAAACTATGTCTGGTGTGATTCTCATTTCATTTAGTTACATAGTGATGCCTAGACCTTCTATCTTTGGTCCCAAACAAAAATTCACCTAAAATACTACCCAAAAAATATTGCTATATATTCCCAAAATGAATATATGGGTTAGTTTTTAGGCATGAGTCCTAATCCTATCACTTGACCCAGTAGTGGTCCATGATTCTCCCATGACTATTCTTGAGGATAGAAGGAAACATTAGCTTAATTAGAAATCCCTACCAAAATCATCAGCACAAAAAATTAAATTATAGACATACCTAGTATAAATTTTAGATGCCTTATATCACAAATATGAGATGATTAATTAAAATAATTAAAGAGGATATGCCCTACGGGAATTGGTATCCTACAACACCATGCTTCAGAAAAATGAATGGCTTGATTTCCATTCCAATGGGATATATAGTGACATATAGATCTCATTTCCAAGGTTCAGCCCCCTATATCAACTCATTATGGGGTATTTCCATCCCATGTATCTTGAATTTATATATTCATCATCCTTCATATATGAACGAGATCGTTAATGACAATGGTGCATTGATATGTTGTTCCACCTATCGTTTTGGTCTCACACCACGAAGGTTCTTACATAATAGACAGTGGATCCCATTATTCGAACATGGTCAATGGTCGATATCACATTTTTTCTCCCCATAATAAATTGACATTGGTGTAAATCCTATGTTTTGAATAATGTCAATAGTTGTTCATTACCTATAGATTATCCCCCATTTACTATCTAGGTCTTGAAATTCACAATATACCCTCAAAGGATTTTTTTTCTCACTTTTCCCCATGTTCATTATCCGCTAGAATCAATGTAAACTCAATAAAAATCCTTCTTTTTTACATTGATCGTGGATCACGAGGGATTGAGAGTTGGGAATGGGATTTTCCTCATGCATGATTGATACATAAAGATGAACACTTCATCTAAAATATACAACTTGTATATAGGATACCAGTTCCAAGAATCAAGACTTTAAACTATTTTCATGGTATCTTAGAAATGTTTTAAGTGGTGAAGGGAAATTGTAGCACTTAATTCATGTTGGAGCCCCTCCATTCTATTTAATTAATAATTCATTGAGACATGGTCCCAATTTTTCTATGAAATATGACCTTTAAAATATTTTAGAACCCTTCGTAGGAACTCTATGACCTTAAACTAGGATCTCAAGTCCAAGAATCATTACCTTAATACTACGTTCAAGTTGTCTCTGAGTTATTCTATGTGACTAGGAATCCTAGGCTCCACATTCAAATCAGGATACATTTTCTCCTAGGATACACACATATATTGGATACACTCAACCCTTTAGTTCAAGCATCCTAACCTTAAAATTTGTTTGACTATTTGTAGATTATTTTTATTTTTTATGTACTTTTAATCACACAATTTACTTTGGTTTTGAGCCTTATGGAGTCATAATAACATTTCAATGGGGATCCATTTAGGTCAACAATTAATAACTTAAACTAGTCATAGCAATATGGGCCAAGATCTATGACCTCACACTAGGATTCAATATTTGATCATTATGAACATAGTCTATTTATAACTCACTGGTGCAAGAATTATGTCCCTAAACTAATATATTTTTCTAGTTCATATTGTTATTACAATTAAATACAGAAGGAAACATACCCAAACTACATTTAGGTTGGCAAATAATATGTGAAACCAAATAAAGAGTTAGACTCCCCCCGTTAGGGATTTACCTTGACTTGGGGGAAAATAAAGGGATGAAAAGAAAGAGGTAGCCACTAGAGACCCTTTATGGACTGTGAAAAAACATGGCTATGATAATTGTTCCGATTAGTTATGGAAAAGGTAAATCCAAATATCAATATCCATTTTCCTAAGAAGTTTCATTGGGGAGTGCACTAATATGTTACACTCTTACACCCCTACAAAAGGAATGGGTGGGTCTTCATAACACGATGTTAAACAATGTGATACACCATCCTTGCAATATGACATTAATCTAAGTGTACATCAGCCTTTCCTTATTGCCTTAAACTATTTGTCCATCGTCCTCATTTCATGAATTAAAATTTTAAATAAACATCATCCCTCACATGGGAATCCTGTTTCCCCCTTTGGTGTGGTTTACCTGCAATATGATTTATGTTCCTCAACCATCACTAATCACTCAAGATGAATCTTCTCCTAAAAGATGTGTCTAAACATTGTCCAGAAAAATTCACAAACTCACTATAATCAATGTTATAGAAGCATAATTTTTATAGTGTGTAATTCCATTCAAACATTCCATTAATTCAACCACATTCTTCACAAGTCCCTTGATTTCAATCACCATAAACCATCACATCTAAATAGAACCCCTTGATGACAATGGTGCCTAGACACATTGTCTTACCTATAGTCTTGGGTATATACCCTGAAAATATTATGATCACATTTTGAGATAAGTCTCATGGTTATTACATGATTATCGTTCGAACCTCATTTTTTCCCAATCCCTAATAGGGAAATAATGAATTTTTATTAAACATGGTCAGTTGTAATCCTCCATCATCATTCCGCCCCTTTTTTGTTAAATATCATGGGAATATCATTTCTCTCTATTCATCCCCCTTTGTTCAGGGGGAAATAAATTCCCCAAAATTACTAAATTTTATCCTGAGAACCCCTTGAGAATGTAATTTGGCTGTGTAGAGTGCCTTATGCTCTGGGTATAAGCATTCCCAGCCAGTACAGTCTTGCTGAGAAATTAAAAATTTCTAACCCCAAGTGTTCATCCATTGTCTGCAACTCTCATATAAATAAGAAATCTCATTTTAATTCCTTGTTTCTCACAACAATAATTACTCAAATGGGATTATCGATTGACTTTTAGTTTTATCATTAGTCTTATTGAAGTTTGATTGTGAGATAAAAAAACATATTCATACATATGAGTAGTTTAAAAAAATAAACTTGTTTAGTTTTCAAGCGTCATCAACACATAAATCCTCTATATTATTCAAGAAAAAATAATTCTCCATAGGGATCAACATCAAAAAATTTGCATTCTAGCCCAACTCGACTATGATGTGTTCCCTCTAGAACCAGTTTCAACCTAATGTGCTCTTCGAATTATTCCTCAATGATGGGGTGAATATCATTAGCCATGATTTTCAATCGAACCTTCTTTACTAGTTACTCATATATCTAAGATTCCTCTTCCCCGACTAAAGCTTCAACTAACACCATATGGGTCATTAATTGAATGATGATATCCACATGGGTTTTAATTATATCCACATGCTCATTAACATTCAATTCAATATTTATATTATCTTGATCCACCACTTGAAGATATAGTGTTCTATCGTACATCTCTCAATTATAGGTGACATCGAAGTCTCGACTTTTCACACAACCCTCTTGAAATATAATCATATCCTAATACATAGAGATCATGAGCACCAAATCTTTTCATACCCATTATTTTTAAACCAATAAAAGCGGGATCATATTCAACTCACTAGTTTTGGATTCTTCATGTGGGTATTAGAGATGAACATGCTACTCTACACACAATTCTATATGATTGGAATCTCCTCAGCAACATCAGATCAGAAATCATCTAATTCCTTAGGTGGAATATGTCACGAAGCATGTCGGTTCACCATCTGACCCGAAGCCCAACTCAGTCCGCGTCATGGACCGAAGGGAATTCTTGATCCCCACGGGCTAGAAGAACTGCTCGGGCATCAAAATAAATTGTGGGAATGATTTACCCAAAACAAGAGACAAAAAAAATTAACAAGATAAATAAACTGAAACTAAAAACAGACGACAAAAAATGACCTTAAACAAAAGTCCAATTTAATGGTTTACAACTTGAACCAACATCTAAAAAGTAACGACAAGAAAAGAAACTAAAACTCTAATTCAACCCTCTTAGAAACAAGAGAGGCGCAACATATACAAGATAAAAACACCAACCTACACGACAAGACCATCAACAACATGAACCACCAACTCTGAGTATGATGACACAACCTAGAATACACAAGGAACGAGTTCTAAAAACACCCCAAAGGTGTATGTAGGGTGTGATCCAAGGGCGCAGTAGGATACCAACCAATAAAAAGGTTCCAAATATAATTATTTAATGAAAAATACATTTGCTACTTAAATTAAAGAGAAGAATTAATTTCTTGAACAATTTTAACGAAATCAGGATTAAAAAAACTCTTTCAAATGAAACAAATTATATTAAAACACACATTCACTTACTTTTTTAAAATAACCAATGTGTCACACCGATGAACATAAAGTAACCAAGGAGCACCAAACATGGGGGAGGTCTCATGGGTGTTTGAATGCATGGGTCCCTAGATCATTCTATCTCAGTGAAGTGTGGCTTAGAAATCACGACCCTCCAAAAATGTGGCTTGGAAACCACAACGCTTAGCAAACACGGCTTAAAAACCATGACCCTCAGCAAACATGGTTTATAAACAATGACACTCTAAAAATGTCGCATAGAAACCATGAAACTTAGCAAAGATGGCCTAGAAACCATGACCCTTAGTCATTCATATGTTTAATTTGTGTTTCAGTCATCAATCCTGCTAGGTGAAACAAGGCCAATGCCACCCCCAGATCATTGGCCCAGTAGTCTAGTCCCCCCTCATAGATAACCAGGCATCCCAACTAATGCTGAAACAAGTTTCAAGTTCATGTCACATGTCAAACTTAAGAAACAAAACCAAACATAGTTCTTACACACACATAATCACCATTTTCAAACTCTAACCCTCTTTTAAAATCATACGCACACCAAGAAGATTTTAAAAACTTAATTTGCATAGGTTACATACTCAATTAGACCATCTACACAATTTAAAAATACAATTATCAATAAACAAATCACCACTCAAACACATAAATTCCATTTTGAAATAAGATAATCACTAAAAAAATTTCAAACACGTTTCACACCATTTTCATAATTTAATCACCCATTAAAAAATTATAATGCAATACAAAAATATTGTCACAGGGCTTTGCAGACACTATAGTATCCATTTATACATTTAAATGCATTCCAATATCAAACTCACATAAATAAATTTTAAATTGTTACCAACACCACACAAAATTATTAATGGAAAACCATAGACCATATGTAAAACACATTTCCACAAACCACATAACGTAATAACCCACAAATAAAAACTTTTAAAACAATTTAAAATAAATCACTTTTTGTTACCCAATAATCCCACACAAAACCTTCTTTTACAACCAAACTCACACGACGTCATGTCAAAAATGTAATTCTCACCAGTTTCACCAATGAATAAACTAACCACACAATTTTAAAAATCACTAAAAACGAACTTGATATGATTTCTCTATATAAAACACACATAATATAAACATTCTACTAAAACATTTCAATTCCAAGTCAAACATCAATGAAATCCAATTTTTTACTACACAAAGTAATTAAATAACATGTTGAACAAATTAAACATCAAATTTAATTCATAAAATAATAATTAGACATGGAACCACCTATAGGTGTGTATCCACATCCTGAAACAATCTGCAGACTTCCACCGCACAATACACACACATCAAGAAAATGGAATTGGACCTTAATACAAGAATTAGAACAAAATAGAGATTAAAAACCGGCCCCTAAACGAACCTCATACCCGATGGAAGGAAAAAAAACTCAAAGTAATAATAAATAATAACTTAACCGGTTTGGAGGGGGGTTCCTAGAAACACTTCGTACTAGAAATCTGACAAGAAATTATGGGCGACATCGGTCTGAGTGATGCAGTGGGTGGCATGGTTCTGGGAGCGGCAGCGGGATAGCCCACAATAAGAACTTAACCGGTTTGGAGATATGGGAGAGATTGAGAAAGGGAAAACGAAATTCTAGTAACAATAGAGATTAATAATAAATAAAATAAAAAATAAATTTAAAACTAACCTAAAACAACAATTATATTATTACCCAATAATAATAATATCTTCCAATATTCAATAAAATCATTAATTTGAATTTAGTTTTTAATTTTTATTTTACAACTCTTTAAATTTTATTTCATTAATAATTCATTTTAGTTGATTAATTTAATATCAAGTATGTCACACAACATATCAGGTGATGCTTCATGGTAAATCAAGCTTCACTCGTACGTCAGACACTTTCAAGCTCTGATAACTCATTTATCGAAAAAACTATAAATTCGTCTGGGACTCATCCCTCACCTTGACCAAAGATTTTGAAGCCAACTAAAATAATAAAAAAGATTGTAAGTTGATATATTGTAAACAATATTATTATTTATTTTAATATTAACATCTTAATAAAATTGATATTATTAATTCTATAAATAATAATAATAATATCAAATAAAATTATCATCATTTTCATTAAAATAGACCCTTGAATTTAATAAGAAATCTTATTTTTATTGTATTCTCATTTTATTATTCATCATATTTTATTCATCTTTAATGAACATCAAACAGGTTGTGCGGTGAACCAGGCGAGGACATGTGGTGACCCAAGCAAGGCTGCACGGCTTTGATAGTGGCACGCTGAATGCTGTCAAGCCAAAATGTGCGTTTTTAAAATATATACTCTAAATTTCAAACCATCTCTAACCCGGAACCTGGAAACAATATTACAGGTCGATAAAATAATAAAATAAAACAATTTTCAAAATGTCCGTGTCTGACAGAATAAATCATATTATTGGAAGGCCATAAGGTTAGTGGTGATATGGAATTCCTCAAGGATCCACTCAGATAAGTCAGGATCTATATTGATATGAAGTTTGTCTATATGTGAAAATTCCCATTAACTCCATTTCTAATAACAACAAGCTTCAACTCTTTAGGGATATCATCCCTATCTACAATGGGATACCCTCAATTAATTAATGCCAACTCATCTTAGATAACCAATTCCACAAGAGTTACTTCATTAATATTTGGAGGTCCCCCAGGTTCCCCAACCATAATATTTTTCTGGGAACAGACCCTCTCGATAAATATTCTAAACAAGAAGATATTACTAATAGCTTGACCATTAATGAAGGATTTGGAAGATATGGATCATGAAAGCATAGAAGACATACAAACGAAGATAATTTGAGAGAATTCCAGTCCCTGAGATATAAATGGGAATTCCACCATGGAAGACCCCTTTACATTGGTTCTCACATCAACAACCAACATTAGACCCCTCATTATAAGTTTGGATGGAGATGGATAAGACAAAAAACAAATTGTTTTAATCGACATTAACATCTCTATGAATGTTTTATGATTTCCACAATGTTCAATGTTTATCCATTCCATGTGGAATTAGGATCTCAATCACGAGTCTCCCTAGATAGTGTACCTTGTTGGCGGTAGAATCCATCATAAAAATGATATTTCACTGTCCTAGATTGATGACTAGGAGGATTGGTGGCTCCAAAACCACTATTCCAACCTCTTCATCAATATCTCCCATTTTGGTGGCCTCATGAATTGACTATGTGATGTTCCCAGTAATACACAATGGGAAACTGTTTCACCCATACAAATGGGACTACTTGGTCCTCATTGAATGGATACTTCATAAGAAAAATAATTAAAATAACACGTTGTAGAAATAGAAAGGCCCTAATAAATAAGAAGGTTACCAATGAAAATTTACCACGTCGAACAAAAACTTGGTTGAGTCGTCACCCTCAGTGGTGACCTCTCCACTCTCAAAGGGAGTTTACACAATCACATCAAATCCTTAGGATTCCCCCTAACTAGTTTCATGCATGTCAACATTAAGGGTTGTTGTATGATTGGTGTATTATTTGGTGTATGTTATCCCCTCAGGTTCACCATCGAACATCACACATACATAGAAAGTGGTAATATTCCTCCCCTGATATGGGCACAAAAATTCATCCATGTCTCCCAAGTACTCAAATATCACATAGAAGTTCACCCTCGAAGTGATTCTAGAATTACCAACTCTTGATAGCTCGATTACTTCCAGAGTCATCCTCCTCCATAAAGTTACTTTCTTTAGAGTCAGCTACAACATTTCCCAATCCACCAAGTGAATGGGAAAGGAACTGATAGTATCTAGTAACAACTGATATAGTATATTCATTACTGGGGCCACCCTAGTTTTAATGGTCATAGCGTGAGAGCTCTATTCCTCTCCCATGGTCTCTTCTGAGGGATCCTCCCCTTCAAGAGGTGAGGATACAAAAAAACATTGAACTTCCCCCACCGTAATTCCAATTGGAGCCATTGAAGCTTGATGGTAACCCCAAAAAATCATTCCTTATACCATCATACTACTCATTCACCTCTATTAATGGTGAAAATAACATCACATGTATATTTGGGTTTGTGCCCACATAGGATACTATAATTTTTTGGAATAAGTCTTAGCTAGTCTGAAATTGACATATTTGTATTGAAACATGATAAACTACCCCATTCCATAACCTATTAACATCCACTATAAATGATGAAGGATACATGGATGGTTTTCCTCAATGGTACCACAATAGACTCTTTATATTGGATTCTAGATGTATCAAGATTGTAAGGAGAACTGGGATAGAGTATACGGTTCACACTATGGGTTACTGTCTATTTGTGTGACCAATACTGCACCTCATAAGTCCTGAAGGAACTCACACTACACCAAGGTCCCCTCTAGATTATCTACCTTATCACTAGAATGAGTTGATAATAGGTGAATTGTGGGGTTTCTAGTGTTACCAGTACTAAATGATACCCTGTATTTATTGAGATTTACTGATTGAACCCCAGTAATTTTAAGCCCAAGGGCCATAGGCCAACATTTGGAGGTGTAATTGTGTTTTTAAATCTATATCAACCAAAATGAACTAAAATCCAGCCATGAAAAAACAAATATGGACTACAAATCTACCTGGACATTCTCAATCTCTCTACATCACCCACCAAAATTTTGATTCAGGACAGCATCGACACTCCTAGGTTTACCGATTTAGATATTATCTATAACTACTTCCACTAAGATAATTCCATGATGCAACACAATTGGAGTTCCCCACAATAGACGAATAAAACCATTAAGGAAGGTGGCCTAAAACATGATATAATAAACCACCACTTTCTAGCTTTCCCTCATTTTATAGCCCCATATTTGGTAGTTACCATCCTTAAGATCATCTAGTAGGATCCCAATTTTCTCATATATTATGTTTCAATAAATTATTTTTCCCTCTATAGAATCTTCATAGTTAAAGTATTCATGAAAATCAATAGCCTGATCTAACGAAAAATTTTCATAAAGATGGGAGGACGATGCTTCAGTACCTTGGTCGAAACATCCAAAATTATGTGTGCTACAACAAGGGTCTTCTCTCTATCACCACATAAATTAGACATTGTAACACCCCATGATTTCCTAGTATGTTATTTTTTTCAAAGTAATTCAATAACTTACACTACACGCAACACTGAGTTCAAGCGCACCACGACTTACCAATCCAGCCATTCGAAAGAGGTTATGAATAGTATTAAATGTATTTTGAATTTTATATACTTCATATAATTTTATGATCCATATTATGTGTTTCTTAGACATAATATAAGAAAAAATTCAATTTTTTAGATAAATGATGTTTTTTTCAGAAAATGTAATTTTACCGCCTTTTGAGGGTGAACCCCTTTTAAATCCAATATTTGACATTTTTATGTATTCAATTTGACAAAATAAACTTCTTCTTTAGAATCAGGAGATAAAAATTTAGTTTTGAAAATTTTTGGTATTTTTCTGATAACTTTCATATTTTGGTATATAGTGAAAAATACTAAATTTTAATTAAAAACATCTTTTTTAATAAAAATTATATATAGTGATAAATTATTCATTTTATTGTTTTTGAAGTATAATTAGACTAATTTTTTTATTATATACAATTTAGTTCATTATAATTAATTTCACTTTAAAATTGGACATAAACAAGTGTTAATATTTTGATAGATATTGTTTTTTAAAACTCGCTATTTATTTTGACAATAGAAATTAATTTTAAATTAATTAATGAAACATATATTTTTTGAATTTGGTAAAATAGACATAATTTTTGAATTAGGAATATCAAATATATCTTAGGATTAATTTTGGTATTATTCTGAGAAACATCAATTATTGATGAATAGTGAAAAACACTGAGTTATTGGTTAAAACTAACTTTTTATTTAAATAATTATATATTTTAATTAAATTTATTTTAGGTAAAAATAGATACATAATACATATAGTTTTTCAAAATAATTCATTGTAGTCATTTTATAATATGTTTAGATATATAAATATTTTATTGAGCTTTTAATCGTCTTTTACCCACCTCCAAGGTGTATTTGCAAATTTGCATAAAACATAATTTTACCGCTTTGGTGAGATAAATTTAAAAAATCCAATAGACACGGTTAAACTTATTAAGTAAAATTTGGTTCAATAAGATGAAAATAATTTTTTTTGAATAGTAACTTTTCACATTTATTTTCCACAGTTAAAGTTAAATAGGGTACTTCAAAGTAAAAAAATTGTAATAATTTAAAATTACCTTAACCCGTATATAACCTTATTTTATGAGTAATGGACGACCATGGTCATCTTTGGGACAATTTTGGGACTCCATGGAGCCACTTATGAATGATAATGACACTTCAATTAATTCATTTAATGTAAAGGAAAAATTGACAAAAACAAATATCTTTTAGTAATTAATTTTTATATGGTTTTATATAAGTAATATTTTTTACTATAAATATTCATTGGAAAGATAATAAGATTTTATACATAATATAATTTTTTTAATAATTTGTAGACATCGAATAAATTAAATTATTTATGACACAATAATGATCGAGTATTTACCTCATTAATAAATGATTTAAATAAATTAGATTATAAATATAAAAATAATATCCAAACATTTCAAATTCTTATTGGATGATTTTATTTATACCATTATTCATCTTATCTTAGACCATAATGATTTTTGGAGTTTTAGAAACGGAATATCATTATATAATGAAATAATATTTTCACACTTTTTTAAAGAGCCCCTCCTCCCCCTTATAAAAGAAGACCACTTTTAACCAATTTATCACACTTCTCTTGCCATTAGGCTCATCCAAAGTCTTCCAAATTAAGCTTTCTACAACTCTTTCTTCCTCGTAGAAGCCTTACCATAGGCAGAAGGCACTTCAAAAGTCCTTTTGGTTTACATGAGTGGAAGTTACCCAAATTTAAGGTAACAATTTATCTTAACATATTTTATTTTATTTAACTTTTCCAACCCCTAAAATCTTTTTATTACTTTCTTTCATAACAAAACCACAACACTAAATATACTAGGATTTTTTTATGAGAATTATTCGAACTAAACTTACACACACCTCCATCTAATGCGTAAAGAACATAATGTTTTTGTGGATGGAAAACTAACGCATCACGAAACGATGATTCTTCAATTAAGTCCTACCGCCTCTCATGGTGGCCATTATGATGGAACTATATTTATATATGATAGATATTATTTTTATTTATTCTTCATTCTTCTCTATTTTTATTTTATAGCGCACATTAATGGTTTCCATTAGGGGTAAACACGATAATTTCATTTGAGGAACTGCGGACTACCGCACCCTAAAAGTGATATGACTCATTAATACCATATGTGGGACGTATAAAGGATGGATTAAATTATATTATATATGATATTATACTAGAATTATAATATAACTATGTATCATTAGTTTTAATTCCATTAGAATATTAAATAGAAAAGAAAGTAGCATTCATGCGTACGCACGACTTACCGTCTCCATGAACGATGCATTTCATTTCTTATCCCAAAAGGATATGTACTTTTAAAATTACATGTATATAATGGATATATATGATATATATGATATCTAAATCATTAATATAATTCTGGATATAATGAAATTCTTACCATGTGAAAAACTTGTAACTATAAGGTGTTCATTTTTGTCTCAAATGCCAAATATCGACAAAACAAATGTTATTAATTTAAATGATAACATAATGTTTATAATAAGGTAATAAGTGATATAAAAGGAATAATAAACATAAAAAAGGTTCTTAAGAAATATGAAATTAACTTTAGTTTATTATTTATGATATTAAAGAATGAACGGGTTAAGTCGGACACGAGGTAAGGGGTTTCTAATATCACTTTTAATTCTATGATATTTCCTTTGTTCACCACTTATTTATTGAATGTGTTGTATTTTGTACTGCCATTTGATATATATTATTATGATTTTATTTATTTTAATGATATTCTATTATTAATTTGGTGGTTATTGACTATTGTTCGTACTAATTGACTGATTACAACAAGGTAAGGGTTAATTTTACAATCTCTTCATTATCCGAGGTTGTTTATACGTAATTATCTACTGGGACCTCTTTATCATCCACATCCATGTTTCTTAAAAATGTATTTGAAAACATTATTACTATTTTATATAATATGGGTTAAAGTCATTTAAACCCTTCTTTGGCTTTTAAAAGATGTTTATAAAGGAATCTTTCCATCGTTTTCCAAACAAGGTACTTTTTGACCTTTTCGAAAAATTTAAGGTAAGATTGTTTTTTATCTTATTCGGTGGGTGCGGATATTTTTTTCCGTTATATAATCGTCATAGCTTCCATTAAAATATTATAAGAATATTTTAAAAATAAATTTTTTCTTTATAATTATGTGACTCTTAAATGATTTCAAATAGAAAGAGATATTTCTTTAAAAAAAGTTTTTGATTTCATCTATCTCAACATCCTTTGATGGATTTAAATTTTATTTTATGTTGATTTATTATGATACAAAATATCTATATTGTATAGATGTTTCTGTGATATGTTTGACTATGTATGTTCTATTCAAATACCATTCATGGTTTATAGTTAAATCATTGACATTTCGTATGCTAGTTTTAATACGAACGTTAATGTTATATATCAATCTATAATTACGATGAATGTATTGGACTACTATGTTCCGGCTTAGGGAATGGTAAAAGTAAGCCCTCTGGGTTGGGGTCCAGTTATAGTAGACCCACCGTGTTGGAGTCCAATTACAGAGGCTCTCCGAGATGGAGTCCAGTTACAGAGGCTCTCCGGGTTGGTGTCCGGTTATAGAGGCTCCCCTGGATGGAGTCTGGTTATAGAGGCTCTTCGGGTTTGGGTCTAGTTACAGTTAGCCTATAGGTCCTGGCACGAGACCTTGAAACAGAAATTAATGTTTGGTATTATACATTCCATCATTATGAAAAATAGTATTGATGGTTCATGTGGACATTCGACTAGTAGAATACCCGTGATTATGTTTTATTATGGAATTATTTACTCAGCTCATATTCCTTCCATTAAAGTATTCTTGTTTATTATTGGTAAAAGAATGTGGTTTTAATTATTCACCATGCTTAATATTTATTCTATCTTCCACAGTATTTCTTACCCTTACTGAGCATTTGAGCTCACCCCTTTCTGTGTTTTATTTTTCCCAGGATTCCAAGAAGTGTATTTTGATTGATATGCAGGTTTAAGCTAAGGGAATAATGGCATTCATAATGGATTATTTATGTTTTTTTGTCTGTTATAAAGTGTAATGTAACATTAATGTATGTAATATATTTTTGAATACTACTAAATCTATAGGTCATTCGAGACTTGATTCCTTGTAATCATTCCAATATATTAAAATAATGCACCGTCTCTAGGTAACTGGGGTCGGGGCATTATAGTTGGTATCAGAGGATGTTTTGAAATAACCATGGAATCTAGATTTTGATAAACTCTTATTATAACACATTTCCCTAAGTTATAATTTGTGTATTAGTATAGAATAACTTCCTATAATTTTGGAAATGTAGTGATTTTGTGAGTTTTTTAAGAAAATACATCCCTGTCTGGATACGAGCAGGTAGAGGCAACTCCGACACAGTTGTACCTAGGGGTAAAACCTGAAAACATTGCATTGAGATCGACTCGAACGAGAGCTGGTGAACAACAATGGGCCTTTCTTTACTCTTGGTTACGACACTCCTGAGGGATATTCGTAGGATAATTCTCATTTTCTTTACAAATCATTATGAGGGGTTTATGAGTATATATTTTCTCAAAGAAAACATTTTTATGATTATAGATTATATCTATAAACTATTAAATTTATGTTAATTGTTTTACAAGTTTGGAATTAGTTATTTAGATTCATAAACTAGTCTAGTTTATGCCATTGTATAGAAATGACGGCCAGTAGATCGAATGTGAACTCAAACAATACATATGATTCAAGGAGTAATAATGATCATATCTTTCACGGTATTAAGCCAACATTTAGAAGGAACATAGTCTCCCATATATTCTCAACATATGAATAAATAATATCATGTGTTAATAAGATGAGTAAATGATTCTCTGAGTCTAATGGATTTTAAGGGATGTAAGAGAAGAAAAGGATAGAAGAGAGAAAGATGGATAAATGGAATAGTGAAAATAAGTTTTTTCCCATATGTGATAACTGAGGAAAGAATCACCTTGGAAAATGCTTGAAGGGATATGGAGTTTTTTATAAGTGTTGAGAAAATGGACACCAAATACGTGATTACAAGGGTAATAAAAACGATTCCAATGTACAATGCTTCATCTGTAAGCAGGCGGGACACTATGAAAATCATTGTCCTAATCATCAGAGTATACCTTAAATAATGTTATTGGATAATAATAATGTTATGATACTACCGAAGATGAAGTGTAATGATTATATTTCTTATGTTTTAATTAATTTATTGTTTCATTTGAGTATTTTATTAATTAAGTACATGTTATAAGAGTTATAGAGTATATAAAGATTGTACCGTAGTACTATTTCATTAAGGACATGAGATTGTGTGGAACCAAAAAAAGTGACTCAATTACTAGTTAAATTTTTGGAAAATATATGGTTGAGAGAAAGATAAACCATAATATGTTTCTGATACAGAGGTAGTGACTTTGGAATAAGTGATGGTTGATTTGGATAAATTATTTAGGATATTCTTGACTTCCTTGGAACTGATTCATAGTTTGTTTTTTTCATCATTGTTCGAAAATTCAATATTTTTGGATATAAGGAATATATCTCGTATTATATAAAGTATAAGGGATCATGAATGTAATCATTAAGGTTTTATGGTAATTCAGGGGGTTACCATGTTTTAAAATAATACATGATGAATTTGTCCCCATGTTTTTACGTGGAAAAAAGGATATTCATTGTGTTTAACTTCCCTATAAATTTTTGACTGTGAGTTTGGATAGATTTATTCTAGATAAGTATAAAAGTTGGAATGGATTAGGATTCTATTTTTAAGGTTATTTTTGGATTTTTAAAAAAATGACCACACATTGATAGTGTGACAACCCGTCGCGTCGGACAAAGCTGTGGAAATCGAGCCCACAACCATAGTGTGATTGATATTTATCGCTAACCACTGGACTACGTGAAGTACCTAGATTGTAAAATGTATTTTTTTAATGGTTATGATAGGTGAATTATAAATTCATATTTTTTGAACCCTATACTTATTGGATAAATAGAATATTCTTTTATGTTATATTATCTTTTGGAGTGAAAGATGGGTTTGTGGTAGAAATTAGTTAAAGGATGGAACTCTACATGTCAAGAATATAATTTTTTCTTCTTCTTATCTTAATCAAAGAAGAAATCTTTTCCAAAACATTATGTAAGGGATCTTAAGACTAAAAATGTGTTATCGTAATACCTTATGTTTTGTTAAACCGATGATATTTTAAATCATTATAGACTGATGGATTTGAGTCCCTTAATTCACCAATTGTTTGTGATTTATGACCACAATCACTCCCTATAAATATATAAGTTCTTCATCCAATAATGTGTATCTAATTTCCACAAATTTTCTCTTAAACGAGATTATAATTTGGTGGTGACATTTTCATTCCCCTTTTCCTCTTATTAAGACTAATTTTTATTAACTCAATTTCCGATGTGGGTTTTCCCACAAAGGTATTTTATATTTCAACCTTCTATTTTTGAAGAACAATTTTAAATTGTGAGGATGAAATTTATTTTAGTAGATAAGAATGTAACACCCCATGATTTCATATTACGTTATTTCTTCATAGTAATTCAATAACTTTCACTACACGCAACACCGAGTTCAAACGCACCACGACTTTCCAATCTAGCCATTCAAGAGTGGTTATGAATAGTATTAACTGAATTTTGAATTTTATATACTCCATATAATTTTAACATCAATATTATGTGTTTCTTAGACATAATATAAGAACAAATTCAATTATTAGATAAAGAAAGCATTTTTCAGAAAATGCAATTTTACCGCCTTTTGAGGGTGACCATTTTTAAATCTGATATATGAAACTTTTATATATTAAATTTGTCAAAATAAACTTCTTCTTTAGAATCAGGAGATGATAATTTAGTTTTGATAATTTTTTGTAATTTTTCTGACAACTTTCATATTTTGGTAAATAGTAAAAAATACAAAATTTTAATTAAAAACAACTTTTTTAATCAAAATAATTTATAGTGTTAAATTATTAATTTTATTGCTTTTGAAGTATAATTAGATCATATTTTTATCATTTAATCCAATTTTGGTCATTATAATTAATTTTACTTTAAAATTGGACATAAACAAGTATCAATCTTTTGATAGATATTATTGCTTAAAAACACACTATTTATTTTGACAACGGGAAATAATTTTAAATTAATTAATGTAGGTTTTATGTATTGAATTTCATAAAATAGACATCATTTTTGAATTTGGAATATCACATATATCTTAGGCTGAATTTTTGGTATTTTTCTAAGAAACATCAATTTTTGATGAATAGTGAAAAACATTGAGTTATTGGTTAAAACTGACTTTTTATTTAAATAATTAATTATTTATTTAAATTTATTTTAAATCAAAATATATACATAATACATATATTTGTTCAAAATAATTCATTAGAGTCATTTTATAATAAGCATAGATATATAAAAATTTTATTTAACTTTTTACCATCATTTACCCACCTCCTAAGAGTATTTGAAAATTGGCATAAAACATAATTTTAACGCTTCTGTGAGTTTAATTTAAAAAATCCAAGAGACAAGGTTAACCTCAAAAAGTAAAATGTGGTGCAATAAGATGAAAATAATTTTTGGTGAATTGTAACTTTTGATTTTTATTTAGCGCGATTAAAGGTAAATATGGTAATTCAAGGAAAAAAAATATTGTAATAATTCCAAATTACATTAACATATGTCCTAACCTTATTTTATGAGGAATGGAGGACAATGTAAATCCTTGTGTAAATTTTGGGATCCCGTGGAGCCACTTATGAATGATAATGACACATTAGATTAATTAATTTAAAGTAAAGGAAACATTGACATAAACAAAAATATTTTAGTAATTAATTTTTATATGGTGTTTTATAAGTAATATTTTTGAATATAAATAATAATTGGAAATCTAAAAATATTTCCTACATCATGGTATTTGTTTTATAATTGTTAGAAATCGAATAAATTAAATTATATAAGACTCAATAATGAGGCAGTATTTACCTCATTAATAAATGATTTATTTAAATTAGATTATAAAAATTAAAATAATATCCAAAACATGTCCAATTCTTATTGGATGATTTTATTTCGACCGAGAGTCATCTTATCTTTGACCCT
Source organism: Viscum album (assembly GCA_963277665.1). Classification (NCBI taxonomy): domain Eukaryota; kingdom Viridiplantae; phylum Streptophyta; class Magnoliopsida; order Santalales; family Viscaceae; genus Viscum; species Viscum album. Next base: position 1,186,608,470 of record OY728136.1, read on the forward strand.
AATTATTTTTGGACCTTTATAAACTGAATATCATTATATAATAAAATAATATTTTCACACTTTCTTAAAGAGCCCCTCCCCCCCTTATAAAATGATACCACTTCTACCCAATTCTTCACACCTATCAAGCCTTTAAGATCGTCCAAAATCTACAATATTAAGCTCCCTACATACCCATCCTCCTCTTAAATTCCTTAACATAGGTAGAAGGCAGTTCAAGAAGTCATATTGGTTCAACCCAATGGATGTTACCCAAATTAAAGGTAACAGTTTCTCTTAACTTCTTTTCTTTTATTTTACTTCTCCAACCCCTAAACTCTTTCTATTCTTTTATTTTATAACCAAAACAGTATAATAAATATAATAGGATGTTTTTATGATATTCATTCAAACTACACATACACAAACCTCAATCAAATGGGCGAAAAACATAATGTTTCTTTGGATGGAAAACTAATGGCTCATTAAACGATGATTGTTCAATTACGTCCTACCTCCTATCATGGAGGGCATTATGATGAAAATGTATTTATGTATGATATATATTATGTTTCTTTTTTCTTCATGCTTCTGTATTTTTCATTTCTAGAATACCTTAATGGTTTACATTATGGGTAAAAGTGATAATTTTATTTGAGGAAGTGCAGACTACCGCCCCCTCAAAGTGATATGACTCGTTAATACCATATGTGGGACAGATAAAAGATGGAGTTAATGATATTATATATGATTATTATAATGGAATTATAATATAAGTATATATCATGATGTTTTAAGTCCATTAAAATATTAAATAGAAATTAAAGTAGCGTTCATGCATTCGTACAACTTACCGCCTCCGTGAAAGGTGCATTTCATTTCTTACCCCAAAATGATATGTACTGTTATATATAATTTTATATACTAAATATATATATATGATATATTGGATATCTAAATCATCAATATCATTCTAGATATAACGAAATTTTGACCATGTGAACAACATGTAACTAAAAGGTGTTCATTTTTTGACTCAAGTGCCAAATATCGACAAAACGAATGTTATTAACTTAAATGATTACATAATGTTTATAACATGGTAATACATGATATAAAAGGAATAATATAATTGAAAAAGGTTAATTTGAAAGTATAAATTAACTGTATATTATTATTCATGATATAAAAGAATAAACAGGTCAATTTCGACACGAGGTAATGGGTTTCTTATCTCACTTTTAATTCTGTGAGATTTTCGTTGTTCACCACTTATTTATTGCAGGTGGTGTATTTTGTACTACAATTTGATATATATTATAATTATTCTCTTTATATTCATGATATTATATGATTTATTTGGTGGTTATTGACTATTTTTCATATGACTTGATTGATTACAACGAGGTAATGGTTAATTTTACAATCTCTTCATTATCTGAGTTTTTTTATACATAATTATCTACTGGGACCTATTTATCATCCACATTCATGTTTCTTAATAATGTATTTCAAAACATCATTACTATTTTATAGAGTATGGGTTAAAGTCATTTACACCCTTGTTTGACTTTTATAAGATGTTTATAATGGATTATTTCCATTGTTTTCCAAACAAGGTACTTTTTGACCTTTTCGACAAATTTAAGGTAAGAATTTTTTTTATCTTATAAGGAAGGTGCAGCTATTTTCTGCTATTATAACATCATTGAAGCTTCCCTTACAACATTATAAGAATATTTTCCATATAAAATTTTTCTTTATAATTATGTGATTCTTAAATTATTTCAAAATAGAAAGAGATATTTCTCTAAAAAAAGTTCTTGATTTCATCTATGTCAACATAGTTTGATAGATTTTATGTTTATTTGATGTTGATTTATTATGATACAATACTTCCATTTTGAAGTGAAGGTTTTGTGATATGTCTGAATATAGATGTAATATTCGTATTCAATTCATGGTTAATGGTTAATGTATTGAAATTTCATATGCTTGGTTTAATACGAATATTTCTGTTATATTTAAACCTTTTCTTATGATGAATTTATTATACTAGTATGTTTCGAGTTTGGGACCGGTAAAAGTAAGTCCTCTGGGTTAGAGTCCGGTTACAAAAGACCCTCCGTGTTGGAGTCCAGTTACAGAGGCTCTTTGGGATGGAGTCCGGTTACAGAGGCTCTCTATGTTGGAGTCTGGTTATAGAGGCTCTCCGGGATGGAGTCCGGTTATAGAGGCTCTCTAGGTTTGGGTCTGATTACAGTTAGCCCATAGGTCCGGGCACGAGTCCTTGACATAGAAATTAAGGTTCGGTATTATACATTCCCTCATTATAAAAATAATATTGATGGTTCATGTGTTCATTCGACAAGCAGAATCCCCATGATTATGTTTAATTATGACATTATTTACTCAGCTCGTATTTCTTCCATTAAATTATTAATTTTAATTATTGGTAAAGGAATGTGCTTTCAATTATTCACCATGTTTAATATTTATGTTATCTTCTACTAAATTCTTTACCCTTACTGAGTGTTTGAGATCACCCCATTCTATGTTTTATTTTTCCTAGGATTCCATAAAGTGTATTGTGATTGATATGCAGGTTTAAGCTAAGGGAATAATGGAATTCATAAAGGATTATTTATGTTGTGTTGTATGTTATAATGTGTAATGTAACATTCATGTATGTAATCTATTTTCCAAGACTTCTAAACCGATCGTTCCTTCCGAACTTGATTCCTTGTAATCATGAAAATGTATTAAAATAATGCACTAACTCTGGGTAACCAGGGTTGTGGAGTTACAAATGCTATATGGATTTCTCTATATTTGAATTTGTCAACTGGATGATGCCAATGAAATGATGGTCCCATAGAGTAATCTATTCAACATCATGATGTATGTTGAAGGTGTTGGAAAATGAGGACCACCAACTATAAAGTTCTATTAGTAGATCCTTTTGTCAATAGTCATATAACATAGATGTCCACACTGGCTCACGCTGCCAATTTGATGTAGCTCAGATCCATATTCCTGAAAAATAAAACATACCCAGTATGTTCATGCCAATGAATTAGTAATTTTTCCTTAGCCTATAATTCCCAATCCTTAAACCATCCCATGTTGATATTATTGAAACTAGTTTGGTAGATGCTCTAATAGTGGTACATGAACTACTAATCCTCTAGTAGGTCATTAGTGACCATCGTTGTGTGTCCAATCAGAGTACAGATGGTGTTGTCATTACATTTCATTGTTGTATGACCCAAAGTGGTAATGTTATAGAAGTAAATATCAATGTGATTAGAAAAAATGAACCATAATATATTCTATAAAATGGATGGGATAATAACATCATCCATAAAACTCATGTAATAAATGGTCATGTGGTTGGTCAGAATGTATACCTTTTCAGATTCATTAAATAGTCATAAGAGCCTCCATTTATCCGGAAAACCTTTTATGGGATGATGAATTTCTAGATTCAATGCAATTTATTCCCTTTGGTTTGTGGTATTATCTTCGAACATAAGCTGATCAGAAGGGTAACCAATTTCTCCATGATTATCAAATTTAGAACCTAGATCATTCATTTTTATGATTTTATCATGTTAGGTGGCCACATATCACAACATGTTAGGTGTTCGGGAAATTATTAGACTAAATCAAATAAAATATTTCATCAAAAAGAGTTTGTGTGAAAGTCACAATTGAAATTTAAATATTTAGTACATGGGTGATGAGTTCCACATATGAGATATCATTCATTTAACATAGAATTAAGGATACATTAAAAAGGTCCACTCACCCTATTTATTGGCAGAGGGCCATATGTTGTCATGAGAACACAAAATGGTTACAGGACCCAAGGTACGAGTTTGATGACCATATAGAAATCAGACAACCATTTTTGTGTTTATCTCAATATCTAACCTTCTCGTTCCCCACCATATCTGATTCTTTAGATCGAGGGGGGGGGGGGTCACTTTTGGTCATTGAAAATGTGTTTCATACCCCAAAAGATTGTTTTTTATAAAACAATAATGAGACACACACTAGAAGAACATATTGTGGTTGAGGATCAACATACACACACATATTGAATGATGTGTACTAATAATAAAATTCACGAGAAATGAAATGAACTAGTAAAGGTATCATTGGAAATAAAAATTCCATGGGTGATCCTAAAGCCTAAAATTTTAGCAAGGTGTATGCATAAAAACGGGAGTCTTTCATGAAAAATAATTGTTTTGATGAACATACATTTTCTTTCAAAATGGTACATCAATCCCAAAATTTCTTAGTTCATGCCCCATTAGAAATGGTTTTAGAAACATGCAACCTTGATTCCATGCTAGTGGTGTTTCGTGACATTATCCACCAATTATAGATATAAATCGAACCATACAAAAACAACCTTACAATTGATATTCTAATGATGATGTGAATCTGTCACTCAAACAAAAATCTCTTACATGATATCATGACACATCAGAATATCATAGACCCTCAAAGGTATTGAATGTTCATGAATGACCTCCCATGGGGCTTAACATGTCTTTGAATATAGTTGAGAGTTCCTCACACAACATATATTAAGGATAGTTAGGTTCATGAAAGCGAAACAACCTTTTTAAATCCCAATGCTATAAAAAAACAATTTTAGCATGCTCTCACTGCTCACAAATCCATGTGTTGTAATATTATAATAGCACATATCTCATGAGACCCTACATAAAAAAATTATAATAATGTTTCATAAAAAATAATTCTAGTCTCTAACTCGATGATCCTTATTCATGAATCATGGACATTACCCTACATTTTTTCTATTAAGCATAAGTACCCAAATGTATTTTTCTATTAATAATAGTAAACCTATCATCAGTCCTCTTGATTTCCACTCCACCATAGTAGTGTTTATGTCATGCCATACATAGAGGTTCATGAAAAGTCAGCATGTAATCCCTAAATCTGGCATCACTGAAAGAAATAGAGTACCTATATCATTTGAGGGTAATTTTTTGGAATCTTCCTCTCATATTGATACAGTCTCCCCCCCCCCCACATTGGGATGTACCACAATCCATTTCTGAGTTGTGAGACGTAAAAATCCCTAGATATTTATGCTAGTTGTATAAAATTAAATTTCATGAAGACATTTTCATCACATGATGTTAAACACAACACATAACTTATGTGGTAAACATGTGATACCCCATGTAAGATCATCACAGGATGATACTCCTCCTGTTCCATGGGATTTCACTATAAAATAAGAACACCCATGAATATTCTATGCATAATACCCACACCATCTTTCGTTAACACTCATTATATGTCATAATAATTTATATCGCATGACATTAAACTTCATGGACTAGTATTATCAAATGGCCTCGAAAAATGGAATTCAATTACATGGGTTATTTATTCATGTCTCTAAAATATGGTATCCAGGACACCTTCATGAGGCTATGTCCTTACAATCCCTAGTGTGAAATCTTTTTCCTTGGGTACACAATCCATCAAATTCTGAATGTGAAATCTTCCACCTTGTTACACACTCCACCGACATTCAAGTGTAAAATCACCCACCAGGGGACTCACTCTGCACAAATTATTATTTATTAAATCTTACCCCTAGAGACACAATCGATCACCCTATATTCTCAATAACATGTTAAACTTGTGCCTGGATCCAGAATATATATCCAATAAAAAAACAAGGGATTCTTGAAGTAACAATCCTCGAGAGATATATAACCTTGAATTCAAATAACTCATGACAAATTTGTAATTCCTTGGGTTATTAACCTATGATTCCCCACAAAATATATACCATCCAAAATAGGATGGCATTATTGGTTCCCAAAAAATCCAATACCTATAAATTCTTAGACAATCCTCAAGTTACTACCTCCTCTCAATAATGTTTGATGCTCTATCAAGAGAGAATAAATATATTTAATCAATGTACACCTAGAGATATAAATGGTAACATGATTAAAAAACATTACATAATTTTTTGAGGGAGATCTAGACTTTTCAATGTGATCGATGGAGGAATCTAGAGGAGGATGAACTGAAAACCCATCATCCCATTATTTATCTTGGATATGAAAACACATATTAATGTGATGAATTCCACCCACCACTTTAAACCATGAATATGTGGAAATAATTAAAAATGTATCCATTATAATGCATTGGAAATAATAATATAGTTAAATACATAATCAGATAAGTCCACATCATGTGTTTTTGGAATGTCTGGTTCATTATTTTGAAATTGATTCAGTGTATTGACCAAAGTCAAAGTGGTCTTTGTTCAATCATATCCAAAATATTAATCATGAAATAATTAAAATTTTTATAAATCATATATTCTTCTACAAATATATATGAATATGTTTTATGAAAAAATGAACTACATTATTATCATGTAGACTGTAGGTTATATGTATGAACGAGTAATAATTCCATTTTTAAATGATCGTTATAAAAATAAGATTATAATTATTTTATCATTAAAGAGTTATAAAAATATAATAAATACCATATTATTTCTTTATGTACGCTTATATATATCATCCATTTTTTTCATTATGGAAAAATAATCACATAACATTGTGAATGCAGTAGTCCATAGGTATGCACAAACAACGTTATCATTTATTTGTGAATTGAAATCGAAATGGTAAATGATATATTATCTTGTACATATGAAAAATATGTAATTAGTACCATAATATTTCTATATATATAAAATATATTTATTAAATTTATCCTTATTACATACCATGAAACGTTTTATTGAAAATTGAATAACATCACTCCACGTGGTGGAATTCTGTTGTACAAATGAGCCTCATTTTTATAAATGCAACATTATAGATATTGAGAAGGTATAAGTTATATAATTATTCTAGGAGTGTTATAATGTTCTTAATATCATATATATATATATAATTAATCATTATAATGATCCATGAGTGGCAATGATAATAAATGGATTTCATCGGTTCACATGGGAGCAGTCTACCATGCACTCAAATGATGGTTTCATTTCTAATTTTAAAGAAGAAGAGATGGATTTATGTTATGGAATTAACATGATAATATATTAATATATTTTAGATACTAGTTTTATTATATCATCAAAATTTAATAATATTTTAATGATGTGGAATAAGAGATAAATAAAAAATGCTCGGTTAAGCACAACACCTCTTATTCGGACAACCTCCTTTAGGTTAACACCAAAATCAATAATATGATGGATTTGTGACCAAATAATGCTATCAAGGTCTTTATGATGGAATTATGGATTTTATTTTCATACGTAGTGGATGTTATAAATTGTTTTTGTGGCTAGAAGTGTAGTGATTACTGGGTGTCCTTCTATAAGTGAGGTGAGTGCTAGACATTTAAATTTTTTTTAAAAAGTGATAGAAACAATTTTCACTCGTTAAAATATTAAAAAATGTACCACTATAAATAAATATATTTTAATAGATAGAAATATGGCTGAATATTTTAAGTAAAGAACTTTGTTTTATTTAAACACTTATAATATTAGTTTAACAAAATGGTAATTTTTTTACCTTTAACAAGAGTAAAATATTTTTAATGTTTTCACTATTAATTATGATTGAAATAATTTTTACCTTTTTAAATAATATGAGTTATGATTATTCCAAATATATCATCCATTTTACAAAATTAAATTAAAATAATTGGAGGAATTTAATTTAAAACAAAACCCACTAATGTGATCAAAAATTGGTTTTTCACGAAATGTATTTTTCAAGCGTTAGATAGTATTATATTAACTCCATAAATAGTAAATATCATTGAATTATTTTAATAAAAATGAAATGATATATAATATAAACAATTGATTCAAATTATTCTTTATTAGTGGTTATTTAATTAATTAAAAAGTAGAAACATTTTTAACTTTAAAAATGCTTTCAGAAAAGAAGATGTTTTTAAACAAAAAAATTTACATATAATAAAATAAATATCAATGATAATTAAAATTTAAGTGGTTGGAATAAATATAACTAGTTAATATTTTTTACATTATATATTTTTATAAACATAATGGAAATTTTAAATTACTTAATTAATTGATGATAATTGGCAGTTTTATAAAAATCAGTATTTATCACTATTCACTGATAAATTAATATTGTATGTAAAAAAAATTCTACACAATGTTAATATTGAAATTATTATTTACAAAAATTATTTGATTTTTATCAAATAAATTTTCTTTATGATCTATAAATTTAATATAATATTTTGTCCCAAAATGTAATAAAATTCATTTTTAAAGAAAATACATTTTTAATGAATAAAAATATATTACTAAAAATTGATTTTTTATTCAATAAGTGTTTATGAATAAAATTATATTGTGTTAGAAATAAAAATATATTTAATCGTGTATATAATAATGTTGATACCTACTGACTTAATAGTTTAATTATTACGACCATATTTAAAATAATACTATTTCATGGTTCTTTAAGCTTTGTGTGGAATGTCTTATACACATTTGAACATAGTATACATTAAAAAATACCCATTTTTACATCATCAATTTGATAATTTGTGACCTATAAATATTAACTAAAGATATGTAATCAAATGTTTGACACTTTAAAATGACATTACTAAAATCCCACAGCATAAAAATGGTTAGTCAATTTTTTTTTGATTAGAGATAAAAGATAATACGATGGTCATATTGAATAACACATAATAGGTTTGAAAATATGATAACATTGGTCGTGTGTAAATATTTATACATGGATGAATATATTATTACCCAAATTATAATGGTCAGTGACAAATATCATTGATAATATGAAAGTGATTGATCATGAGAAATTCAACATCTACTAAACAATAAACCACAATGGTGTGAAAATGACCATCATATTCATTTGAAATGAATTTAATGGGAGAATATTTTCATTTCAAATAACATTTTTATAGATTCGAATAACCCCTTACCATATATACAATGAATATAAGGATATATAAGTAATTTATAAGTTGCATTACATCTAATAATTAATTTTCAACAAATTTTATTTTTCCCCAAATGATGAGAATTTAAGATGATGTTTTCATCACTGAATCATTAAAATAATCTTACTATGGATCTTATAACTATAAAAGAGAAAATCAAAATATTAAGGCTATATTAATATTTTTACCAAAACTAAAAGTTTTATAAGATGGTCAGATAATTACCAAAATAAATAATCCTCTACATTATGAAATAATACATTAATATCCAAAATTCAATAGCAATACGTAAAGTTTAAACTATATTGTTCCATAAATAGATAACCATATAAAAAACATTCTCTATATCCAAAATATTTAATATTATTCTATCTTAATATTTTTTATAATACATTTAATTATAAATTTCACAAAATATAGCTCTATTATTATGAATTAACATTAATAACTTAGTCACCAAATTATTTTTCAATCCCATGGTCATCTATTTTATAAAACATCTCTCCCTATAATAAATCAATAATAATGAAAAAAACCCTAAAGAAAATAAATACCTTAAAACATATGTCTATAAAATGTAAAGTCATACATCAGTTTAACCAAATCATTACATGTTTGTTAACCAAAAAAAGTAATTGAAAATATCAATAATCACAATGAGATATCATAATTTAAAATCATAAAATTAGAATGTAAGATGTTAAACTAATGATAAACTTCAACATCATAAATTCAAGATGGTATCAATTAATTGGAGGACAAAACATTTTCAAAAATCATAATATGCATTGTTATCTAAACCCAACTATGAAACTAAATATAAAATCCTTGAACCTGATGTCCCAAATATAGATCTACAAACATGATCTATACATATTTGTATTTGATACAGACAAATATGGGACAATTTTTATTAAATATACCTTGAAACATAGAGAGGAAATATTAGATAAATTATATACCCAAAGTATGTTAGGATTGTGTTTTATTTGGGAATTAAGAAAAAATATTACATAAATAATTCCCATGACATCAAGTGAGCCTTCCTCCCACTATTCCAAATTTTTAATTATTTCACGTAATTTCATTATCATCATCCATATAATTATCATCTATAAATAATTCATTTAAAATATTTTTTCATTACCTTTGGATAGGGAAATATATGTTAAATGATATCAACAACTGAATAAGGTTAAACATAAAAATTAACATCTGAATTTTATTTGTGTGATTATGCTGACAATAGGGGAATGATGAAATAATCAATGTGAATGATCATAAAATAAGGGAAATCATACCTATCTAAGATGGATCATTAAACACATTTCATAAAATAATGATTTTAAATTGGTAAGAGTTATTGGACCCAATATCCAAGAACCATGTGATATAAATCATTTTTTAAGGAAACATTTAATAAACACAACTAAAGTATGGAAAACATGTTGAAATTTGGAAAATCGTCTTTATAACCCATTTTAAACATGTTTTAGAAATAACCTAATCCTATTTACATCCATCAAATAAACTATCCAGTAAATCCCTTCTTATTTCCACTAAATAGAAGGATCATTACCCAATGAATTTTAGAACCATTTAGGTGAACCCACTCATATAAGAAAAATCAGTCTCATTCGATGCTATTTGGGCACAACCATCCTATACGATATATCAAAATCACTAAATGTTATTTTGGATACTCAATTTTATTTTATTTATCGAGCTCACCCATGAACTATAATGTGGTTTAACTATTTGTATATTCAGTATCAGGATCACCCGTTCAAGGATTATATGAATGGTTAAACGACATTATATTTCATGGGTCAAATACCCATGGATTAAATAATTTAGATATTAATTCACCCATAATAAATTCATAATTTATTTAATCAAGAAGACTTATAACCCATTGAATGTGAATTTCATTAAGAAACCATCTACCACTTGGTAACATTAGGGTAAAATACCCTTGGATTAAATAATGAAAACTAATGATTAAAATATCATTATGTTTGAATGATTCAAGATATTAAAATTAAAAGGAGTAGTATATGTACTATATAAAAGAAATTACGTGTGTTAAATTTTAATAAGCCTCAATAAAGGAAAATTTAGATGAATCCCCTTACCTTGAGTCCAGACGTTCTTTGTATTTAGTTTAATTAATATATAAGAATATTATGTCATCTATTTTATTTCATAATATAATTTTAGAGGTTTTATATCACATAATTGATTAATTTATTTTATTTATTTGAATAAAATATTTATATAATTAATCAGTTAAGTCCATGTCATTTGTTTTGAGAACATTTGGTTCATTATTTCAAAATAGCTTTTGTGTGTTGACTGAGTTTGAAGAGGTACTTATTTCCACCAAATATAGAATAAAAAAAAGATATAATTTAGTTTTTTATATATAAATTAAAAATTTAAATTAAGATATTATTCCATGTTATGAAAACATAATTATATAACCAATACGGTGACAATATGCCATACATTAGCATGAATAACACTTCAATTTTTCAATGATCCTTACATAAAGTAGTTAATTATTATTTTATATTTACATAATGAAAAAATATAAAAAAATATAATATTATTTATTTAAACTTATATATATATATATATCGTACATGTGATTTGGTATTGAAAAAATAATTATATCACTTCGTGGGGGTGATGGCCCACATGAAGGCACTAATGATGTTATCATTTCTCATGGAATAGAAAGGAAAAAAGTAAATGATATATTATACATTAAGGGTCATAAATATATCATCAATATAATAATTATTTTATATATATCACATATATTAATTAAGGTTATCATTATTACCATCTATGAAAACTGTTATTGAAAAACGAATCATATCACATTGTGAGGCGGTAGTCCATTGTACATAGGAGAAATGCAATCATACCCCCCACATAATTGAATATAAGATGGTATATGTGACATAAAAATTATAGAACTATAATTATGTTAAAAAAATAATTTATAAATATATATACTTTAAATCCATCATTATAACAGTCCTTTAGAGATGATTATAAATAATTAATTAGATCTGTTCTTGAGGTGGTAGTCCTCCACAAACATGAATGGTGGTTTCATATACCATTTTATAGATGTTGAGATGTATTTTGATTAATGTATAAACAAAATAAAAAACATACTATATTCATGGTACTTGTTAATTTATATCATCATAATTTAATATGTATTTGATGAGGTGGAAGAAGAAATAAAATAAAAAATTTCTGTTAAGCACAATATATCTTCATCATAAAACCTCCTTAGGATAGCACAAAAATCCTTCTTAGGATGGATTTTTAATCCTACTAGTGTACTTGGGAAGTAAATTGATAAATAGTGATTTTTTAACTAAGTATTAGATGTAAAAATTCTTTTTATGTAGTGAAGAGGGTTTGAGGGTGGTAGGCCTTTTACAAGAGAAGTGAGCGGAACATTTGTAATTTTTTAAAAGAAAAAGTGATAAGATAATTTTTAACATAAAATAAGTCTCAAAAAGATAATTATCAATAATAATATGAGATAATATCAAAAAAATCTATAAATTATAATTTATATACTTTTTAGGCCATTTAAATACTTAATTTTTTAGTTTAACCCCAGGTCTATCTATTTTTTGACCTTAACCACAATAAATAATTTTTTTACTCTCACAATTCAGTATGAACGAAATTTAGTTCACCTTATTAGATAATATAAATTATAATAATTAATTATATTTAATTCATTTAAGAAAATTATATTATTTTAATATTAAATATTTTATATAAAATAATATCCACAGAACTTGAGAAAATGCGTTTTCTCAAGAATTCTAATATTCATGCGTAAGATGGTTTTATTTTATCTATATGACATGTAATTATTTTTTTATAAATTTAAATTAATATTAATTGATTTATAGTCTATATATTTCATTCAATTTATTCATAATAAGTTTTTTTAATAAATTAATATGGAGAAACAATATTCATATTAAAACATTTGTGAGATAAAACCACATTGTAAACAAATAACATAATCTAAAATCTAATATATTGATGATTAAAATATAATTAACTTGATTAAATTTTACTAAATAATAATTTTGTTTATATATTTCCTATACAAAACATAATGGTACTTTTAAACTACATACTTCATTGAAATGAAGTTAATGTTTCCCAAAAATCAGTATTTTTTCATTAACAACTGAAAAATTAATATTTCATAAAATATAAACAAAATTTTCCCTATGTTAATTTTGATATGATTAATTAAAAAAAAAAATTATTTTTATTCATTATATTTTCAATATTTTCTATAATTTTATTATAATATTTTCTCAAAAAAATAAATAGAAATCATTTTGGAAGAAGACATATTTTGATGAATAAATTTAAATTACTAAATATTGATTAATTATTTACTAATAATTTTTCCAAAAACTCACATGATTAGTGTATATATATAAGATACATTTTCTAATACAACTCATGCCAATAAATTTACTACCTAACTTATTACTGTCATATTTAAAATAATATTACTTCATGGTTATTTGATCTATATGTTACGTGTCTTGTATTTTATCGAGCATATATTCAGTTTTGTTAAATATTAGGGTTATAAAATAAATAATAAATTTAGGATAATAATTGATGGATATATTTCAAAATAAAAAACATTTTATGTGTCAAATATTCTTCCACAGAGTCAGACAAAAATCATTCCCTCTCATACCTTGTTTCTTCTTCCTTCTTTTCCAAGAGAGATAATAGCATGTTTTGAAGTCAACGAGATTTCTAGAAATGTGATGGGTGATTAATCTAAGATCATGGATAAATTATTAGGGAGGTAAATTATTTATATATATCCATTAATATTCCTAATACTCATAGAATAAATGTGTTTGTATAAACAATTCCTTGAAATGTACATTCATAATTCCACTATTTTATGGTTTACGCATTGTATTAGATTATCACACAATTGTTCCTAAATATGCCTTTTATTCAATAATTTTTTTTAGTACAATTGTTAATCTATCATATTATATATAATATTTTCCATGATTTATTTTTTAAATAGTTAATGGATTTCTAGGATTCTCATGCATGACTAGTGATGAATTGAAACTCTCTACCCCAAGGCTCCAGTAAAAAGGAAAAGTGTCCTATAAACCATGTGATGGGGTAATGGAGTGCTTTTATAGATTCATATGGATTAGAAATGTAAATGAAAATTTTAGGGATTGTGTTCTTGCCCTAAAAGTTGTACTGGTTTAGTGGTGTGCCATTATAAACAAGAAATCATTTTTTAATAATGGTGTTTTGAATCCTTCCACAAAAAAAGCACTAAATCATCATATATAAATATTTATGTGTCATAAAAAATCTATGACATTGAACTATTGATGATAATACATTATAGGAAATCATAATCTCTTATTGGATTCATCATATATGTTATGCAATAACCTTATCAGCGGTTGGGATCTTAACATTATGTTATGAAATATCATATTCTTAAATGGTGGTATTTGAAATAATTTTATTTGATAATATGATGTGTGTTGGGAATGTTTAGAATTAAATTATGTGATAATGTAATCAATGTTGATGTCACTGTATGTGTTCTGAAATATTGAAGCTTGGTGCTACTCTACGATTTATCTCTCACTCTATACAGATCCTATCACTCGTTATATAATGATTCACATGAATGCAATATGTTGATACTATGGCATATGGTTAATCATACATAGGTGTTTGAAATAAAGGTTTCTCTACAAATAAAATAGTATTAATTATATTTTAAATAACCACCGCATCAGATACCACCTGAGTTATTCCTACATAGTCTACACCACATGAGATTAATCTTACATGGTGCACTTTGTGAATCTTATGTTAGTTTTTCAGTGCATGGTTCAGTAACACAAAAGTATTTGAGTCAAAGGTTTTGGAATAAATCCATTGTGTTTCTATTCTGACATATTCACTATAAACAATCCAATAATTTCTATAAATATATTAATAAAATGTATTATGGAAAATTATTTTTTCTAAATTTTAATTTATAAATTGAAATTTATAATTTGTAGACTGATTATAATTTAAGGAAAATGGTAGTATTGGATATTTATTAATTTATATTAGTGAATACATATTAATTAAATATAAAATATTAATGATTCATTTGGAAAATAAATATACATAAATATTAATTGTTAATATTATAAATATTTCACAAATTATATATATCTTGTTCCAAGATATTCATGTATTTATTTTATATTTACTACATTAAAAAGAATACATTTGATAAGTAATATTATCCACATGCTAAAATTATTAGTTTCTTAAGTGATAATACACATAACTATATTATTTTACAATATTTGAGATATCATCTCTATAATGGAACCATATGAGACCACCTTAAATATATCCCAATTGCAATGATCCTACTCATAACCTGGGGAATTAAATAATTGAAATGGGGTGATATCAAAAAATTAAAATGGTTAAATAAAAATTTCCTCAATGATGAGTTCATAAAAAAAGTAAAAAAAGCCAATAATAGAAATAAAGCAACCTCTAAAGTCATTACCCTAAAAAAAGTGGGATAAAAAATTATAGGCATACTGAAATAAATCCTTAACTGATCAACATGGAAGTATAATATTTATAACATGGATTATAAGTATTTAGATTAACACTTGAATCTTGAGAATAATATTTTAATAAAAAAATCCTATAACTAGGGAATTAACAATAACATAGGGAAATGTGACTCCCAAGAGACACACCCAAAATTCTCATGCTTATGAGTAACTAAAATGTACTCATGAAAACATTAAATCATTAGACATAAATTCTTATCCAATACATGGGGGTATATAACATTCTATTTCATCTTAAGAGTAATATGTAACCAAATATCCATTGTATATAATCGAAGCACCCATATATGCTTTATAATGGATCCATCCTTCCTTAGTTTATAATGAAACCCATTTTACATGGTTTATAATTAAACCATCCACCACTCATCCGAACATTTGTGTTGCACTTAAAAATAATTCACTTTTTACAACATAAATAAAATTATATTTTTCATAAAATAAATTAAAATAATTTAATTTTTATAAATATCCCTTAGAAATAAGTTGGGTTTCATAAAAAAATCCATGTGAAAATCATTGATATTTCTTAAAGAAACCACAAAAGTAAAATGGATTTCATAATAAAATAAAACATTATAATAACAAAAAAATTTATATAAAAACATTATTATTAAAATTACCCACATAAATAAATAATATATAAGGTAAAATAGGAAACATATACAATTGTATATACATCGTAATTAAAAACAAATAATTAAATGTTCTAGTTGAAAAAAAATTATTTTTCATTCTAATGTCATTATATTAAGTACCTTTTAAAAAACTAACATATTTTAAAGAAAATGAAAATAAAACCTTTCATGAATTTGGATTTATATTAAAATAATTTTCACATAGAGATTAAAAATAGAACATCATTTAAAATTGAATTTATTGGAAGAAAAATTTTTAAATATGAACTTTTATATCTCAAGGAAAGAGTTTGAGTTACCATGTTCATTAAAACCATAGAAAAATAAAATTCAAAACCAATTTAAAGACATGATATCAAATAAAAAATAAAATATTATGAAAATTTTAAGATCATGATATGAAATATTTGAAGGTAATTTGATAAATCATTCCAAAAAACTATGGTTTATAATAAGATATAAGTCTCAAGGAGTGAAAATTTGAGGCATGAAACCCATATGACTTGGGAAACAGTTCAATGAAACCCCTTGAATGATTCAGATTGTAAATGTCCTAAAATATATTTAATACAATAAAATTCATTATATGTTACATCACATTTTCTTTATACACACTACAAAAATGAAATTATGTTCATAATACGAAACATGTCTTAATGAGAGGAATTAGATATGAAAACCCACACCATATTTATCTAGTGAATGAGATGCACTATAATATTATGTATATAAAATATATTTTAAAAAATATAATATTTAAGAACCATAATCATAAGTATTACACTTTTATAATCCTAGTTATATTTTTTTATCATGAGTACATTAATCTATTAGAGAGTATTATAGATATCAGGCATTAATAACTGAAACTATTTTTCTCATGATAATTAATTTTAGTATCATTTAAAATAATTTTAAAACAAGGTAATAATTGATATATTAGTTACAATTTGGTAATATATTGTTTATGTTTACATAAAAAGATATCATTCCATTACATATGTATTTGGTTATGCAACGTGAAAACATAATTGATAATTGCTTATTTCGATAAATTCTATGGGAAAAATTATATATTAATTATAAATGTTATAACTTATAAATCATACCCAAAAATATTAAATAGTGATTATTTTATTATTAATATATAAATATTTAGTTATGTAGTTTATTATAGTCATCTATGATCATATTGTAATGCACCATTCATGAATTTGGTTAAACCAAACCAAACATGAATAACTATTAACATGATTGGTGAATATGGTTAATGAGGGTATTATTTTGAAATAATCACATTAACACAGTATTAATAATGATATTATTTCTAACATTATATTATGGTGAACTATATATTTTTTATAAATAATGATAAACTATAACAAAAACATAAAATTTATTCCTCGTGGAGGCGGTTGTCTGTGCACATGCTTGATTATTGTTCCTTTCATTTTCAAAGTATATGGAAATGAATTACTATGGGTCATGAAATTAATATGAAAACATAAAATTAAAATAACTATTATCTTTTAATAATGTTACTATTGTTATAAGATATATTTAATAGTAAGATTATGAAGAAAACATAAGAAACAGATAATAAATACACTAGAGACATCATCTTTCCTAGGAAGTCCCCTAGAAAATGATTGTATAAGGTTAAGAATGAGTGCCCATGGTATTGTCTTCATTGGAGAGGGTTATAAAGATAGTAAAATGGTTTTTTAAAGTAGAGTATCATAGTGAATTATATCTTTCAATGGTGGTTGTGATATATTTTTATAAGTAAATAGAAGTGCACATTTGGAATCACCCTTACAATTTCCAATAATGCAATGTCCTTCTCAAGGTATTAAGGATAAAAAATGAAATATTTATATAGAAAACATTTATATATATATATAAATATGAACCATTCAGTTTATGTTATTAGTTTAAATGTTTTAAGGCTTTTATAATAGGCTAAACTTAGTTTACCACTATAACTTTTACAATGATATTTTTTATTTAACCTTAGTGATTAATTTTAAAGGGAACTGTTTATGTTATCCTTATTCATTAATATGAACTCTATGAATTCAATTTTAAAAACCATTTTATTAATTAAATTTTATTTATGTATTAAAATTTAATTTTATAATAAAAACTATTAAACTTTGAAAATTATTTTCCTGAAAAATAATGTTATTATGTTTTAGAAAATATATATAATAAAATTATTATAATTAGTGATTATAATGTCAACAATTGATATATAATGAATTGAATAAATGTTATTGGGCCTAATTTTAATCCAAAACCAAACTAAAATTTAAAATAATTGATTTAATGAGAATACCAAAAAATATTATATTAATTTGAAATTTGAAATTACACCTAATAACGTTTGGCCTAGATTTTATATGTTTAAATAATATATCATCATTGTTGGTCAGAGTGAGTAACTCCAGATGGGTTGAATTATGTTCCAAGTATTTTTTTTGTCATTAATTATTAAAACTCAATCCATAAATTTTAATGAAATTTCCCAATTAGTTAAAATAGTTGTTTAAAATAAATTTTATCTTTTAAAATATTTCTGAATGACTCATTTATGAAAAGTAAAAATCATAAAGTAAATTGAAAATACATTGTAATCAATTTAGTGAATAAAATACTCAAATAAAAACTAGTTAATTCAATGTATCAAAGTACTAGTTTTTTTACTTCTAAAATCGAATACAATGTAAGGCATGTAAATTTAAAATAAAATTACAGAACAGAATAAAAAATGGTTAATGTCTCAATAAGGTATCTAGTCCCCTCGAATTGGTAACTTCCTCCATATCGATTGTTATATAAAATATTGTTTTTCCAAAACCTGTATCGGGTGTACAAAAAAACTTCACTATACAGTCTGTAATTCAATTCCATAGTTATACATGGGAAGAAAAACAACAGAAGACCCACATAGACCATTTCCAATAATAATGTGGGTATAAAAACTAAAAGAATTTGAAGAGAATATTTGGTCTTCACCATTTCTAGCACATGAGTCATTGTGAGCCAATAAATAGTGAACATTACATGATTCTCATAATTAAATGAATAAAATCGAATGATGTAGTATTAAGATATAGAGAAGCTAATCATACTCGATATTTAGTTCTTTAGATGATAGAGTGTCCAAAATGCGGCATGGTGATGAGATCTAACCTTTTATCTAAATGAAAGACCAAAATATAGATTCAAAAAGCAGTCTTTGTTCTGTTGGTAGGCATGTACATAAATCCATACTGAATTTCAATCATTCAACGTTGATTGTTTGTTGGTATGAATCATATAATTTAACATTGGTTGATCCTTCCAGTATTTAGAAATCTGTGCACTTTACACCCCTAGGCAAATGAGATAGTATTATGAAATATAAAACAATACATGAACCCATTGATAAATAATCATGGATATCTTCTGGATCATCATATGGAATCTGAATTTGATAAAAATGTGTCCCCGCAATTGTTATGAAAAATAATCAAAAAATATCCCTCTTTATTAATTATATGAATATAGCCAATGGGACCATTTAATTCAAATCAGGATGAATGGTGATGGTAGTTTTTTTGAGGTAACTCATTTCTGGAAGTGACTCATGTCTGTCAGTGGCTCATGTCTAGAAATGAGTCATGTCTCGATGTAATTTATTTTAAGTAACTTTCACTCAAGTCTAATAGTGGTTCAATATTGGGGTCATCCATTTCAGCTATTGGTGTCTGACTTATGGTGGCGAGTTAGACTAGTGGTGATTCATTTCAACTATCAACGACTTGCATATGTTGGTGAGTCAGTATGGTTGGATGTATACTAAAATAATGGTGACTCATATCTTGGAGTGATTATTTCCAATGATGATTCATTTGAACTAGTGTAACTTAAGTTTAAAGATGAGTTCATCCAACTATGAGGCATTCGAACTTACTGTGACTTATGTCTAGAGAAGGGTTAGTCGAGCAATGCGTAGTTTGAATTAATAGTGACTCAATTCTTGCTAATTGTGTCTCTTTTAAATAATTAAACACATATTATTTATATGTTGATATACTATCATAAATCATTAAATACATTATAAACACAATATTCATGGTTTTGAGGGCTTCATAAGGTTGAGATCATCAATAATAATTTTCCCACCTCACTCTATATCATTAATGAAATATTCTTCCCACCATTAGCATCTTATGTAGTAGTTTAATAACATTTAAATGCTCTTATTTCTCCTTGAAATCACTATTAATAGGTGGAATCCATAGTTTTTCTTTTAAAAACATGAAATGAGAGTACAATTCATGTTACCATTGAAGGATAACAATTTATAGACTTGGTTATGTTTTCACAATAAATTCATGATTCATTTAAACAGTTGATTAGCAATTTTTATATGCACTCACTATGATGATGAATCTTCCTCATGTCCTCCAGATGAGATGATTGGAAAAATCCCAAAATAGCATGGACCCCATCACAAACTATGAACTATATCAACTTGACATCAATGATAGATGATGGAGGTGGACTAGAGGATGTGGATACAATAAGTGGAAAACTCTCTAATCTCCTCAATAAGGCATCCCAGATGTCTATAAGGGAGGTCCTCATCTACTCAATCCATGATCACATGGTTTCAGTCTTATTGTCTATCCATCTATTATCAATCTCATGTTCTTAACTATAAAAATTCATCATTGGATGAATATGACACCAAACAAGATAAAATAGGTTAATAGAATCAACATCACTAAGATATGTAATAAGAGATCCCTGAGACCTAAAAACATTAATGAAGTCTAAAATAATACTCCCTATAAAAAAATCCATTTCTTTTCTGGATAATGAATATTAAGGAAAAACAACAGCAACAAGTGGAGGTGGAGAAACTCTCTCATCACATGGCACAACATCCTCTGTAGAATCTGATATGGAAAATTTGTCTTAATGAAAGGTATGCATATAACTTGTATAAAAAATATACTCAATAAGGGATCCCATATAATCTATCCCAAATAAAACTGAAATAGTTGGTCCACCATACACTGGTGGATTATTGTGGTCATCATCACTTCTATTATAATATATGCATGATAGTCCAAGCTACACATAACTTAGTGAATGCCCCCATTGGAGGATATCTCACCCTCGTCCAAAGAAGAACCATCCTGGTCACCTATATGCTCTACAACATCTAATTAAAAATACTTATGAATTGAGTATTATATTCCAAGATGGAAAAATAATGGGAATCATTCCCACTCATCATGTACAAAAACATCCACTCTAGAATGAGATAAGGAAACCTAAGTAACTCTGATAGAATGTAGGGATTCCTCACCCTCAACATGAACTCTATCACACCTTTATAAGAGTAAGTATCTCAAACTGGTTGATATAAAACATATCTATCGAAAGATATAGATCTGGGTAAACCATGTTTTCCAACATACACAAATAAGAATAAAAAACTAGCAGGGGATGGATGATGTGATTATTCTCAAACGACATGAAAAACCTTAATAACATATCCATCACAACATCCATCCTCATCAACTATATTGTCATAATTATTAATATCATCTCATTTTTCATCCTCATAGTCCTCCAAAACATATTTATATTATTTATTATAATAACATATAATTTGATTCATCTCTATAATCATATATCTAATTATCATTATCATCGTCCCTCTCACTTGAGAGACTCGATCGTGTAGGGAGAGAAATAGGTGATCGTGTGGGTCAAAAAGTCAAAATAATATTCATAGGAATATCATGAATGATTCCCTCGTCAAAAGAATTTCCCAATTCCACTTCATCTATATCCATAACACATTCTTCATCATTATCATGAAATTATACTATTTTATCTGAGTCCAATCTAGGATCCACTAAGATCATGGGTTTGGTAACATGGTCTAGATGATCAATCACATCATAAAAATTATCATAACCTTTAACCCACTTTTTTATAGCTGGGTTCCAAATTACTCTAATAATTATTGAATGAACATTAGTAAAGAATAAACCACAACATGTTCCTTGTTTCCCTACCTCCTTATCTATGTATAATTTGGTTTCCAATATTGAAGAAATTAACATTGGGTAAATTACTGAATTGGACCTGGAATATGACTTTCATTTTTTCATCATGGGTTACATTGGGTATCTACACAAATTAATAATATCCTCTCATTTCATAAGGAATAGAAGGTGAAAATTATAATATCAAAATTTACTGAAATCCCCATTCGTAGGACATACAAAATTCTTGAATAATATTGGAATAAAATTTGTATTCTCCATCTATCATAGTTTCACCAGGACTTCTCAAAGTAACCTATCAAATCAAATCCAACAATGAAATATCATAACTGAAATGATGATAGTCACTGGGTATTATACATTGACTATTTTAAAAACCTCCACAATAAGTCACATTGAGACACCATTCCCATTATTTTATAGAAGAGGTAAACTCATTACCATCTATTTTTCTCCAAATCAAATATATATTATTTCTAAAACATGACTATGAATATTGATAAAACCAATGAAACGACCACGGATACAAACCAATATCATTTTTAGAGAACCATTCATTTTAACAATGGTCCTAGATCACCTTTAGTAGTGATGTCTTACTAGAAATAAACCATTCAATATCAAATTCTTTTTTAGTAAAAACCCAATGATTTGAAAGATACTGGTTCCACAACTCAATAATAGCTTCCCTCAATTCTATTTTATACTTATTCAAATTCCTCAATTCTCTGGGTATTGAAATTTCAGATTCATAACAACCACCATTATAATGATAAAATGGTATAACAAGTGCTTTATAATTTTGAAGTTCAATATTGAACGGGAAGGTGAGAAGGTATGGTTTGATGGGAGAAATAACAATCCATTAAGAATTTACTTTAGAATTAAATCCCATTTTTCAAAATGGGATTCAAATTTTATAAATGTAATAAAATATAATTTTTTAATTTTTTTTTTACAATATTCAATTATTAATGAAAAAATAGGGATTTAACGGTAGTGAAAAAACAAAGACCATCAGCCAAAAAGAGACCAATGATTTTCCCAGTAGTGTTCTTACAATGGCTAGATTACAATGGTAACTTAGAAATATTGATTTTCTAATAGTGAAATATCAATGGTGACTTACTAATAGTGAACTACCAACAGTGACATTCCAACGATGAGATTACAATGGTGACTTTCCAATGATTGCATTCCAATATTAACATTCTAATATTATATTCTAACAAAAATTTTACATAACCAATTCATGATTGATGTTGATTAATCTCTCTTAATTCAATTGTTTTATAAAATTATTAGAAAGATGATGTTCATTCAAGATTTATATATCACTTTTGAAAATAAACTCTCAAAAAGTGATTTCTTACGTCAATATTATTTGTACTAGAATGAGATTTATGATACTTATATATATTTATAGCACTTATATTGTCGCAAATTAAAAGGACATATCAGAACTAATATAAATAGTATTTTAACGTGTGTATCATCTACAATGTTTTTCCACAACAAGTCTTTGAAGCTATGAAATCCACTTCAACAGTAGACAATGCAAGAAATTTTTTGTTTTTATACATTAGGCTACTAGAGACATTCCAAAAAAATGACATGTTTTAGAGGATATTTTTTTATCTAATTTTAAACCACTAAATCAGTATCTAAATAACTTATTAAGTTAAATTATTATCTTCTAGGATATAAGGGTCCAAAATTGGTTTTATATTCACGGTATTTCAAAATACATTTTATTGAACTTAAATGAGAATAGTTATTGTATTCTTGAAAAAAGCACACATACACACACTAAACATAAAATCAAGCTGACTAGAAGTCATGTATAAAAAAAATATACAATCATTCCTATTAAACTAGTTTCTTCCACTGATTTTACAACTACATCAATATAAAACTTATAGGTAGTAATCATTGAAGTATCAAAACATTTATTTCTATCGATTACAAAACGTTTTTAATGGTCATTACAATTGTAAAATTTATTTAAAATAATTCCTCATTTATTATAAAAAATTGAAAAAAAAAGAAATATTTTGAGTTATGCTATTAAATTCATTTCAAATAAAAATTTCACCATCTTAGATAATTCATTTAACAATAAAATTTTAGAATATCCTAAAATAATATCATCAATATATATTTGAACAAATAAAACATCCTTTGAGATTATTTTTATAAAAAGTGTATGATCAGTTATGGCTATTGGAAAAACATTTTAAATCAAAAGAGAGTTGATACTATCCTAATAAGAATTATAATCTTATTTTACACCATATAAATTATTATTTAATTTAAAAACATTAATGTATAACTTTAGGATTTAGAAAATTTGGGTGTTTTGAGACAAAAAAATTAGACTATGTAACAATTTAATAATTCATTTTTGACTACATTTTTATATAGTTTGAAACCCAAATGTGTTTTATGGGATAGTGATATTCTAATATATTTATGTATAGAGAATAGTGAAAAAAAATTCTCATAGTATAAACCTTTTTTATCTATTTTCTTGTTCAACTAAGCCTGATTTATTTCATACTATAGTTCCGGATATATCTAAATTGTTTCTAAACACCCACTTAGTGAAAATAATCAGAGTGTCTTTAGCTATAACTACACGTCCAAAGAAATTAATCATTTAAAAATTACTATGTTCCTCTTATATTTCCACCACCAATAATTGATAATTAATTACATCATTGATTTTATTTCGTTTAATCTAAGGCAAGAATGCTTGATGTTCAACCTTATTCCAAAGAGAAACTCTATTTTGTGCACCATGATCTGTGTCTCCAACAACGACATATAGAGGTTGGTATCAATTAGTCCTAACAACTCTAAGAAAAGGTATTGAATATTAATGGTAATATGCATGTTCATTTTTAATTTGTTCCTCATAACTTGTTGATTTTTCTTCTTGTTTTTTCATAATTGTCAAAAGGATTAGAATTGATGTTTAGGGTTTAAAAATCATTATTATTGTTTTGTAATGGGGTATTTGGATCATATGGATATGTTTTATTAAACCAGCCATGAACATAGTCTTAGATAGGCTTGAATATATTATTTAACACCTTATAATATTTAATTAATGTTAAATAACCATGTAAAATTCCTTCATTACACTTTGATGGAAATTTATCAAGATTATCCCTAGTGTTAAAAATAAATTCTCTTTAACAAGAAACTATAAAGTAGTTAACCTTTTTCATTATACTATTTCTATAATTCATAAGAAGTTTTATTTATGAGGGGTCTGATAAGTAATATATTAGTTTTATAAAATGTTATATTCAAAATATCTTCACAAATAGAATAAAATGTTCATACTTGTTATGTATAGTTCTGGTATTTTTCTGATGGGTGGTAATTATCCTCTCTGTAACACGATTTTATAGTGGGGTTCGTGAGGTATAAAATTTATTATTATTGCCATTTTTTTATAAAAAAAGATAATATGTTGATTCTCCAACTCACATCCATGACTACATTGTAAGGTCTTAATCCTATGTTCATTACAATTTTCTAAATATTTTTCAAACATGGTAAAATAGAGTATGATTCAATTTGGTGAGGTAACAATAATTCCCAAATATACCTAGAGAAATAATATAAAATGATGTAAACATTGTGCATCCCATATAGACTGGAAACTCTATATAGTCCAAAAAAATCCATGTGAACCAATTCTATGTGTCGATGATTTGAATCCAATTTCCTTGATTTGAATGATATATTGTGTTGTTTCCCTTTTTAACTAGGTTAATTACACTTTCATTTGAGAATTCAATGTTAGGTAGATAATTGACTAACCATATCCGTGTGATATTGCTCAGTGAGTGAATTTTCAATTAACTTCTATCCCATGTCAATGTAATTGTTTTTTGTGAAAGGTTCTTATACAAGAATCATTTTTATAATATTAGTGTCTTAATTAACAACATAAACATTTTATTTTATCAATATACTGAAAATTAAATCATTAATTGAATAAAAACATTTCTATAATTATTTTCAAAATTCACATGAAAATCAGCATCACAGAGTTGGAAAATAATAATAAGATTATACATTAAACCATCAATAGATAATACTTCCGAAATTAAGATAGTGTAAGAATTACTGAATTGCCCAAGGATATTTATTTTACCATCTGTATTACATCCAAAAGTGAAATGTCCACCATATTCTTTGATAATATTATTGATGAATGAATAATACAATGTCACTTGTTTGGAATAAAAACAGTCTAGGTACCATAGGTTATTATGATAGCCCCTTATGTATATTCCCAAAAAAACATTTTTTACACCATAACTAATTTGGTAACTAAATCATCATGGGTCTAGTAAAGATAGAAATTAAATCATAGGGAAACCATATTTTCTTAACATGTTTCCTATAAGAAGATTTAATTCATTTACTAAAAAATTCAATGTCTAGAAGAGATGAAAAAACTAGTTGTAGTACTAGAACTAAGAATGAATTTATTATTAACAATTATTACATGTATAAGAAGATACACTATACTAGTACTATACATAAGAGTATCATATTTTTCGATAATTATTGTATGAGTATTTCTCCCATTAGTGATTTTTCAAGATAATTTTCTAATTTCTCATTATTCATATTCATTTCAATACTATACTTTAATAGTTTTCTATATTTATCCTTTTCAACAGTATGTTAATACATAAAACTTGAAAACAAAACATACTATTTCTTTAAAGTCTTATATTTATCCTTAAACTCATTAATATTATGTTCAGAAATATTAAAATATTTGAACATAAATTCATTAGGAATGTCTTAATAAGTATTTTAATCTCTATGATTATTAGAAATATAAAAAAGATAATTCAGAAAAACATATGATACCATAAATGCAGTTTCTAGGAAACACATGTTATCTCTATCATGCATATCCTCTTTGGTACTGTCAGAAACACTCGATTTTTCTTTATAAGCTCTCCATGTTTCATTCATTCCATAATTTTATATATTAATATTGTAATAATATTTCTTTTTATTACATCTTAGTACATTCATGTTTGACATGTCCATTCCTCTTATAGTCATAAAAAAAATTTTAATTTAAAGAATCACCATTTTTCCAATACATTATCTTGTTTCCTCTATTATCATATTTACCTTTATAGATTTGTTTCCTAAAGAACATATTTTTGTTATATATTTTTTGAATCTTATGGACATAAGACATTTATTAATCAGATTCACCAGGTGATTCTTCATAATAGGATCTACCAGTATGAATTTTATCCATTTGATTTCAGATAGTAGTCTCGAGGATAAAGATTCTATTTTTGATTCATACTCCTATTATCTGTTGAATTTTAGTTCTTTCATGTACGTCATTAATTTTCCAATCATTTCGATAAAAAGTAACATACATACATAACACAATTCTATGATTGAGTCTGAGGATCCACTCCATCTATCGACTAAACAATTATATTGTTGGATCACTTGGTCGTTATTAAGAACATGTTTCACCAATGAGTGAATTGTGTTAATGATATGATTAAAATTGAGATACATTTCATAAAGTATGTCATTAAGCTTCATCTTAAAAGTATCATATTTAATTATACAAGTATCTAATCACATTTGATTAATACATTAAATGTTTCTTTATGGGAAATAATTAAAGTGACCTAAATTTGAAAATATATTTTACATACAGATATTCTATTGAATTAATCATCATCATAATCATTGTACCTTTCATTCATAGATTTAAAATTATTATTATAAGTGATGTTTTGTAGCATCAAACTAGGAAACTCTCGCAGTTTGAGCTAATTCATATTGATCAACAATTACGATCCATATATCCATACCCATTCACTCAAGATGAATTTTCATGTTTATTTTCCACTGATCATTGAAATTTACATTAAAATAAGTAGGTATGTTTGTAGTAAACCCTTCATTACGATTTTCTATAATGAAATAAATTTATAAGTAATAAAAATTATAGATCTTTAAAACACATATAATATCACTATTAATGTTAATTTAAAAACATATCATACCAAATGCAGGCCAGAGTGTGTAATTATAGACGGTGGTGAATTGAGTTCTAAAAAAATTCATTTAAAAACAAATTCAAACAAAATACCCCAAAATCAGCAAGTTGAATGAAATATTTTTTGAAAATATGTATGCTATTTTAAAATATTTATGAATGTTTTATAAAGCCTATGAAAAAAATATTGGATATTATATTAATATTGTAAATATATTTAATAAAAAAAGATAAACACTAGTTAAATATAACAATCAAAATACCATTTTTATATTGTAATGCATTGAAATGATTAAAAAACAAAAACACTATAAGGAATCATCCTTGAACATTACATAATATATTTATTTTAACTATATTTATCTATTTTAAATTTCCAATGATATTTTCGTTTTAGAGTTTTATAATTTAATGGAAAAACATATTAATATCACCCACAATAATATAATGTGGGGACCATTGAAACAATATCAATTTCTTCAAAAACATAAAAATTTTAACCCAAAACAACAACATTATTTCACTAAAATAACATCAGAACATTTAATATAACTTCTTCATTTCACTTACTCATCTTTATAACATGTGAAAATCATTTAAAAACAATATATGAGCATAATAAAACATTGAGGGATATAAATTGTGGGAATGAAACCACTAGTTTGTGAAAACATATAAGCATTTGATTTCATTTTCACGAAGAAATACTTCGAAACATTATGAACATACTTTATGAAACATGATATTTCCATAAAACATTGGGGAACATATATAAAACCTTATAGGTGACTTTTTTCATTGCCTAAATATATTTTAACCCTCATGGTTACCTTTTTATTTGTATCCCTCATGGCTACCGTATAATATAACCCTCACGACTGTCTTATGGTGTAACTGTCACATATAAACTTGGAGTAACCATACGACCAGACTCCAACATACACATACATAATGAATTTATGTGAGATATAGGTTCCACCTTTCGTTAAAAATAATTTTAACAAACAAGAATATAATACTAAAACCTGATTAGTTTCATAAAAACATTGATTTTGAATTTCATCTAATAGAATTTTAAAATATAATTTTTAAAGAAAAGTCACATAAAAATATCATTTAATTGAAGTGAGAATTAATATAATGAATTGATGATGTGTATACACTATAAATACACATATTACATTTCAATATAAATTAAATTCATCACACAAATAATCTCAGTAGAAATTAATTAATAAAATATACGGTTAACCCAAATAATGGAAATTGGGTTATGAATTCCCTTACCTCAGGTTCAACATACTTCAAACTTGTGTGATCCTTCAATATAATGGTTAAAAGAGTGTTATTAATATTTTAAAGAAACATATTCATGATTATAATGCATTATAGGCTAATCTTATTACTCTATTTGTCCCATTTATAAATATTACATTATTATATCCATTGTTTTGGGTGCATTCATCACATGATTTCCATGGTCATCTCGTAAACTATTTTACTTTCGAATGGATGAGATAATCTAGAAGTAAAATAAAACTATGTTAATATTCTTATAGTGTATTAAATGATGTGATAAATAATTTTGGTAATATGATATGTGGAATAATCATTAGATAAATCATTAGTGATATTCTTTTAGAACATTTTTGCTATTATTCAATAATCATGAACTTGTTTATCATATACCTTTAATATTTTGAATATAAGTTTATTCAAGAAATCAACAGATGTTATATAATAAAATTTAGAAAAATTTGTTACCATTAAAATGATTTCACAACATGATTTGGATAATATAACGGAAATTGAGGACACATCCTCCATGATATTGGTAAATAGACACATCAGAAATAGTTTATTTAATTTTAGAATAAGAGTAATATGAGAGGAAGAATGATGGTGAATTTTTCCATAAACATGATCAAAATAATTCATATGTATAATTATATAGAACTCACAAATTATTAAATATGGGATGAGAAGTGATTATAATAAATCAATATCATTGAAAATAAGGAAAATGGAAGATGGTCTTTACCTTTTGATCTATTCTCCTTGATATCCTCCATAAGGCATTTTGTTTTGGAATTTCGGTGAGACCTTAATGTCTTAAATGGTTGGAAGACCCTTTTGAAGTGTATTAGGATGTATTTATACAATTCTCAAATCATGAGTGGTGTGAGAGGAAGAGGGGGTAGTATAGAATTTATAGTGGAGGAGAGGAGGGAATTTTTATTATTTTAATCATTAGTTTAATTTTTTTCTCAAGACTACGAGTATTCTTGATTAATGTGGCCTCTAAACATCAATATGTGCTTGTTAGTCCAAAATAATTCCCATTTAAATTATCCATGACTCAAGCATGATACAAAAAATTCATTTATTTAACATTTTTTTTAAATTATCAAATTTAAGTATTCAAAAAAATTAATGCATTTCAATGAAATCCCAAATAATTCACCCTAACCATTTTATAACAGGTATAATTCAAGAATGGACTCCATTTTTTCAAAATAATGTTCTATATATGAATAATTTTATTTTTAAATAAAATCATCATTTTTCTGAAAAATAACAATTTTAAAACCACAACTCATTTTAAATCACCATGAAATATTAATCAAGATCATATTATCTTATAACCTTAAGAAAATAAAATAATAATATGATTTATTATTCATAATGTTCATATTACTATTCATAAGTTTATGTTACTATTCACCAAAAAAATTGGTGCGATCAAACTTTATATAACATACTGATCACAATAGTAAATGACCATTTTTGAAAATTCAAATCATAGAAGGAGAAATATTATGACTAACAACTGAATTATAACATTATCTTAAAAACAATATTTCATTATATAGAGATTTAGTGTTTCATGAATCTTAATTTATTTTTAAAACCATAGGGTGTTACATTCTCCCCACCTTTGGTAAATTGTGTCATCGCAATTTTAGTTACTTATTAATAATGTGAGAGTACCTTTCTCTCATATCATTTTTAGATTCCCATGTTACTTTTTCAACCATGTTGTTTCTCCAAAAAATAATTACCTTGTAGATTACCTTATTCCTCAATAAATGTAATCTTTGATCAAGAATATGAAATGTTTCTATTATTAAGAAATGTTATCTTCTAGATAAACTTCTTCTGGGATCAATACATGAGATGAACCGGGCACATATTTTATCAACATAGAAACATGGAAAGCATTGTGCAGCAGAGATAAAATCATAGAAATATCTACTCTTTAGTAAATTTTTCAAATATTCTACTAGATTTCATAGGTCTAATCAACTATGGTCTTAGAATTAATTTTTTTTTACCAAAAATCATTCCACTTTTCCATGTTGAGATTCCAAGAAATACATGATTTCCATCTCAAAATAAAATTCCTTCCTCATGTTTTCTTCATAAAATTTTTTCCATCTTATAGATATCCTCATGTGTTACTGGATCATCTTCACTTTCTCGTCCGCTTCCTCTACTAATTATAGTCTCATCAACTTCCATTACCTAACTTCATCCCAAAATAATAGAGCGCGACATTTCTTCCAATATAATTCCACTAAAAGATACATCTTTATATTAGAAAAATAGTTATTGTAATAAAAATAAACTAAAGGAATACGATGATCCCTTCATCCCAGGTTATCCTTTGATGATGATTGAATCATTTACTACAAAGTCAAAATGACCTGTTCTGATAGACCATCTAATTGAAGAGGAAAAGCCATACAAATATTAAATTATCTTCCCAATGACCACTGAATACCTTTCCAAAACATTAAAATGAACATGGGATCATAGTCAGAAATAATATAAAGAGGAACTCCATGTAACCTGGAAATATATTTGAGGTACAATAAAGATATAGAATCGAAATATATAGTATCTTGAATAGGATGGAAATGAGAAGATTTAGTTAGTTGGAAAATAATTATCCATATTTTGTTGTTACCTTGAGAAGTATTTTGTAGTATCACAATTATGTCCATGGATATATTTCCCCATTTTCACTTTTTTACTGGTAAGGGTTGTACCATCACGTTCAGTACCTACTACTATACTTTAACTTTTTTACATGTAAAAAATATCACGGTATAATCTGTAATATCTCTTTTAATTCTGTCCCACCTGTAATACTCTTTAAGGTATGAGTACATCTTATTCATGATAGGAATAACTTAAAATGGAGAAATATGTGCTTAAAATAACAACTCATTCTTCATATGATAATTGCAAGGCACACACAATATTTTTACAAATATCAAAACACAATCTTTATCAATATTAAATTATGGAAACCTACAAAATTTAAACAATTATACAATTTCCTGTAGCTCCCCATTTTCCTTATACTCTTTCTTAATTATGGATGAAAAATATAACTACACCAAAACCTGATCATTGTGCATCAGATCACAACCCAGTCCCATTAATATTGAATCACGGTAAGTGAAAAACTCACCATTTATGGAAGGTAGGGTCATAACTGGAGCATTCAACAAAATTCATTTCAATGCTAGAAAACACTCATCACATTATTTTTTTCATGATTAATTTTACTACTTTTCTAGTTATCTTTTTTAGTGGTCCAGATAGATGTTCAATGTTTTCAATAAAAATATGGTTATAGACTGTCAAACTAAGAAAACTACCAATCTTGGTTATATTTGTGGGTCTTGGATATACTAAAACAAATTTATTTTTATTAGGATAAATAGTCATTTCACCCTTAGAAAAAATGTTTCTGTGGAATGAAATTTTATTTATAAAAAATTCAGACATACTAAATTATCCATACAGTATCATTTTTTTACGATTGGGAAAACAACCCTTATATGTTGTTCATTCTCCTAATTACTTCTAGAATATAACAACATTTCGCGAATAAAAACAACCAAAAACATATCCAATAACTCTATAAATATTCTATTCATATAATCCATGTATAAAACTATTGAATTAGGTAACCCTAACATCATAGTAACAAATTCATAATGACTATATCTAGTTTGACAAGTTTTTTTTGGAATGTCATCCTTCTTCAACATCAGCTGATGGTACCCAGATCTTAATTTAATTGTGAAAAAATACTGATCTCCCAAGAGATAATAAGATATGTTGTTGATGTGAGGAGAAGGATACATATTCATAACATTAATGTTATTAAAATCTCTATAATCAATGAAAATTATCATGGAACCATCTATATTTTTACAGAACAAATTGGGATCTCAACTTGGTGATGTTTTGGGAAGAAAGGATCCTTTATTGAGATACTCCTATAAATACTTTTTCAATTCATGAAGTTCCATTTGGGCTACTCAATAAGGGGGTTTTGAAACAATCTTAGCATTAGGAAGTAATTAAATTCTGAATTCAACTTCTGAATTTGGTATAACACCAGGATACTCATCAGGAAAAAAATTATAGTATTAATTTACCACTAGAACATCATTAATCTGAAAAGATACCTTATTTTCAATAATATTCTCAAGATAAATTTTATTTCAATCTATCAAATATTTCTTAGATTATTTATATATTATCCATTTCATTGTTTTGTTCTTAAATAAAAACTGAAACTCTTTCTGAAAAACAACTTCTTTATCTCTATAATTTATTATATCATGATAAACAAAGATATAATAAATACCCAAAATGACATAGAAATCTACTAAAGAAAAAAACCAACCCAGTTTTCAGGTAATTTATTCCCCAAATAACAATAGGAAGATTCTTAAAATGCATTTTTTCTATAACATCTCCTCATAGTGTTTTACAACATGTTTTGGTCTCATTTTATTAGGAGATATTTCCAATTTACCAGAAAATTTTTTAGAAAAAAAGGAATGTGTAGACGTCATATAAAAAAACCACGAAAACATGATTAAATGAAAGAAGTACCAGATACTAATTCCTGGGAAGGAATACCATCTATTGATGAAGTCAAAAAGGTTCTCACTACAACATTCTGCATATAGTCTAGCTGCATTCCATCACTCTGATCTTTCATTGGGCATACATCTTCGTAATTACCTATCTGACCACGTTTAAAACAATTTACAGTTTTTTATGAGTATTAATCTATGGATCATTTACATTACAATCTCAAGAAATATTTCCAAACATACCACATCAAAACCAATTCTTGGATTTGGTAAGTCATTCCCCAAGGTGATTTTTACCACACATTTCACAAATTGGAAGTTGAACATTATTACCATAAGATTTCATTGATTGATTCTTAATCATCACTTTCCATCTAGGACTGTTCTTATATTTTTCATCATAGTATATGTTATCATGAAAAAACATCATTTATACCCACTCATCACATTGTAAATGTCTTTCATAACTTATTAATATGTTGGAGGACAATTCCCTTTGATATCTTGGCATCAATCCTGTGTAAAAGTGATTGATTTTTCTATCATGATCCTGAATATGATTTAGAGCATACCTTTTCAGTATTGTAAAGTTTTCTTCATACATGGACACTAAATATTCCTATTTCTTCCTTAATTCATGTAATTTCTTCTCCATTCTCTGAATAACCACATAAGGAAAACATTTTAAAAGGAAAATACCATTAAATTCATCTCACTCCAAGGCGTTAACCACATCTCTATCTGTGATATTCTTCACTCTTGAAGACCACTAACCATATTCAACTTCAAAAGGATAAATGTAATTACTAAAATTATTATTATATGAACATCACATAACATAAAATAACTTCTCAGTGAAATTAATTTTTCATTCGGCCACTACTGTGCCATAAGATCCAAAAAATGAAAGAGGGGTTTTCCCCATAAAATATTCCACTATCTTCAGGTTCCGTTGGGGTTTCATTGGTTGATATATTTCATGGATTCCATCTCCATTTATTTCCTTTGTAATTTGAGAAATTACCTTCAAAAAAATCTCAGTTCCAATTCCCACCATTCCTGGTTGTAAACTCTGGAAGATATTAGCCTCTAGGTTCTTTCCAACTGCAGCTTCCTTTTTTCATCTACAGATAACCATTGTAAAAATAAATATTATAGAAGAAGAAACATTTTAGTCAATAAATTCTAAATAATTTCCACATAAAAATAAGGTAAATTTCATTTTTTTGTTATATTAACATCATTATACCCTTAAATTTATCTAAACCATGATTTGATTCCAAATATATGTACCTGACCTTAAAATTTACATAATATAGCTATTTCCACATGATTTATCTTATTTACAATACCAATGATATTTTTGGTTTAGAGTTTTATAATTTAAGGAAAAAAATCATGCATATCATCTGATAGCCATAAAAAGTGGGTACCATTGAAACAATATCCACTTCCTAAAAAACATAACATTTTTTCACAAAAAAATGCATTTCTTCGTTTGAAAAAACATCATAACATTTAAATTTTCTTCCTTATTTCTATTAAACATCCTAATAACCTATGGAAAACATTTTAAACCTCATATGAGAATAAAACTATAATTGAGGGATATAAAAAATAATAATGAAACCATTAGTCCATTAAAACTTATAATCATTTGAATTCATTTCTTAAAAGACATAATTCTCACCCTTATATACTTAATTTGTGAAAAATGAGATTTCAATAAATAATTAAAGAGAATATATAAAACCATAATGGTGGATTTGGGAATTACTTTTATTTATTTATCATGGTTACCTTATGATTTGTATCCCTCACTATTACCTTGTAATGTAACCCTCATAGCTACCTTATAGTGTAACCATCATAGTTACACTTGGAGTAACAATACAGTCAAGATCTAAATTACACATACCCAATGCATTGGAGGGAGATATAGTTCCCACACTTAAAAAGAAACAATTACAAAGAACAAGAACATACTCATAAAATATAAATAATTTCATAAAAACATTTCTTTTTAATTTCATAAAATAAAATTTTAAAATAAAATTTTTAATGAGAATTCCCTTACAAATATAATATAATTGAAGTGATAGTTATTATTATGAAATTATTATGTATATAAATATAAAATAAACATATTACATCATAATATAAAAAAAATTTAAATAAATACTCTCAGTAGTGTATAATTACTGAAGTATAAGGTTAACCAAATGAATATAAATTGGGTTAATAATTCCCTAACCTCGGGATCATATTATTTAAAACATGATTAAACCTCCAATATAAGGGTTAAACGATCTTTATAGGTATTTTTTATGAAATAATAATTTTTATATAACCATATATGATAATTTTATAACATTGTTCATCCCATTTATAAATTTTATTTTTTTATTTCCATTCTTCTTGGTGTATGACTCACATGATTTACATCGTCGGTTCGTAAATGATTTAATTATCGAATGAGATAAAAACAATAGAAGTGGAATGAAAATGTGTTATTATGTTTTCAAAATGTTAAATGATGCCATAAATCATAATGGTTATATAGTATGAGGAAGAATCAATAGATAAATCATTTTTGATATTCATTTAGGTCATTTGGGTGGTTCTTTGATAATCACAAACTAGTTTCATCATAAACCATTAATATTATTAATATATGTAAATTCCAAAACATATTATAGTTTATATAATACAATTTAAAATCATTTTTATCCAATAAAATGTTTTTAATAAAACATTTGATGTATCTAATGAAAATTTAAGAGACGTCATCCATGATGTGGGTAAATCAGCACATCACAGATGGTGTTTTTATTTTTAGAATAATGGGAAGATGAGAGGAATAATAATGCTGAATTTTTCATTAAATAATGATAAAAATACATCATATATGTAATACTAGTTCTTTCATTCCTCTTGGATGAGGTTAGGGGAAAAGATATATGAATCAAAAATAACTGAAAAGAAAACATATGAAAATCGAATAGGATATTTACCACTTGATCACTTTTACTTGATATACTCCTTATGGAATTTGGTTTGGGACTTTTGCTAAGACCATCAATTCCTGGATGTTTAGAAGAGCCTTGGGAAGGGTATTGGGTAGAATTTGGGAAATTCTCAAATCTTGAGAGGTGTTAGAGGAAGAGGGGGGTGATGGTAGTATATGTTAAGGAGGATAAAAGTGTTTTTCCATTATATTAATCATTAGTGTAATATTTTTCTCTAAAGACTATGAATATTCTAGATCCATATGATAAAAATAAATATAAGTGAATGTGAGTTAGAACCAACAGAAATTTACATCATCCCTAACTCAAGCATGATGCATAAATTCATTTTTAGCCTTTTTTGGTAAATTATCGAATATGAATATTCACAAAAAATTCTTGTATTCCATTAAAATCACAAATACTCACCCAAATTATTTTATAAATTTTATAATTCAAAAATGATGTACATTTTTTGAAAATAATTTACAATATATGATTAATTAAATTTTTAATAATGATTAATCACAAAAAAAAATTTAAAACTATAACTCATTTTATATTGTCGAGTCAATAGGGATATATTATGACTTCTCAATTCCTTATGGTTTTATGTTTTGAAAATCACAAACACTTTTTTCTTAAGTTATAAATATTTATTATGTTATGTATTTTTCTTATGATCTGGGGTTGTTATTCCGTTATGCTTACAGATATATCATTATGTTTTTCCATCCTATTATACTTACAGATCTGTCATTTTGATTTTCTATTCTATCATTCTGATTTTCCATTCTATTATACTTACAGATCTATCATTAGGATTTTTCATTTGGTTATTATGATTCTAAATCCGATGTATATGTGATTCAGTTTTTATGATTCTGAATCTGTTGTATATGTGATTCAGTTTTTAAGATTCTGAATCTAGTGTATATTTGATTCATTTTTTATGATTCTGAATCCGGTGTATATGTGATTCAATTATTATGATTCTCAATCCAATGTATATGTGATTCAGTTTTTATTATTTCAAATCTGGTGTATATGTGATTTAGTTTTTATGATTCCGAATCCAGTGTATATGTGATTCCGATTTAGTGATGCCGATTCCAAAACAAATGAGATACCTGTTTCACAATCCAATTTACCTTTCCTTAAAAAACCATTTTCTTGAAAATTTTATTCTTAAGAATAATTTTTCTTGATTTCTTATGATTACATTTTCTTGAAGATGTTAGAGTTGTTTAAATGTATTTTTCCAATAATATCAGTTTCTATGTTTTCTTATACTTAACATTTATCTATAACTAAACATCGTTCCTGATACATGAAATGATGTCATACAATCTGTTAGAAAATAACTATTGTATGTTTGACACGTGTCTAGGTCCCTCTGAAATTTATGGAAAATATGATCGTTGGATAGGAGCTAACTGTTGGGAAATTTTGACTATAAATACAAGCCCATTTGAATGAGAGAAGCACTTCCACTTCCACAACTATGTTTGACGAAAAAAAATATGTGAAGAGATTTCTAGAGAGAGAGGCCCTTAAAACTCTCAGTGCTTTATTCAGATTTTGTAAAAAACTTGCTCAGGCATGATCAACTTGTTCAAACTTTGTTTGTGCAGACTCCGATCATGCTGATCGTGGGCTTCTAGGATTGGAAGACAGAGGTTCCAATTTACTTCTAAATCGCAGGCTTACGGGGATAACAAGATAGATACCGATCTTCAGATTGAGTGCTTAACTATGTTTGGGTAAGATAGACTTTCTTGAAAGAATAAATCATGGAACCTTTATCCAAGTTTGTTGGATACCATTCTCTTGGTGTTTAAAGAATGTTATTGTTACTTTTTTACTATTACAAGTTGTTTTATTTACATTGTTGTATGTTAAATTTGTTAAATATAGAAAGTATAACCTTCTTATAGTTTTTAATTCTATTACACTGATTATATTATAGATTCAATATGCATTAATTTAGAATTATTATTTTAAGAAAATAGAAAAGGTTTCTTTAAGAGGTATTTTTAATGTTTGTTTAACCTTTTTAAACATAACTTTAATGGTTCCAAATGAATTTTTAAAGAATACAAATCACCCCTCTTGTATTCGAGCATATCATTTTTATATATTCGATCATACAATTGGTATCAGAGGTGGTCTCTGAAATACTTATATTCACATATAAGTTTTTGGTATCATGATTTCCTTTTCTTAAGTTATTCATATTTGATTTTAATTATTTACTACTAAAAATTTTTGATGAAATAATTTTTGTTAGTATAGAAGGCATTCATGTTTGATCTCTAGAAAATATCAATCCTACTAGGCCACCGATTTTAGATATAAATGACTATGAGTACTAGAGATATATAATTAATACCTATGTGATAAACACAAGTGTGGACAACTCCATTATCTTAACTGCATATTATAAGATTCCTGATAATGAACTTAGAACATTTGCTAATCTGAAAAAGGTGGAATATCTGCTGAACATTAAGGTACGTAAAACCTTTCTATGTTCCATAACTATAAACATATATAGACAAATTTCATTCTGTAAAGTTCCAAATAGTATTTGGAATAGTTTTATGTAACACATGTTGGAACTTCCAAAGTTCATGAAACAATAAGAGATACGCTCAGGGATATGTATCATGGTTTCTGCTTCCCTTATAGAGATCACATATGTAATGTACAAAAAAGATTTATTACTGTTATCAACAGCTTACAATCCATGGGTGATAAAGGTTTAGATGATGAAGCTCTTGTAGACAAGATTAGAGATATCATGGCTAACAAATGGAAATCCAAAAGAACTGTTATATATGAGAACAAGAAAGTTACTCAGATTTATCTTAATAGAATGTTTGGAACTCTTCTTCAACATGAAACCAGAACGAAGAGAGATAATGATATCATTAAGAAGAATAATGGAAATGGAGGTGATTCTTTTACAACTACTTCAAATCATATGAATGCCAAGACTACTGAGAGAACTATAAGATTAAAATATAAGAAGGTCAGTATTCAATATGAATCTAGTGAAAGTGAATCTTCATGAAATGCATTAGAATATCTTGCTTGGAGGATGAAACTTATTGTTGGACAAAATAACATTCAATATATATACAAGAATAAATATTGAAAATATAATAAATATGGAGAAGTGACATGCTATGAATGTAAAATAATCGTTCATATTAGACTATATTGTCCCTTGATTAAGAAGAGAGACAAGAAAGAACTGAATTCTGAAAGCAACAGGAAGATGTTAAACAGATCAAAGCATAAGAATGTCAGGAAAGCCAATTATACTTGTGGTGATAGTGGTGGAGATTCTTCTGATGAATCTTCAGAATATGAATTTTCGGGGAAAAAGAATATTGGTCTAATAGCCAGAGCTCCATTTCAAAATCATTTTCGTATGGCTGAGGTACGAACTGCTGAATCCCTAACCAATATGTCTTTAATTTAAAATTTTCTAGATAGTGGTTTTTCTTTAGATGATGAATCTTCTTCATCATATAATGATAATGATTTTCCTTCCTATGAGGAAGTTTCATGATTTTTCAAGTTGATAGAAAAGATAATTTTTAATGTTTCTAAGAAACATGATAAAGAAAACTCTAGAGCATCTATTTTGACAAATGAAATTTTAGATCGTTCCAAGGATCTTGATGAGAAAAATGATATTCAAAAAAATCATTCTATGAAACTTGTGTAGGATAATTCTAAGAAGGATAAACTTTCTAAGGATTTCAAAAATCTATTTTTAGAAAAAGATGTTTTTAGGATAAACTTAACTCTAAAAATATTATTATTCAGGATATGAATTTAGTCCTGAGACTAAAATCTAAAATATATTCATTGAAGAAAATTCTTGCAAATTTTACATCTGGTAAAGAATATTTTGACAATATGTATTCTCAGATCCGACCTCATGGTAATAATCTGGGATTGGGTTATTCTAATGAAATACGTATTTTTAAAAATAATTATTTTATTCCTTCTTGAGCCCCTTTTTCTCCTAAATTCCAATGTGGTGAGAATTGGAAGAAAAAATATTCTTTAAATAAAGTTAAATCCATCGAATTTCATAAAGATTATATTTCTAAATAAATATGGTTACACAATCTTTTATTATCAAATAGTTTTGGATCCAAGCAAGTTTGGATTCTGAAAGGCTAAATCTTTTTTTTTTCGGAAATAGAATGAAGTACCAACAACCTATGGTACATGGATAGTGGATATTTCCATCATGTTATCAGTAAAAATGACTATATCAAGAATATTTTAAGAACAATTGGAGGAAATGTTACTTTTGGTGATAACTCTCATGGAGAAATTGTCACTATAAGTAACATTATTCTTCTTGGTAAAAATGTAATTTCAAATGTTTCAGTGGTGAAGCAGTGTGGCATTAAGCTGCGCCAGTTGGGGAGGACACACCCCCCCCCCTTCTCGGATTGGTTGTTCAAGCCGTGGCCGGCCGCGGGCCAGGCCACCCGGTTCGGGCCGACCTAGAGTGGGTTGGGTCGGGTGGACCGGGCATAGACCCCCCTTTTTCAAACCTTTTTCGGTTAAATTACTATAATATGAGCTACGGACCTCCGATTGATGCATTTTTAGTTGCGCAGGATTCTTGGATCGAGACGGTAGTTTAGTTATATTATACTCAAGGATTAGGCGAAGTTTTTGTATGGCTGGGCTGGTTCGAACCCAAAACCAACAGGGCCCTCGGAGCGGAAACACTTATAACATAAGGACCAGATGTGCGATTGACGTTCCGTCAATTGCATTGGATTTATTCTGATTAGA
Organism: Viscum album; assembly: GCA_963277665.1. Lineage (NCBI taxonomy): Eukaryota > Viridiplantae > Streptophyta > Magnoliopsida > Santalales > Viscaceae > Viscum > Viscum album. Next base: position 1,186,650,745 of record OY728136.1, read on the forward strand.
AGGTTCTTTTTGAATACTCCACATTAGGGTTGGACTCAGTTAGAGTATGACCATGTTGTTTTTAGCCTAAAAACTAACCGGACCCCTAAAATGAAAAAGTCAATAACTCTCAGACCGGACGTCTGTTTGACGAACCGTCAGCAGAATTGGTAATCTTGTTGAGAAGCGGTTCCTTTGAATATACCCCCTGGGAGTTCGGGGTAAAGTTTAGATATGGTCAGTTTGGTTCGTACACGAAACCAACCGGGCCCCCGGAATAAAAAGGCTAATAACTCACAGATCGGGCGTCCGATTGACGTGTCGTCTGTTGCGTTGAGACCCCTATGATGAGGTAGTTCTTTGAGATACTTCCAAATGAGATTTCATGACACTTGGAAGTAATGACTCTTAACTTTTTTAGATGATCCTCCTAGAGATGAGCGTATGGAGTACGATGACCTTGTCGCTTGCTGAGACCTGATGACTGCTTGTCCGATTCGATTCGGAGTGACTTGACTAGTCCAATTGGGAGAACTACTGTGTTGGGGTGGTAGACCCAGGGCAGAGGGGCACTACGGTGCTGGGGGGGCAGACCCACGGTAATCGACAGAATTAGTACCTCTATATGTTATGAGGGAGTGTGCTTGGTTGTAGTGGCAGACCCATGGCGGGGAATCACTACTGTGTTGGGGCGACAGACCGGTGGTACTCAATAGACGAGGAGTACCTCAACAGTCTAAGGTTAGTGAGTAGCATCTCAGAGTCGCGACATGACTACTTCGCTCGATAGAGGAGGAGTTCCCTAGTAGACTTATTTCATTATCTTTAATGAAAATCTTGGTTTGAGATGAGTCAATGACCTTTGTGTTTTCCTCATGATTGAGATGTGTTACTTGATAACTTAGGTATATGTATGGGCCTATAACTATGTAAAGGTTATCTGTTGAGAACATTCTTTGTGGTTTATATTTGTTGGATTTTTTGAGACCTTTAGGTTCTCGGGGTCCCTACTGAGGATCGTTATACTCACCCCTACACAGGATATGCCCGTACCTTGTTGTGTTGGATGCAGACGACGGAGAGTGCTGACTAAGGTAGAGTGTACGAGGACTGGACGGTACCCAGAGGTGGACACTCGGCGTGATTGCACACAGAGCGGACCGATAGAAGCTGAGTGCTGAGGAGGAAATATGTACCTACCCTTCAAGTAAGAACCCAGAGGACGATCCAAGAGCTTCTTCACCATTCAGCTGTTGTATTTTCAGTTGTACATTTCATTCAGTTGTGGTTGTACCTTTCTATTGGGATTGTATTTCCAGCCCCTTGTACTTTCATCACACTTGTTATTCTACTTTACTAACTGTTTGCTTCCTCTTTTTATCTAGTTGTGTGATTTTACGTTTTATAATGGAAATTCCTTCCAAGTTATAGAGATTGGTGCCTTTAGTGCTAGTCGCCAGCCCCTATCCTATGGAAGTTAGGCTTGGGGTAGTTACGACATGGTCCCTTGGGGAAGGGTCGTGACATACTCCACTTTAAAGAGGTAACCTTGAAAGTGGCTCAATACTCAGAGAGATTCACAGACCACTCTCTCTACTTCACCGAAATGGTACGAGACCCTTTCATCAGGGCCTACACTTTTGACCAGGATCTTCGATGGTATATCAGAGCGTCGATGATTTTGCTCAACATCCCGACGTAAGTTGCAGTGCTAGAGCGATCACTATTGGTTGAGAGCTTCCTAGCTGATCATGAACTAACAATGAGAGCCACCACTGAACGATAAGTAGCTGATTCATCTTCCACAAGTAGCAGGTAGATGATGCAAAGGTCCAAGAGGGTCAGACCATCTGAAGGATGACCCTATGATGTATGGTTAGAGGTGCAGAGCTCAAAGAGTAGAGGAGGCCAGCAAAGGGGAAGACTATGCTACTCGTGCGGCAGGCAGGTTTACATGGCTTGAGACTTCCAGACACACTTAACTGATGATCAGTAGATTATTGAGAGACTTCAAAGGCTAGGGTATAGGATTGAATGAGGAGGTCCACAGTGCGGAAGATGTGGAAGATGAGCATGGCGTACAAGAGGTGGGGGATGAAAATTTGGGATACTATCACCACCACCCACATGTGGTCCACCCAGACCATTGGGAGTAGGTGGATAGGGACGATCTTAGCTTCATGTAGCAAAGGCCTATGACAATGAAACTCTGGAGAATATTAAATGTACAATCTACCTCTACTTCACCCTAGTTGCGGTTCATATAGACATAGTTGTCACTAACTCTTTCATTTCCACACCTCTTGTTTGTAGAATGGAGATTTTGATAGATCCATTGGCTCAATAATTATGATCAGACACTCCTACAGGGTAGGATTAAATGATTACACACTGGTTCCTGCAGTGGAAGATTACAATAGGAGGTGACATATTCATCTAGTATCTTCTAATCGCAGTGTCGAGGCCTTATGACATCATCTTGTGTACGAACTGGCTATCTATTTTCAATACTCAGATTGTCTATTTTAGGCACAATGTCTGTTGTGTCTGTGATAATGGGGACATTTTTCCATCACCGGTGATATGGAAACCATTATAGAACAGGATGTACCCTAACGGAGGAGGGTGTAGCCGATCACTCGTCAATTGGCTAGCCTTACCCTTGGTGTGGTAGATGAATGGAGTATCAACTATCCTGTTATGGTGGACCAGTATGTGTACGTCCTCCTAGAAGATATTTTGGGACATCCATCTTATAGAGAGGTAGAATTATACATCAATATGTACCCTATAATGACACTGATATCTACTCCAGCATATCGGATGGCTGTCGTGGAGCTCCATGATTTTAGGTTATAGTTGGAGGACATATTAAGGAAGGGGTGTGTATAACCCAATGTCTCTCTATGGGAAGCCCCGATTTTTTCGCTAAGATGGAATATGGGAGTTCGATGATTTTAGAGGACTATCATTACCTAAACCTGGTAATTGTGCAGAAAAAATATCCCCTCATAAGTACTGATGTTCTCTTCGACCAACTGAAGTAGCACCATGGTTTTTGAAGATAGAAATTAGATCAGGATATCATCAGCAAAGGGTACGGGATGAGGACATACTGAAGACAGCCTTCAGATGCTGGTATAGCCACCATGAGTTCTTTTTAATGCCTTTCAGCATGAGAAACGCACCTGAAGTGTTTATGAGACTCATGAACATGATCATCCTGCCTTACCTCGATCTCTTTAACGTGATCTTCATTGAAGAAATCTTGGTATACTCGGCATCGGAGGAAAAGAACGCCACACATCTGTAGTCAGTTCTAGATACACTATTAGAGTATAAGCTTAATTGAATGCTCTCGATGTGAAAGTTATGGTTACGGGATGTCCGCATTATGGGGAAAATTATCTTGGAGGATGGAGTGGCAGTGGATCCGACAAAGATAGAGGCAATGCTTTCTTTGGGGACACCCATGTGTGGGATAAAGGTGTGAAGTTTCATGGGATTTTCTGGGTACTACTAGAGATTTGTACCTGACTTTTCCAGAGTAGAAGCACACTTTTCATCTTTTAAAAACTATACACAAACCATACCTGGGTACCCAGAGAATAGGGAAACTAGCACAGTTATGCCACATGGTTAGGGAAATTATGTGCCAACCATGTGATATGACACTTCCTCAATATACATACCGTCCACATTGTTTGATCTAACCATGCAGTCTATCCAGACAGTTTAATCTAACCATGTGATAGTTCTAGTTTCCACAAAAATATGGGTTCTAGACTCCGAACAAGCCTCAAACACACACAAAACCTTCACTAACTAAGTATGCATCCAATTATTTTCTAAATAAATAATTACATTGAAATTTCAAGGATCCACACCGGAGTGTAGAAAATTATTATTACACTAATGGGAAGATAAATTTCATTGAAAAATTTATTTTTAGTAAATAACCCTCATAGGCTATTCTGGAATTTAAGGAGGAGTGGAGCCAAAGCGTATTTTTTCTCAGTTTCACATGGATACTCAGGGGGTAGTTTTAGGTATGGCTCTAAACAATTTCCTATTATCATCATCTCTCATAGAGTCTATATTCATAGTTAGTATCATGTTGATAAGTTTATCAATGTTTGAGAAATTCTTTATGTTGGGGAGACCGTTTATGGTTGGTCTCCTTCATCAGATGGTATGCATCACTTTGTGAAGTGGTCGGTCATCCTAGAATATTTGTGGAGTTTATTCTTATTATATTATCAAATATTATCATTATACATTAATATAAGAACTATAAAGATGTATTATAACATGTGATGATGATTATAGGGGATGGGTATGTAGCATGAAATTTCAGATTATGTGTCCCACTGTTACACCTACCAATAGATAATGGCAGAGCACATGAAACCATATGGTTTTCTTCAACCTATTATGGTGCTGGTCATGAAATGGGATGAGGTATCAATGTATATTTTTGTTGGATTAACATGGTCTCCCTGAGGGAGAAATTCCATCTGGGTGGTTATTGAACGTTTGACGAAGCATTCTCACTTTATTATAAATAAGGATACAACTAATGTTGATTATTTGGAAATTATTTATGTATACAAGATTGTAAGGTAACACGGGATTCAATTTTTCATTGTTTTGTATATAGATCCTATTATTTATTGAGGTTCTGAAAGAGTATACCAGTGGAAATGGGAAATAAGGTCAGGTTCAACACATCTTACCATTTTCATTCTGATGGTCAGATAGAGAGAATAATTCAGATCCTTGAATATATGATTCATGCATGTGTCTTGGAGTTTAGTGGATAATGGGATAACCATCATAGATTAGTTTTCTGGTTTAAAATAGAAAAAAATCATTCATTGATAATAATTTACCCATTTGGAGAATTTTTTGTTCATCCATATAGATCACCTCTTAGTTTGGCTAAGGTATGTGATGTATATTTTATTTGACCAAGATTGGTTTAAGAGATTCCCATGAAAAAGCAGTTTGTATATCAAAAACTGGATAAAACAAAAAAGTCGATTGAAACGATATGAGGATCAATGATGTAATACTATGATGTTTTCCTTTGTTAATTGAGTTTTTTTAATTTATCTCCTCGGTTGGTTCACCATTGTCTTGTAAAATAAAGAATGTCAGGTTGGAGATATGTTGTACCAATTGAGGTCACTATGGAGATTGGGTAGGTTTCTTATGGATTATAAATACAGTGTCACTTGATATGTTTTCATAAAGTCTTCCATGTATCTCAGCTCAGGAAGTACCATCATTATCTCCCTCACGTTCTTACATAAAAAAAATTGTTAGAGACATATGTTTCTATTTTGGTGAAACTAGTTGAGATAATTTAACTCTCATGTAAAAGTATTTTGTGGGAATTTGATTTTGTTGGATAGAGTACTATGAAAGTATCGATGAGATTATCATGATTCTTAGGAATGAGATTCATCGATGAGGGATTAGTATAGCCATCTATTTCTAGGTATTACATCTTCCACATGACCTCCTAGGGACATAAAGTACTTATATGAGGGATTTTGTAGTATACCGTTATAGATCTATCAAGTACGTCTTTACCCTTATAATGGTTTTCCTTTTATCTTCGTTTTTATAAGCCCTTGACGGAATTGGGAGGATTCATATAATATCAAAGTCAGATATGTTTTGGACTCACATATTTAATAGGATTTTTTTACATACAATAGGGGGATTTTAGGCTGTGAAACATGGTTACACGACAGGTAAGAGTTGCTGGATGAAAGTCGTGAAAGGATTCATGTTGTGAATGGTAACATGATGTAAAGAGATCTTACACATCATGAGTTATTAAATGGTCAAATTATAATTCAAAGTAACAGATTTTCTAGAATATCTAAGGCCTTGGAAGTTATATATCAGGTTACTAGGATACATGCCATGTAATTCCATGTGTATCGTTAATGAAACATTATTTTTATTTATATCTCTAGACATCATTTCCATCAACCTACTACAATTCCCATGTGATTTTGGTAGACTCTTCTACTTCTGGAATGATCTGTCAGTATTCAATATTTTTTTCATTTGTGTTGTATCTCTCCGAGTATGAGATCATTTCTATTCTTCATTTCCATTGATCACAATATCACCCTTCGGTTTCATTAATATACATGTTGATCCAAATTGTTGTTTATTTTTGTCTTCTTCCAAGATCTGTTGTGCAATCTCATTCTAGAGATCGTTCATTAGTCGTTCGTGGTGTGGTGGGCATTTTTTCTCAAGGTATGTGGTATTTACTCTTCTCCACTGACCCTTTTCACAATTGGGTCAATCATACGAGGTGTGGACTATATTATAGGGTACTCATTGGATTTTTTAGTTTTCATCATTTGTGGATCTTGTTACGGGCATGTGTGACCCATGTCTCATGGATGAGGGATTAGTCTTTAGCCTCTACATAATGAATTGCATTTTTCTTATATAAATTGATTTATAAATAAGTTTTTATGAAAATGGATAGATTTTAGGTGTGTTTTGGAATTATATTTTTAGTAAATGGGAGGGTTCCTTGGTTTTTCCTAAATGGATTTAAAAAGGGTATTTTCAATGCATTGAATGATTTGGAAAAAAATGTGGGTATGGTTACCCAATTAAATTTTGAATAATATAAATGGCTTCTAAATGGGTTTTAATGAATTTATGTTATTATAAAAATGAGAACATGGGTTACCTTCATTACTAGGTGGAAATTTTAGCATGAGTCCATTGTTGGGGGTCCACATTATGGGTGTTTTTCTTGTCCTAGAGTGTAGATTATTGAATCCTGTTACATATATGTTGTTGGGGATTCATTTTATGGTGTTTCTCCATGGTGTTGAAGTGTATATATTTTTCTTCAAGTACTTAAGTGCATGATTCATAGATTTTTCAATGGAGGTAGTATACTCATTGAACTATTGTTTTCCTTGTTGTTGGGATGCATATTCTACTATTTTTAATTCCTATTTCTTTGATTTTTTTGTTATTGAATTAATATGACTGCTTATTCTTGTGAATGACGATACAAAAAATGTGCATTTGAAATTGATATACTTGCTTTTTTTAAAACGATGATAAAGAGGAAATGTTTACCATGTTTTATATAAAACCTCTTTAATGATTATCACCAAACGATTTATTTAAAATGAACATATAGAGATTGTTATAGAGTGACTTGTTATGCAACACCTGGGTGAGATTCTACTGAGTTTGTTAGCTCTCACCCGGCACAATGCTTTATTGGTGTCGAGACTTATGTATGTCTCCAATTTACGTAGAGGCAAAGTGCCACAGTGAGACAATGAGGTATTATGTTAGGTGATTCCAGAAGCTCGTGGTGAGATAGTAGGAGTTTTTCTACACTATCAAATAGAGTAACTGTTTGGTTGTGTCCCTTTCTAGTACGACTTGTCTCTTGTTGTTTTTAGCGACTTGTACATTAATATTAGTCAACTTTTGTTCTTATAGTTGTTGAATATATTAATTATCTTTTGGATTTTTATTATCACTTCATGGTTATATATATATATATTCCACGTGTTTTTCCATGTTAGGAAAAACCATTCCCTCTAGTTTTTTGTTTGTCGCCCTTGTACTAGTCGCCAAACCCACAAGGATCGTGAACTCCTTCAAGTATGTGATGGATCGGGCTAGGATCTAGTTTTGATGGTAAATCAGGTCAGTTTGTTACACTTATTTTATGGGAATGATTTTATATTACTTGGGAAGGCCTCAAAAAAGACCATATCCTCTATTAAGAAAATATTCACACGTTATGTGTTAGTTACTCGACAAACCAAATATTTACAAAATCTTTTATTGTCTTTGGTGATGGAATATATACTGGTAAATATAACCATATCATTAAAAGGATTCGAGTTAATAGATGATCCCCCCTTTTAACTACCTTGGAATCCCATTATTTGTTCAGATAGTGAGTATGAAGAATATTAGGGTACATACATTTAGGGATTGTAAATAAAATGGTTTGGTGGAAAGGAAAGTCAATTTCGTAGGCTGAAAGGGTATGTCTTGTTAACACAATTATCACACCCATGTTCATATAGTATTTTTAAAATTTAATATTTCATAAAGGCCTCATAAAAGCGCTTCAAGGTATGATTAGAAACATTATATGGTCAAGATAATTGTATTAAATGAAGATGTCAATCATTTATTAGAAGGAGTCTATTAAAACCATTCAATGTGTAGTCCTCATAGTTAATGATCTCAGAATCGTTAACGATTGATTCATTGGGTAGCTCATGTAGAGATTGATTTGTGGTGATGTTCCCTATGATCTCATATCAATGTGGTTCAGAGAGATATTGTCGACTAGTTATAAATATTATCTTTCATCCTCCATTTGGGCCAACATCAATAATTCTATCAACAATATCACTGTTGAAAAAATGTACGGTGATATAAAATTCTAATCTCAATAGATAGCGAACTACCTAAAAAAAGTCCAATACAAAATATTTTCATCATTCCACTAGAGGCTTTAAAAATTTATATTAATGATTTCTTGTCAAAAATCTCTAGTTTTGGTAGCATGAATCCTACTCAAAATAATTTCAAAATTCAATGATATTGCTTAATGGAATGTGAGACTCTCATTTGGAAACACAACCTAAATGGGTATTTAATTAATAAAGAATTGTATAAACTACAATTTGGTGGGTTTCAATCAACCACAACATAGTATAATAAAATTCAAGGAGTGATTTGTCAATACATCAAGGTATTTTCTATTATTGATGATATGGATGTACAATCTACCCACACGGGATCAAATTAATAAGGAAAGTTATTAGCTTACATTGTTATGTACAATTTATCATCATGTAGAGGAATATATACACAATATATTCATGGCTTGTGGCTTTTACCATGAATTATAGGACTACACAGGAACATTGTTTTGGATAAAAATTGACAGAGAAATTCAATTTACTGCATTTATAGAGAAGATCAGTTTTATTGATTGTAGTGTGCAAATCCAAAACCTAAAACTTGAGGAACTTGGTTATATTTTTTCAATTGTATTTAATTATCAAAATGAAAAGTTATTTTAGGGGAGGTAAATCCCTACATGCATGGGAATTATAGATTATCATCAGGAGGACTATGAGGAATATGCACAATATGAAGGGGGTGTGAATTATAGTCTGTATGGTCTATATATCCTCATATTATTAGGTATAAATGGTCAAACAATGAATCCTAGAATATTCAAATTTATTCACTATATCCCTCTAATTAACCCATCGATTATGGTTAATGTTGATGTGGTGGCCTTTATCATTCTAGGGACTTCAGGTTTTGGAGGTATCTTCCAAACACACCATGGTTTTGTTAAGGGATTATTTTCTAATTACACTAGAATAGGGATGACCTATTAAGCCAAGTGTCAGACAATGGTCAATTCAATTTGATAAGTTTTTCAATATAATTATATGGAATTATGGACTGAATATTACTCTAAACATGTTTTTAATTCCCTTATAAAAAAGGGATATACTATAGATAATTATACATCATTGGATTGAGTCCATTGAAAATTCTAATCAACTAAAATTGGTAATCCCACAGACATATAGAGATGAAAATATAGTAAAGGATGAGTAGTTAATGAAGGAGATCATGGAAACAGACATGATGTTGTCTTTTATAACAACATATTATTGTGCTCCAATGGTGTATGTTGATATGTGTGGCATGATATTTTATCCTTCTTGTAGTTCTCCCTTGTAATCCATGAAATTTAATTCCAACTTTTTTATATGATTTCTTTTTATGATCGGATTTAGCCAGATCCTGAACATTTTGTGTAATAAATAGGAGGATGGACACAATGTTATAAAATTTAATAAAGAGAAAAATATAACATTAGAGTTCTAGACCAGTGTTGGGATGCTATGAATAAGAATAAGAATATAGGAGATTATATAATTATAGGTTCACAGATTTCATCAAGTTGATAAAAGTGGAGAAAATTTATAATCCAGTACTGGTGTACACTCACTTTGTTTTTGATGTTCCAAATGACCAAAACATAGAGTGGTATTGATCTATTTGACTAATTGATATAATGGAGTTCCTTATTATATGACAGTTTCAATCATAGAGAATCATAATAATTGTAATACATTAAAAGAAAAAAAATTGACTTTTAATTTAAGAGATTCAAATCATTTTCAATATATTCTCCTTATATAAGCCACTTTTTAGTGAACCATGTAAAAATTACATATCTCCCTTTTTTATTTTATTTATTTGAGGAAAAACCAAAAATTCCATATATAAATATTGCATCTTATTAGATGAAAATAAATAACATATCCTTATATTCAATTCTATAACCATAACATTTTACTGTCTTTAGAACTTTTGATATATGAACAACTGGTATATAAAAGAACTACAAAATCTCACATTCAGTAATTAATGACTACCAACCTTCATAGTTATATCATACTTAAATCTTCATTATATTTTCATTATATTTAATCATAATAAAATCTAATCTTTTATGTTTTTTAAGGGTAAACAAGGGAGATATCAATGACCATTTAAACATAACATGAAAATTAGTGTATGAAAAAATGAGAATAATATTTTAAAACTATAGCTATTAATTAATAGTTCATAGTCATGAGTCATGGAATAAATCCTGGTTGTTCATAAGAAATTAATCTGATAAGAATCAAAAAACATTATCCCAGAGATCATAACATTGAAATAATTCTATTTCGAAATATAATGGAATAAATTATGGATTAATAAAAATAATATAAATTAAATTTAAAAACTACCCACAATTAAATTCATCACAAATTATTCTTGGGATTACAACCCATGTTTTTTTAATTTTGGCTTAGTAAAACATCTCATGTACACAATTTTGGGTTTGGAATAAACTCGCATGTACTCCATGTTATGATTGAGTTAAACATTCATATAACCATTGATATTATAAAATATTAAACATTACCTAATGCATTGAATGACTATAAACCCCAACTTATCCCTTAACTATAATCCATTCATATTTATGCCCCAATATCATTAAAAAATACCATTCTATCATAAATTAACCCATCAATAAGAGAATGGGTATATAAAATATTTCATCATCCTTAATATAAAAAATCCATTGAAATAATATCAAAGTTATCATAGAATAAAATTCACAATGAACCTTACGTAACATCGACGAGTTTTATCATAGATGAAAAATTCATTGTAATGATCATTAGGAAATTTATTTAAGAAAATACAATTTTCATTTCGAAATTAATTATAAAAAATATAAAAATATGAAATATAATAATGAAAATTATTTATCATAAAATATCCATGTACACATGAAAAGGAATCATCCTGTAATTGAGTGGTCATGGTGGGAGGAAATTATATTCATGTTGTGTGTAATAAAATAGAGATTTCATTTTCATTTTTTTAAAAGTAAAATGTGTCCCATTCAGAAAACAACAAGGGAGTTCAATTTAGATATTTTTATATAATGTAAAAAAATCAATAAAAGTGAATATAAAAAATAGTACTGTAATATTAAAATCACTTTCAATCTTTCTAAATTAGTTAGGGACAAGAAATAAAAATATTTTAGACTGAGTGGAAAATAATTTTTCTTTTCCATAAAACAATTTATTGAGTCTCTTGAATACATAATGAGTGGAATATGAAAATAAAATATAAAATATCAATAAATAACCAATTTAAAAGACAATATATGGTGTTTAATGTATAAGTTTAATATAATTTCCTTCAATCTAAATTTATTTGAGGGAATCATGATAAGAAATGAGATTATAACATAAATCTCCACACTACAAGTTTGGTCATCCTTCATACTTGCAAAGAACCTCATGTAATATAAATATAAATATATTATAAATATAATAAATAACTTTAATCATTATTAAAATATCATATATAATTTATTTATAAAATCTTCTGTCGTGTTTATTATAAATTCATTATTAAAAACCCAGTTTCCGATTATAACGGCTTTTTTTTCATTCACAGTTATTTTCGACAGTCCTTATCCTTATACATGAAACAATGTCCAATAATATCCATAATTTTATTATTTTATTTTCCTAAAATTTAATAATTACAAACACTTTTATAATAATTCATATAAACCCATGGTGAAAAATTTATTACATCACTTCACCGAGATGGTAGTCTATACGTACACACGAGTGATGTTTCCACCTTTTGGTTGACGAAATGAGTAAATGAAATTAATAATTCACCTATAATAAATATAATAATATTTTAAATATCATATATGTTATATAAATCCATTATTATAATCATAAATGTAACGCAGTGATGAAAAATGGAACAAGACATTATGTGGATGTGGTTGTCCACACAAACACACTAACATTGTTTTCTTTTCGTATATGGTGTAATAATTATAGATAATGGTTTTCACAAAATCATAATAAAAATTAAGAATATTTAATATTATTATTTCACTATATTATAATGGATCTCATAGATATAAAGGATGTAGGGGAGAAATAATATTTAAAGAACCTGTTTAGGAGTTATAATCTTCATTGAGAAACCTCATATATATTACATCTTAAGACATAATAAGATTATATTTAAGTATTAAAATAAGATATATAACATTTGGAATGTATTTATGATGGTATTATAGAATATCATGTCCAATATAAATTATTTAAACATTTTCAATTTGGTATAATATGATGTTCCCTTTTATATGTGAGGGAAGGGGAACACTTGGAATTAACTCAAGTATTAAATTAAAATAAATTATTTTCATATTGAAGTGGAACAAAATTAAAATATAAAAACTTTAGGATTACTATGAATATAAACTCTATCATAAAATAAAATTTAGGAAAGTGTTGGTGTTGTTTTATCCATTACATATTATATTTAACCCCTTTTTAACTCCATTGGTAATGACCATGATAACAATGTTTTTTAAACTCTAATGGTTATAAAAGATATAGTAAAAGAAACATTGAACCATATGTGGGAAATAGTTTATATAATAAAACACATCCTATTATACTTTCCAAATATTATTATTTTTAATTGAAATAAATTTTTAAAAATATTATTTAATATAAGATACGACTAAAGTCATTTTCTAGACATTTCACATAATTTGACATTAAAGAGAATAAGATAAGAATTGAATTTCAATAATTACATTTAAAAAAATGTTGTATTTGTATAAACAATTCATGGAATTCCATAATTTCCCCAAATTATATTATTTTTAATAATTTTATAACTATTAATTTTTTAAATTTATTTAAAAAGTATTATGTCCCTATTATATAAATATATAATATAATAATATTATAACTAAAAAGTAAAAATAAATTAACATGATAAAATAATTAATTAATATTTAAAATTACCATTTGTAATAGAATATTATTTCTATTTATCACATTGATAACTATTAGATTTATTAAAACAACAAGATTGACGCCTTGTATTTATTATTTTATAAAAAATAATACTACGTTCATTAAGAAATAAAAATTACAACCTATTTCAATATCATTGAAAATTGTATGAGAATATTCAAAATAAAATCGTCTAATATAAATAATGTTGGTGTTATAAATATTGTTAATGCTCTATTACATTATTTTTAACATTAATTAAAATATCTGCCCTTACCGAGGTAACAAATATTTTACACAATTACTATTCTTATTAAAAAATTAAAATTTACCAATTAAAAATATTTATAAATTTATATTCCAAATATGGAATCTATTTTCCAGGATTAAATTATATTTTTTTATTAATCCATTTTTAAAATGTGATAAAAACATAATGAAACTATTTTATTGAAGAAATATAATTTAAAATAATAGTGGATTTATTATTATCTCATCACTATTAAAAATAATTACATGAATATTAAAAAAATATTGATAATGTTATACAGAAAATTTCATAAAATTCTTCATAAAAAATTATTATTTTAATTTATTAGGATAAAAATACATTGTATGAAAAAGAACACATTTTCAGAAAACATCCCTTTTTTATAGTAATTAAATTGTGTCATTTGATAACCAATAAATTCATTCATTACATTGTTTTTTTAATGTTCACAGTGTTATTAATATACAACAGTTGAAATACTAGGAGAAATTTGTCACAATAAATAATGATAATTAAACGGTATAATGCGGTGCCTTTAAACTCGGTTTAGCATTCAAGGATAGTTATGATGTACTTTTGGCTTCTTTCAAATTAATTACTTATAAAATATTGGGATGTTATATTATACACCACATAAAATGAATTTATACATTAAATGTGCCTTAATATGATATAAAAATTGATGATATCATTGTTTCATCCCATCATCAGGTTCCGATGAATGTTCTTCAAATCTATGATTCATCCAGAGTATTATATCCATCTTAGTAGCTTTGTTATATTGCATGTTCTCTTAATGATTCATGATATTAAACATGTTTAAATCATAATAAATAAAATTACATAGAGTTAAAATCTCAAATTTGATTATATTTGATGGATCAAGCATGTAATTCCTCACGAGATACATGTGGAACACTTGATGGTATTGAGAGAGGTTTAGTGGAAGCACCAACTAAAAACATAAAATACCAACTCCATCAAGATTCTAGTAGGGAACAATATACCATGTGCTCATATTTCCATAATTTATAAATCACATAAACTTATTTAGTGGATAAATTCGTATGAATATCTTCTCGTAGACATCTTCTTCTTAATCTCAACATTTATTATCAACATAATTGATTTATCAAATTCGATGTACATTGATGTGATGATGTATAGTTCTATATTTCTGGTCCATTTATTTAGCGAGCTTAGTTTCCAATAGATTAATCTCTCTAACATGATCCCATCATAATATATATATATAATTCATTCAATATAGTTATTTATAAGGATCTATCTAAATGCATGAGTGAATGATATTAATGTTAGAAAACTCGATTATAGGAAGGTGTTGATCCCAAACAACAATAGAATCTAATGAATAAGATCTCAAAAAGACCATTGATCAATAATGGTTATCCCAAACTGACTATCAATTTATAGACGATACAATATACTAACACCCAATTACATATTTGGAGCTTTCTGAGGAGACTATAAGAACATTAAAGTAAACATTGTATCTCAATAAGATAAAATTAATAATTGTATTACATGAGACGTAACCATATCATTAATTTATATTTTATTGAAAAGGTCAATAGGTAAATAATCCTTGATAGAAATAAAATGTTCTGATATCATATAATGGTCATCTATAAAAAATATTTAATTATGGCCATTAGATATTTTGTGGGCTTGATTACAAAACCGAGGGTGGTGATTTCCTTTTTTTATTTTTTGTATGGGTTGTGGTTGTAACAAAACCATAGAATTCAATCTATCTAACTTAACTCTCTAAAATACCAAGCATAAAGACACAACATTTTCAATATCTATCTTCATGTTTTTCCACCAATACTATACTTTTAAATCAATATATGTTATCATACATTTAGTATTAATATATAATGTTGAGTTACGTGATTTAACCAATATCTCCTATATTATGTCTAGTATTGATGGGACACATACACTATTACTAAATAGTATCATTCCATAATAATCCAATTTTAACTAAAGAAGATTAATCACAATATTTTGTAGAAAAATAAATTTCTTTTATGCCTTAATAATCTTCACATGGATATATTGTAATATCCTGATATTTTAAAAGAACATTATATTTTTTAGCATATATATTGCAGAACATTGAGATTAAAGAAACCATGAAATATATATTTCTAGATGTTATAGTAATATCCTAACCCTAAAATTAGCAATTATGAATATTATAATCCATGTTATGAATTATTTATATAAGACATAGTCAATATAAATGTAATCATTACTACATAAGAAATAATCTTCCGATTTTTATATAATGACCTTTTTGTGTTTTTAAAATACAGTTTCTTCAAAAAAAATGATCTTAATTATTTTTTAATTGAATATTATAAATAATTTCTTGAAATACTATAAATTTTTAGAACAAAAAAATATAATTTAAGAAATTATCATATCAAAAATAGATAATGGTGATTTTTTTTTGAAATTTTTGTAATAGATTCATTTTTTAGTTAACACTATGAATATCAATTTTTGGAAATTAGAAAACAATTTCAATTATATTAAGTAAAATAACATTATTTTTTTATATTGATGTAATTTATGAAATATTTAATTATTTAGAATTTAATTAAACGTATATTAATAACATAACTAGTTTTTTTGGAATCTGTTCATTTTTTTCATAAAAATTAATTTTTCTAATTAACTAATTCTCATTTCATTTTTCATTTTAAGATATAATTATAAAACTATAAATATTGGAATAATATAAATTAAAATATGTTCAATATTTCTAATTATATTTTACAAATTTTTATATTGGACCATTTTGATGGTCATTATGAATAGCAGTGGTTGTAATTATTTTTCACCCCATGAAGGGTAATTCAGATAATCAAGGTTGAAAAAATATTATAAGGGATATAAAGTAACTCTAAAACATTAATTTAATATCGTATATGTGTATTTTTTTGATAATCCTTATAAAATATTAATATTCATTTCATATATAGATCCATTTATCTTTGTACATTTCTTATATATTATATAATAAAAATATAATGTTAAAGATGACACTATTTCAATTTTACTATATTTAATATTTTATGATATTGATAAATAAAAACTATGTTTTATTAAATTTTTTTAATATAGATAATTTTTTGTGATGGTTATATATTTTTATTTTTTATTCATGAAATAATTATAATAAATGCTTAAGCAACACTGATAATGATCTTGTGTAGGGAGTAGATAAATCACATAAATGATCTACCAAATAATAAAATTTATATTTTTCCGGTATTTAAATTGTAACTATAATTTTTATGATAAATATTATATATTAGTTTATTTGGATGTTTTATATTCAATTTCTTTTACAGTTACGTTATTATCAAATTCAAATAAAAATAATAGTTCAAAAAATGACATTAAACATAATTTAAAATAAATAATATTTTTTAAATGATATAAAATTAATAAAAATCATATAAAAATATAAGTAGATAAGATGTCATTTAAATATAATCCAAGGTTCATTTATGGTCCAAAAATCCTGAATTCCATATGTATTTTTTTTATTTTTGATAATCCCCCTTTTAATGGTTAAGGTGGAACCTTACATGGAACGTAAATGAATATGAGGGCCCCAATTATCAGAAACCGCAATAGAAAACCCACCCAGTGTATACATATTTTCAAACTCCAAATCATTTATAGGTAGAAAAACTAGAATTTCCACATGTAGAGATGCATAGTTCCTGGTCCTAATCGAAAATGATATACCCTCTAGTACTTCCAAACCATGAAGCCTTGTTAATATAGAAGTGATTCCATGAACTTCATCTAGATCTTGAACTGGGGTAGAGAATAATTTTTTCCCTTCCATTCCCATGATTTTCCCCCCTCCATTAGATGGATGTTGTTATTAGTGCTACTACCAGCACCGTGAATTGTCAAAATGGTTAATAGGAGGTTAAAACTGAGAGCATGACAAAAACCTAAAAAATGTCCAATTTTTTGGGATGTGGCTATTTATACTCATAATCATCCTATAATTTAATAATTTTATTTGGTAGGTATTTTTTAGTGAAATTTAGTTTATTTCAATTTAATAATTTAAGTAATTCTAAGAGTGACCCTCCCCAACATTAGAAATGGGATCCTACTCTCTTATTTTATTCACATGTGAATAAAAAATGTTATTAGATAAAACCTAACTAAATCCATTCATGTCATCCCTTACCATGTTCATGAGGTCTTATTTTTGAAATAATACCAAACATATTAGTGTATGTTTTTTGGCAAAGAATGTTGTCCATGGATGAGGTATAACTCTTAATTGAATGGTTTTGGTCAATTTCTTTTTCTACCCCCTTAAAGACATATTCCTAAATGATAGTATAAGAAAATAATTATATTAAATATATTTATATGTTATTATTTTAAGGTAATAACCTATATACCTCCCTGCTTCTACCAAATTGGAAATGAAACCATCGTTCAAGTATACGGTGGACTATGACCTTGCGAAATGATGAAATTCATTTTCTATCATAGCCTCTCAAGTATGGTTATAATGATGTATTTAATATATATATATATATATATTATATTAATGAACCTATTATCATTTTCTTATAAAATATATAATATTTTTCTTACCTTTCCATGTATTGAATAATGATAATATCTTTCATGTATATGTGTGTATTACCACGTCCCTGAAATGATGAGATTCATTTTTGATCACTACATTACATATAATTTATATATAAATTATTTAAAGTGATAATGTGATATTAATGATGTAATCAAAATTAAATAATTATAATCTAATAATTTCCTTCTGTTGATCCTATTTGACTAAAAATTGAAATTTTACTCATGGATACCTAAGTCCTACAGACTCCATGATTGTAACAAAAATAATTTTTCATAACAATGATTCATTATTAGGTTTAAAAGTATAAATAAGGTATAAAATATATAATTTTTACCAAATTATTAATCCATACATGATGTATTAAGGACCCATTAGTCCTTGGTTAACATTACATATACATTGTGATGTTATGAGCCAAAGTATCTCAAAACACATGATGTGGGTAAAATAGATTACGTAATTAAATATACCATTATGACAAATAAAATAAATTTTTTATAGACAATGGATGAAATATGAAAAAGTTTCTTAAGAAATCAAATATTTTATGTATGTTTCTTATATAGGTGTTAAAAGACATACATGACATATATGGATATGAGTTAAGTGATTTAATCTCCATTTCCTCTCATTGAAGAATATATTATTTTTATGAATGTTATATATTTCGTAGGTTTATATCATTCCCCTTATCAAATTTTTTATCCTGAATTCTTCATATATCATAATATATTATATTTATTTTCAATTTATATCATCCAATGGTCCTTGACTTGATAGTTTCCAATTGGTAATGAGATTCTTAACTAAATTTACATTTATTGTGTAATACTTCTGTATCGCATATATTTTATGCCATTATTATGTGTGACTTTAAAATAAATGATATAATTATATATTTAAAATTATTTATTTCAATTTATCTATATTTACATAATGACATCATGGATTAATTATAACGTCAAAAGTGATGATCTTTACAAGGGTCTTGTTTATGTGAATATCAATTTCCCAAGATATGTTTCATGTTGTACACTACGATTTACATATATTTGGTATATACCACCTCATCAATTAATTTTATAAAAATTAAATCCTTAAATTAATTTAATTTATTAATCCATGTAATTATCATATCTTCAATTTCATTTGATTCAGACATTACTAAAGTGGTAAAGGATTTATGTTACAACATTATTTCCTTTCAGGTTTCATTATATTCAAATATTTTTTGGGAAAATCATTTTTTATTTCATTTAAAAAATTATCATCAAAATATTCTATATATGAATCTATTTTACATGTTTAGTTATCATTTTTCTAAAATATTTATTACCGAAACATCAAATGGTTGTTTAAAATGTATATTGAGCTTGTATATTACTTTAGACTGAGAATCATTTTCTTTTATATACATATTTTAAAAAAATAATCCAGGAATATTACTTATTGACATATGTTATTACAATGTTTTATTTCAAATGATCATTGAATTTATTTTAATATGTTTTAAAAATAAATTTCTCATCAATTTTCAAATTGGTAAGTATTGACTCTTCTAAAAATAATTATAAACTGATCCTTAACATTTAAAATAGGAATTGAGTTTCCCACTATTATGTACATTATTCAATTCTAATATTTTTTATGGATTTCCATGGTTGTTTTTAGTGAAATTTATTTCTAAAATATTTTTTTATTTTTTTATTATATAAATTTTCTTTTCAAAATTAAAATGGTATTTTTCCCATGCATGTTTTTAATGATCTTTTTACGGTATATCATTTCATCAATAAAAACAATACCTAAATGTTAATTATTCTCTACCTGTGATATTTTTTGATGTTTCAATCCTTAATCTTTTTTGATGATATTGTTATTATTTCCAATATATATTTAGGGAAACTGTTTTTTGAACGAGGAAATCAGGCTATTAAAGAACAATGATTATGGTTATGATGAAAAGTTAAATATGGCGTGTTTTATATTTGTGTATTGTAGTATAAACTTATTGACGGTTAGGGGAGAAATAGATATAGATTATAGGAATGTGTATTCCCAATAAAATGGATATTAATTGTTGACCCTTATACAATATAATCCAATGAGTGACCCTGATATAAATTATACAAAAAGAAAATACCAATACAGTTATCCAATGGATTGGGTAATGTTAATACAGATCAACGGAAAGAATGGGGGTGATAACCAGGGTGATTTATCCTTATGATTAAACTAGTCTCTATATAATTATGACATGAATGACCGTTGGTTATGAATATCTTATTCCAAGATACCAAAACATTTTCATTGTGATTTATATGAGTTTTTAATTGTTTCTTGGATTAATATTTACTTCACATGGCTCATTATTATTGATTACATTTACTCGTGACACTGATAATGACTTATATCATGTATCATATTTATGATACAATTATTTATAGATATAAATTTTAGAATTTTATGCTCAGGAAATTTATTCTGACATCATGCCATTAATATAAAATAATAATCACTAATGAAATTCACTTTATAATGTTTATATTTACAATTACTGAGAATTTTATATGAACCTTATTTTTTTTACATCTACCTATGTATTGAATAATGGTTTTTAGTATTTTATACTGATAAATGTTAGTAAATGTGATGAACATGTTAGAATATGATATAGATTCTCTTGATCTAGTTGTTTATTTATCTAAGTTGTTATGAACGATATTTTAATGTTTAATTAAAAATATAATCATAAAATGTCCTTCAGTATATATCTATATATATATATATGTGTGTCTGTGATATGATATATACATGTGATATTTATGTATGAATGGATAAAATGGGGTCATTTTAATGGGAATGAATCTAGAAATGTAATTTTTTTATTATTTGAACCACTAGTGTTGATCTAGGGCTACTATAGTTGGTTTCAAAGTAGAGTCTAGTGAAAATTGAAGATTAGAATATTTTACATTAATGTAATCATAAGAATCAATGATAAAATCATTGGTATGTATTTTTAATTTTTATCAAAATATCAACGTCATAGAAACCCATTTTTAGGTTTAATGTGACTTGTTTTTGATGTGATTAATGATATTTTGGGATATTATTTATTAGGTTTAGGTAGATAGACCTATAGTTTTATCATGAAGGATTATTTTTCAATAATGTTGTTATGTTTTTTGGTATGTAAGATAAAAAATATGAAATATCTTTTGATGTTTAAATATTATTTATTTTTGAGGTTATTGAGATTATTTGGCATGTAGGGTTATTTATTAATGGAATGATCATTGATGTAAATTTGGTTTCATTGTGGAAATTTTGGAGTAAAATAATTTATTTATTTATATGAATGTTTAAAATTATTTTTTTATTTTATTTTACCTTCTTCAAACTAGTTAAAATTTTTTTAATATATAATGAGGGCAGTGGTATATTGTTATCCTTTTATTGATTATATGGATTAGTATAATCTAATTTTAGAGCTTTAGGCATGAAAATTTCATCTCGAATATTTAGCATTAAAATAAAATGATGATATTATGATGGAAATTTATTAATGATTGAAATTATATTTTCCATGTATATATATTTACTTATGTCATTATTCTTGATGATAAATTAATTCCTCCAATCTGGGAAGTAGGATATTTAAAAATGTTTACAATATATCGTTTATTTCTAATTAATTAGTGGTTATTTTCACAAATAATTTATTTATGGGTTTTTATCATTACATTCGTCATGGTCATTCACTTTCATGTGATCAATTTTTCCTATCCCTCACTATTATTATTTGGACACTATAATTATAAAAAATTCTAATATCTTCACTTTTTGATAATTTTTCCTCAAATTGGAAACCTAATATGTGTTACAATCGATGACCATCATATATCAATTTTTTAATAAACAAAAGGATGATTTAATAGCCATTTTATGATATGGTTATTCAAAAAATGTATTTTATCATGTCAAACCATTGATTACAAATATAATATTAAATTTCTATGATATAATTTATTAAATGTAGGGGATGTAGTATCCAATTATTTAAAAATAACACTATGTTCGATATCACATACAATAAGCAACACTGGGCATAAATGGACCATAAAATATTAATATTTAAATGTTATAAAGATAACCTAGCAATTAAATTGTTATATATGAGTATGATATACCACTGAAAGAAAATTAACATCTAATTATTTCCCCACACATTTAAGGAACATAGTGGGATGTCAAATAGTCAACCCCAAAAGTATTATGATCCGAATGATATTGATGAACCATTAAAATCAAGATTTATCCTAATTGATGCGTTATCCCTACATAATTTTTATAGGATACCACTAACCTTTGTATTATAGTCATCCTTGATATGATCTTCAAATCAATAGGCCACCTTGTCTTATGTTTTCATGTACTCCTCTGCAATTTTCTTCCTCTCATAGAATCCTCTATTATGGATAAGGTCCTACTTATTAATCCTATTTCATTTCTCTTTACTAGATTCCACATGAATCAATCTATCATGCATTGATTCAGCAACCTCAATTTGGGAAATAATCCCAAAGGCCTCATTGGTAATTTTATCCCTTTAGTGATTGATAAGCACCCACATTGTCCCCTCAAATGAAATAACATTATCGACCTCATGAATATGATTGGACAACCCTGAATAGTTACCATGATCTTCCACTACTTATTTATCGTACCTTCAAGGATGTACTATCAAAAACACCCTAGAGAGATCATATTTCTCAGAAGATCCACCATTAGGTACCTGATATTTTGAGGAGACACAGTCAATCCAATTTGAACTCAACTTCTTAGAATATTGCATCTCCATTGGCTAAGGAAGATGTGAATAGTCCTTGGACCCTTTTCCCCCTAAACTAAAATACAGCTCCCCAAGTCTAAATTTCCCCTACCCATTCGCCTTCACTGGGATGTCAAGCCCTATTTGAGGGGAGCATTCCTTAATATCTCCCAAAATTATGTCAAACACCTCTTCCCTGGATTCAACATCATGTAGTCTATTACCCTCATTTGGGTAAAAAACATTAACCGAATCAACATGGCCTAGAATTAGCTCTACTAGACCATCAAATTTATTTCTCAAAATTAAACTAGTAGAGTGACATCCTATAAAGTGTCCCATCACTTATACCCTTCCCCCAGTACCTAGTATAGAATTCTCCTAGCCCTTGTAGTGAATCAAATCTACTTTTTTTATGATGGTACAACCAAATCCAGAGTAATCATAGTACTAGATTTCATATCCCCTGCATAAGAGATGAAATTCAAAATATAGGGGTACAGTTCTAGAATAGGTTCAATTCTCACCTCATAGGATCCCACATGACCTAAAGGGGTTTGAACAACTGTCTTGGAGAAAACTAGGTTATCCCTCAAATGATTGTAGATATCTTCCACCCTCAAATCGGCCTAATATGGCTATGATTCAAAATTGTTGGTGTTGTACATAAGACAGACATGTATTCCCACCATGACCACATTAGAATAGAAATCCTTCTCATTGTCCAGTATATTTTTAGCTATTGATGTAGGTTCTCCCAGACACTGCTTACCACCTCAATAGTAAGTATGAGGAAATAAACCATGCATTAGAAAAAAATATTTTAATTAATGAAATATTCCAAAAACACAGCCTCTATCAATGAATTTATTTCCAAATATCAATATGGAGCCACTCCACTAGAATCCTAGATAAATTTAATTCAACAATTATTATAGGTGAAATAAAATGAAAAATTGTGTTCATTCTTTGGTTTGAGCAAATGAACCATCCAACTATATTTCCATGATTTCTAATGATATTAATTTTTTGGAAGGAAAGAAGATATTCAGTGAACCAAACACATAAAGCTATAGTACTAGAATCAAGATTCATATAGAATTTTTACGACCACTATAATAGAATGAAATGTATACCATTGTAGGAGAATGGAGAAATGCACTAGACACGAGTCAGATACACATAAGAAGAACGTTGGATTATAAAATGGATCTTTTTGAGAAGACCCACAATCGAAAGTCTTGAAAACCATTGGAATCGTGGAATAATATGTCTATGTCTATATTCAAAGGCCTATGAGACTCAAAATAGGTAACCACTATATGATCTTGGTGGATCTAAGCCTTTGAAAACTCTGTAGATAAAAGAAAAATCCAAGTCGATCCATCTCAAAGTAATGAAACCATTAGAAAAATTTAGATCGATGGGAATGTTGGAAGATGATCTAGGATAGGGGATGAATAAAACATCGTATGTATATATGGGGCTGTTTAAAAACCCCCTCCCCCCACAAATGGGGGGGGGATGTTGGGGTCCCCATTATTCTGCAATGTCATCACCCCAGGGAAGATAAGGAAGGGCCTCCTGATCCCCTTCCACCATCATCAGAAGTTGATCATATAGAAAGTTATACCAGATTATAAAATAAATAAATATATTTCATTCTTATTAAAAATATATTTTTCACTTATTAGTAAATAATCATTCTATTTTCATGTAAAGTCATTTTATATTTCCAAAATTTATTTTTTGAAAAAAATGTATTTTATTGATTTACATGAGAGAATATTATAATTAATTTTGTGAACCTTATGTAATTTTATTTGATAAAATGTTTACAATTTATAGAATCATCATTTTAGAAATAACTAATGATGATAAATTTGTGTTTTTTAAAAGATTGAATATACAATGATTGGTGAAAATATCAATATTTTTAAAATATTCATTTCATTTCATTAAATAACATAATAAAAAAGTAACATTTTAAATTAACATAAAATATGTATTACTTAAATATCTATAATATAGTTAAAAAATTTAATCATCACTACACTAGAGTTTGATAGAACTTAATTTTTTGGATTAAATTCCAATTTATATTTTTTTTCATTGCGTTGTTTGTTTCTATCTAAAATTAATTTGTACCACTTCTATGAATTGAATATTTAAATAAGGATTAAATATTTTGTATGATGAGGTTCATATTTTATAAATAGGCCCCTTTTAATTTACTTAATTATGAATTGTAATAGTAGAAAATATATGTCACCCCAGTAAAGATAAATTGACTAATTAAGGATAAAACAGTATGATATGGATTATTAAACAACAAAAACATTACATTATTATCTATCATGATTAATTTTATACTATTCCCATATATTATTCTAATTAATTACAATTTCATTCCATTTTTATAAGAAAATTTATTATATATTATTTTAATTAAATATGCCAGAAAAACATCACTCTATTAATTTTTAATTTTTATAATATTTTAGCAGTGGGATAAAAGAAAATCATTTTTAGTAAAAAAAAATTATTTTAAATAAGGATAATTTTTATTTATAATTATTTTATTACATTTTTTAATATTTCAATAATTACCATAATTGATTACGCCACACAGAAATCATGCTTGTGATAGCAGTAGAAAAAACATTTGAATGATATTGATAACTATAAATGTAATCCTTTATGAGTGAGTTGATGTTTTAAATGGAATTTAAAGTTATATATTACATATTAGCAAATTTTTAATTATTTTAATTAGAATTACAAATCTATCAAGTGGTTTTCAATGTAAAATTACGTTAATAGCTCAAAAAATGGCATTAAAAATATTGTATAATAAATAATATTTTATTAAATGATTAATTATTAATAAAACTAATAACCTCTTAAAAAATCAACTTGATTCTGTTGATTATATCAATTATTTTCTTTTTATGGGTCTCTTTTAATTTTATAGTTATTTTCATGACCCGTATAGTGTAAAAAATATTGATATCATGATAGTTTTCAAAATGATTAATGAGGGTTATAAAAAGAGATAGGATGAAAAGAATAACCAAAACTTGTCCAAAATATTTTGGATGATATTATTTTTACTCATAATAACACTATATTATAATTCTTCCATTTTAAATACATTTTTAAATGAAAATTTATTTATATTAATTAAAATGTTTTGTAATTCTAAAAGTGCACCAACCTCAATTATAAAAAGACCCAAAATCTAATCTTTTACTGCACATCATAAATCATTTCCCTCATATATAAACTACCAAAATACATTTATACAAACCCTTTACAAATTATAGCGGTCATATTTTTTGAAGAAAACAACCCATAAATGGATTATGTTTTAAAGTAAAGAATGGTGTCTAATGTAAAGGTAAGGATTTTAAATAAATGTTTTACTATAAAATCATTATATAACTCATTAAAATAATATTATAAAATTAATATATAATATTATAATTATATTCCAAATATATATATGTTATTATGTTAAATAAATAACATATATCCATCATCTCTTCCATCAAATAATACATAAAATGGTCATTATTGTCTAAGGTGAACAACCTCTTTATCAGTTTATGTAATTTATTTTCTATCACAAACATTCATGGATAGTTATAATGATTTATTTATTTTATGTATATATATATATATGATATTAATTTCAAGATTATAAGTATTTAATGATAATATTTCATATTTTTTTATTTCCTTTCAATCTATTGATAAACGATAATGTCGTTCATGCGTATGTGTGGATTACCACCACTACAAAACAATGTAATTTTACTTTTATCACTAAAACACATTGATAGTATATTTAAAGTATTTAGTTTGATAATATTATTTATATGATATAATCATCATCCTAAAAATAAATATAATTATTATTTTTTTCCATTATGTTAGTTGAAAAATTGAATCATTAGTAAAGAAAATGTAGGAATTACCATCCCAAGGATTATAATGTAACTAATTTTTCAGGATCATCATTCATATATTATTTTAAAAGAATATTTAAGGTATAATTTTTTTATTAATTAATTATTATTATTCATAGGTTATCTATCATTTTCCCCTTTTACTATGGTGAGCATACCGAAGACATTTTGATGCTTTAAACTAATCATTCTGAAACCACCCAACACTGACAAAGTCAATTAAGTAATTAAATAGTTAAATAAATATAACAAATGGTTTAAGGATAAGGTATTAATCATTTAAAATGTATATAATAAATAAAAAATTTCATATATGTTTATTATAAGTGATTTAAATGATATGTATGGAATTTCTGGACTCTATATAGGTGATTGTGTCTCAATTTCCACTAAATAAGGCATATTATAATATTAAAGACCTAATGTATTTTAAATGTAGTATATGATTCCCGTTTTTACATGTTATATTATAAATTATTCAAATATCATGGTATTTTAGGTTTAAATTAAAATTACTTAATCCAAGGTGATTTTAATTCAAAGATACCTAGTGGTAAGGGGTTTTTGAACTCAATTTTCATTCATTGGGTTACACATATACTATATTGAATTTTTTTTCTATTAATATGTTTGAATTGATATAAAAAATGTTTTATTGTGTATTCAAACATTTTTTGTGGATTTTCATATGTTTACATAATTAGTTCAAAAATTAATTATCACTCCAAAAGTTATGACATCTGCAAGTGTTTTCTCTGTCGAAGTCTCATTTTCTTGTTACATGTTTCATGTCATGCACCATGACATCCTTATATGGTTTAATAAAAATATAATGAATTAATTTTTTTTTATTTTATCACTAAATAAATAGGATTTACATATAAATTTCATACTCTTTCTAAAAATTGTTGTTGTCTCAAAAGTTGTCGATGTGGTAAAGACATTATGTTACAACCTAATTTTTTTATAATGTCTATGTTCATATTTTCTTTCGTGAAATCATAAAAACTTTTTTTTCATAAAAATTACCATTTAATATCCTCCGGATATGTTTTTTTCTTGATTTTTAACACATCCTTCATTATTGGTTAATGAAACATAATAAATGTTGTTTGTATGTGCTACTGATCATGTATCTACATTTTTATCAGTATTTTCTCTCTTTTATATTAGTATTATAAAATAGTATATCAATATTATTTATTTGTAAGAATAATTAATTTTACAAAGTTGTATTAAATGATTATTTATCATATTTTAATTGTTTTTAAATGGAAAATTCAAAATATTTTTCTAAATGGTAACTTATGAAATTATTTAAAAAATATTGAGAATAATTATAATAGTAATCATTTAAAAAATGAATATATTTTACGACATCTATGATCATTATCTCCATTGAATATTCCTTTAAGAGTTTCCAATGTATCTTTTGAAGGTAAATTAATTCCATAGTATTTTGGGAATTTTTATTTTTTAGAATTAATTTTCCAAATGAAAATAGTATTTTCCTCATGAATGTTTTGGAAGATATTATTACTGTATTTATATTCATCAATTTTAAAAACCACTTAATTTTACTTATTATCCACTAGGGATATATTGAAATGAAACAATTTTTACTCTTTATCTAGATGATTTATCATTGTTTCAAATAGATATTAATAGAACAAGTTTCATTCACACATTCTTTTGAAGCAATAAAAGAACAATGGATTTTATTATTTTTAAATGTGTATGGTTACATGTATTATATTCATGAAAGGCATCAGGAAATTATTTATGATGATGCATGAGATAGAAAAATCTTATATTAATGGGTGATCATGATACATCATATATGAATCAGTGATCTGGATACAGATTATATGAATTTGTGAACCTAATATAGATCTCTAATATATATCATAATGATCAATGTTTTCAGTGGTAATAATGAGGTAGTTAACATGGGTTATATCTACAGTGGATTTTACTTGGATCTAGTTATTTATAACCTGTTTAAACATGTGATATAAAGATAATTTTCCTATATACCAACATGTTTTCATAATGTTTTCTATGAGAATTTTAATGGTTACTTTAATCATAATTGACATACTATGGATCATGATTATTGATTCCTATGAGTATTACCATTGATAAATTATTATTTCATGTCTCTTGATTTATGTTATATGTTTTTGTAGGAATTAAATATCTTATTTTATGGTCATGTACTTTTATT
Organism: Viscum album; assembly: GCA_963277665.1. Taxonomy (NCBI): domain Eukaryota; kingdom Viridiplantae; phylum Streptophyta; class Magnoliopsida; order Santalales; family Viscaceae; genus Viscum; species Viscum album. Next base: position 1,186,680,165 of record OY728136.1, read on the forward strand.
ATGTCTTCATACCCATATACTCATCTTATACACACTAATTAATTGAATTGATAATTCTTATATGCACCCTTAATGAGAATTTTTCCTCACACTTATGATGTTTTCCAATTACCTAGGTTATGTATATTGATTAAAAGTATGTTATACCTGAAAAAGTTAGTAAATTTGAAGAACCTATTATGAGATGATGTATATTTTTATGAACCAATTGTTTATTTTTCCAAGTTGTTATGTACATTTTCTATTCTATAAAATAATAAACCTAAATGGACCCAACATATGAAATTAACATAATATTTCCATTTTATGTTATATGTATTGGATCGATACAAATGGGTCACATATATTGGTATCAAATTAGAAAATATATTGATTTTATTTTTAGTATAGGAACCAAGATAGTGGATCTAGGATCTTATATATATATATTTTATTACTGAATTGATAAAGAAAATATTTCTCCCCAATAATGAAAATTTTATCTTCCATCCTTCTCAAAACCATAAATATTGGATATTTTGTGATCCACATAATATATATTCTATAGTGATACTTTTCTCTAAAAGAATAATCCTCCTTGTTTTCCTTCCCTAGGAGGTGATGTATTGAGATGTTGTAATCATCAATCAACTCCAACCATCTTATTTAGTGCATATTAATCACTTTCAGAGTGAATATATTATTTAATCATTTATGAATGGTTTATTTGTAACACATTTTTACATAGTTATAATGAATTTATATATTAAATTCAACTATAAATATTATTAACTACCCATAATGATTTAGGTAATTTTACTCATGAACCATTAATTAGCATGTAAAATAATATATCACTATATCATTCTTCATGAGATTGCATCTCATTCCCTTAGTTTATACTTCAATAAATTTAAAAAATTCTTCTCCAAATCATGATTGTCTGGGAAAAGATATTTAATGGGACTTATATTTTTTTCATTGTCCTTTTATAAAAAATCTTGAGTCCAATGGAACTACATTCCTTTTTAGAGTATCCTCATAAGTGTATTAGAATTACATGGGAAATTTGTTACAAATAGTTGATAATTTCAATCCAAAACATTAAAATTATGTTTATTAGTCATTATGGTCGGTGTATTTCAATGTTGAATAACATCATTATTTGATTTATCCACCATTATAGACCTAATTGTGATAATGGGAACAAAAAATGAATCTTCATATAGCAAAAAATAAATGTGGGTAAATTTTTTATTCAGATTATCCATCATTATGGTATTTATTACTATTATCAATTTATCTTCATGTTATTTCATTACCTAAAAATATAAAATATAATAATTTATAATAGAGACCAAAAATAGGTCATGATAATATCTAATACTTTATTCAACAAATATATATTGATAATAGGTTAATTGGGAAGGACAGATGGTACAACTATAATTTTGAAGTGCCTCTACATCATTTTAAATGTTGTTTTGTTTATGTATTAACTTTTGAACCCCAATAGAGAGTATCCATATAAATTATAAATCCTAAAAAAATAAGGAGATCTTCATAATTCATTAAGAAAATAAAAAAATTAGTTATATTATACATATTGATGATTGAGATCTGGATTACCTCCTCATTTTCTATGTAGAGTCTCAATGACCCATTTTTATTCTTGAAAACAAGTACCGGTGAATGCCATAGTGACTCACTTGAGAAAATGAGTCCATTATCATGAATCTCCAAGAGTTTAATATTCAATTACTATAACTCAATCATGGCTATTATATATAGTTTATTTTAATTGGCTAGCTGTAGGTATGAGTTCTATTGCAAACTAATTTTCATGATTTAAAGGAACACTATGGGACTCTCCCAAAAAGATATTTGTAAACACCCATACGATAAGAATATAATTTTTTTATTTTCTCCCACTACCCATCTAATATAAATTCCCTTTTGATTTAGGAATACTAATCTATACAATAAATGTAGTTTCAATTGTAAGACCATATCTATCCATGAACCGATTGATGATTATATTTTAGTTTGAAATGTAAAATATAGACTACCTTCTTTATAAATTGATATGGGATTTATATAATGAAATCTAATCCATGTATAAAACAACATAAAATTAAACAAGATATAGAAGAATGGTATTTCATGATATCATGTTTCCATAAATTTAATCAAATAATAATCAGAGAATTTACATTATATCATTTTAGCATTGGGATATTTCATTAAAATTCAACATGTAATCATTGAGGTCACATTGTGTAACCCTAAAAAAATTATTCATATAAAACGAGTGGGTAGCTCTAAAATAATATGAGCCATTAATAGTCTTATTGTAGATGATACATGTTCCTTTAGACATATCTTTATCATACCTCACATTAGTAATATTGATCACACGAGATTTCAATTTTTGTATGGGATTAATATATTACTAATTTTAATGATCATCATTTACCCTCATATTTGAGAACTAGTTAGAAAAATTCCTGGGATTATGACAGTTGAATCATTGGAGTGTGTGTAGTCTATTATATGGAGAATTATTTATATTCACATCATTAAATGACATCATCCTATTACATTTGAATTCAATTTCCCAATTTCCTTCTATTAGAAAAAAAAATTAGTATTCCCCTTAATATAATTCCATACATGATTACTTGAATACTTCCAAAATAATATAATACTTACAATCACTCCTCAATAGTTTTTATTTTAATAATTTCTTTCAAATTCCATCATTATTTTTTATCAATAGAATCATATTTATGGGTTAAAATAGTCTCAATTTCTACTATAGTTTCACATAAAATGATTTCTTCATACAAAAGTTCCCTTATTTCTAACACCCTTAAAATGCAGGTTTTATTCCAATAATTAATCGTTAAATCTTACATTACGGTTTAATGATAAGGGAGAAATAAAACATCACATGTCTTGTAAAATTTTTCTCATTGGTATTAATGGATTGATCATCCTTATCCATAAAAAACTCATTCTCTATTATTATATGAATTATAAGGGGGAAATTAATTTTTTAAAAATGAACATCTAAACAAATCCCATTCCATATAGTAAATTTCAACATATTGATTTTTGTTCTTGATGGGAGTCCACCACTGACTAGTTTCACCTTCCAAATGGAAAACAATCAAAATGGAATTTTCATCCTCTACAAAATATAAAATGGAAAATATATTTTCATTCATACTAATTCATTTCATAGAAACCTGTGAATTATTAGACCCACAAAATGCAGGTGGATGTTATATGATAATGATATAGAAATATTTTTCCCTCCCCTTGATATTTGGGAAGTTCATCCAGATTCATAGATTGAGACAAATATCTAATAATAGTAATGATATTTTTCATCCAATATCCAATAAAATTTGTTTTCCCTAGAGAAAAATAAATTAATAATATATCAGTAATAGTTTGAAAATGGTTCATTTAGGTTCCGGTCATTGACTAAAAAAATAAGATTGTGAGTGATAATAATCTTAGTAAGAAGCCATATAATTAGAAAAAAATCATAGTATTTCTAAATCAGGGGACCCTATTTTCATTACAGGACACCTTATGTTTGTCCTACTTTAACCATGATCATTATATATTCAAATCCATCATAATTGTTTATAATGAAAATTCAAATTAACCCATGTATATCCAATGTGAATGTAAATCTAGGTGTTCAATATTCATTCCACTCATAATAACTCTATGATGATTGTGGGAAAAAAATCCACCAAATTCATATTTTCTTACCTCAATGTATATATTCGTTATTCGAATCCACATTTTTGCAAAAAAAGGAAAGGATGATTTATCTAAGAAAACCACTATCCATTATTTAATTTAACATGTGATGTTATCATATAAATAATCATTATCTAAGGGTTCGTAGTATGTTTATCATCCTATTTTCCAAAAATTACAAAATCATTAATTAATACCTTCATATGTGAAAAAAATTCATACATAAATATATTTACATTATTCGAGGAATATTCATTCAGTATCATTAAAATCGACACCATAATCATAATTGTTATTTTTTTGGAATCATGGGAATAGAAATAACTAGTTTGAAAAATAAAAACATCATATCTCCCATAGTTCTTCACAATTAGAACCATTCCAAGATAAGTAATACATATATCCTTTAATTATATCCTAAGGAAAGTGAAACATAATAATATATGTGATCATATTATTCGTAAGTGAAAACAAGGGTGATATTAAAATTATTTAATAATAACATAAATATAAGGGTATGAAAACACGATCTAAAAATTTGAAAAAAATACCAGTAATTCATAGATAATAATCATGAGCCTTGGAAAAAATGTGGTAGTTCCTGTGAAATGAATCAGAAATTATTTAAAGAAAATGGTCAATGAATGTATCACGTTGTAAAGTGATCATTTCATAAGAGAATTGTACAATATATGAAATAATAATAATCATGGAAATATTTTTTCAATGATACCCACCATGAAATTCCCCAAATGTTTTTCTTGGGCTCACCCATATTGTACCTAATTTATAATTTAGAAGACATCTTGTGTACCCTATTATAATATTTTTATAACCTCTTATGTAACTTCTAAGAATATAAAGATATAATATTATCCTAATTAAATATAGGGATATAATTAAATCACCCATCACGTAATAATAATCCAATCAAAATTTTGTTATATGATTATGAATATATTTTTCATTCCATCATAAAATTACCAATTGAGAAGGGAACAAGGTTCAAAAATATTTTAAAATAAAATCTATAAAAAAAAGATAATTATTAGTATGGTATCACAGAACCAATTACCATGTTAATTATATGATACATAAAATGAAGATATCATCGATGAAAAATGTATTTTAATGATCATTTGATAATTTCTTGAGGAAAAAACCATTTTTATTTTCTAATAATATTTTTTAATTATTATTCTTTTAAAAATAAATCAATATTTTTTTGAAACTATTATTGGAAAAATTAAATATAGAGACCCTCCCTTTTATTACATTACTATTACATCATTTCTAGAATAAACAACATAATAGTATTACACATAGAGGATTAAAAGTTTTAGTGTCTTGTGATAACTAGGACCACACATAACAAATACAACATCAACCATAAACATTTATTTAATTTCTTCTTCACTAGCTTCTTAGTGGCACTTGCCCTCTCCTCAGTACATGTAGTCACCTGAGGATATACATCAAAAGGGGTGATCTAGAAGCCCAGTAAGAGGATATATAAGAACAATCTAGCATGGGTTGAGCATAATCATAACATAGGCAAAATATCATGAACATGAGAGGAGCCTAAATAAAAGAATTAAAATGTAGAAATGCATAAAAATGAAACATCATGTCTTAGTGGTTAACTACCACACAGACTTGTGATCCAAGATAGCATCTTTTTCACACAATATTTAACATTTACTCATGAGATTCATCAATTTACCCATTGCATTAGAGTGCTATATAATTCCGGGCGCACCCATCACATTTAAACATTCATATTACACTATATAATTCCGGGTGCACCTGTCACATCATAACATTATAATTTATCAATCATGCCACAATGAACATATATCATAAATGGAAATAAATAACCCATGAAAAGGAATTTGTTTCATCCGATAAGAACACATTCATAAACTTTGGGTTCCCAAAATAAAGAGGGAACAACTTACTTGATACAAGAATCATCAACCTTGAATGAGAGGTAAAAGTTGAGTTCTTAAGAGAAGAGTTCTATTGGAAAACATTTGTATTGACATAAACATCATTAGAAAACATGTATATCCCATAAAAGTAAATGCAATGATGAAAAAATGATATTTGAGGAGTAACCATATCAAAAATGGAGTGATAGAGGGAGAACCCAAAGGAAGAAAATTGGGTTCGAGATTTCCCCTTACCTTGTACCCGAATGCTTCATTCTGTTTAATGTCCTGAATAATGACATTATATTCATTAATTTGAAATAAATAACCATGTGTACATTAATATGGTTCATTATGTCATATTATGTTCCTTTGGGTTACTTATATATTTTAAAAACATTGTTCGAGGATGTTCGTTTTTATGGTTTTTCTTGGGTGGTTCACTTGTATTCTTAAATTGAAGTTCAGGTACATCATGCATAAACATCCAGAAATGATATTACATGTTATTAGTTATATTATAGAATCTTGGATGATTTTATAATAATTATATTAGATCCATGTGGGTGAATCATTATATAAGAATTAAATGATGATTATTTGGGTTAATTTGAGTGGTTTTTGGATCACAACGAACTTGATTTAACTTTTCACTTATTAATATGACCATAGGTTATTTCCATTACTTTAAATAGAACGTAATACATATAAAATATTCTTTTTCAAAAATAAAAATGGTTTCATGACCATATCTAAAGGTTGAAATGGAATAAGAAGGCATGTTGTTCTTGAAGGTGATAAATTAGCACCTCACAAACAACGTTCTCTTTAATAAAATAAAAGGAAGAGGGATTGGGTGTGGGGTGATATAATATCCCATTAGAATAATAAAATTAATGAATATGTATAATACTGGAGTTACAAAACAATTTGGATGAATATAGGTGGGGAGAGATCAAGAAAGGAACTTGAACTTGAAAGGAAATTAAAGGAGAAGAGGGAGGAAAATTACCTCTTGAATCTTTCACTTGAGAACCTCCTTAAGGGCCTAATCATGGTCTTTTGATGAGACCAGAAGCTCTTGGACGTGGGGGAGGGGATAGGGGTGATGATTGAGTAGAGCTTATACAATTATTGAATCTTGAGACGTGTGGTTTGACAAGAGGAGGGGGAGGGCTTATTTATACATGAGGAGGGAGGTGTTTTTTGGTATAAAATATTAAATAAAATAATATATCAAGAGTTAGACTTGTAATAGTAGTTTATTGACATACTAAATCATATATTAATATAACATAATTCTTTTTAGTATTTCATTCTTCTTTATAATTCTAATTCATTAATTTATTAAAAGGAAAGTGAAAGAAAGGGAAAAAGACACTTTAAGAAATCACCTTTTGAATTTAGGCTTTGGAAAGTACTTTTTAGGATTGATAATTGGATTTATTGTATTTTAAGGACAAATTTATGAAATTTAATATAATTTGGAAGAAAAGAATGTTCTGGAATGTTTATGTCATCATTATATCATTAATGATGCAATTTAGTATACACCGATTATGCGAAAAACTGTATTTTTTACTATTCACCCGAAAATTGAAGTAATTCGGAAAAACCCAAAAATATACCCCTACCATTTTTTGACGTGTAGAATCCAAAAATGAAGTCCATTTTTTGAAAATAATTTTCTAAATATTATTAATTTAATATTTATTTAAAATCATAATTTTCTTAAAAAACAGTTTTTAAGATTAAAAATGATTTTAGAGTGCTTCCAAAAATTACGTAGGGTCTTACAAAATTATCTAAAAACTATAATACATTGATTCAATAATTTATGAATACATTATACGGAATTAAATATTATATTAAATTAATTAATTAATTATAATTATTTATTTATGACTTAGAAAATACTAAAACGATTACTAAGGTCAAATTGTCACTTTCTAAGATGTCTAATTTTTTTTTAATTTTTCAAAGCTAATGTTACTCTTATATTGTATGAATTACTATTCATAAGGGTCATGTTACTATTCATAAGGGTAGGTCACTATTCACAAAAAAAAATTATTTTTGTTTCATTAGACTCCAAAAATCATCTTGAACATAACTGTGTATGTCATATTATCAAAATTCCAAACACTGAAGTGGGAAACTTCCCAGAAGGTCACCAATCCTGATCAATACTCCAGGCCATTCATGCTTAATTGTGATGTTCTAATCAATATGGCTCTTGAAAAGGAAGGTTCACCTTGTTGACATTAGTCATATCATTTATAAATTTAACCCTTTATCATTTGGGGATGTTATAGTCACCCCCCCATTTAGAGAACAACGTCCTCATTGTGGGCCCTACATCTCAACCTAGGCAGTGCACCGCACTTAAGGCTGGGTTCCTCCTTTGATACCAAATGTAGAGAGCCTGCCTTTTCATACATTACTATTACATCATTTCAAAAATAATCAATATAATAGTATTACACATAGAGGATCCAAAGGTTTTGTTTCTTGGGAATACTACGACCCACATAACAAATACAACATCAACCATAAACATTTATTTAATTTCTTCTTCACTAGCTTCTTAGTGGCACTTGTCCTCTCATTCGTACATGTAGCAACCTAAGGATGTACATCAAAAGGGGTGAGATAGAAGCCCAGTAAGATGATAGATAAGTTCAATATAGCATGTGGTGATCATAATCATAACATAGTAAAAAAATCATGAACATGAGAGGAGCATAAATAAAAGACTTGAAATGTGGCAATGCATAAAAATGAAACATCATGTCTTAGAGGTTAACTACAACACATACTTGTGAACCAATCTAGAATCATGTTCACACATCATTTAACATTTACTCATGAGATTCATCACTTTTCCCAATGCATTAGAGCGCTATATAATTTTGGGAGCACCAGTCACATTAAAACATTCATATTGCGCTATATAATTCTGGGCGCAACCCTCACATCATAACATTTTCATTTATCATGCATGCCACAATGAAAATATAACATAAATGAACATAACTAACTAATTAAAAGGAATGGGTTACATCTTATAATAACACATTAATAATATTTGGGTTCCTAAAAGAAAGAGGGAACACCATACATGATACAAGAATCATCAACCTTGAATGAGTAGTAACAGTTGAGTTATTAAGAGAAGAGTTATTTTGGAAAACATTTGGATTGACATAAACTTCATTAGAAAACATGTATATCCCATAAAATTAATTTCAATGAATAAAAATGATCTTTAAGGAGTAAACATCTCAAAAATGGAGTGAAAGATGGAGAACCCGAAGGAAGAAAATTGGGTTCGAGATTTCCCCTTACCTTGTACTCAAATGCTTCTTTATCTTTAATGTCATGTATAATGACGTCATATTCATTCATTAAAAATAAAAAAACATGTGTACAATAAAATTTTTAATTCTGGTTTCATTATGTCATATTATGATCCTTTGGGTTACTTATAGAGGTAAAAAACATTGTTCGGGGATGTTCGTTTTTATGGTTTTTCTTGGGTGGTTCACTTGTATTCTTAAATTGAAGTTCGGGTAGATCATGGGTGAAAATCCAGAAATAATATTACATTTTATTAGTGATATTAAAAGATCTTGAATTATTTTATAATTAATTATATTAGATCCATGTGGGTGAATCATTAGATAAGAATTAAATGATGATTATTTGGTTTAATTTGAGTGGTTTTTGGATCACAACGAAATTGTTTTAACTTTTCAATTAGTAATATGGCCATAGGTTATTTACAGAACTTTAAATAGAACATAATACATATAACATATTATGTTTCAACCATAAAAATGGATTCATGACTATATCTAAAGGTATAAATGGAAGAAGAAGGCATGTTGTTCTTGATGGTGATAAATTAGCACCTCACAAACAATGTTCTCTTTAATAAAATAAAAGGAAGAGGGAAAAAGTGTGGGGTGATATAATATCCCATTAGAATAATAAAATTACATTATATTTATAATACTGGAGTTAAAAAACAAATTGGATGAATATAGGTGGGGAGAGATCAAGAAAGAAACTTGAACATGAAAGGAAATTAAAGGAGAAGATGGAGGAAAATTACCTCTTGAATCCTTCACTTGAGAACCTCCTTAAGGGCATAAGCTTGGCCTATTGATGAGACCAGAAGCTCTTGGACGTGGGGGAGGGGCTAGGGGTGATGACTGGGCAGAGCATAGACAATTATTGAAGCTTGAGAGGTGTGGTTTGGCAAGAGGAGAGGGAGGGATTATTCATACAAGAGGAGGGAGGTGTTTTTGGTATAAAATATTTAATAAAATAATATATCAAGAGTTAGACTAGTAATAGTAGTTTTTTGACATAATAAATAAAATATTAATATAATATAATTATTTTCTGGTTTTAATTTTTCTTTATAATTATAATTCATTAATTTATTAAAAGGAAAGTGAAAGAAAGAGAAAAAGACACTTTAAGAAATCACCTTTTGAATTTAGGCTTTGGAAAGTTATTTTTAGGTTTGAGAATTGGATTTATTGTATTTTAATGAACCATTTATGAAATTTCATATAATTTTGACGAAAATAAAGTTCTAGAATGTTTATTTCATCATTACATCATTAATGATGCAATTTTGTATACACCGACTATGCAAAAAACTGTATTTTTTTACTATTCACCCAAAAATTGAAGTATTTCAAAAAAACCCAAAAATTTACCCCTAAAATTTTTCGACATGCAGAATCCAAAAATGAAGTCCATTTTTTTATATTAATTTTCTAAATATTATTAAATTGATATTTAATTAAAATCATAATTTACTTAAAAACAGTTTTTAAGATTAAAATTGATTTTATAGTGCTTCCAAAAATTACGCAGGGTCTTATAAAATTATCTAAAAATATAAGACATTGATTCAATAATTTATGAATATATTATATGGAAATAAATATTCTTTTAAATTAATTGAATAATTATAATTATTTATTTATGATTTATAAAATACCAAAATGTTTACTAAGTTCAAATTGTCACTTTCTAAGATGTCTAAATTTTATTTAATTTTTCAAAGGTAATTTTACTCTTATATTGGATGATTTACTATTCATAAGGTTCATATTACTATTCATAAGGGCAGGTCACTATTCACCAAATTTTTTTGTTTTATTAGATTCCAAAAGTCATCTTGTACATAACTGTGTATGTCAGATATTTAAAATTCCAATCACTGAAGTGACAAACTTATGTTTAAAGGTAAATTATCACTTAGTAGTTAATTATGTTTTGATTTCATGTTAATTTATGACATTAATATAAGAAGGAAGTTTTCATTGAAACAATTTTGGTCATTACATTAAATGTATGATTCAAATCAATGATTGGTCATGATGGTGTGATGTTTTTTTTCAAATACTGTACATTAAGACAATGATTCCTACCACATTTTTATAAAAAGTATAATTTTTTTCATCCATAAAACCAAAATTGAATTCATTTTAATGATTTTTTTCGAAATTATAATATTGGTAAAGATAACTATAGAAAATAATAAGTGAATGTTATAAACATTATTTAGTAACATTAATGATGATATGGACATTAGTTAAAATGTTTCTAGGATGAATAGTAAAACAATATGAGTTTATCTTAGAAAAAAGTATTTCAATCTCATAAATAATCAATGAGAAGAAAATAAATAGAATAATATATATATATATATATATATATATAACTTGATGAGAATGAAATTTATGTTGTTCAATGTATTGGATTTATAAGGTTTCCCTCTGTGTAAATTTAGCATAGAAAATCCTAAAAACTAATGATATTGTAATATAACCACCTTTCATTAAGTAAATCTAGGCTTCATACTTTTAAAAACTCATTTTTATGAAATATTTATTTATTATAAATTTATTTCAAATAAATTTTAATATATTTCATAGCCTATATTATTTACATATAACATTTTTTCACCTTCTAATTAATAATATTTTACTAAAATCATATTTTTTGTGTTATAATGGCCTCATTTTCCGTGCATGATTCAATTTAGAAGTCCTCACACTTGTGATTTTATAATAGATAAATCATACCTATAATAATTCTAATCTCATTAGTATCATATATAACCATTATATACACTTATATTACTATTCATATATATTGGTGATGAAAAGTGAATTACATCACTTCATTGAGATGATAGTCTGTAAGTATACATGAGTGATGCTTCCATGATTCGATGGATGTGATGATGAAAAATTAAAGAATTATTATAAATTTAAATAATATTAAAATATCATAAATATCATATGTATTTGTTAGATATATTATTCTAACCATCATTCTATAGTAGTGATAGATAAACACATCACTATGTTGATGTGGTAGTCCAGACATATGCATGTGTGATGTTTTCATTTCTTATAAGAAGTAAAATAGGATGAAAATTATTGTTAAATAATAATAAAAATAATAATTAAATATATTTAGTATAATAAATTCATTAGTTTAAAATGGAAACTATATATATTGGTGGTATAATAAGAAATAAAATTGAATGCACCCAGTTAAGAGTTATTCCTTTTCATTAAGATACCACCTTCGAATTGTAATTTATTCCATGACATATTGTTATTTTAAAAGTAAAAAATTTAGGATATGATGACATAATATATGGTTGTATTAATGTAATTCTTTTCTATGAAAAAATTCTCAATCTTTGGGAATAAGAATTGGTGGTTCCATATTAAATGTGTGGGGAGGTATGCACTTGGAATTATGTCATGAGTAGACCCAATGGGGCTCGAACCACGACTCTCCAAGCCTGACTCCAATAGGATAGGGGCTAGCGACTAGCACTGAGTAGGCTATCACACACAAGGGATGCATTAGCCTAATGTAATTGTACACACACACCCACACACACCACTATGCAATAGTGTAGAGATATATATAAAAACTGAAAAGATATGCATGCATACATCTAACCCACAACTAGAGTACATAAAAATTACAAAAGGGAAAATAATGTCCCCATCAAAAGTAAACTACAAAGGCATCCAACCTACTCAAAAGGAGGGAATCTCTGTCAAAAGTACCTGTCGGTAAGCTCCTCGGCACAGCTCCTATAACCACCATGGTTAGTCTTTCTCTCAAAGCTCCACCTCTCCGGGTCCTCCTGGGACTCCGTCAAAAGGCATGTAGTCTACAAATGACACAAAAAATTGTAGGAAATTCCCATACAGGGGGGAATATAAATCCTTAGTAGGCACCCCAACAAACCCAAAAATAAAAAGGAGAAATTAAAAATGAAACAGTCAGCTCATTGCAGCCAGAGGGAACCCAAACAAGAGAAAAACTCCAACTCGACACCATCTTCTACTAAAAAAGACTAGTAACCTCAGAAAATATGTATTCCAATACATTGATCATGAACATCATCTATGGTATATTCCCATACAGATACCATGTACAGCTAGATATACTCATTCATGCACCAAGCCTCTTAAGGTTCTGTCCCATCTCATGCAACTGATACATAAATAGGTGAACACACACCATAGGATCTGTCATCAGAAATCACACTCGTCCAATATATACACTCCATCGGGTATCACCTCAATATCCCAGCTTCCCATCTGAGAGATCATGCTCATCAGATATTGCCACTCAGAACATCATGCTGAAACAGCAGAAACACTAAACTTCTCTGAAAGGGGATCACTCCTAGGGTTAACTTGGGGATACAAGAACCCACTCAGGTATCTCGAAGAACTCACAATTAGGGTATCACTCCCAGGAACTACTAGGTAATACCACAACCTGGCATGGGGCTCCATAGATCACATCACTCAGATAGAGGAACTTCACCTGTGTAACAGTGGTCATGACGACACAAAAACCCTATCACGTATAACTCAGGATGTAGGGGATTGGACTGACAATGCACCAACCCAACTGAAACCATGAACTGAGTAGTGAATTGTAAAAAAATGATTCTTCAACCCTACTAAAACCATGTGTTGAGTAGGGGATCGTATAACCAACAATTCTGCAATCCTACTGAAACTACACTCTGAGTAGGGTATCGTATACCAGACGATACCCGTAACTTCCTAGGTAAATAAAGAATATTAATTTTTTTTATTTATCCATATTTTTGAATAAAATTTTAATATTAATTTAAAGGGAATGCTATTCTCGATGGCGTACCCAATACGCAACAACAAGTTTCTTTGAAATCTTACATTTCAATCTAAAAATAAAAGAATATTATTTTAAATGGTAGTTAACGCCTAGCCGTTGTAATGGAGGGAATGAACATAACTAACTAAAAAATGATTATATATGTTTGTCAAATAATTTTTCTTTTATCCAATAAATTTTAGAGGCATAAAATGCGAATGAATCCAATTTTAAGCGTAAATATTCTAATATTCTTTAAAAGGTCGATTAACCGCCTTTTGATGGCGAACCCTTTAAATCCACTTTTTGAAAATTTAATATGTTATATTGTCTAAAATAAAATCCTTCTTTATAATTGGTACATCAAAATTTACATTGTGTAAATTTTTGTTATTTTTCTGATAAAGACCATTTTTAGTGAAAATGTTGTATTTTAATTCAAAACCTTCTTTTAATCGGATTTATTTATATGGATATATTATATTTTTAATTGGGATTAAAGTTCATTTATAATATATTTTTACCATTTAATCCAATGGTGGTCATTGGAATTAATTTCACTTTGAAATTGGAATAAACTAGTGTCAATCTTTTAATATGTATTGTTTCTTAAAAACACGCTACTTGTTTTGACATCGGGAATTAATTATTAAATTAATTAATGAAACTTATATGTTTTGAATTTTTTAAAATAGACATAATTTTTGAATTTGGAATATCAAATATAGCTTAAGGTGAATTTTTGGTATTTTTCTAAAAAACTTCAATTTTGGATGAATAGTGAAACCACTAAGTGGTAGATAAAAAACTAATTTTTCGTTTAAATGAATCTTTACCACTTTTTTCATTTTATTTTAAATAATCCAACATACATGGTTGTCATTAGGATGTAAAATATGGTTCAATGGGATTAAAATAATTTTTTGTTGAATAGTAACTTTTAAGTTTTATTAATCGTGATTAAAGGTAATTATGGTAATTTAAGGTAAAGATAATGTTATAATAATATGAAATGACCTTGAAACATGTTCTACCCTTATTAGATGAGTCATGGACGACCCATAAAATCCATGGGTCCACTTGGGGACCCCATGGATCCACAAGGGTAAGAAAATGACATTAATAACATTTTATTTAATGTTTAAATAAAAATGTCACAAACATGTATTGTTTTACTTAAACAATTTTTACATGTGCTTATACAAGTCGTATTTTGGACGATAATTTTTCATTAAAAATATAAAACTATTTCCTATATCATGAAATTTTTTTAATAAATTGTATACAATAAATAAATTTATTTATTTATGACACCGTGATGATGTAGTGATTACCTCATAAATGAACGATTTAAATAAAGTGATAAGATAGGGTAACATATAAGTCTTAAACTTGTCAAAAACCTATTAGATGGGTGGATATTGAAACCTTATCACCTTATAATCGAAATATATCCTTTTTGGACCTTTAAAATCCGAAAATAATTTTATAATAATCTAATATTTTATAACATTCAAGTGTGCCCCTCCTCTTCTCTTATAAAAGGCCCCCACCTCTACCACCTTACCCACACCTCTCAAGCCATTGTCTCGGCCAAACCCTGACCATTTCATCTTTCCACATCCCTCTCTTTATCATTGAAGCCTCACCTTAGGCAGAAAGCTCTTCAACAAACCCTTTTGGTTCAAACCAAAGGGAGTTACCCGATTTAAATGTAATGTCTTCTCTTATGTTCTTTTGATTTATTTTGCTTCTCCAACCCCATAAACTCTTTTTATTCATTTCTTTTGTAAAAACACCAGTATCTTAAATATTATTGGATGTTTTTATAAGAAGGGTATGAGCTACATCTACACACACATCAATCTAATTGTTAAAGAACATACTGTTTCTGTGGATGGCGAATTACCGCCTCACGAAACAATGATTGTTCAATATTCTTTTAACAACATTAAAGGTGACCATTATGATTTCATTGTATTTTATATAAGATATATATGGTATTTATGTTTTCTATATGCTTCTGTATTTTATATTTAAAACATACCTTTATTCTTTTCATGTTGTGCAAATGCGATAATCTCATATGAGGAAGTGTGGACTACCACCCCCTCAAGTGATGTGACTCGTTCATGCAATACATGGAATGTATAAAGAGTGAAATTAAGTAACTTATGTGACCTATGTAACATATATATTATACAGGAATTATAATATATATATCTCTCAATTATTTTTAATTCAATTAATATGACAAAGAAAAGAGAGTAGCGTTCATGCGTACGTACGGCCTACCGTCTCCATGAACGGTGCATTTCATTTATTTTTATCTCCAAATGTTATTGAATAGTATAAAATGAATATTTAATGGATATATATTAAATTTAAATCGTTAATAATATTCTGGAGATGAAGTACTTATATCTACATGGACAATTCTTTTCCAACAAGATCATTTTTGACTCATGTACCAAACATCGACAAAAACATCTGATATGAACTCACATAATTAACTAATTATTATAACATTTTAATATGTGATATGAATTGAATAATAAAATTTAAAGGAGGTACTTAATAAATTATAAATTGAAATAAGTTTATTATTCAGGAATATAAAGAAACGAACAAGACAAGTCAGACTTGAGGTATGGGATCCTACCTCTTTCTTTCTTTTTTAAGTTATCTCTTTTATGTAATTTGTTGTGAGTTAATCTTTAATATGTTTGGGGATGTTATTTCATATTACTCATACTGTAATTTTCATGTTCATATTATGATATACCCTATTTTATCTCATAAATCCATTTTTTGGATGTTTTATGTGGCACCGTTAGGCTGCCGAGTTTTCATATGGGATTTTTCATCTCACTTTTATTCTCGTGAGATTTATTCTACATTTTCCACCATTTCCTTTGAGTGTTGTATGTAATGACCATTATTATACTCTTTTTTTAATATAATTTCATTTATGGGTATTTACATATTCATTGTATGACCCTTATTCCATGGGGTGTACGTTTCAAAAGTTACCCATATCGGTAAGGGGACCTTGCACCCTCCTCTTCTTTTTAAAAGTCCTATTTTTGTTAGCTCTTCTAATTTACAAATTATTATGTGGGGATATGTTCTTCTATATCCATATTGATTTAAATTTTATGTCCAAGTAATGAGATACCATTTTTTCCCTCATCAACTAATTATATGAATTTTAATGTGACGCCGTTAGGCTGTAGAATTTTTGCAAAGGAACTTCTTAACTCAATTTCAATTCTTTGGGTTAAACTTGTACTCCTTGAATATGTCATTCTATGAATATGTGTGAATGACTCTGATTGTTTTACACAAAATATCTACTTATATTGGCTGTATTTATATTTGTCACACAGAATTATGTAATTGATTTATTATTAATCAAAGGATACTATCTTTATAAGGGATTTCGTCTCAATTTACATTCCATTGAGACTTCACTTTTGTTTTGCGCCAATTCACTTTGATATTGTGTATATAATATCATTTGGAATATTATATCATGAATACCTTTATTCACATTATATTATAAGGTTTTGATTAAATGTTATTCCTTTAAAAGCTCTAATGTGGTGTGGGACACTTTGATTCAAAAATCTCTTTATTAAATGTTTTTTAAAATAGTGTGATAAATCATTGATTTTTTCAATATCTTGAAATGATATATTGTGATTTCAAATGAAATGTTAATAGTGAAATATTTATATTTACAATATTTTATGTGCTATGATTTTATAATGGTACTTGGACATTTGACGGGTGGTTACGTGATAAACCATATGACTGGTGGTGCCGTGAATACCCGGATGGGTGGTTATGTTATAAACTCCAATGCATTAGGTATGGACGTCGGCCGTATGGATATTCCATTTAGTGATATGTGTGGAAGTCGACTGTATGGTTATTCTATTTAAGTATGTTTATCTCCCAAGTTACCTTTATATGTTATGTGTTCTTTATATGGGTTTATAGTAATCTTTGGGTTACAAAGGATAAGTGGCGTTTTTTTATTCAGTGAATAGTATTTACTACTTCATAAAGGTGAAAAGTATTACCTTGATAAAGTATTCATTGTTTAATTTTTGTTTTGAAAAACTAACAGTTTTCTTTCTTTGTGTATCCCTTACTAAGCTTTTCATGCTCATCCCAAGTTTTTATTGAAATGTTTTGCACGGGACATAATGTGAAATAGGGTAAAGGATGAAATCAAGGAAAATTCATGCAATCTTAAACATGGAACTAGAAATGAATCTTTTTTTAGAGTTCATGTTTTGAAAAAAATGGAAATTATGTATAAGTGACTACTTTGTAAAATTTTGAGATGTAATAGTTATGTCCTAATTCTCTAAAACACTAAACCTGAAAAGATCATCAATGTGAATTATTCATTTAATTCAATATTAAGTAATGTTTAAGGCTGGGGACTTATAGTTGGTATCAAATTTCGGTTTAGATAACTTTAGATTTTAGAGTGTTGTTTTAAGTATAAGTGACAAGTTGTGTATAACCACAATGGTTATTATATTAGATAGAGTCATTATTATTTATGAAAGTTGGAATGAGTTTGAGATAACTTGGATAATTATATCTTAGTGTTTATATTCTTAATTAGTACATGATAATTTTGTTGATATACTCACACTGATATTTTTGGTTTTAGTAAATGGATGGATCTAGCAGGAACCAAAGTGATAATGGGGTTGAAGGAAATTGTGGTGGTTCTCTAATTAAGAGACTAGATGAAATGGGGGATTCAATTATGAATATCATGGTTATTCTAAACCAACTATCAAGGAGTCATGATCAATCACTTGAACCATGGTGAGTTCTCTAATGCATCATGTACGAGAGAACCAACTCGATGTGGAAGTTTAGGTAATAATTAAAACGGTAACCATTAGGGTTTACATGATCCTTACTTTTGAGGTAATTATGGGTTTCTATATTATATGATGGAAAATGAATGACATGAGATAAACTTGAGGTTAAATTATGTTATGGTTACTTTTGATTATTTTATCTCTTTTGGGGAATGTTTTAAGAATTATATAGTTTTGTAAAAATGGAAACAAGCAGACCGTGTGACAACCCGTCGCGTTGGACAATGCTGTGGGAATCGAACCCACAACCGAAGTGCGACGGGTATTTATCACCTACCACTGGACTACGTGAAGTCCTTGGTTAGTATGACAAATTATTTTCACTTAGATGATCTTATGAATCTATAATATGTTGATTTTGGGTTATCTATAGAAATTATTAACCTATCATGGAGAATATGGGATTAGGTTGATTAATTTTCAATACGAGACTTTAAGGGAAACTGATGTTATTTAGAGATAAATGCTAACATTTAACTTGGAAGAATATGTGATCAAATCTTTCAGAGATTTGGGTTTAAATCATAGTTTGGTTTACTTTGAAGAATTTTATAGACAAATTGTTTATCAAATAGTATTCTTTGAACTTTGGGTTTTGTTGGACAAATTTTGGAGATTAAGAATAGATTTTATTTTTATAAAGGATTATCCTTTTTTGGATTATCTGATCTTGTACTAACCTTTTTGGTTTTGGTTTTGGTTAAGTTCTAAATACATGGGAAATATATAGTTCTCTTTTTTGGATTAGGTGATTATCATGATGTTGATTAATACTCTTAATGTGAACAAGTCTTCCTAAATACTCATCTTTTAGAGAAAATATGAGTTTGTGTAAGAAATATAGTAAAAGTTGGATGTAAACATGAAAAGTAAGTATGTTCCCTTATGATTTAGTTAAGCTCATAAATAAATTACTCAATAAAAATTAACTTAAAACAAAAATGTTGTATGTTAACTTTTCCTACTGGGGAATCAAATACCGTTTAACCCATCACAAGTTTGTGATTTTCTGGGTGTTAACTTTCTCCTAATCATGTTTTCTATCACTCTCTATCAGAACATGACCATTTTTTTCTCTTCCATGTCCATGTTTTCCTACATGGAATCCTAGTATGGGTTAACTCGGGTGACCTTTGTACTTCGCTTTCTTTATTTTAAAGTGATAGTTTTACCGAATCTTATTCTGATGTGGGACTTTCAATGATGTTTTTGAGCCCAATTTTAAAATTGTGAGGACGCAATTCCCAAAAGGGTGTAAGTATGTAAAATCCCTGGTAAATAAAGAATATTACTTTTTCATATTTATCCATATTTGTGAATAAAATGTTAATATTAATTTAAAGGGAACACTATGCTCGATGGAGTACCCAATACACAACAACGAGTATCTTTGAAATCATACATTGCACTCTAATGATAAAATAATATTATTTTAAATTGTAGTTAACGCCTAAACGTTGTAATGGATGGAATGAACCGAACTAACTACAAAAGGATTATATATGTTTGTCAAAAAAATTTACTTTTATCCAATAAATTTTAGAGGCTTAAAATGTGAATGAATCCAGTTTTAAGCGTAAATATTCTAATATTCTTTAAAACGACGATTAACAACCTTTTGTTGGAGAACCCTTTTTAAATAAACTTTTTTAAAATTTTATATGTTATATTGGCCCAAATAAAATCCTTCTTTAGAATTTGGATATCAAAATTTACTTTGTGTAAATTTTTGTTATTTTTCCGATGAAGATCATTTTTAGTGAAAATATTGTATTTTAATTCAAACCTAATTTTAATATGATTTATTTATATGGATATATTATCTTATTAAATAGGAATAAAGTGTATTTATAATATATTTTTACCATTTAATCTAATGGTGGACATTGGAATTAATTTCACTTTGAAATTGGACTTAATCTAGTGTCAATCTTTCAATAGATATTATTTCTTAAAAACACGCTATTTGATTTGACAGTGGGAATTAATTATTAAATTAATTAATGAAACTTATATGTTTTGAATTTTTTAAAGTAGACATCATTTTTGAATTCAGAATATCAAATATAGCATATGTTTAATTTTTGGTATTTTTTTTGAAAAACATCAATTTTTGATGAATAGTGCAACCACTATGTGGTAGTTAAAAAACAAATTTTTCGTTTAAATGAAAAGTTACCACTTTTGTGATTTTATTTTCAAAAATCCAACATACATGGTTTTCATTAGGATGTAAAATGTGGTTCAATGGGATTAAAATAATTTTTTGCTAAATAGTAACTTTTAAGATTTATTAATCGCGATTAAAGGTAATTAGTGTAATTTAAGTTATAGATAATGTTATAATAATATGATATGACCTTGACACCTGTCATAACCTTATTGGATGAGTCATTTACAACCATGAAAATCCATGGGTCAACTTTGGAACCCCATGTAGCCCCTTGGGTAAGAAAATGACATCAATAACTTTTTCTTTAAAGTTAAAATAAAAATGTCACAAACATGTATTGTTTTACGAAAACAATTTTTACATGGGGTTATACAAGTAATATTGTTGACTATAAATATTTATTATAAATATAAAAATATTTCATACATCATTATAGTTTTTTTATAATTTTTAGACATTAAATAAATTAATATATTTATGACAGCGTGATGATGCAGAGATTACCTCATAAATGAATGATTTAAATAAAATGAAAATATAGGGTAAAATAAAAGTCTTACACTTGTCACAAACCTATTTGATGGATGTATTTAAAAAACTTATCACCTTAGTCTCTAAATATATCCTTTTGGGACAATTAAAATTGGAAAATCCTTTTATAATAAAGTAATATTTTATAACATTCCAAGAGTGCCCCTCCTCTTCTCTTATAAAAAGCCCCCACCTCTACCACCCTACCCACACCTCTCAAGCCTTTGGATCGGCCAAATCCTGCCAATTTAGTCTCCCAAAATCCCTCTATTCATAATTGAAGCCTTACCTTAGGCAGAAAGCTCTTCAAGAAACCCTTTTGTTTCAAACCAAAGGGAGTTACCCGATTTAATGGTAATGTATTCTCTTATGTTCTTTTGATTTATTTTGCTTCTTCAACCCCAGAATCTCTTTTTATTCCTTTATTTTGTAACAAAAACAGTATCTTAAATATACTATGTGGTTTTTATAATAAGGATTCTAGCTACACCTACACACACATCCTTCTAATGGTTAAAGAACATACTATTTTTATGGATGGTGAATTACGGACTCACGAAACGATGATTGTTCAATATTCTTTTAACACCCTTAAAGGTGTCCATTATGATGTCACTGTATTTTATATATGATATATATGGTATTTAGGTTTTCTATATGCTTATTTATTTTATATTTAAACCATAACATTATTCTTCCCATGTTGTGCAAAATAGATAATTTCATATGAGGAAGTGTGGACTACTGCCCCCTCAAGTGATGTGACTCATTCATACAATACATGGAATTTATAAAGAGTGAATTTAATGAAATTATATGACCTATATAACATATATATTATAATTTAATTATAATATATATATATTTTAATTATTTTATATTCCATTAATATGTCAAAGAAATGAAAGTAGCATTCATGCGTACGTACGGCCTACCGTCTCCATGAACGGTGCATTTCATTTCTTTTTCTCTCCAAATGTTATGGAATAGTATAAAAAAAATATTTACTGGATATATATGATATTTAAATAATTAATACTATTCTTTAGATGATTTAGTTATAACTATAGGGACAATTCTTTTCAAACATGTTCGTTTTTGACTCATGTACCAAACATCGACAGAAACATCTGATATGAACTCACATAATTAACTAATTATTATAAGATTATAATATGTGATATGAATTTAATAATAAACATAAAAGGATGTCATTAAAAAATGATTAATTGACCAAAGTTTATTATTCTGAAATATAAAGAAACGAACAAGACAAGTCGGACTTGGGGTAAGGGATCCTACCTCTCTCTTTCTTTTTTAGTACTCTCTTTTATTTCATTTATTTTAAGGTAATATTTATTATGTTTGGGGATGTTATTTTATATTACTCATACTGTAATTTTTATGTTCATATTATTATAGACCCTATTTGATCTCAGAAATCTATTTTTGTAAGTTTTAAGTGGCGTTGTTTGGCTGCCGAGTTTTCGTAAGGGATTTTTCATCTCACTTTTATTCTCGTGATATTTATGCTACATTTTCCACCATTTACATTGATTGGTGTATGTAATTCCCATTATTATACTCTTTGTGTAATATAATTTCATTTATGGGTATTTACATCTTCATTGTATGACCCTTCTTCCATGGGGTGCATGTTTCGAAAGTTACCCAAATCGGTAAGGGGGCCTTTCACCCTCCTTTTCTTTCTAAAAGACTTCTTTTTGTTAGGTATTTTAATTTACATCTTCGTATGTGGGGATGTGTTCTTATATATTCTTATTGATGTAAATTCTATGTCCAAGTGATGATATACCATTTTCTCTCTAATCAACTAATTTTATGAATTTTAATGTGACGCCGTTAGGCTGTCGAATTTTTGCAAAGGAACTTCTTAACTCAATTTCAATTCTTTGGGTTAATCTTATACTCCTTGAATATGTAATTCTATGAATATGTGAGAATGACTCTTATTTTTTACACATAATATCCACTTATATTGGGTGTATTTATTTTTTTCACACATAATTATGTAATTGATTTATCTTTAATCAAAGGATACTATCTTTATAAGGGATTTCATATCAATTTACATTCCATTGAGACTACGTTGTTGTTTTGCGCCAATTCACTTTGATATTTTGTATATACATTCCTTTGGAAAATTATATCATGAATACCTTTATTCTCATGATATTATAAATTTTTTATTAAATCTTTTTCCTTTAAAATATCCAATGTGGTGTGGGACACTTTGATTCAAAAATATCTTTATTAAATGTATTTAAAGTAGTTTGATAAATCATTGATTTTTTCAATATCTTGAAATGATATATTTTTATTTCAAATGAAATTTTAATAGTGGAATATTTATATTTTCAATTTTTATGTGCTATGATTTTATAATGGTACTTGGACATTTCACGGGTGGTTACGTGATAAACCATATGACGGGTGATGCCGTGAATACCAGTATGAGTGGTTACATTATAACCTCCAATGCATTGGGTATGGAAGTCGTCCATACGACTATTTCATTTAGTGATATGTGTGGAATTCGACCGTATGGTTATTCCATTTAAGTATGTTTATGTCCCAAATTACCTTTATATGTTATGTGTTCTTTATATGGGTTTATGGTAATATTTTGGTTACAAAGGATAAGTGGTGATCTTTTATTCAGTAAAGAGTATTTACTACTTCGTAATGGTGACAAGTATTACCTTGATAAAGTATTCATGGTTTAATTTTTGTTTTAAAAAACTAACAGTTTTCCTTCTTTGTGTAACCCTTACTGAGCTTTTTATGCTCATCCCATGTTTTTTTTGAAATGTTTTTCACAAGACATAATGTGGAATAGGGTCAAGGATGGAATCAAGGAAAATTCATGTTGTCTTAAACATGGAACTAGACATGACACTTTATTATAGAGTTCATGTTTTTTTTAAAAGGGGAAACTATGTAAAAGTGACTACTTTGTAAACATTTTAGACATAATAGTTATGTCCTAATTCTATAAAACTCTATACCTGAAAAGATCATCAATGTGAATTACTCATTTAATTAAATATTTTGTAATGTTTAAGGCAGGGGCCTTATAATACCACAACCCTACTAAATGACCCTCCTCTTTGGGGATCATATTCTCGATGATGCCTCAATATCTACAGAGTTGACCTACTAGATAAGGGATTACCGCCCATGTATAACCAGTCACAACGATACTAAGAACCCGATCTAGGGAAGAAAATCTAGATGATCCTACTATAGACCCACCGGAGGGATGCCACAACTCTATTAGGAAGTCATCCTATTGAGGGGATCAAAAAGCTATAATAGGGTTGTAATGCCACATAAAACTTCTTTGGAAAAACCAAGGGTGTACACACAACCACTACTAGTCCAAACTTTTCTAACCCAAGAAACTAGAACCATCACCACATCACGCGCCTCCTATGCCCGAACTAAGGCCACCACCGAATTCTACATGGAAAAACACGCAGGATAGTCTATTTACTCGCCTAAAATAGAAAACCATTGAAAAAGGTATGCTTCATCATAGCAAGATCTAGAGGTTCCCACACCTCGATCCCGAAACACATCATGAGAACCACAACATCACAATCCCTTCAAAAAATGCTTGAGATCACCTACCTGTTTGTCTGAAACAGACACCAAAATCTAGCCTCATGGTGAGAACACCCTAAACTCCATCCCAGCATCTGAAAAATAACCTAAAAATTGATCCATACTATCAGGATAACAACATCACTGATGACACATCAATTGGATGCTCAGTGTAAATGTTACGGCGGGTTGAAGTTGAGAATAATAAAATATTGTTATTATTTTCAATGTTTCATGGCCCCGAGCCAAAAAACTGAACTCATAAAATTACAGAACTATTATAAAGGGGTCTTTATTGTCACGAGGATTACATCGTTGCAAAATGTTCCAAAATCAGACTTACGGTTTGCGTTTTATTAGGGTTTATAGTACCCCAGGAAAAATTTGGCCATACCACTACTGGGTCTTTGGAAACCACTGCCACCACCTCACCGGACCACCACTGCCTGCCAGAATCCACCGCACCTCTACTGATCTGCAGCCACACTCAACGAAAACTACCATTTCCACCTATGGAAATCTAGGTTTTCTGTTGGAAAATGTGTAGGAGCCCATAGAAGCACCCTGGTGCTCCAAATTCAGATCTGAAACATGTTTCAGAATGCTCGAGACCCAAACTATAAAACCAGTATAATTATTTAAAGAAATAAAATTCCTAAATTTTATCCATCATTATAAAACTCAAATATTCTACCTCGAGGGTGAAGCGTCGATTCTTCTAGGCTAGGTATGCGCTCTAGAGCTGTTGTTGCACCATCCAGGAGTGATCACCGTCAAGATCTGAGTCTGACGGAACCATATTCCTTCGAACTAGTGGTTCATCCGATGAAGGTGGATGGAGGTGTAGTGAAAAGAACATTATTGTAGGGGATGTCGACCTTTATTTATTTTTAATAATTTTTATTTAATTAATTTATCAATTATACCCACAACCACGCCCCCGATGAAACATCCTGACGCATAAAATATCAGACTTCTCCTAGAGTAAATGTGGCGTTTTAAACACAATAGATCACTTAGAATTGTCATATTAGACTCCATTCAGGATTTATTCGAGCCGAATCCCATAAATAAATATTTCCATTTATTTATGAATATGACCCTGGTGGCTTTTTCCACAGCTGGCCTACGCCCATAATGTTTACACCCTGTACAGGTTGAACAACACGCTCCGAACGTAACTATGCCATAAGATTTATGTTCCAAGAAACCTTTTTGTAGAAACCCTAACCCCTCCATGTGCATAGTATAAAATACTTAATATTTTTATAATATTAATTCTGAGCACACTGGGTCTCGGAATCTCACTCCGTCTTCGCACCTAACTCTGTAAATATTTGTTAAATTCATCCAAAGTATGATGGAGCCAAAACATGAGTTGCTACATCATCCCCACCTTAGAAATTTTTGTCCCAAAAGATCCATAAGAACATATAAAGAAACTGAACTCTAAACTAGTTCTCTTATGCCTGCGTGTTCGGCAACACACACCCCTGCCCAAACACATCAGTTAGAGGGACTCGTCCACCACAGCTCGACACTATCCGCTTTGGGCAGCACTGTCTTGCCTACATAATTTTAAACGCATAAAAAAAGGATTCTCGGTGGGGAAAAGATCTATCTTCCTCATGAATTCGTAGCACGTCGAAGAACACACACACATGGTCATACCAATTCCCTAAACAATCCTAAAGAAAGCAACAAAAAATAAAGAGTACCACTAAACATTGTCTATAAAAAATACTATAGAAGTAGAAAAGACATAGATCGTACCTCCAACCATCCGCAGAGCCTCTGGGTCAATAACCTCTAAGGCCTACAATTTTACTCTCCCTCGCCCTCCAGATCACAAAGATTGGAATTGACGACCTGGGGGTGGGGGTGGTGGCATCAGATACCGCCTACCTCCTCCCACTACTGCACCAGCTCTGTCACCACATCTTCCATCTTGCGGGCCTCCATACTCAAGACATTGCCACTACTAAGGAGGCCTTTAAACACACTCCCTCTTAGCTACACGGCGGGAATTAGACTCCCTATCAAGATGACCATGACCATCACAAGCATCACACCACCTCTCCTATGGTTGACCAAAACTAGCATGACATCACAGAGAGTCGTGAGCCTCATATCCTCCATCCTAGGGTAACCTCTTGAAATAATAGGCACATCCAGACCCCTTCTCCTTCCGTCAACTACCCTCTTACGAGGCCATAGCTGCCACATGCTCAGCATTGGCAGGATGAATCTACCCACCCAGAAATCTATCCACCACCAAGGATCCCTCAAGCACTTGATCATTGGTGTGTAGACACATGGAAACCACACCTACCTGGATGTCTCGGTAAAGCCATAACTTGAATGTATGAGCCCTAAAGATCGAGTCTCAAACCATATCTAGGGAATAGCGCAACAGGTCGGTAACCCTCACTGAGTACTCAGAGACAATCACGCCCTCTTGGTGAAGCTATAGATGCTCCTAGATCCATACTGGGCTCAACATCATCAGATTGAACTCTTCCATAAAGATCCACTCAATCTCTGCCCATGCGGGCCTCTCCACATCATGGGACTGAATAACAAAACTCCACCATAGCCTGGACGAACCATATAGAAGGGTCCCCCCAAGGACCCCCATTAGATCTGGAGGTGTCCTCGCTAGGCGGTAAACTCGGGTGACTACTTCGAGACAGTCATCAGTTGAATGGCGGTCTGGAACACGCTAAAACCGTAGAGGTCATGGCCTCAAGAACACGTCTAGGGAACTCAACCTCCACGCATCATCATCATTCACTGCCGACATAACTAGATGCTTTGCAGATGGTGGCTCAACTGATGGAGCCCCTGGATGTCCATCCTCAGAACCCACATCCGGTCCACAACCTCTACACGGGGTGGATCGTCACCACAATCTCCCTGCGGAACCCTCACTAGATGTTGTCGTGGTTGCATCCTAAAATATAATCAAGATGCACCATAGTCAAACTGCATATCTGGAGAGTTGACTCAATAATAACAAGGAAAACCCAAAACCCAGTCCAATATGATCCATGTAACATTATGTCCCTATGACTAGTGTCCCAATGTCCCAAATCGAGAGGCAGGATATGAGTGTCCTGATGAATGGATATGTCGGCCTCCGCACCAACACTAGAGTCCCTGGCCTGAAAGCCAAACTCAAAACATCCTAAAACTACCGCGATGCATCCCAAATCAAACTCAAAGCTATAACACCTACACTCAGAGATCCCAAACTTGGATCCCTCTCTAATACCACTCTATCATGACCCAACCCAATAGGGCTTGAACCTCAACTCCCCATGCTAACCTCCAATAGGTCAGGGTCTAGTGTCTAGCGCCAAGTAGGGTATCACACACATGGGAGGCATTAGCCTATGGTACCCGTACACACGCACCCACAAACACCACCATTCTATATTACAAATATTTATATATAAACTAAATTGAAATTCATGTGTACATATAAGCCACAACCAGAGTACAATATAATTACTAAACGGAAATACAGGGCCCACCAAAAGTAGTATGCAACAACATCAAACCAACTCAGAAGGAGGGGATTGCTGTCAAAAGTACCCACCAGTATGCTCATCGACATAGCTCTAGTAAACACCCTAGTGAGTCTTGCTCACAAATCCCTGACTACCCTAGGTCCTCCTAGGAATCCGTTGAAAGGCATGCGGTCTACACAAGACACACAAATGTGTGGGAATGCTCATGAAGAGGTTAGTATAAGAATACTCTGTAGGAACCCCATAAACCCAAAAAATAAAAGGGAGCACCTGGAAGAAAACAGTCAGCTCATCCTAGCCAGAGGGAACCCAAACGAGAGAGAATCTTCATCTGAAGACCATCCTCGTCTAAACATGACCAGTCAACTAAGATCCGATGTATTACCAGACATACATCACTAACATCTTCTCAGGTATATTCCCATACAAATACCAGGAACATCCAGATATACTCATTCACGCACCAAGCCCCATGAGGTTCCGTCCGATCTCCTGCGACTGGTACATAACTAGGTTAACACACTCCATGAGCTCTGTCATACCAGATGACACTCCTATGAGAGATACACTCTCTCCGGTCTCACACCAACATCCCAGATGCCCATCCAAGAGGTCATGATCTTCAGATATCGTCACTGATAACATCAAAATAAAACAACAGAAACATCAAACTTCATTGATGGGGGATCACTCCTAGTGTTCACTAGGGGACACAAGAACCCACTTCAGTATCTTAAAGATCTCACAGGTAGGGAATCACTCCCAGTAAAAACTAGAGGATACCATAACTGGACCTAGTGCTCCACATATCACATCACTCAAATAGAGGATCGTCACACGTGTAAAGGGTGTCACAACGTTACGAGAAATCTATTTGGTATAAATCACTATCTAGGGGATCGAACTCACGATGCACAAACCATACCAAAACCACTCTATGAGTATGGGATCGTATAAACAAGGATTCTGCAACCCTATTGAAACCACAAATTGAGTAGGGGGTCGTATAACCAACGATTCTGCAACCCTAAGAAAACCACGCTATGATTAGGGGATCGTCTAACTGATGATATCACAACCCTATTAATGACCTTCTATAGAGGGGATCATATTACCAATGATGCGTCCAACCCTACGGAGTTCACCTGTAGATAGGGGATAACCACCAATGTATAAGCGGTCACAGCAATACCGAGAAGTCGATCTAGGGGAGAGAAGTGAGAGGATCCCACTCTGGACTGACCGGCGGGATGCCACAACTCAATCCTAAAAACATCCTATTGAGGGGATCACAAACCTATAATAGGGACACAATGCCATCTCAGCCCTCATAGGAAAAACCAAGGGAATAAACTCAACCAGTCTTGGTACAAATGTCAGTAACCCAAGCGACAAGCAACATTTCCACATCACGCACCTCTTAGGCCCGAACTTAAGCAACCACAACATTTTACATGGAAAACATGCAGGATATACTATTTAGTCGCCTGAAACAGACAAACGATGAGAAATGAAATTTTCAGCATAGCAAGATCGGGTGAGGGCCACACCTGAATCCTGAAACACATCATGAGAAACAAAACATCATGATCCCCTCAAAAAAATGCATGAGATCGACTATTCGTTTCTCTAAAACAGACACCAGAAGAAAAAGTCACGTTTCTCTGTAAACGCCCAAAACCAACCTTGTGGTTCCCATAGCATGATCTCTATCCTAGCTCCTAGAAACTATCCGGAAAATTCCACCTTACTATCATGATCACAGTGTCACTGAAGACACATCAATCAAATGCTCTGTGTAAACATTACAACAGGTTGAAGTTGAAAATAATAAAATACTATTATTATTTTCAATGTTTCATGGCCCCGGGCCAAAACCCTGACTTATAAAATTCATGAAACATGATCAAGGGTCATGTCTCATCATGAATACTTCATCATAAAAAATGACTCACAAATCATTCTTACGGTTTGCGAGTTACGATGGTTTATAGAACCCCAAGAAAAATCTATCCGGACAACAGTTGGGTCACTGGAAACCACTACCGCTGGCGGATCGGACCACCACCGCCTACCTAAATCCATGGTGCCGCCACCACTCTGCTGCCTCCCTCGCTGGATCCCACCATTGTTGCTGCCGAAAACTAGTTTTCCACCAGAAAACTTTAGGGAGCCACCGGAAGCACCTCGGTGCTCTAAATTCAAATTCGAAACATGTCTCGGAAAGCTCGGGACCTGAACTACACAACCCTTATAAAGATTGGAAGAAAAAAAACACAAAAATAGGGTCCAAGATTTTTATACACAAACCACCTAACTTGTGTGTGAAACGTCGTTACTTAAATGCCAGATAAGTGCTCTGAAGCTGCTGCTTCACCATCCGAAAGTGATCGTCGTCAATATCTAAGTCCGTTGACACCTAGTTTCCTCAATCCGGTGGTTCTTCGCTTGAAGGGGGAGGGAGCCAATATGGAAGAACATGAGGGGAGGGGATAGAGAAAATGGATTGATTTTTATTAATTTTCATTTAATTATTTTATCTATTAAACCAATAACCATGCCCCAGACAAAACCTTCCCACGCAGAAATGATTATGTTGCCCCTAGGGTAAATGTGTCGTTCTGAACGCTGTAGTGCACTCAGAATTTCGATCTATGACTCTGTTCAAGAGTTATCCAAGACGAAACCCATAAATAAAATTTTTCATTTATTTACAAAAATTCTCTTGCTAGATTTTTCCATAGTAGGCCCATGACCATAAATTTTACAGCCTGCTTATGGTAAATGAAACGCTCCGGATGCAACCGTTCTCTCAGATTTCTGATACGAGCTACTAATTATGAGAAAAAAAAACCCTTCCATGTGCATAGTATGAAAATACATAATATGTTTTTAAAATTATTTCCATGTACACTGGCCCTCAGGATCGCACGCTGTCTTCGTGCCTAACTCTAAAAATATTTTTATGAATATTCCAAAGTCTAACAGAGACAAAAGAGAAGTCACAAAAAATTATCTACAATATTAAATTAATTTAAAATAATTTTCTTGTTAAAGTGGACACAATTTTATAAATTTAAAATATTTTATTATGTTGAGTCTGAAAACACTAATAAAATAAAATTTAGACAATTTTTGGGGGTTTTTTAAACCTTACCTTTTTTTTCAACCATAGATAACCCTTTAGATAGGAACCATGATATTAGATATTTTTAAGCATTAGTTTTCATGAGATTAAATAAAACATAAATGATACCATTTCATGCATAATGAATCTTATTATACACTATATCTCTTTAAATATTATACAGAACTGTTTTTATATAACTACTATGCATTTGAGAAAATATTATTTAATATAATATACCATTATTGACATTTTTGAGTATATATACATAATATGGATGTAGAAACAACATCATAGTAATGGAATTAAAATACCTAAATTAAATACACAAAACAATATTTATATTTATCTAAAATATGTGTGAAACAGAATAATTATTCCATTTTTTTATTGTAATATTTTTTAATTTACTTATTTGTTTTTTAAATTTATTAAATAAATATTGTATCGGTGTTGAGTAAGAATTTATGTTAATTATTACATTAATAAAAATTAATAATAAATTTTGATGACAATAAAAATTCTTTTCAATTTCAAATTTTCATTCAAAACTCAACATAAAGCATTTTTATACGCTTGAAAAAGTATTATAGTTACTAAAACAAAGAGAGTGACACATTAAATTTAATCATTACATAAAATAATTTCATGGTTGTTAATAAAGAAGAATGTAACCATTTTTCAAGATCATGAAATATTAGATGAGTATGGTTGAAATAAACACATAAAATAAAACAAATATCAATTTTATATATTTTTACAGACTTATAACATAATTTTATACTCTAATTACCTGATTTACCATTACGGAGGTGACAAATATTTTCCCCGGTTAATATTATTAAAGAACAAAAATAACGTTAATCTATTTACAAAATTTAGATATTATTATTAAAAATATGGAATCCATTTTACATTATTAAATTTCAATATGTAGAGAAAATCCATTTTCATATAATCCGTCAAATATAACAAAACCTTTTTTTGAAAAATATTTTTGAAGCATAAAACAAGATTTATTTATGTCGAATTTATAGAATAAAAATTTTATTAATGTTTAAACATTTCATTGAATATATTATCTATAAATATGTGTAAAAAAATTAATAATGTTTATTTAATCAATTTAACAATGTTAAAATACACATTATTACTAA
Source organism: Viscum album (assembly GCA_963277665.1). Lineage (NCBI taxonomy): Eukaryota > Viridiplantae > Streptophyta > Magnoliopsida > Santalales > Viscaceae > Viscum > Viscum album. The sequence goes on from OY728136.1 coordinate 1,186,713,121, forward strand.
AAATTCTTTTCATAAAAATAATCTTATTTTATTGTCAAATGATTTTATCAATTTATAACCAGTGAATTATTTATAAAAAAGTGTATGTTTATTTCTTATAATATATATTAAAAAACTCATAACTAGTAATCCAGATTTTAGATGACAATTGTAACATTAAATAATAATATTACCATAGTATAACACAATTTGATTAAAATTAGTGTTGTTCATAATGAATGGTTTAAAATAATTCATGATTATATTAATTAAATTATATATACAAGGATATGATGTTACACAATATTTTCATGCCATTTTTTAGGGAGATAATTTTTCATAATAATTATGGATCAACATTTATAATGAGGGTTTTTTATTAAATATTGATATATCCTAATTAACCACACTTTTATGTTATTTTAATTTTTCTAGAAAAAATGTGGTATTACAGCTAGTATAATTTAGTGGAGTATTCACTCTTTGGAGAGATGATAGTGGTGATATACCCAAATTGGATTTCAATATCTAATGGTAATAATTTTCATTTTTTACTGAATCCAATACAATAATATTTCTAATCAATGGGAATAAATGTGTATATGACTTCTATACCTGGAATACTAGTCATCATGTATTGAGGATAATGATCAAAACAATGATGAATGATGATTTATATTGATATATATAGATTCAATTAACTTGGAGGTGATTAATCTGTTTCCATATAAAAGAAGGTGATGTTTTGTAAGTCCTCACAAACATTTTAGGAGAAACGTATCATTATATATAATGGTGAATAAAATAAAAATAAATCTAAATTGAAGGTATTATTGAACATGTACGAGAAAATGTGGATTCATGTTAATGAGTCCATTAATGAATTTCTTTTGGCGTGTAAATATTATTATAGAAAACATACATAAACTAATCAAACCTCAATGATAAAAAATTTAATAAAAGAATATTATATATATTCAAATCATATTTATATGGAAATGAATCATTATTTGAAGAAAACACTAATGATAGGTGACTTGGGATAGTCTTTTTAACACTCGCATTTCATATGATATGTGGAATAAAGAAAAAAAATTAATTGAAAAAGAAATTTATTAGCATGTTTCACTGATGGTTATGAAGAAACTCAAATTGGTTTTTCACATTGAAAAAATATATATAACTAATTTTATATATTTCATTTCCAGAAACATTATATGTTTAAAAGTAATACATAATCTCTCAAATTGTGAAGCTTTATTTAGGTTTGTAAAATTATGGCATCTCACTCATGTTTTCCAATGTATTTATGACTTAATATAGAACATAAATCCCCCCATGAAGATTTAATTTTATCATGAAAAATGAAAGACAGTTTCATTGTATAAATTAAATAAAAATAAATATTTATTAAATACTAATTATAATCATCGAATAAATGATTTTGAGGAACCTATGGATGTCAAATTCCTCAATTATAATGTTTTTGTGTTTATCATAAACAAACCATTATTTTAGGATAATGATGATGAGAGTTATTATTTTAATGGTATAGTATATCTCATAGTTGGAGTAGAAGACTAATATGAGTAAATAAATGTTTTCATGTATGATGCCAATGAAAAATTGGGGTGGTATGAGATTACAATTCGGTATATAATTAAAATAATAATTATAATGCATGTTAAAATTTTAAATTAATTGATTGAAATTTGGAAATCTATAAAATTTAGAAATGAAGATTTTTTATAGGCTAATTAATGAATACAATAATGATATTGTTGATGTATTAAATAATTTAATGAAATATCCTATAAAAATGATGGTAGACCTCAAATACGAGGAAATAAAATTGTGAAATAATCACAACATTCATAGAAGTATTCTAAATCCAAAAATGATGTTGGGATGTGGGAGTGTATAAGATGTGGATAAATCTAAGTAGGAACATAATGAGACAACATAATACTTATAAACTCACCTAAAAATATATCAGTACTGTGATTATGAAAATATATTTTAGGGAATGATAAATAAAGAAATTTAGTGGTAAATATTTCAAAACCAAAAGTACCCACAACAAAAAATAATGATTTTTTGGGTTATTCATAAAAGATCCAAAATCAGATAGTTTTTTGGTGATACATAATAAATCTCCCAAAATTAAGATTTATTTTTATTTTTTTGAAATATTGGGAATATACATTTTTCTTATTATTCATAATATGGAAGTCAATGTGTCATGAGAAACATGAACAAATGAGTAGAAAAACATATGATCAATATGTTTTTAATAACTAATTTTTATTTTGAATTTATGGAAACAACTTAATAAATTTTGCTTTAAAAGGTTCAAATAATTATTTCTATAAAGACATTTAAAAGGAGATTTAAAAACATGATGTTACATAAAGTGTGATGGAAAATGATTAATTAATTTTTATACCAAAAATATTAAAATTAACCAATGAATCCATAGGTTTAATAACCTCATTCACCATCAATGGAAGTAATTTACTGAACATATATTACCAAATTGAAGGATGAATTGGTGAATTCCATTGAGTATTATTTAATAGTTACATATCAAGATTATATGTACATCCTTAATAGTGGATTCAATCCACTTATGATTGGAAAACAGAATCATTCTATGGGAATTAAATAAAAAAATAAGAATACATCCTCTTTGTAAATGATAATGTTTAAAATAAAATTCTCTCAAATTAAGTAATAATTTGAGGAAAATAGATAATAAATAAATATAATATGTAGGATAAAGGAGATAAAATGAATATATTATGTGTCCATCAATTATTCCCCTCTAGTAATGTAGTATCTTTCAACATGAAGGATTTCATCCTTAAAATAAATGATGAAACAATTATAAAGTAAGGGATGCATAGGAATTGAATTATCTGCATAATTATTGGAGAATAAGAAAATGTCTTTCTATACAAGGAATGAAAGATAATCATGTTATTTAAAATTTACATCCAATTAATTCAAAAGTTAATTGAAAAAGTTTTAAGAAATTTATTTTGATCATTATATACCTAGACATTTCTATAATCACACTCACATGAGTGATTATTTTTAGAAAGATGAATTCATTCAAAAATAAAACAATAAAATAAAAATAAGCCTATGAGACTTCATGAGTTGATTCATGTTGATGTGTGGGGACTAATTTCACCCAAATTTAAGGGTGTAAATTTTTTTTATGTTGTACTTTTATGTTATTATAGTAAGATTCCCCTGATGATAGCAATCTCTCACAAATCCATAGTGTTCATGTTTATTACACATTATTTATGATTAGAACATAATATAATTAGACAAAAATTTATATATTTTTGGATAATAAATTTATTTTTTCGAAAAAAAATAATTTGGAATATTATTTTCTGAGTCAAATAATATAGATCCATTTTTTAATGGGGAGGATTCCATATTAGAATATTATCATTTGGAATAGAAATAATATTATTAATATCATGGATAAGATAATTCTCATGGAAAATAGTTTTCTATGGGTATATTTTAATGTATTAGTTTGGAAAAAAAATTATATCACCAAAATTGTATTGTTATGTTCAAATAATAATATGTCACCCTACATGATAAGGTAATGGAAGAAACTGACAGTATGGATCTTTTAAAATTTTTTGTTAATGCTTTATCCCCAAGAAAGTAAGGGAAAAAATTAATTCTTGAGGGGATACAAGTATTTTCTTGGTTACTCATCAAAAATAATGTAATATAAATTATATAATAAAAGTAGTGGAAAATATTTAAAATTAATGATGTAATGTATGTGTAAAATGAGAAGATTCTATAACATGCAAAGATGATTTAGAAAAAAGAGTGTTGAAATCTCGTAAGAGAGTGATACTAATGGGAGACTACTAGGAAGAGAAAATGGGTCAATATAAATTTTTTAAGATGATTTAAATGCCAAGTAAATAATTAAATGTTTATTATTTGAAATTTTTTAAAGATTTAAGGGTTAAATAAATAATAGAAATATATATATAATAAGATAATAGTTGTGAAAATATTGAGAATGAAGACACATTGACAATATTTTCATTTATCTCATGTAGATCATAATTGTTTTGATGAGGATTCAAAATACACTAATTCAGTACCATCAATATAATGACCCACCCTTAAAAAGTATTAAATTATATGTTTTATGCCATGAATTTATTCTCTCACAATAGAAAATCATTTCAGGATTATATTTTTGGAGAAATAATCTATAAAAAATTCATTAAAAACTCATAAAATATGAGTTGAATTATCTTATTAGTATCCATTTTTTCCATAATACAAAACATTTATAATAAATAAGGATTTGTATTAATGAAAAATATTCATGACATTCATATTAAATTCTTACTTTCTATTACTGATCATTAAAATCTACTACTCTTATTAAAATGTTTGATGATCACAAAAAGATTAGTAAGAGACATAAATAGAAATAAAATTGTTTTTCTAATGAAAACATATAAAATTATATAGTGTAACCTTTACCTTCGATGATCAATGAATGAATGATTTAACTCTTGTTCACATGAAAAAAAACACATTTTCTCAAATAAATTATTAAAAAAATATCAAGAAAATAAGAACACCTTTTTTGTTAAATTAGAGATTCACATTTATAAGCCATTTTAAACTCGTTCTGGATGTAATTAGAGCCTTGTTAAATTTCCAATAGAAAACCATTGGTAACTCAGTACTTATTTTCTATTATGATAAGTAACATTAGCCAATTAAATGGAGTAATATATAGGTGAACCTATTGTTTAATTTATAAATTTCTCACATGACACTATGTGATCCACCCCATCGTATAATCCTTAAGGGGCTCAAATATGGCTATTCTGGCCACCACATCGTATAAGTAGTAATAAGATCACTGATGCTATTTGGGTGAACCCATTTCTCATGTATATTGATCATGTACCACGTCATGAACAAAAAAATTGTATGATTTCAATACTCTCTCTTTAAAAATTTTAAAAATACTCTTTTAATCTCATAAAAAATCACTTTGGGATACCAAAATGCCCCTTTATTTTAATATCCAATTTTTAATATCAAAACAAAAATTTCATTGAAAATCCATTTTTAATATCCAAATCTTCAAAAAGTAGAAGAGGGTTTCTCATTGAAGAAACTTGAAATCTTTAAAAGGAATATTAGAATCAAATAGTTTTCATAGCAGTGGAGAATTCATTGTCACCATTTAGACTACTCCTTGTATCGTTTGTCAAAAAGTGTCATTTGATACATGAAAAAATGCTTCATTTTTTAAAACATGGAAAAAGTAGAAGATTCATAAAATGTATATTGTAAATAAATTATTTCCATATATAAATATGCATAAAATAATTTAAATAAAACATGTACATGGATGTGAAATAATTGTATATAAAACATTAAAAAGGAATATAGTTAAATAAGACATCATTATCACATTAGAAATATTGGAATAATAATCCCCATAATATAATAATATTTAATAAAACCATAAATAACATGATAATAGCTGAATTTATTATATAAAATGTCAGAGGGGGTTTGTACGAAAACATTGTAAAAGAGTATAGGTGTATAATACCGAAACATGACTCAATGAAAATAAACTAAGATAAAGTCCCTTACCTTGAGTCTGACATGTCACATGTATATTTATCTTCCAAAATAATAAAATTATGTTATTTATTTAAATAATTTAGAACCATTATCATGTTTATTATTACTTTCATTTCACTTATAACATATAATATACAATAACATAATTAATTATGTTTACATTATATGCTTTGACCATATCTGGATTATGTGTCAAGAATGACATTTTTAGGTTGACTATGGTAAAAGATGTCATTATATAAACATATACAAAAGAATAATAAAAAAAAATATTGTAAATAAATCACATTTATTTTTAATAAAAATCATGAAATTTGGTTTTGATAAATGATTTATGTTACGATCCTCGAGAGGGTCGGTTGAACAAACACATGAGTAACATTTATATTTTTCAATGGTAATTATGGAAAGGAGGTAAGTAATATTTTACATTTAAAAAATTACCATGATATCATATATAACATATTATATATGTAAATATATATATATATGTAAATATATATATATATATATTTAAATATATATATATTATCCATGTATCATGGTGAATAAATGAAAGGCACATTGTTTCGTGAAGGCATAAGTCCACATACTCACAAACGACATTATCATTTCTTAGCGACTGAACTAGAACAAAATAAAGTGATATATAATATTTTAAGAGTTATAAAAAGTTTATTAGTATCATATTGATATGATTTACGTCACATATATTAATTATGTTTCCACTTATTACATTCCTTCTAATGAATTACTGAAAAATAATCACATCACTTTACGGGGATGTAGCCCATCGTATACGAGGATGACATTATAATATACCAAAAAAATGAAAAGTAAAATTTAATATAATATATAAATACACTATGGTTATAATTATATTTTAAATATCATATACATACTTTATATCTAACATCATACTGATCCGTGAAAGGTGGTAACCAAAAAATGAATGACGCCAGTTTACAAGGTGGTAATCCATCGGTCACACAAATGGTGATTTCAAAACCTATGAAAGGAAGTGAAGGTGGAAACATATTTTTCCATAAACATAATAAAATATTAGTATATGGAATATATAATTTTATTATACAATCAATTGTTAAGAATAATTAAAGGAGATGTTGAAGAAAAAGAAATGATCGATGACGAACGTTACCTCTTCTTCAGGTAACTACTTTTTGTTTGCATCAAAGGAATTCCATGGATGGATTTATTACACAAATAAGTCCTATATGATGATAGGATAAATTTTTAAAGAATTTTGGATAAAAATATCCAATAAAAAGGGTTTTATTTCATGTATTGTAGATGATAAGGGGTGTCCTTTTTTAATTGAAGAAGATGTGATTTTTTTTAAATACTCAAAAAGTATTCAATATTGGGTGGAAAATCGCAAATCAGGTTGCTCAAATACTAGTTAATAATGTATATGTGGATGGATTTGGTCTCAAAATCATCCAACACAATAATATAAAAAAACTTTTATCATATTATTCCTTATTATATATGTCCACTCAATTTTATTCTTTATTTTTTTATCACGTTAACTTTTAACTTTTTATTTTCCTATGTAATTCATCATTTAAGAATTAAATTAATATTATATTTATTGGATAATTTAGAAATAATTATTTCAATTATTAAATAATATTTATTGATAAAAAATAATAGGGTTGTTGAATTCAATTTTAACACAAGCGCATATAGCGTACAAATATACATATTTAACCATAACCATGGTAATAATTTTTTTACAATTTATTGGTAATAATAGTCAATATAAAATGAAAAATGTTCCATTAATGTAAAATAGATTACATTTATAATCATTTACAAATCACTTGTCATAAAATGATATTTTTTTGAATTTTAAATCATTTAATAAAATATTATTTTTTCCATTAATTAAATATTTATTGCATCAACGTTGCTTAGGAATTTAAATTAGTTCTACGATTACTAAAATTTAAAAATAAATTAAACTATTAAAATAACATTTAATAATATTAAAATTATAATCCTTATTCATTTACAACATTGTTTTTCTCTTATATGGATACATAATTGAAATTTAAAAGTAGGTGGGAGACATTTTTTTCATTACCTGAAATATTATATAGGTAAAAATCATGGAAATGTATCCTAAAATGAATAAGAAACTAGAATAAATTTTTCAAGTTATAATTAATTTTATAGAAATGGTGTGAAAATGTTAATAGTTATATTTAACCCCTGTCTTTGAATATTAACCCCAATAAACTCTTTTTTACCTTAATCATGACAATAAATTTTTATAAGTTTTCACTAATGTTTATGGTAAAAAATTATGATTTAATTTTGGGATAATATATATTAAATTTAAGCCAAATATGGAAAGATTTTTTCTGAAAACAATTAACATAAGTGGAAATTTAAATATTTAATGATTACAATAGATGAGATGAGAAATTGAGGATTCAAAAAAGAAAATGTTCAAACCATTACAACGTTTTCATATCCAACATCAATATCAAAATGGATTCCATAACAAAAATTGAATTAATATATATATATATTATTGAAGTAATTTTAGTTAGAAAATATTATAAAATATAATATATTTTTATAAATATATTAAACGAAATGGTAGTTTTTTATTACAATTCAGTATTATTCATTATTCCTCAAAAAATTAAACATTTTAGAAAAATACAAATTATTCACCCTAATAAAATATTTATATTATGATTTGAAAAATTATTTTTATTTTATAAAATAAATTTATTAATAGTTATAAAAATGCAATATAATATTTCTTTACAAAAGATATAAAAATAATTTTTGATGAAAAATAAATTTTGAAGAATAAAATTACTTTACTAAAAAGTGATTTATTATTTACTAAGAATATATAAAAAATTTATATTGATCATGACATATATATATATATTTCTTATATTAGGTATAAATATTAATAACTACCAATTTATTGGATATGTTATAACTATTATATATATCTCATCTTGTTTAATCAAAATGTTCCTTGTCTTGCTCTCTTTTGAAAAAAAAATCTCATAGTTTCATATACCATAAGATATTGAAGTGATCAAATGTATTTAGAAATAAATATATCATAATGTGATGGGGTGTTGTATTCTCTTCTAGTCATGGTGTTTCCTTTTATATACATTATCAAAAAATATTTTTTTCTTTTAAAATCTTAGGGTGTCAAATCCTCCCCCTTTAATAAATTTCATTCTTGCAATTTGAATATTTAGTTGGAAATCAAATTATTGAAATTTGGAAATAAATTTATTATAAACCCACATCATTAAATAGGATAATTAAAAATACTTCTGATAAAAGTGAAATAAATGACTAATATCCATCAAGAATAAAAAATACAAGGTTTGAAAATTGATAAAATTTTATGGGAGGTGAATATCAATACAACTAAGAGATGTGTAAATAATTATAGGGTGTGATTGAGGACATTGATCACATGAAAGTTAATGATCAATGGAATGTTTTGGGTGTCAATACCGTAAATATATGGTGATTTAGATGACTGATTTATTCATCCCAAATGAACATAATAGGATAAAATTTTCATTTAATGGACATTTTTATTACATTAGAGTAATTATTTAACAATCATAACTACAAAAAAATAAATAAATATAATTACTTGTCTATAATAATTTACTATTTAAAAAACTATAAAATTCTTTCAAATGATGATTATCTAATGTTTTTATTATTAAATCACAAAATTTAAATTATAATGAATCATGTAGTCCCAAAATGAATAACTATATACTACTCATATATTTAGTCATTAAATACTTCCAAAATAGTTATAATATTGTATGATGATTTCCAAAATTTATTGAGATTATATTTTGAATCAACATTATTCACTAAGTAACCTAATAAATTTTTAATATGATGGTTTATAAATGTGAAAAATCATATTTTATAAAAATATACTTTATCATTATCTTTCAAATCATTTACTATAAAATAATTCATTTGAACTGTGTAGTAAATCATATTGGGTAGTGGTAGCTATTACCCCTATAACCCTTCATTTTTGGGTTTAAGGATCACAACTTTTTTGGGTGTGACAAGTTGGCAAAAAACATTCGAGCTGTCATTTTTCATAAAATTTAATCCTTATAAAATTCTCATTAATTTATTTAACAACATCAGAAATGACAAAAATCATTTAATATTGTAGAATCCCACAAGTTTATCAAATCCATAAAACTCATTTCTAAAAAATTAAAGGCATACCTTATATTAAATTAATGACTTACTAAAACATAAATTCAAGAAAAATATACAAAAATATCTGAAGTAAATTTTATATATCATCACTTAAAACCTAAAAAAGAATATTTGAAACAATAAAAATAGTTTTAAAATATGAAAATTAAAGAGCTCCCAATAGCTGACACCACTTCCCTAGATGGGACAATATTATCTTTAGTATTATAAAATAAATTCCCCCCCACATTCTGTTCCTGATCATGATGAATTATAAGATAGATAAGAAACTCTGGACACACATTATCATAATGACACATCTCATTATAGTTAAACAATCTCAATGTTGATTGGATATCACTCATTTCATTATTTTATTGTTCAAGAATCTCTTCATTTCAGTCCCGATCACTATAAAAAAAATACAACAGCCCAATAACACTTTCCATATCTTAAAATCATTTACAAAATATATTTTACAAAAATTGGAACATGTATTTGTATGACCACCAGAATTCATAGTTTGTTGCTTCTCCATTAGCTTCCATAATGAAATTTTTTTTTTTTGTCATATCATGGAATATAAGTGTCCAAAAACACTATCTTATCTTTCTAAACACAATGAACCATTTTTTCATAAATTTTAAAATCTAGTGAGGAAAAATATGACTATATAAATAGTTTAAATCCTAATTCAAACTAATTAATTTTATCATCACTGTCCCAAAGAAACCAGGACATACCTAGTGATTTTTTTCATGTTTTCTTCATATGCGGTCACTAAATGGTCTTTATGTTTCTTCTATTAAAGTAATTGTTTCACCATCCTATGAAAATAACATTATGGAAATATTTCTCAAGGAATAGATTTTTAATTTTTTTAATTATATGGAATCAAGATCATCATTCTCAATTGTATTCTTAACCAAATTCAACCATTAATGAGCTTCACCATGAAATTCAAAAAAGGGAATTGATTATATTTTGATGTTTTGAACATTTGAGGACTTCCAAAATCATCTATATAGAATTTATCCATACATTGTATTCCACTAGGTTAGATGGTCCATTGAATTATTGGGGATGTTTCTTCCTATAATTATCTATAATATACATGTTCCATTATTGTATAATAATTTCCTCTATAGCATAAATACACCCACTATTATGATCTTATATCAAACAATATATCAAAATAAATAACGATTCTATTCCAATTCCAACCATTTTGGGATTCTAATTTGGAAGGATGTTTTCTTCTTACTATATTATAATAATAGTTTCCATGTATCCCTTAAGGAAAACCATTCTAGAAAGAGATAGTTTAGTCTAATAAACATATTAATATTCAAATTATATATCATTTCATATTAACTCTGAAGTAAAAAAATTTAAAATAATGTTGTTATAATTATCATAACTTATAAACTTATCTAAACCATCCAATGATACCAACTTTAAGGATATGACCTTAAACATTACATAATATTGACATTGAAGTCAAGAACTCATTCTCTAACATACTTGGATATTTTTAGTTTATATTTTTTTATATAATTAGCCAATAAATTATACATAAAAAACCATATAATACAAGTAGAAAATTATTATTATTAACGATTTTTTAAAAAATAATGAATGTTTACAATAAAGTATCATTTTTTAGTAAGAAATAATTATAAAATTTATCTTGACATATTATTTTCCATTACCGATCCCTAATCTATGTAAAAACTTTTAAAATGTGGTATGTGCACAAAAATCATCGTAATGTAGATAATAAGGAAGAAAATTGTTACTGTTATAAAAACATAAAAACTAATACAATGTTTATATTTATGGTCGATATTGAATGAGTGTAAAAAATAAAAAAACTTCACATAAAAAACAAACTCATTTATTTTTCAATGATACACTTTAAAAAAATTCACAAAATTAAAAACCATTTTTTTATCATTTATGATGACATTGATACCCTATTTTCAAATGGTGAAAGAAGTAACTAGAGCCTAATTAGATGCATATTGGAAACCCTTTTGTTAATTAATCCACATTGAATATTATGAAATGGAACATTACACAATTAATTAAAGTTCCATATGGAGAAATCCCTTGTTTTATATATATCATGCTCTCCTGATCCTATCTGGACTGACCCATCATATAATATATAAATGGATATTTAAAGTCCTAGAAATTCCATGTAATTTTTTTAATTACATAGAAATTTTTAGAGACTGCAAAATCTGACGGTGCTCGATTTCGAGGCCCTGAGTTCCCTGAATGATCCGTCATTGTATGTTAACCATTAATTAGCACGTGTAAGTAGTTTTCCTAAAAAGTGGAACAAATCATAAATGGTTACTCGGATCATAAATCCAAGGGCACCATTGCACTCAGGATGGTGGGCATACCCTAAGCATGACTTATGTTTAGTCAGCGCAGGCCTCTGGTGAGAAAACCCAAAAATGGAATAACCGTAAATAAAATTATTAAATAAATTATTTTATTTTTCAAATGATTATAACTCACAAAAGGTAGCACTGATTAAAAATATGAGACCATCGTATAACTCATGAGGGCATACTTTATTTAAATAGATGCTAACTTTGGCTAGCGTGGGCCACCCGTGAATGTTAGTTTTTGGATGTAAATAAATTTATTAAGTGAAAATTATTTTATTGTAAAAACCATAACATTTATATGTTAACTCAGATTGGAAATATGAGAGTACTGTTAGGTTCGTTGGGGCATGTTTCACTTGGGTAGAGAAAAATCTCGACCGGTGTGGGTCGAGGGTGACTGTAAATAAATTTTCGAAATTTATTCTGTTACGTTCAGTAAATGTGCGAGAAGGTTTTTGTAACATTTGAAAAGGTGCAAAGAATTAAATTTCGAGAGCACAGTTGAACTCACAGCTCTGGTATTCACTTAAGAATACTATCACCTAGATGGCAGTTGGTTCAGGGTGAAAGTTATTTTTTGGGTTCTTCGTGTAAAATAAATTAAAAATAAAAGTGTATGCCATTTTTATTTTCATTTTCAACACCCATGTGGGTGTTTGGAGGTGGGGTCCACTGGAACTAAACCTCCATGTAGAAGTTGAGGTGTGGGGACCACCTGACTGTAACCTCTCATGAAAGGTTATGGGGGTGGGGACCACCCGGGAATAAACCCCCTTTAATTGAGAGAAACTGTCAACCCCCCCCCCCCATTAATGTGGAAGATCCTATTGACATCCTCCACATTAAATTGTGCCAACACACCACTTTTTTATGCCAATGTAACTTAATTGGCTTGAAACTTTTTAAATATTAAGTGACAGCGTTGTTGAAATTTAGATAGGTTCATAATAAATGAACCATCATAAATTCCACAATCGTTACATACCTCTCCCCATCTCCTATATATAGGGAGCTTGTGAGGAGGATTTGGGATGACTTTACCAAGCAACGAAGGGCTGGTGAAGTATCAGGACACCCGACACTTGGATGATTAAGCTCTTCAATGAAGAATACTCCACCAAAGAAGAACTCTGACCTCCTTTGACCTTCTTCCTCGAGTCTTCTTCTGACATGGAACGTCCTCGGCTACGAAAAACCGACGCACAAATCGACGATCAAGGAAAATGATGAAAACATCGACGTCTAACATTCCAAAAAGAATTGTCTTCTTCCCCATAACTCCATAAACATATCAACCAGAGGTAGGGGGATTTTTTGGGTGATAATACTTTTACCATATTCTTACCATGGTTTCATTTGTGGTTTGGGAATGAAAAATTTCTATAAGTTGTAAGCTTGATGTTCTTCTTTCTTGTTGAACCATATGATACCACTCTAAACACGGAGGGTGAAGCCCAAACTAACACGGCCCAACCCTCTCATCCATTATTCTTTGTGGAGTTCTTCCAAATGAAGAAAAAAGATGAAGGAAACAACACCGCCACCAACGGACCCCCCGACCCCCGCGACCCCCGCCACCCCCGTTGCGCTCCAGCCTCCAGGAAAAACTGGTCGTGCCGCCCACCACTTGTGCCACCCCCATCCGAACCGCCCGACGCCCCTCACGGCGCCGCGGATGAATGGGCTCGCGCCCCTCGTGGAACCCTGACCTAACCGGCACGCTCCCCATGTGACACCCCAATCAAACAGTCATTCACCCCTTGTGTTGCCCTCGCTGCACCGGCCCCCGCCCCCACTTCGTCCCAGGCGAACTGGCCCGCACTGTCCAAGGCGCACCGACAGAACTGCTTCACTCCCCTCGTGGCACCCCGGAAAAAACATGTTGCGCCCCCTACGATGATCCAGCCTAACCAGCCCACACCCCTCATAGTTCCCCAACCGAATCAGCCCTCGCCCCTCGCAGCTCTCTGGCCGAACCTGCCACGTGCCCTCGCGACACCCATCGTAGCCGACCCGCCCCGCGGAACCTGCGGGCTACGTGACACCACGCTTTAATCGGAGCCTGCCAAATCTCCCAGCAGACTAGGCCGCATCACGTGCCAGGCTACACCTATCGGGTCAGGCCGGGATGACCACAACCAGGTCGACCCATGCCAGGTCAGGTAGTGTCGGTCCGACTGGGTCAGATCAGACCCAGGCCCACTAAGACCATTTTTATGCTTCTTCTGAAATATCTTTGGAACCAGAAATCCATTTGACGAACCGTCAACGACATTTGAATCTTTGAGCGAGACAGACCCTTTGAGTATAATCCACTGGTGGTTTGGTTTGATATGGGAAACAATCAGATTGGATCGAGCACGACTCCAACTAGGCCCTCGAGACTAAATGACTATTAACCTATAGACCGAGTGTCAGGTTGAGGAACTGTCTGTTGCATTGAGACCCCTATGAAATGGCAGACCATTGCGATACTTTTTATGGGACTTTTTAAAATTTGATGTATCGACCAGTAACTTGTGGAGCAGATCATCCCAGATACGAGAGATCATACTGCAGAGACATTGTAGCTGGCTGAGACCTAAAGAATGATGACCATTTTGACATGGAGTGACTCTACTAACCCAGTGGGGAGTGACTTTGTGTGGTGACATACCAATATTGGGGAGCACCTTTATGTCACGGTAGACCCACGATACTCGACAAGAGGAGTACCTCAACAGACTACGAGGGGGAGCATGCTTGATGACGTGGCAGACCCCCAGTGTTGAGCGCACTTGGTGATGCGGTAGATCCACGGTGCTCGACAGAAGGAGTACCTCAATCTTCCATGGTTAGTGGGAAGTGCGCTTTGTGTCTTGGCAGGCCCAATGTACTCGATAGAGAAGAAGTTCTACAGCAGCAGAGGTTTCGACAATCTGACTGGGGATTCTACTTGATACTACCCCTAGAATAAAATCCGGGTCGAGCTGAGTCAGTATTTCTATGTTTTCCTCATGATTGAGATGGATCACTGGATAACATAGGTTTATGCATGGGAATAAACCTATGTAAGGTTATCTGTTTATTTCATACTTTTTGGTTTATCCTTGTTTGATTCTGTGATACCTTGAGTGTCTTGGGATCCTAATGAGTATCGTTATACTCACCACAGCACAGGTTTATCCCTCAACATGTGGTGTTGGTTGAAAACGATAGACAACGCTGACTAAGGCTTTCAGTACCAGGACTGGATGGTACATAGTGGTGGACCATACGACGAGTCGGTACACGGAGGAGTCGGTCAGAAGTGGAGTGATCAGGAGGCGATTTGTACCTACTCTTCCGGTATGAAACCTAGAGGATAATACAGTAGTTGTCTTCCCTTATATTTGAGTTGTATTGTATCTCTATTGTACTTGTACTTTCCAGATGGGATAGTATTCTGGACCCTTTTTCATTCATCCCTATTTTGTTATAAGGTTTACTTGGTGTTTTGTCCAGCTGTGTGCTTGCTAGTGTGTGTTTACAAGTTATAAAGGCAATGTCTTCCATGTTTTATAGAATTATTCCTTTTGTACTAGTCGCCAACCAAATGCCTCTGGAAGGTGGGTTTGGGTAGTCACAGCACGAGCCCTGGGGGACGGGTCGTGATAGGATCACTCAATGCTATTTAGGCCACCAAAACTTATAAAATATATTGGGATCACCCGATACAATCCGATCACACCAATTTCTAAATTATAATTTTTATTTACCAAATCATGAATAAATTTTTTTTGTATTTCACATTTTTATCATAAAATATTGATAAAATCTCTTTTAAACTCAAAAGAATATAAATTTTGGATATAAAAATACAGTTTTTTTAAAAACACCAATTTCAATAACAAAACACCCATTCAATTGAAACCCCAATTTTTGTAGAGAGACATGAAACCAAATTTTAAGGGGATATTTTATTGAATGAACCAAGAAATCATTCAACTGAAACTGGGAATCAAATAATGGTCGTAGTGGTGAGAATTCAATGTCACTTTATATAACAATCATTTTTTTATTTTTCAAAAACTTTTGTATAAAACAGGTAAAAAAATTAATTTTGATAACCAATTATATAATGTAAATGAAATATTAATTATACATTATAAAATAATTTATTCCCATAAAACATCCATAAAATAATGAAAAAAAAATACCAGGACATATAATAGAAATATTTTGAAGGAAAACATTAAAAGATAATTTTTTTAATGAAAAGTCTCTTATCACATTGGACATATCTGAATCATAAAACCCATGAAATAATAAAATTAAAAATTATAAATACCATGATAATATAAAAACATATGATATAGAATCTCAATGAGATGTATATACACCTCATAAAAGAGTATAGATGTATAACATCATATTATGCATCATTGAAATGATGTTGAGATAAAGTCACATACCTTGAGTTTGACTTGTATTATTTTTTTGATCTTCCTTAATTTTTAACCTATTTTAATTATTTAAATACATGAGAACTTATTTGAAATGGTATTATTATGTTTATTTCACTTGTTACAATCTTATGTACAATTACATTATCAATTATGTTACATCTGATGTTTTGAACATAATCAGCTTAAATGTCAAAAAATGACATTGGTAGGTATACTATAATGAAATTGGTAATTATATAAACCAAAACAAAATAATACTAATGACCCAATTATCAAATTTATATATCAATTATACTAGAAATACCAACCAGTATATTTTTTTTCATAGAAATGAAGAACGTCCGGCTCATGGAGATGGTATGTTGTATATGAGCATGAGCAATGTTTCTCTTTTTTATTGACCATTTTGGAATGAACATAAGTATTATTTTATCATTCCATAATGAATATAATATCATTTATAAAATTTTAATTCTTTAAATATAATTATCTTAAGAGTGTAATTTTGGTCGGACTGAAGATTGATTGAACTAGCCTAGGATGGGCCTACCCTCTAAAAAACATGGTTTTAGACCACTTTTTGGTGACTAACCATTGTAAAGGTCATATAATTTATTTGAAAACATTCAATAAAAAATTTCTTTGCATTGACTAACCTGTTTAAATAAATTTCAATCACCTTCATAAATAACATTCATAGTAATTAATATAAGGACAGAAAATAATTAATATCCGGATGTTTTAACATAATAATTGAATGAAAAGTAAATATAAAATTATTATGGTATTTTAACATTTGTTACTAAAAAATATAAATATAGAATTTTATGTATATGTGTATATATATAAATATATCATGGATTGGGTTCGAGTCCCCTTACCTGAAGTTTCCAAGCTTTTTATGATGGGTGGGATTCTATGGTTCGAACATTATATAGGTGGAAGTGTGGGCTCCTAATGGAATGGACCGGCCTGGAATGTGGTCCTGCACACATAATCCTAGGCTCGGCCTGTTGAGTCATGAGAATAAGCTCGGCCCGACAAGTGTTATGTTTTATCTTCCTGATATGCTCAATTTTTCAAGCATAGACACTCAATCTTTCAAATCGTTAGTATAAAATAGCATGCATAACCTATAAATATCATCATTATGGGTTGGTGATGAAAGGAGACAGACATTTCGTCATGAAAGTTGAAAAAAAATGTTCATGAAAAACTTTATCACTTCTAATTGAGTTAATAGTTTATAATTAAATTGGTTTATTATCTTTTCATTATTGTAATTATTTTATGAATATCTTAATTATTTCATGATTATCAAACACATTCATAATCATTACCCTTAATATCTTCTAGGTAAAGCATTAGTGAAAAATTAATTGCATTGATAATGGAAGAGGTATCCTACCATAGACAAGAACTCAGTTATCATATCCCTTTTGGAATGGAAATTTAAAAATGTATAAATGATATAATGAATTCAAAGGCTTAATTATGTTGTAAATAACATATATCAAATTGGGAAAATTTGGTGTTTATTTGTGATTTATTCTACCGCTACACAATTTCACAATGGTTTTAAAAAAGGGATACTAAATCATGTGTTGATGACTGTTTTGGAGAGGTTTTGCAAAACCTCTACTGAACGATTTAGTATTGGTTAATTAAAATCTGGTGAATTATTCTGCAGTAGTTCATTTTTTTATTTTTTGTTTTTTTATTATGTTATTATCTTATTATGTTTTTTGCTTATTTTTAATTTCTCAGTATTTATTTATTTTTGTATTAATTAATTTCTTATTTTATTATTCCTTTATATTTATTTTGTTATTATTTTATGTTTAATTATTTTTGAATATATTTTTATTCTTATGTATTTGTTATTCAATATTTTTATTATATAATATTTTTTACCATGAACATGTACATGCACATGACATTTATACACATGCCATAACGCAATGCCGAAATTCTGTGTTGGATGAGATTTTAACCCCTAACATCTTAGTTATTCTGGAAATACTTCACCACTCTAGCAGACTTTTCGTGTAGGGAGTAAATAGATTTTAATATAATAATATATATATGGATATAAAAAAATACATAACAAATAGTTACGAACTGAAAAATTAATAAATAATAATTAATAATTAATAATTAGTTATTTTTTATATGTTATTAGTTATTAGTTTTTAAAATTTAATAATTAAAAATTAATAATTATGAGAAAAATGTAAATGAACAATAAATATATATATATATATAATATTGTAATAAATGATATATACTAAATATAAAATATAAAATATGAAATATATATTATATAAGTAATGTTTAAATAATAAATTATTTAAAAACTAAAATAATTAATGATAAAAGATTAATAAAATAATCTTTAATATTTGATAAATAAAAAATTCATTAAAAAATTTAATAAAAATATAATAAATATGTATTTCAAAAATAGTTTAATAATAATATACTAAAAATAAAAATTTATAATTTACATATAAATAAAAAATAAATTATAAAAAATAAATAAATAAATAATTGGGAAATAAATAATAAAATAATAACAAAAACAGAAAAATAATAAACAAGACATTAATAATAATATAATAATATAATAATAATTAAATAATATAAAAATTATAATTAATTAAAAATTTAATTATAATAAATGTGTAAACAATAATAAAATAATAAATATTAAGTAATAAATAAATAATAAACACATAAATAATAAATAAATAATGAATTAATAATGTAAAATAAATATCTAATAAATAATATATAAATAATATTTAATATATAATATATAATTAATAATTAAAAAATAATTACAAATTAATTAGTTAATAAATATTACATAAATAATAAATAAATGATATATAAATAATATATATATAATAAATAATAAATAACAAATAAAAAATTAATAAGTAATTAATAACTACTGAATAAATGATAAATAAAATGTTATAAATAAAATAATAATAAATAAAAAATTAAAAATAAATTAATAAAAATATGAAATAATATATAATAAATTAATAATATTTATAAAATAATATGTAGTAATAAAAAATTCATAAAGAATTAAAATTAACAAATAACAAATAAAAAATAAAAAATAAAAAATATAACATATTTTTGACGATTAATATATTAATAAAAATGAATCAATAAATAATATATCAGTAATAAATAAATATATATGTAACAAAAAATAAATAATAAATATTGAATAGAAAATAATAATTAATAATTGAATAAATATTAAATATTAAATACTAAATATGGTATAAGAAGTTGTAAATAACAAATAATGAATAATAAAAAATGAATAATAAATAATAAATGGATATTAATATCTAAAAATATATATACATATAACAAAATTTACATAAATATATACTAACATACTGAGATAGATAATTGTATAGTGATCCAAATATAAAAATATATATATAGACACACACAAACACATGTAAATATAAATATGTCTATATATCTTAACCCATATACGATATAAAAACATAGAAAAATAAATATGTATAAATATTTACAAATGTATATAAATATTAAAAGAATATTCATAAATAGAAATAAACACACACACACACACACATATATCTATGTAATAGATAATAAATCACTAAAATATGGGAATCTTCAATAATTTCAATGACATCCAATCAATTGGAATGTAAACCAATGGAATAAATGAATAAATGACTTAAAAAATACTAAGACACTCTTAAATGAATATGAAATCTTATCAAATTTGTGAGAAACACATATTTATATAATTCAATTTATTTAAATATATATTATATTAATGTTTAACTACAAATATTAAAATGTATATATATATATATATGTGATTATCAACCCGTGAATATTTATATAAAAACATTATATATATATTCATATATTTTTAATGTAAATTCATTAATATATGATATTTGATGATAATTATATATTTATATAAAATGCCATTATTTATGATGTATATACATAATAATATTCATACACACGCACATAATAACATATGCACATACTTACACAGACAAGAAGACATTAATATTTCTCAAATACACCTAAAAATATTTACATATATATGTATTAGTTTATAAATATTACAATATGTAGATAAACTTATATTATTTTATTGATACAGGCATGTTTATATATAAACATTTCTTACATTGGTATATATTCATATTTATTCATTTTTATAAGGTAAATAAAATCAATAATTATATATTTAATATGAAATCAGTAATAAATATTTATTTACATATTGTTTATCAGTTTTAAAAAACATATCTATATAAATATATATTTATATAATTGATATATAATAAGTAAATATTGTAAAATATGAATATGGTTAATTATAAATGAATATAAAATTTGAAAAATGATAAAAATTCAAAACCAGAATATCAATATGAATTTATTCCCTAGTAAAAAAATTAGTATCCACCCCAAAAAGACAATAATACTTCCTTAAACATGGATGATATTCCCTCAAATGTTAAATAAATGAGATTCCACAATAAAAAACTCAGTTTTTGATTCCTTCAAGGCCTTTTGATCTAAAATACACAAATTAGGATTCAACTAGATCACCATGACTTTGATCTATTCATAATGTTTGATTTCATATATGGTAAAGCCCAAACAGAAACATCGGTTAAAAGTTATGGATTCTTGATATTGAAGTTCAATTTCTAGAGTTTCTTAAAACTATAATAAATTTTATTCTATTCATTATTTAAAAATTATTATCTAATTTTTTTGGAAAACCAATTTTTGAAGAATAAAATTACCTAATTAAAAAATAAGTGACTATTTTCTAGGAATTTTTCAATAATTTATGTTGACTATCAAAAATAAAAATATTTCATATAGTGTTTAATGTTATTCATAACCAATAACATAATATCCCGGTTATAATATTAATATATTTTGTGTGTCATTTAAACTTGTTGTTTCATGTATTGCATGCTTTCAAGAATAAAAATTTCAGTGTTGTATGTCACACAATATATTTATGTGATTAATTTTATTCAAAAATAAATATATCTTAATATCATGGTAGGTTACTATCAATTTTTAAATTTTTCTGGCATGTTGTATATATGATCAAACATATTTAACATTTTTTTAAATCTTAGTGTGTTATAATAAATGTATGTATAACATGACCAAATCGAGAATAATGAAACGTGGGTAATTTTACTAAGGCCATTTGAAACAAATATCATCAAAAATCTGGATTTTCTAGATTAAAATCATAATTATGTAAATATGGAATAGAAAAAATATGGATGGTGTGTATGATGTATTCGTGGATTGAATATAATTATGTAAATATAGAATTTGAACATGTATCATATATTGAAAAAATTATACCACTCTTCTGAATATTTATACAAAGTAAGATAAAAATCAACCTAATTTGTTTAAAATCTGATAACCTAAATGGAATCCATGAGAATATTTTTTATATTAAGGTACATGATATATTTATTTTAGAAAATGTGGTTCAATTTTTTTTAAATATGGTGTTGCAGATGATAGAAAAATCATTAATAGATAATTGTTTGAGTATCTCCCAATAATTGATATATCAAGTATTACAATGTGTAAGAGTTTATCACATTAACTATTTCATAATTTATAATGATTAAAATACGTTTTGGGTCATTTTATTTGAAGATATAATTTATAGATAATAAAAAACACATAGTCTAGGATAGTTTTATAATATATGTTATACAGGTTCAAAATTTCCCTGACTAGGAAGATAAAAACATTCCATGATATATTGGTGACTCAATGATGGTTTGAAACATTTATATGTCAATGAAAATAATCAATTGAAATTATCTATAAGTTTTTAATAGGGGGTTATAGGATGATGACAACACCAAGGACTATCTATATCATGTTGTCAAGAGACAATTATGGAAAAATGGTTGATGTAACACAATATAAAAAACCATTAGAAGACTATTTCACATAATTGTGACAGAAATTGATATTATGTTTCATACAGAACAACCTACATGTTACCAAATCTTTTTCAATGAACGAATCATTTTATTAGTCAAAATAATTCTTCATTATATCAATATCAATGTGGAATTTGGGTAGTGTTATCATGAAACATCAACTATAGAGTTGTTCATATATGAGGATTTAGATTGGTAAAGATAAATATTTGAATTCAAGTCGACATCAGATATTAGTTTCTGTCATGGATGTTTTTTAATTTATTGGATGAATAAAATCATTTTTACAAATCACTTATCACTATAGATGTTAAACATATTTTAGCTACTCGACTGTGTACTCAATAATTAAGAATGAAGTCAAATCATGAGTATATTGGGGTAGTTTTGGGAATTTAATATTATTATTTGGTATTACAAATTGTGTTCTGTAAATCTTATAAAAAATATTTTCGTCATTCAGTAAAAAGAATATCTTGAAAATTTTTCCATTCAACAAGGAGGAGGATGAGAATGGCTACTGAAATTGAAGAATTTTTCAATAGAAAATTATATTATGGGAATCTTGATGAAGGAAGCAACCATATTTGATTTTGAGAGGCCCAAATTATTAGTTACTTTAAATTTATATCCTACAACTAAATGGGTTATTGTAAGGAACCACCAACCACTATAATATTTTAATCTTTTAGAAATCTATGGAAATAATATTTTATTATATGTTTGTATTTCAAACCCTATATTTTGAAAACTAAAAGTTTATTCGGATCCATTGACAATGTGAAAATATTTTCCATAAGTTACATGTGAATCGTTGACTATTTTTAGGAATGGATGGGAGTGATATATCCTTTTACAATAGTTGAAGTGGTCCTATACAAGTTCTTTAGAAATATATAGAGTGATTAAATTTTAATTCAAGTGTAGTAGTTTCATGGAGTTTATATTAAAGTGCAGGAAAATAATATATATTTTCTCATGGGGAACGTTTTAATTTACAAATATTTATCATGATGATCTTAACTTATGTGGGATTGATGTTGATGAATAGTTAATCATTAAAACACTATCTAAAGTAATATGGGTAAATACTGAGCAAATTGTCATTTCATATGTTTTTCTATAAAAACATGTTAAATCTAGTATTGATGGAGGTTTCAACCAACACCAATGTGGATTTTTCTAGAAAAGAATCCATATTGTATTTATAGCTTGTTATTTATGAAAATGTGGGGTGGAAGACTAGATAATGGGATTACTTAGTAATAAAAAAGGATAAGGGATTTTTGGTGGATGCATAAAGGACCTATTATAGTTCTATATATTGGATACAAGTCTTGTCGTAAAATAAGATCATGGGAGAGTGGAAAAAGAATAAATTTCCTTGAAAAAAAAATTCTTGAAATAAAAAATGAGCTTTTACATTTTATTGTTTAGAGTATGACCAAAATCACAATAGGAAATCCTTTTTATGATAAAAATAGGCTATATTAGTTAAATGGTTCTATAGGTTGGTATTATGTGTATTAAAAAACTATGAAGAACCCTCATGAGAGTTGATATTCTGGATATTTTAGAAATTTTTTTTGAAACCCCGTGATTCTAAATAATATTTTCTATTTAAATATAATAGGTTTAGTATATTTATTCACAAGTATCATAAAAAATGAGCATGAATACATTATATGACCATGAAAATGTTACCTTGTAACATCAAATTATATTTTATTAAGAAATGATTTTTTACCCATTATTTGAGATTATATTATTCTTTTTTGAATATAATATATAGATTTAGATATTATGATATCGATATTTTTAACCAATATTTTTAAATTGGATAATAGGGTTAATTAAATATTTAGGAATAAAATTAATTTACCATGGTAAATATATGATAGCATGTTAAACCCATTATTTTTAAAACTATTAAACATTTATAAATATTTTTTATCTTAAAATTAAAATGATATAGTTTAATTTAAGGCTCTAAAATGATTTTTGGAAATATATAAAAAAAATTAATAAAAATTTAAAGAGTAATTAATTTTAAATTATTTTATGAAAAATAATGATTACAATAAAATTTTCATAAAAAAATGTTTTCATTAAATTATTTATATTAATTTAGATATTAATTTTATCATATATATAAATATAATATGATTAAATGAGGTCCAAATTTGGATCCATCATTTAGAAATTCCTTAAAAATGTATATATTATAATTTTTGTAATAATATAAATATTGTGGTTAATTTTTCATCATTATTAATAAGTGTTAAAATGATTAATCTAATGTTTCATGAAATAAAATAATAAAACAAATGGTTTCACACTCTTCAATACCTTTTATTATGTAGCGAATTCATAACTACATATCTTAACAACATTTTCCCACATAAATCCCAAAAATATAATTCAAATTCATTATTACCAAACTATATTGTAGCTTTATGTTTTTATGATGGCTCAATAGCCATGGACTACCAATGGAAAAATTCAAATTCTATGAGAATCCATCTAAAATGAGACATCACATAAAATGATGTCGTAATTTATTTATTTTCTAACATCTTATTGTATGAAATGATTATTTTCCATGGTGGATTCATCCATTAGAAATCATTCATCCAATATTATCAAAAGAATGTGATGAGTCTATTGTAAATTGAAAATTAAAACAGGTATAGTGATCTGTCGAAATTAAAAATATATAAGAACAAAATTAACTCTTTTTTTAACAAAAATTAACAAAAAATTAATAATAAAATCAAAAATAATAATATTATATCATTTCACACAAAATATGATTATTACATAAAAAATAATGAATAGTAAAAAAAAATTAGAGAATCAACTTGTATCAGGTGGATTAGGATAAATCCAAATATCAATGGGAAGAAACTCTATACCAATTCCATGAACAATCATTCAAATATACTTTAACATCTAGTAATCTCTTTAAAGCCACTGCTCACGCTCATCCTCCCTCTTTATCTTCATCAATTATATCATCTCATCATTAGATCATATCATATCCCCATAAAATATAGAGGAAAATGATAGTAACATTCTATTATATATCTTTGATATGACTGATGATACTTTAGATGTACTATAACTACTAATAGGTGTTAGTTGTGAAACAATACTGCTCACCCAACCTTTATTTAAAACATGAAAATTCACTTGTATCCAATCCCCCTCATACAATCCTTACTCCTTAGTGTAACATATTTTTCTCCATCATGAATATATTTGGAATGAGATTTCTCGACCTTATATATTTCCTTTAAATGTGATTGTAAATTATAAAAATAAAAAATTAATATTAGTGAAATATGTAAAAAAATTACTAACCATAATACAGAGGTGTCAAATGCCTACAAGTTGACATATATAGAGATCACTGTAAATATTCTTATAAACATATATCTCTTTAATAGAGGTTTATTATTGTCATGTATAGTATAAAAAATATTTTCCAATTATTGTATATAAATATATTATTCTATAATACTACTCACCATATGTTGACAATGTATACCAAATATATGAATTTTGGCCCTATGGATGACCTCCTGAATCCCTTGTCTCTAACAACCAGTAGATTAAATCCTCCTAAATGTATCTATATGAAATATGATCATAATACATCACATTTTTGATATGAGATATTGTCATTTCAATGGGAGAGGCAAGAATGGTTTAAAATAGTACAAAAAGTTCAACATATGGCTCATATTACACGTTTCAATAAAAACATCTGAAAATTTTCATGTATACCAATCGATCAAGCCTCTCATATAAAATATATCATTCTATATACAATCAATAAACATAAATCCTACAATAAAATTAAATACAACAAGAGAACAATTAAATAAATTTTCAAAAATATATATTATTTAATAATGATTAATATAGTGGTCGATCATCTTTTCAATAATTAAATGTGAACCTAATAAAATGAAAAACATATATAAAAACATAATATCCTAGAATAACACTATACATTCCAATAGTTAAATTATTTAACTATGAAAATAATAACAAAAAATAAGAATATTGTTAAAAATTAAATTTTAATACATCAGATAAAAAATATGTTTTATAATTAAATATAACATCATAAATGAGGATAAAAATAAATGGATGGGTGTCTCTCTAGAATGGGGTCTAGGATCTTGAATCAATTAAGACATATCCCCCTCTAAATAGGCATTTAATCCTATATATCATACAAATCATGCTCATTAGGAGGAATTTGAACATCAACGATAGAATGAAATAGATCATTCAGAGAATTTATTGCCATCTAAAACAAATAATATTAAATGCAATAAAATTTTAATATATATATATATATATATCAAAAAAATAATTCTAATAAATACTAGAATATAATAAGTTTATATTTAAATAATGGGTTATACATGTATGAAATTAAAAAAAAAAAATTGTTGAATATAATAATTACCTATATATAATTAAACAGACATAATAATTTTACTAGTAAACATTTGTTAATATATATATATAATATAAATAATATATTCTATACCATAAATAATATATTATTCATAGCTATAAATAATTATTAACATGGATAAAAATAATTAATGGAATCCACAATGAAACGAAATAAAACATTTAGTCAAACAATCAAAAAAAACGTGTTACGTGTAATTTGTTTATCATAAATATCAAATATAAAAACTATTAAATAACTGAGTATAATTCATCAATCATCATATGATTCCCCATCTTCATCAAAGAAAACTTATTCACACTCATCTTCAATAACATTAACTTTCCAACAAAATTCAATTTCATCATCCCTTATTACTCCATCAACATTATCAATATCATCAGCCCATGATAGAGAATTTTAGAATATATATTTATATCTTATTTTGTATGAGATTTATTTTTGTTTTCTTTATAAATTTTTTTAATTTGTTTCCCTTTTATAGAACTATTTTAAATTTTAATAACTTGAATTTCACAAGATTTCATTTTTATTTCCCTCAATAAGTCATTCAAATCACTTGAACCATTATAATTTTTTAAAAAATAAACATATTGATCAGGATGTTGCATCATGAATGTTTTATTTGAATCAAGGAGAATTTTATATCTAATGCAATCAAGTACTTGTTGTGTATAAAATCACAACCCTTTCCAGTAACAAGTTAAAAGAATTTAAAAATTGTTATATAATGTTGTCCTAGAAAACATAACTGAATTATTTAATTTTACATACCGTAAAGGTTAACATCAATTTCACTGTGATGATATCCTTTAAAAGAACAATAATTATTAATTTCATTTACTCCCCATATATTCATATGAAATTCGAATCTATTAACCACAAAACCGTTATTATGTTTTACTATTTTCTTAGGATGGTTTTCAAGAACATGTAATCAACTATAAATATTATAATAATTTTTTGTCGGATAAAAAAAATTAAAAATATATATCACTAAAATATTTATTTAATCTTTTATAGAATGCATAATAACATTCTAGTCTATGATACCAATATGAAAAATTCAATCAATAACTTTTTTTAAGAGGAGTAAATTCAATTTGAATAAGTTTTTTATAAAATGGAATCATATACTCTTCATATAAAATAATGGAAACAAAGGTATTTGTTTATAAAATTTTAAAAAATAATAAAAAGTAGTACATTCTGCACAAATCATGTCATTTTAGAATAAAAAATGTATGCGTTCTGTGGATTTATTCATCTGAAATCTATTGTTAATTAAGAACACCAAAAAAAGCTAGAGCAGATTAGAAAATGAAAATTGATTGTTTATAAAATCACCATCATTTTCCACATTTAATCCTATCTGGTTAGGTTTTCAAGGACATTCTGATTAAAAATAATAAAGCCATAAATTTGAAATTTCCTCCTAAAATTACACTTATGAAATTGACCTATAAAACCGATGCAAGGTTGTATGGACCCCCTCCCAAATAATATACCTCAATGGGGGGAAAGTGATGGTGACTGCCCAAATCCCACCTCCAGTAAGCCCTAGGGTTTTTAATAACATTGAAGGCATAAGAGATGTGTATATGGCTGGCATTACCATTTAATTGAATATTACGAAAGATAGAGTTAAAGAAGATACATCAAACACAACATTTTTAAAAATATTTAACAAAAAAAATCACATTGAAAACATTCAACATGATACAATTCTATAACAATAACAACATAACTAAAATACTAAAAGGTAAAGTGGGTAGAAACCCTGAACGCCGATCTGGTCCTACAAAAGCATGAGCTAGTTATATCCATCCAAATCTCAAACTTTCTCAAGATGACATGATAAATAGCTATACGTAGGGTGACTATAAAAGTATACAGAATATGATCCTCCCTGGATCCTCTCATGAAAAAGGTATTTAAACCATTCTAATGTAATGTAAAAAATAGTTAAACTAACTCTTCACCAAAATAGATGTAATAAGTTCCAATCCTTACCACTGATAACTCTCACTAAGTATCACATAAAAGAGAGAATATAATATAATACTGAAACCTCGTATATACCCTTATCCCACTTCTTTGATATTTTTTTTCTCTTCCCTAAAGTCTCTTGTCCTAAACCGTCTCTCTAATCAAATATTCCATCTGAAAAACACCTTGTAATGGAATCACAATACGCACTTTGTGCATTACATCATCACATCATCCCATATTATAACCCTGGATATAGTAACCATATAGTTTTTAAATACCACCTCATATCGTTTGATATGAATCACCCATAGGGTATTATTCCTTAATCTATTACATCTTAGACACCAATTAGGTACCTCAATCCATCACATCGAATACATGTTGTATGTATAATAATCTGTTGGATATTATATATTGGAATACATGTATCTAAAATATACATAATACCCTTAATCCCTAAAAATAAAAATACTAGGAATCTGACCTCCTAGCATACCAACACAAATATCCACTATGAGAAGAGAGTGGTGCAAGAGGGTGTAGTCAGTCATCCTTCCTCCTATTGGGATATTGGGGAAAACATGCTCCCTCAGTCTATATATTTTTAGACTCCCTATCCTACTTGGATAGGGTTACATATGAAATAATATAATAAATATGGTATAACATATCTCAAAAAAACACTATGTATATTACCAAGTATGAGACTCAACTGAAGCTAACATCACATCGACTCCCAACTGCCACTTCTAAGAATAGATATCCCTTTATGAAATAAGAATTTAAAGAGTTGGAATATTTATTTCTATTGTTTTTATAATATACTATAATTAATTAAGTAATTATTCATTAATTAAACATTAACATTAACCATCAAAGAAAATTGTGTTACCTCTAAGCATTTCCAAAACTATGACCTATGTTTATCAAAAACAACATATTTCTGGCATTATAATTACATCAACACAAACCACGTAGGTGATTTTTTTTTATTAATTATAAATACTATTCCACATTCTTAGTACTTTAGGATAATAATCTGAAGCTCTAACCAAGAAGAAACATTCAACCAAGCACCTCCAAATTCCTTAGGATGGATTGAAAGGAATGTTGATAAAACTAGAAAACAAGATTTTCCCTTTTAAATAGATTCAATGTGAGTATCACATCTCTCAGCATCACTTAAATTGGAAATCCCATCTTTATCCTATTCTATCTCCTCCAGTTATATCTATAATAAGATTATAGAAACTGATGCATTTATGCATCAAAGACATCAACTAGTACCACATCATCGGGGTGTCCTCGCCCACATCATATCACCAAATCAATAGTAGAAGAAAAGTAGAACCAACATGAAAACTAGGCCATAGAAATGAAAAATTCTACCTTTATAAGGAAAAGATCTCTCACAGCTCTCAAGACCAGGAACCCGACCTTCTTAAGAAATAGGAAAATCACACACTAATAATAATTTTATCAAACCACCATATATTATTCCTTCAAGAATTAACTAATTAATTATTATCATGTTCCAACTATAAGAAACATAAGGAATAAAGAAATATCAATCTATCAAAGGAAAAACATTCTATTATAATTTGTACTACTTTCTAAAACATAGAGATGTACCATTATCAATCAAAAATTCCTATTATTATTATTAAAAAAATTATCATTCTTCAATTAATTAACAAATTTAATTAATCATGAATACATGAATCAATTTGATCAACATAAAACATAAATAAACACTAGATTACAAAATTCTCTATCTTTAATAATTCCTCACAAAATTACTATCAACTAATTAAGATTTAAAGTTCATTGTCAACTTCAATATGCTATTCCTAGAATAAGAATTTTGTAACAAATAATTAAATAGATATCATACTATATTGAATGTCCATAAGAAACCAATCATAATTTCATAAAGCACATCAATATTATATTATTAAAAATTTATTTTATATAGTTCAATAACTGTTTGGTTAATTTCATTTTCATCCAAATGGAATAAATGCCAAATTTATTATTTATTGTAAATAAATAGACAAGAAACATTTTACCTACCAAAAAGGTGTCCATGTTCTTAGAAATACAACAAACTGAAATTTTTAATACTAATCATCTCTCCAATAAGAAGATATATCCATCCAATGTTTCTGCGCTACAACCGCACATACAAATAACCAATAAAACTTCATTAATAATCGGGTAGATCTATCCCTGTCGCATGGGAAGAATATTTGGAGAAAAATGACAATGAATGAGAAGAACCATAAAAAAAGTAGTAAAATCTCTCTTTGCATCACCATATGTCAAAGACAGAAGCCTATGGAGTGATCCTCATCGAAGGAATCCCAAAACACTAGAAGGGAGTTTGGTTGGAAACATGGAAACAAGTGGAACCATATGTTTTTGTGAAAATCATGTGAACTACAACAATTTATTCACCCAACACATATGGAATTTACACAACAAATAATTCATTCACATCAATTAAATGTCGATATTCAGATCTCACTAAAAAAATGTACCTTCTCAAACCATTTAATTCTAAATTAATACTCATCAGGATGCACCTTCTAAACCATCCAGAACATATCCTGAACTCCACATAAACAATGATGAGACTCTATAAAAATTTTGTATTCTATCAAATTCTGGATATTTGTTTCCAAACCATCCATAGTAACTGTAGACCTCCTCCACGCACTACATTCTTCGAGAACATGCAAAGGCTCAGAATCTATGGATACAAACCCTTACATTAGATACTTATCAACACATTTTGATCCTCAATAATAAAAAAACGAACTACGTGGGAAAATGATAAGGGGACATCCTATAGCCACCTTAGGAGACACCTCTCCAAGATCTCTCCATCATTGAAGCTTAACCACCTCACTCAAAAAAATCATTTAAAAACTCACACAAAGGAAGGAAAATTCTCTTATACACTCTCCTGGGAGAGATTAGCCTAAAATGAGATTAAATCAACAACAAACAACAACAGTAATCCATATTATAAACTATAAAGGTCAATATCCACAAGAAAAAAGTTTTATAAGGGAAGACATATATATAAAACTAATCAGGGTAATAAGTTCACATCGATGAATCACAATCCTAGGTATTGTCCTCCATGAAAATGTTCCAAAAAAATACATGAACCAAGGAAATAACATTCGCACACAACACCTTATCCTATTGTTCATGGATCCTCATAGGCCACTCATAGATGGTTCTAACAACATAAAAATCAATATTGTAACAATAAATGAAATGAGAGTCATCATGAAGATAACAATGGAGCTAAGACACATGAAATAAATTGTGTAATTGACTCATCTATGGAGTAATTTCCATATGACATGCCACAAATCCCAATTGATATAATACCTCGAAAAACCCCAATAAATGTAGGAGAAATATTACATCCATAACAAAAAACATCACATCGCATAATGGAGAACCACCATTAGGAACTTGTTATTTATAATATAGAAATCCAGATTTTTCTTCCCAAGATCAACATAAGATTTAAGATGATATGTCATGACTATCTTCCTATCACAAATTACCTAAACCCTTGGTGTCTTAATTTCATCAAGTTCCGGCATGAGAAACACTGACTCTATGAACCTAGTCCAAAATAATGGAGAACATAAGGTAAAATGTTTGATGCTTCAAAAATTCCCATAACATTGGTGGAATAGAAACTATTGTTATAACAAAACCGGACTAAGTGAAGGTGCCTCACCCAAGAACATCCAACATCTAGGCCAGTAGTGTGTAACATGCCTTCAATAGTTTAGATGTTCGCATTATTTTTCCATCCATATATGGATATAAATTTGTTTTCATGCATAATTAAGTTCCAAATTGATATTGGAGGCCTCTCCAAACACATGAGGTAAAATGAGCTTCATGATCAGAGATGATTATCCTCAGGAAATTGTGGAGTTTCACCACCTCTTCCAGATATTTCCTTGAAAAAACAACATTTACCATGACTAACAAATATCAATAATGTGGTATTAATTTTAGAAATAATTCACCATCATAGATATAGCTTAAAATCCCCACTAACATCATGGTAATCTCGTAATGAAGTCCATCCATATTTCTCTACACTTTACCTTGGAAACATTTAATGGATGGTGAAACCCACTAGGAACATGATGCATTCCCATCACCTTTTATAATATAGAAATATCGAGAGAAAAAGCTACAACTTCATGTTTTAACACTTCCCACCTAAAATGACCTATCAATTATCGGCACATCTTCTTAACATTGAGATGTACAGCCAATGGTGAACTATGAAACTCATAAAGAACCATCTCATGCATATCCAAAGAACAAAATCATTCCATATAATAAAACCCAATTTTTTCCATCCTTAGTCCAACAATTAGGGGAACCATAAAAAACTCGGTCCCTCCAGACCTCCCCCATAAAATCCCCCAACCAGGACTCTTCCACCTACTTTACAATAGTTGAATACACTATCATCTGGAAAAGAAAACATGTTCCTACAATAACTCCCACATTTAGTTTCATCACTAATATTTATTACACTACTCTTTAGGAATCCCAATATTCATGAATAACATCACTATATGACTTCCTGCTCATTGAATTGACTACAACATTTACATCACATTGTGTATTAAAAATTTAATCGTCATAATAATGAAATACTTATATCCTCTAAAATTGAAATAGTTTCAAGTCACACTTATGGATGACATACCAAAGGCTCTTATGGTCATTAAAACCAAAAAATACTCACAGATGAGGTAATTTCTTCAAAACATCGAATAAAACACAACTGACGCAAAATCATTATCAAGTGTTTCATAGCCATTATCATGGGGAAGTAACTCAAAAATCCCAAAAGATAAAAATGATAACTATTGTATTAAAACATATCATAAGATATTATGTAAAGAATCATATTAAACCACAAACTGAACTCCCTCTCATGAAAAATGAAGGATTGGAGTAGTAATCAAATCATTCTTTTGGTAATCCAAATCATCTTAAAACAAATTAGTCCTTAAGGAAAAATGATCCTTCATGGTCAAGGCAATCCGAGGTTTCCCAATCCAATTTATATTTTCTATAAAATTACTTAAATGTCATAAATGTCCAAGGAATCCCTGCACATATTCTATTTTCTTAAGATCTTCACAAGACACAACTGCCTATGTATTTTAAAGGTCCATAAATAATACTTATTGAGACACAACATTACCCAAGAGATAGACATCACAAAACTATAACAAACTCTTTGGAAATATGCTAAATAGCTTCTCATGATAACAAATTCCTAAAATGGTATATAGATTGTCTGCATGATCATCCTCAAACTTGGAGTACACAAGGATATTATCGATGAAAGCTACCACATACTTATCTAAGAACTCTATGAACGCTATATTCATCAAACTCATTAACACAGGTAGAGCATTATTCACACAAAAATTAATTGCAATAAAATCAAAATTCTCGTGATGTCAAAAAAAAGAATTCAAAATATCCTAATCCTTCACCATATCTGATGATATCATAAACACTAATCATTCATTGACACCAAACATTCTCTATTCAACTAATCTAAAAATAATCAATCAATGGAAGATTATTTAATTTCATCATTATACCTTGGTAAAATTGATGAAAATCAATCCAATGTTCAATACTATTATCAACCTTATATATGAAAATAATTGCTCCCCCAAAAGGTGACACAGTTGCCTAAATTGAACCTAACTATAGTAGATCTTCAAGTGGACTCGCAGCACTCATATATCAGAAGGAATTATCCTGAATGGAGACATCTATATAATAAGTAGAACATATTGTATCTCGATTCTAAACTAGAACACCCATTGAGTGGGTAACACTACCACATACAATGGAAACACCTCAGGGTAATCTTACACAACCATGGGAATCACTGACTACTAAACTACTAATGATATTATCATCAAAATTTCTATCAAAGACGATTAGGAGGAAAGAATCATGTTACAAATTTGAGGGTTTCGATCTCCAAAAAGTAATAATTTATCTCCATCAATATCATATAACACAATTTACCTCCTGATTAAACCCAAAATATCTTGCAACAAATACATCCAATCCATGTCAATGAAGTTTCCATATGGTTGTATTAACAAATATAAGAACTCTTTCCAAGTGTGGTGCTTACCTATCACTTGATCATAGTATCTATTTACTTCATTCAAGTATTCCCCACCAAAAACTAGAACACTTAATGCAAAAGGGACTAGAAGCATATCTAACTCAATTTAAAACACATGGACATGAAAATGTGATATAAAGGAGTGTGTAATTTCTCAATAAAACATGGAATTTAACCATGTATAAAATAATAATTGGGTCCCTCAAATGTGCATCTATTATTATTAAAGGAAACACAAAATAATGAAGCAGAAAATGACCTGCTCTATGACCTATCAGACCATACTAATGGTCATATCCATGGTCATGGTATATTATATATGGAAGAGGAGGGTCTCAACGTTATACTCTACAATCCCCATATCCTCTCTACTAATACCAAACTAGAACACCATATTTCTACTCTTTCTGTTGAAACTAACTGAATGGAGAAACATGAAGTGTAACACCAAGCATACACTGACTTCCCATGTTGTTTGTACAATCCTTCAACTGATGACATCTTCCTTATTTAGAAAAACACATTTATGATCCCTTGTCTTAGCTATGAGAACATCCACCCATAAAAAAATGAGGTGATGAGGGGAGAGACCTATCCACTAGTGATTGAAAACTCTTCTTTCTAGAAAAATGTTAACCCTATAACATAGCTATACTTCACAAGGAATCCTAAAAACTACCATCTTATTAGGTTCTAGTTTTGACCATCATTATCTCAATAACCTATCATATCACCATCCCATAAATATTATTATTAAACATAAATGAAGTGACTTACTGATAGATCTATGTACACAAAGACTACTCAAAATTCCTCACCCTATCATCCTCATATAGAAATATTACTAATTCTTATCACAGAAGGGTTATGAAATGGAACACAAAATCCAAAAAAAACTAGTATTCCTCTATCAAAGGTTAATGTGATCATGATGAATGACCTTTATCATGGTCAATGAAAGAAAATATACTAGTAAATAGACTTAGAAAAAATCCCATGACACTTCTAACACCTCCCGATCCCCATGGAACTAGAAAACCCACTCCATATCTTCACTATGTAGCATCTTCACAGCCATCAAATCCAAGTTCTCTTTCTGAGCATGGACCAAACTGAAAGTTATCTCAACCTCCTCCAAATAGTATTCTATTACCAATATATAAAATGGAACCCTTGTACATTTTTATACTATTCAACTAAAACCCATGATTTTTCATTTTCCAATTTTCATTGTCATTTACATCTACTCTATAGAAAATTTCAAGTACATCTTGCTAAACATATTCAGTATGATCCTGATAAGGATGTTGACCAGGTGACTAGCATTTAAAACGAACAAACTATTTGACAGCTAAACCATGAATATTTAATAATTGACATTAATTATTTTATTATATTGTTTATGTTTTTAACGTATCTGAAGGATTACACATTCCAAACATAGGCTGAAATAATAATGATGGATGATCATTTCCTTTGTCAATATCCTGCAATTAGTATAACCTCAATTAGTAGGATATATAATAATAATTTTCTGTGAAACAGATCTTAAAGGTCCCTATATTTGTATTTATCATCTTATAATTCATGATTACATCAATCTCTTAACATAAGTGGCACTATTTTCATACCAACACATGCAACCTCACCCGTTCTTACCTCCAAAATCTATCATATCCCTCAACCTAAACATATAATAGAAATTTTTTATGGCTGCCTCCCCACAAAGATAACTTCAAGAGGGATGAGATATTATGACATACAGTGTCCCACCTCTTGTAGGACTCGGGTTTTAAACATACACTGAGGGAATAATAAACATGAATTTGGGATGCATTACCCTCTTAGAGAAATATGGGGAAGAGAGAGATTGAAAGAATACTACAATGAAAACATTCTTAGGCATATATAAAAAAATAATTGACAAGTGAAAACATAAAATATCATAATATAGTATAACAATGGGATTTGAATCTAAAGAAAACAAAAGTTGAACACAACATTTTCCACAAAGCCTAAACAACTAATGAAAAACATTTAGTATGTAATATCCAAAATGCTCTCCAATCTACTATAGATGAAATGAAAAAAATTTACATATACATCGGGTGTGGAGAACTGTATACTTAGTAGATCCACAATCGATCCTCTCTTGAAAATTATTTAGTAGGCTTTTCTAAAGCACAATTAACAATAGTGAAACTAACTCATTCCCTAAAAATTTATTTGAAGCTCCCATCTTTACCTTGGATAATTCTAATTATGTATCGCACAAAATAGAGAATATAATATAAAAATAAAACATAAAGGGTACCACAATCCAAATTCCATAATAGCATTCCATTATTCTCCAACTTCACACATCCTAAGCCATCTATCTGAAAAACAGACCAGGCTGAAAAAAGCTAGGAAATGCATACGAACATGATCCTCATGTATCACATCCTCACATAATCCCAGATTATATAACCAAATATTATACCCATGTACTTTCGTAATCTGAAATAGCCCTATGTTATGTATCTTACATCTGGTATTATAATTCAATCCATTACAAACTATACCCCAAGTATGTACCTGAATCCATAATAGCCTATACACATCATACCTATAATAATATTTTGGATTCAATATCAATGAATATAGGTATGGGGAATAACCATAATCCCTTAAAATCCTCAAAAAACATGTATAGGGAAACTAACCACTATGAATATGAGCATATTTAACCACCATGAAAAGAGAGATGTGCCAAACAGGGTAGTATTTTATTAATCACCCCACCTAGATATTACGGAAACCACATTCCCAGAGTCTATTGGGTATTAGATTCCATAACCAATGTGGGTGGGGTAGAGTATGAAATCATAGAATATACAAGAAATAATAGATCTCAAACCCACACTATGGGCATAACCTAGTATTATAATTAGTGCAGCAAAAGTCACTCAGACTTAGGAATACCACTGATAGACAGATATCCTTTAGTAAGTAATTATTTAAAAGGCTAAATTAATGACTTGATTCCTTTTTTATCATTTCCACTAATTAATTAATTAATCATTATATATTAGTTATCCATTAATATTAATTATTAGAGTAAATTCCATGACCCCCAAGCATTATAAAAAATGTTTCCTTGGTTTGTCTGGATTATCACATTTCCAATATTATCATTCCATCACCAACAACCCCACATGTCATTAATTATTTATTGATTACTAGAATTATTTCTTAATCCATGTATTAAAGGAAAATAATTCTAAGAAACCATGAAGAGGAAACATGAAACAAAAACCCCCCAACTGCCCCAAGGAATGGGGAAATGACTGAAGATAAGAATGAAACCCTAACATTAGGCATAAAATAAATTCATCATGGGTATCCAATCTCATTGAAAAACATTAAAATGTGTGCCTACCTTAGACATATTCCATCACCTCTAGTGATATCCCTGACACCCACATGCATAAACATATGAATTTATCCATCACATGCATTAACTATTACCACATAATCAGGGCCTCCCTTCCCAAATCACCTTATTCATCCCAGTCTCAAAAATATTAGGATCATATCACGTTCGGGCATCCCCACCCACATCACATCACAAAAATTGTAGTAACAAAAAAGAATAATGGGAAGTGTAACAGGGCCATCAAAATAAGTCATTCATTATTCACCTAAAAATGTGGTCTCATGAATCCAAATTTAAGGCACTCGTCCTTATCATAAAAATGGGTAAATATGGACTTAATAATAATATTCATCACAAGATTAGTTCTCATTCCATCTTGAATTAACTAATTTATTATTAACACACTCCAACTATGAAAACATGTAGGATAAAACTATATCAAGATATCAAAGGAAAAATATACCATTGGAATTTGTTATGGTGTAAAAAAACCTAGAATATTTCCATTCTAAATTTAATTTTTTTATAAAAAAGAATTATCATAATTTAGTTTCATTAACCAATTTAGAAAAACATGCATACCTTCATAAATTTTATCAATATAAAATTAACATAAATATATTACAACATGGATTTTCATTAATTATTCTTATGAAAATTAACTATCAATTAATTTTCACTCTAAATTATTTCTCAATTTCAACATGCTACACAATGAATTAGACAGTTCAATAAAAACATATAATAAATACCCCACTATCTAATAAATGACGAGGCAACGCGTCATAAGTGTATAAATCAAATCAACATGAAATTGCTAAAACATTCTTTAATCTGGTGTAATAATTTTTAGGTATATTTAATTACCATGAAAATGGATAATACATGATCAATTTATGATTTAATGTAAATATATAAAGATTAAAAAATTAGCCTACATGAATGTTGTCAAGTTTCTTCACACGAGAACAAACAAATATTAAGGATCTCGATCACCACTCTAGAAAGAAGCTATATTCATATAAGGATGTCATGACAAACCAACACCAAGAAAAAACCAATAAAACTGCATTAGAAACATGTGAGATCATGTTCCATCACCCAGAAATACTAACAAAAGGAAAATGAGACTGAACTAGAAGAAATTATAAGAAACCAAAGAAGGCCCCACCTTAGATCACTGTATATGGGAGAAGGAATCCCAACGATTGATCCCCATCAAATGAATCTCGAAACACTATAATTAGAGCTTGGTTTCCTACATAGAAATGATATGAAGAATAAGGGTTAGAGAAAAACCCTAGTACTATATATTTTTATTTGAAATTTTACATGTAATTTAAACATGGTGTAATTCTTACATAATGTGTAAATATCAGGAATCAAATTTCCCTGAAAATACGTCACATAAAACCTTTTGATCCCAAATAAATAAACATTGTATTGAATGTAGTGAACCATATATAAGAATCCATGAACTAAAAATACTCTATCTTCAAACCCCTTACACGTCATGTATTGTATCGTCATCCATTTTTTAGTACTTCGACCCTACGAGACTCACTCTAGGCCACCTCGAAGCACTAATATCTTCGTGGACATGTAAAGGGCCAGACTACGTGGATCTGGGCCATTACATTTTTTATAAACATTAATCATTATTTTTTCCATAAATAACTGGAATAGTAAAATATATATGAATTTTACCTGTGCTTGAAATTTATATTCATATGGAAAAGGGAATATTAAATTTTTTATTGGTTAAGAGATACTTGTTGGGAATAATTTCTCTAATTTACATAAAATTAAATCAATATCATTCTTTATTATACTACATACATCATAATCAGATGTTTCCACTCATATATATTTGAATAATTATTATACTTTGATAAAACAAATAATATATTAAAGAATTAAATAGCTTTATATGACCAGTAAGTAGTAATCCTTTTACTATGACATGAAATTAATGGATTTTTATCCTGATAATATGCCAATTTACAATACAATGAGAAACACATAAGAATATAAATATTATAAACATGTATCAGGAGTGCATTAAAATAATAATAAATTAATTTCATTAGAAATTATATATGATTCTACTGAACTTATTGAATTGTCTGATCTTTTATCTTTAAATAACTCATTTTCAAGACATCTAAAAATTTGTGGAAGAACTAACTGTTCCATTACATTATATTTGGTCATAATAGGAGAATCCAATATAGTACAAATGTCATCAAAAAAATATTCTAAATATGAATTATGTCTAACACATGACAAATAAAAAATTTACACCCATATGGAAAGTTCACAAAAATACACTTCATTAACCATTTATGATCTCTCCCAAAACCATTTATATTTTTTTTATTTATGGATTGTCCAAAAGAAATTTGATGTAATTCAAAGATGATATATTTTATCTAAATACATTAGATAATGACTAGGGGTATGTCTCTATCAACTCTATATTTTGATGATTTTTTTATATACTATCAAAAAGGGCGATCCAAACGAATAAATAATTGATGACAGTCAATGTAACTATTTTTTATTCAATTAACCAACTTAAATAATTTTTTCCCAGCCATGTAGTATAAACATGATTATTGATGATGTACACTCTTGAAACATAACATACCATAGTCTAGAAAGTCATTATTTATCAACAATAATGAAATATTAAATGTAAAATTATTATATTCAACTATATCAAATGTAGTTACACTAATGTTTCATAATGGAATTAACACATCAATAAATGGATTAAAAACAACATTATTCAAATTTTGATTACATAGAACTAATAGTTCCAAATACATGTATGGTTCATTCATCAACATATACTGTGGTACATTGTGTGATGTGATGAAAATTTTCCATCGAGAATATTGACTCTTCTAAGAACAAAATGAAAAAAACCATTAGTAGAAAGACCCAACCATTGGTTATGAGGTTCTAAATCAGGAGAAGGATGCATATGATCATCGTGTTAACATGAATCACCATAACATGGATGATTTAATATTTTAATGAGAGAAATATTTTAGTTATGTCATTTCATTAATGAATCTATGTATCGATACATAAATAAACATTGTGAACAAGGTTCAACTTCAAAATATCTCTACTATTTTACAGGATATCTAGAATATTCATTTATTCCTCTTTATACCTATATTCTTCACATGTTGTGAAATAAACTAATCATTTATTATCACAACATTATATGACTCTATGAATTGAACATGAATGGATTTTAAGATAACTGATACCCAAATTATTGACCGACCTCTTACATTCATATAAACATAAAGGTAATTTATTTATTTAATGAAAAAATAATTTATCTAAAGATAATATTTGATCAAAGAATCTATTTGAAATTCCAAAATAGGATTTAATTTCTACAAATTGTGTAACATCTTCCGGTTTTAGCGTATAACAAATTAGATATATAGAGTCTATATTACATTTTAACAAAATTATAAAATTGAGATCATTCAAATATCGGATTTGGTATATCATTCTAATTTTTTGTTTTATTAATTGAGTGTCCAACAACCTTTTTTACTAAATTAAGAAATGTTGGATCTAGGAAAAAAATCATATTGTACATTGAATTTTATTCAAAATTTTTCTACCGAAAAATATAATATTTTTGACAACCAGAATATATTCTATTATGTCCGACATTGTCAAACATTCATAATTTCTTATGATCACATTTATTGCATGGAAATTTAATTTTTTCCATCAAAAACAAATTCCGAATTTGATGTTTAAAATGATATAAATTTTTTAGGAACCTTAGTATAGATACGATTTAGACTAGATATATTGCGATTTTTTGATGATTTATCCAATCATCATCATGTAATAGAAATTTTTGTCTACATAACGAGTCAAAAAATATCTATAAAAAATGGTTTCTGAATAATTATAACTAATTTTTATTAATTATAAATTATTAATATATATTAACCCCATGTAACATTATATGGAATATATTTGGAGAGAGGAACTATGTTAGCACAACATCCTAGGGCTCATAATGGTTTGTTAAAGATAAAATCAAAATATTAATTATATTATATCAATAAATAACTATTTTCACAAAATAATGAAATATTTCACTAACCATGTCTCATTTTGAAAATATTGAAATATTATTAGGGTCGGGATAGATGGTTTACAATAGGCATGAAATAACATTTGTGCATATCGAGTGTTTAGTAACAACGCCCACAAGGGTAATTAATTTCTTATTTTTATTGTACTTTTTTTTCAAAAATTGTATTTTCACCCTAATGGTATATCTTATAAAAAATATGGGACCACTGTTAAATTTAAGATAGTGTTTTTATCTTATGAAGAATATAAATTTCACAGGTTGGGTTATTTGTAACAATGCACCATAGGGTAATTCATTTTATAGTTCTATTGTAATGTTTTACAAGAAATTGAAATATATCATAAGAAGTGTATCATATGAGAAATATAAGGTAACCATTTGGTAAATGATGTGGCATTTACCTTTTTTGAAACATAGAATTTGGGTGCTTCAGTTGTGTGGTATAATCACATTTGAAGGAAATTAAATTAAATATTTTATTATAATTATTTACAAAAACAAGTATCTCCCCATTACTGTATATTATTAGAAATCTATAGAAACATTTACTTTTAGGATGTGTGTTTAAACATAGGAACAACATAACATTTGTATGCATCCTGGGTTTTGTGAAAACACCGGTGAGTTTCATTCATTTATTAATTTTATTATATGTTTCTACAAAAATTGAAACATCTCCCTTGAATAGAGAATTAGATTAAAAATATGAAACCACTATTTTATCTGAAATTTGTGGTTTACCATAGACATTATATTACTTTTGTGTGTATATTGGTTTTGGTAACATTTCATGTGAGGGTATCCTTTTCAATATTTTATTAATATATATATTTATATTTATAAAATTTCAAAAGTTTATATTATTTTCTAATTATTACTAATATTGACTAATTATTTATTTATAAACAAAAATTTTTATTTATTACACTATGTTTCGAATAATTATTAGTTTTTTATAATTATAGTGAATCATTGATTTTTTTGTAATTTTAATATTTTTTATTTGTAATTAAATTATTTTCCTAATTATTAAATATATTTACTATATAATACTAATTATTTACTAATTATAAATAAAATTAATCAAATAAATTTTATTTACATTTTTTTTGTTTTCAGGAATCACAAAAAATGTATAAATAATAAAAAATTCTTTTTTTCCTGAAAACATATGTCCTATATTAACCAGTCCT
Source organism: Viscum album (assembly GCA_963277665.1). Classification (NCBI taxonomy): domain Eukaryota; kingdom Viridiplantae; phylum Streptophyta; class Magnoliopsida; order Santalales; family Viscaceae; genus Viscum; species Viscum album. The sequence goes on from OY728136.1 coordinate 1,186,757,341, forward strand.
CATTATAAATATATTTTTCTATTATTTATTGGGTTTTCAAGAAAATAAATTTTATAATGTTTTTTATAATTTGCATATAAATTTTTTTGTTCATACATTTTCTTCAAATTTATTTTATTATAGTTTTTATATAACATATATTTCTTAATTATTTCATAGGTTATGTATATATATTATGAGATATTTTAATCACCTATTTATACATCAAATATTTTTTTACATTTTTGTAAAATCTAATATATACATAAATAAATAAATACATATATATATAATTTATATTCCATGGATTTTGTAAAAAAAATTATATGTATATTAACATGTTAATATATATATATATATATATATTTATAAATATCTAAATGTTTACAAAACAATATACAGATGTTTTAAAAAAATGAAATTAAATCATAATTTGAAAATATAATGTGGTTTAATATAATAACACAATCCCTCCATTATCATAATTTATGAAAATGATTACCACTATTAGCATGGAATACAATTATGAAATTAAATATATTTATATAAACACTGTAAATATCAAATATCCCTAAAAAATTATTATAATCATCATTTTTGTAATAATTATTGGAAATAATAAATATAAATTAAAAATAAATATCAAAATAAAAAATTTATTAAATATAATTTTTTATAAATGAGAGGAATACATTTAATCAATTGAAATCAAATCATGTGGACCTAATAGACACCCAAAAGGGCAACAATAAATTTAAAGTTACCCAAAATAAATAAAATTAAAAATAAATAGAAGATGTTACGATCTAGGGTTTAAAAAATATTAATTTCATCAATATTAAATGAATATCGCAAAAAACCAAGGAGGAGAGAAGAGGATTCCACACCTAGAGGATTGGAACCCGAATCATCATGAAAATCAGTCTTTAGTGGATATTTAAGGGACTGATGGTTTTTAGAGGGGGTCAACGGTCGATGTATGCTAGGTGATTGGGAGGAATAAGATATGTGGGGAGGGGGAGAAAAAAGAAAGGGGTTTATGGTTTTAATTGATTATTAATTATGATGATTTATTAAATAATATATTAATTCCATCGATAAAGATAATTTCCTCAAATTATTCGATGATGAGTAATATTTTTTTTTGGAAAATCTTCATCCTAGATAAATAATAGTGACATTTTTTTAATATACATCATTGTCATACCATTACAACTATATTTTCATTGGGATGTCCTGGTGCAGTCCTAAAATTTATTTTTGACATACCTTATTTTCCATCTTAATTAATTGGAATTTGAGATAGAAAATAAATTACATCATAAATAATTTTTTCTTCATGATTATTTTTTATCGAAATATTCTAATAATAATTAATGCATCAGAAATACTATTTTACATGTAGTGTAATTCCTTTCGTTCTTTTATAATTATTTCCCACTATTGTTTTCATATAAAAGAAGTTTACTTCAACCCACTTCAACATATAACTCTAGTTAAAAATTCACTTGAAAATTTTTATGTTATAATTTCCCTAGAGTCATATTACGTGATCATATTAGATAATCAAAACAAAATTCATGAAGTCCTACATTTGAAAATGATACATTAATTCAATATCTAAACTCTCAACATAAGTATTACTTTCTCCTCAACATTCTATATCATTCTAATCGTTATCCTTAAAACATAATATTACCAGAATAATATATTAAAATAAGTATTAATAATATATTTATATTTTATTACATTGAATTTATATCAAATATATACTCCCTTTACATTATATTGATGAAATGATTTTATTTACAATGTGTACAAGTGGACTACCACATCCAGGAATGGCTTGTTTTTTTTTTCATCACCACCATTCATTGATGGTTATATAAATGGGTTTAGTGAAAATATATTTTATTTATTTCATTATTAATAATATATATGTATAAATTATTAATTCATTATATAATATTATCATGAGGTGATCATTTTAAAACTATCCTCTTGAAAAAGAACAAACAAAGAATAAATATATTTTTTAAAAGATAAAACATCTTTTTAATTCTTCATTTTATTAAAAAACATAATAATTATTATTCATCACCTAAAAACAAATATTTTAACATCCTTATGATTTTTTTGGTAATGATGTTATATAAAAAAAATATTTTCCATGTCAATACTCACTCATAGATTGTAACATGTTCTGGTTTTTGTTGGTTTAACCACCTACACCTACAATGCATTAAATTTACATCAAAGATGAACATATCAATATATTAAATGATATTATAGTACATTAATAATTAAATAAGGATTTTTCCCTCAGTGGTAATATAAATATTCTATTATTAAGTACTATTTCACTGTGTGTTTATTGAAAACTTCAAATCGTGCTCTCTAAAAAATATTCTTCAACAAATATAGCTAAAAATTTTACGAAATGAAATTTTAAATGTATACACAACAATTGATAACATATTCTAGTAAATTAATTGATCTAGGAATGATTAAATTTGGAAAAATAATGATGACCATCTTTTCTACTATGACGAATGTACCGATTTATTGATATTGTTAACACTTGATTTGAAAATAGAAAATTTATTACTAATCTACATTAATAGAATTATTATAAATGAATTGTATAAATGGAAATATACATGAATAAAATATTTAAATAATTGATTTAAATGTTTCTTTTTTCATAAAATTGGATAGAATATAATTGACATAACGTGGATGATTGATAATATAACATTCCAATCATTTCATTAATAGATATTTAATTTTTATAGTTTAATATTCATTAATAATATTGTGATCAACTTGAAAACTTTAAAAGTTCACTATTATTAGAGTTTGATGAAAAAATATTATTATTTCATGAGTGATATTCATTATATCGACATATATGATCACATATAGTAATTTTCATGGGAATTACTCCCCTAAAACAATATTAATATATTGTAGAATGGATACATATCTAAGGGAGATATTAGACTCCCAGTAATGGTAAACAAGGAGATATATAAACTATATATTAAATGTGATGGTATAATTATTGTATTAAAAATGATATTTTCATTTAGTAACCATTACATTAATTTCATAAATAATAATCCTACATTATTTAAAAAATATCGGATATTATATTATTGGAACCATAAAATAATCAATGAACATGAGAAATGAGAGAATAACATTATCATAAGACAGAAGTTTGTGGAATACACGTAATAGTAAAATAATTTCATTATTTAAGGATCACTTCCATGACAATGAAGTGGATTGGGTTCACACCCCAGTTCATCATATCATCATTAAATATTCACTCATATGATTATCATAGTTGAATGTTTCCCTTACTGAACTAGGATTACTACCAATTCAAGTTCTTATTAACTATTGTGATATCCATCAGTACCTAATGAATTAAAGGGATATATAATTACATTCCCAAAAATAACATAATTAAAATAATTCATATGTTTAAAGAATGATCATTTAACATTCATCACAACATAACAGATTAAAGGAGTCTATATTCATTATCTTTTCAATATTTCATCATAACCTAGCTATAGAAAATAAATTGGGTTTATAAACAAATTATCATTATAACCCATAAAACATCTAGATAAAAAATATATATTTTATCATTGGGTTGATCAATAATAAAATTCATGCAACATTAAAATATTCCATATTTAATAAATAATTCGTTTAAAATATCACAAATAATTATTTAAGAAGAAAATACCCATTTTAATTTGAAATAACTAATTTAAAATCTAAATTTTCCAAAATATTAAAGAAAACCAATTATTTATAAAATTAACATATTTAATTGTTATGTAAGCTTAAAATTATTTTTTTATCATGATTTTATGAAATTTAATTCACTCATTATATGTTAAACCATGTATTTCTTTCAACTTTCAGGTATAAAGTGAAAAGTTCCCTATTTATAAAATTATAGGAGAATTAAGTTAAATCCCCATTAAAAAAAATTAAAACAAATTAAAAAAATAAGTATAAAAATAAAAGGATAATGATAAAATTATTATTGAAAACATTTTTGGAAAACATGGACCTAGAAAAAATTTTCTATCCGTTCGAAATGATAAATAAAATTATATTTCTTTAGAAATATTCTTCTGATATCATGTGTACATAAAGGGATGAAAATGAATTGAAATGCGTAATCTCAAAAAAAAATAGATTATAAAAATATTTTATTTTTGTTGTGAGGTTGATCATAAAATTTCATCCTTGAATGATTTATCATAAATAATCATGTTTAAATGTGAGATTTTAACATAAATAAACTACCATGAGATCAACTTCCTTAAAAATGCTTTATCCTTCTGAATAATAAACATAAAATTATTATATTTATATTCTATGTGAATATAAAATGTTTAATGTCTTATATGATACCCTTAAAATCTTTTAGAATAAATTATTAATTTTATGATGTTATCCTTTTCATTTTTTATGTTAATTTTTCTTTGATAATCCATGTCCTCCTACTTTGATTAGGGATTGATAATATCCATAATGTTAATTAGAAAAAACATAAATTTTAATGTAAGAATATTGTATTCTATAGAATGTATGACATGAAACAATGATATTAGCTGACATTATATGCAACATAAAGTTTATCTTACTCTACATGGAAAATCATGGTCTTCTTGCATTACAGCCAATAATTATTTTCATCAAAGGTTTGCATTACACATAGGGTCGAGTTTTACTGAATATTATCATTTTAAAATGATTATTATCTACTAAATGTTATATTCATGTTTATTAATGAGATTAAATGATGAATACAAATGTAGGGTTGAATTCAATGGATACTAATTAATTTTATATGAATTTAAAAACTAGATGAATTTAAAAGATGAGTTTTTTTAAAATGTATTTTTATCCCCATAATGTAATTTTATCATAATAAATTAAATTAATTAAAATTCATGAATGAATTTAGAAAAAATTTACATATAATATTTGAAATAAATTTTCATGAAATTAATCAAAAATATTGTATATGTATTATATAAGAACTAATCCAAATTTTAATCATAAAAGTTAAATTTTAATTAAGAATATTTTTCCAACTTTTAATAGAGTACATAATTTTAAAAAAAAATTAACACTTTTATAAATTTTATTTGAATTAATAAACTTATTATATTAATGAATAATTTAAAATATATATTATGGTTAATTGTTTGTATTATTGTGAGAAGTTTCATTTTTTGATGAATAAGGGAAAATACTGAGTTTTATTTGAGAAAAAAAATTTCATCTAAAGAAATTATAATTTTAAATTATATGATTTATTTTTTTAAAGATACAATAGATAAATTAAATATAAATGAATCCAATTTTGATTATTTGAACCAATTTAAAATTTTAGTTGGATATAAAAAATAATTAATATTTTTAATCATTTCACCTATAAAAACCCACTTTCTTGTATTGTCTATATGATTAATTTTATATTAATTAATACCACAAATGTGATTTGAATTAAAAAATAATAATTACATATTTAGAATCAGATTAATTTATAACATATATTAAGGTCAACTGGGTTTTTGAACAAATATATTTGAGAAATAAATTAATTTTTATTACAGTGATTAATGAAAAAATGATTTTACTTGGTGACTAACCATTAGTAACGAGTCCCAAAATGACCAAGAAACACATAAAAACCATATTATATGAAAATATTTAGACCATATACCCTATTTTATTTAATTATTTTCTTATTTTGTGTCAAATGTTTTAAGGAAGACCTCCCAATGTTGATTACCTTTTGATACTTACAATAATGCCACTCTTCCTCTATAAAAGGATACCAACCCCCTATCATATTCACACATATGAAATCATTTTGATCAATGAAAACGTCTAAGAATTAACTTATAAAATCCATCCCATCATCTTACAATCACCATTTTAGGAATTGAATAAACCATGGAATACTTTTGGTATAATCAAGAAGGGGTTTACTAAAGAATAGAGAGATTTCGTCAATTAGAACTTTTGTTTTGTTTCTTTCTCCACACCCTCCAATATATTATATAATTATTATATAATGTAATCAGTATCCAAAAAATCTGATTTTTTTTGTCAATGGTAAAGCCTACAATCAAACTGACTTCCATCAAATGGGATACACAATTGTCATTTTTGTGTAAGGCAGACTACCTCCACACAAACTGATGTCATTCATTTTTCAACTAACACCTCTCATGTTTGGGAATATTGATGGAAATAATTTTTATGATATATATGATACTTATAATGTATCTATACTTTTGGAATTATTATATAACATATACATTTTTTCATTCAATTTTTTGGGAATATGAAAACATTGTTTAAGGACATGTGGTCTGGCACCAGCTCAAAGCATTGTGATTCATTCATGATTTACATGGAAAATATTAATGATGGTGTTCATAAAAATATGTGATATATAAATATAAATAATATGATATTTTATTGATAATACACACTCACACAGATATATATATATATACCACATACATTTCTCTTCTTTTAATACGATAATAAAATTGAAGTAGCGTTCATGCGTACATACAACCAACCGTCTCCATTAACGATGCATTTCATTTTTGATCACCAATTATTATCTATTACTCTAAAATAATAAATAATAAATATATATAATATTTATATCTTGGTTAAAATTTTAATATGATTAAATTAGTATCTATATAAATGTACAAAAAAATAACAAGTCAAAACATACTCGGAACACATGGTTGTCAATACCAGAAATATTGAAAATAATGAATGATTATTAACAATATGGAAGAAATATATAATCATAAGATAACATAATATAATAAAAAATTAATTATGGATTTTTATAAGTTAATATCAATTTTAAAAAAAATTATTTATGTTGTTAATGAGTGTTCAATAAAGGATCCTACATTAATGAATTTTCATGTGCCTTTTTATAGTGGTGAGATAAATTTCATATTTAATACCTACTTCTTTTCTATGGTGTATCTAATTACCCTGTTGATATACTATATCATGAATTATTTTATCCTCTTGTTAATAAATGTTTTATTTTATATTATTTCTTTAATGGGGACTATAATTCAAAAGTCCCAAGTGGAAATGAATTTCATCCGAATTTACATTACATTGAGATTTATTTGTTATTATTCCCCAATTCAATTTTATGTGGCGTATATACAACTCCATTGAAACATAATATCCTTAATAATTCATTATTCATGTTATTTACATATTCAATTTTAATTATTTCTTCCATGTGGCTTTGATATGAAATGTGATAATGGTTATTGTGAAATCCCACTTTCTTTTGTAATATTTTTTTTCTTTTTAAAAAAATCAATTTATTGTAATCATTTTTCAATAAAAAATAATTTTTCCTTAAATATCAACATTTTTGGGTGATGGATATTATTATATCATAAAATATATACCATTTTTACACATGGTTATTACATTGATAGTTATTTTAATATCTATGGAAATTTTGATAAATCCATATTATTTACTCAATATGGATATTTACCAAGGAATATTCATTATTAATAATATCAATTACTATATATATTAGGAATGATTTGGATTTTAAGTGATAGGCGGGTCTCAGTCATCATATAACCCCTCAACGCATCAACATGTTTTCATTTGACAAATTAGTTGCATAAAATAAATGTGTTTCATCCTTATTTTAATCATATATTGAATGGTATTGATGTTATAAGTTTTTATTTTCCTCAAACATGATGTCTAATAATAAATAATTACATTCCATCAGTATTTATAGTTATTACCATCCATGATACATTCACTATGAAAAAATATATGGATGCATTTCATTTTTAGTAGGTTGATAAAATATAATGGGTTATTAGTTATAAAACTTTATATATTATTTATGATTTATCTAGTAAGTTAAATGGAATGTGTGTTTAGTGATTTACCATTAGATATTTGTTCTGGTTAATTATTTTGAATATATTCTTCTATAAATCACCATCGATATTCATTTTGTAAAGACTTAGAAAATTTCCATGTAATTTTTTAATTAAATGGAATTATTACAAGTTTGTAAAAATTGATGACACGTGATTCCAAGGCCCAGAGAGCCCGTAATTTATTTTATTACTTTTTTATGGCTCCTTCAGTAAACATGTGGGAAATAATTTCTATATTTTGAACTGGTGCTAAAATTAAAAATCTAAGGGCACTATTGAATTCGTAGTGCTATGATTCGCTTTGGAGAAGCTTAACTTCGACCAATAAGGGTCATATGAAAATGATATTTTTTGGACATTACAAAAAAATAATAAAATAAATCAATAAGTTATTTTATTTCTTTCTTTGTAATGAATCATCCCCCGAGACCCGTGTCATGAGTGCCCTAGTATCACCTTCAAAATTCCAGGGTTTGGCAACTAGAACCAGAATGTCATTTCAATAAAATGGAAGGGAATTATCTCAAAACTTGTACACACACAGACACGGTACAATATGCATAAATAAATGTTAGATGAAAGGTGAAACATCGACTATAAACCACCACAGAGTGTAAAAGTTAAGTACTGATGTAAAGTGAAACAGAATACAAGCCCAATTAAAATATAAATATAGGAAAAATGGAAAACAGCTCCTGAGGCTGTTCGCGAGGATCCTACCTGAAGGGTATGTACTTCTCCTCACTACGGCTCTCCACATCAACTAGTCTCCGCCGTACACTGCAGCTCTTGACGATGTATAGAGGTTATTGGTTAACGTGGAGAGCCATAGTGACGAGCTGTACCTAACCTTCTAGTAGGATCCTTGCAGGATGACCATACGATATGTGTTCCCTTTTTGCTGAATTTCCATTTCAGTTGGGATTTTATTCTGGACCCCTTTACTTTAGTACGTACTATTACACTATTTGGTGGTTTGTAGTTGTGGTTGGACATTTCTTCTTCTATTGTGTTATACTTGTGTGTTGTTTACCCTATCTGTGTGTGTACTAGTTTTGAGGCAATGCATTCCCATTATTGGTTAATGTCTTTCTTGTGCTAGCCTCCAAACACTGGTCTATGAAAGGTGGGCTTGGGATAGTCATTGCATGGGCCTCGAGGGACATGTCGTGACATGTAATAAAATAAAATAATTATTTGAATTATTTTATTATTTTATTATTTTTTTTGTACTGTGAAAAAAGATACTTTTTTCAACCCTTGCGATTCTATGTTATTTTTCACCTAAGCGAATCCAGCTGATGGGAATTCAACGGTCCCTTTTTATTTTTATTCTGAGCATCGGTTCGACAGATAGAAATTTCTGCCTGCATGTTTTCTGAACGTACCTCAAATAAAGTTCTAAAATCCATTTTAGGCTCTCTGGACCTTGGAACCACGCGCTATCACTTTTCGTAGACTCTTAATAATTACATTTAACTAAAAAATTTGCATGGAATTTTTTGGTATTTACATTCTCTACACCTTAGTGAATTTCATCCCAAAAAGCTACAAAAAATGCTATAGGAACAAAAAGGGGTATTAAGCACGCATTTGAGCCTCTCACACCCATGTGATCTTCAGGAGGTTCTTGTGATTCCACCAAACAAGCACAAAAGGAATCGACCTCACACAAAGTACCCACATTGGTCAATCTTCTATCTCTACCAAGAACTCCACCAACGTCACCCCGTGATCGATGTCCATCTCACCCAAGTCAATAACATATGATGGATCATGCATGTACCACCTCAGTTGTGACGCATAGAAAACATTATGCACCCAGTGCATCTGTGGACGCCACCTCACCCACTCTACTGACGATCTGAAAAGGATCGATGAAAATCACATATTTTTTTTTCATCCTTGCCAAATCTCTGATATCCTTACTGTGGTGAGAACCATAGGAAGACATGATCACCCTCCTTGAACTCCAAGGGTCTCCATCTCCTATCAATATAAGACTTATTCCAGCTTTTTGCAGTCTTCATCCACTCCTGGATGATCTACACCTTCTCAGTGATAGCCCGTACCAAATTTGGATCAATAATTGCTAACACCCCTTGGTCTGTCTAGCATAGAGGTGATATGCATGGTCTCTTGTATATGGCCTCAAATATAAACATGATGATGGGGGAGTGTTAACTATGATTTTATGTGACTTCTACTAGTGGTGGGGGGTCCTCCCAACTGCGGCCAAAATCTGGGACCCAAGCACGAAGCATTTCCTCGAGTGTCTAGCGGTCTGCTCCATCTGAGCAACTGTTTGAGGATGAAAGGCAGTGCTGAAGCACAGATGAGTACCAAATTCCTCATGTAATCCCTTACATGGGGGGATTTAAAATGATCACCGTGTTCTGAGACAATCATCAAAATAAGCTTTTGAATCTATACAATATCATGTATGTAGAGGTGTCCCAGTCCCTTTACCGATCCCTACTCTCGAATGGGTAGGATGTGGGCCCACATGGTGGGTCGGTCAAAAAACACCCATATGGAATCGTGTCCCCTTGACGTATCTGTTATTCCTATCAAAAAGTCCCTGGAGACACCAATTCACTTCCATTCCGACACCTCATGTGGCTGAGCTAAGCTTATTAGTACCTAATGCTCAGCCTTCACATCCTGGGAAGTGAGGCATCATGATATGAACTCTTCCACTGCATTATTCATCTGTAGCCACCAGTACTGATGCCAGAGGTCCTGGTATATCATTTCCACTACAGGTTGTACTGCCATAGGGAAATTGTGGAACTCCCTAAGTACCTCCTCTTGTAGTGTCACTGGAATGAGTTTCAAGGATGTAGTTTATTAGTTTTTGTTAGGGATAATGTTTCATTTATATTCCCAATGTAAAATGGATTTCATGTATGTAATAATGTCTTTTAATGATACCAAAATATTTTTCCTTTTGGAATCCATATCTTTTCCTCTTACACCAATGTAATGGATGTAGGATCCAACTCCAGTTATACTGAGATCGTGGTAATTATAGTCATTATTATAACACGTTTAGGGGAAAATGGAAACAATATTTAAGAAAAAATATATTAGGGAAAAGAAACCCAAGATAGAATTTTAGGATATGTATAAAATAACATCATAATGTCTGAGTAAGGTGGAGATTATGTGAGACTTCCTATAAATAATTCCATATCAGGATACTACAAGTGGATGTGGTTTTGACACCGAGGTACATAGTGGTAATAACATTAAAAAGGGAGTGTTAGGGTTGACTCATAAGTAACCTTGTACATGACAAAAAGGCTTACTGCACACATGGGTTGACAATCCCATGGGTTATTCATTGGATTATTTACTATTTAATTACAATCCATTACGATATTTTTGAAATTAATTATATCCACAATGACACCATTTTTAGGAGATTAGTTATGGATAATTTATTTCGATTTATGATAAGTATTTCACTAGTTTGTGAATAAAAATTACGTTACATAATGTTATGATCAAATCCATTGTATTGAATTATTTAGGAATGACACATAAATGGATGTTAGGTTTCAATATTTGTGGGAAATGTGAAGGTTTCCCTACTGAGAAATTTGATATAGCGAGTGTTGGAACATAGGAAGTTATGGATATATTAAGGAATCTAAATTAGCTTATGAAATATAATAATTCTAGGAAGGAGTAACCTTATCTACATTAAGATTATATAATATTAGATCACTTTATATGACATAGGCCCCTCTCATTTAGTGGGACTATTGATCCAATAAAATATAAATGATGGATTATGTCTTTGGAGATGATATATATAATGTTGGGATGTAGAGAATAGGAAATGCTTTCACATAAAATATATTATCTGAATGGTTATTTTGATCAGTGGTAGTCATTGATTTATAATACTATCTAGGAAGTGGAAATTGAACTCATGGAATATAAATTTTTAAGGATACATTCTCTGATAAATATTTCCACTAATATTACAAACAATGATTAAGAAGATCTTTAGTTTAAATAGAAAATATAATGAATGTGTCGTAGAGAATGAATATACCTTCACTAGGTCATCATGGTATACAATAAATTTCATATAAACTCTAAATGGATGATTGAAAATTTATTTAAAAGGATTAATCCATTTATCCGAAGGGCCCTAGTGTATCAAACTATGTTTGTATATAATGAATGTTTTTATACCTTTCCATGACAGAGATATAATTCTCCAAGACTTATGGATTCAAAGGGGAGCAATATAAAAAATGAATGTAGAGAAAATAATAGACAATGAGAAGATGATAAAGAAGTATTTTCCCACATATTATAAATATGGAAAAAATTACCCATGTAAATACTGGAAAGGATTGGGAATTCTCTACTTTATGTGTAGAGATAATGGCCAGCAAGATTTAAATTTCAAAGAAAAGATTTAAATTTCCAATGTTCAGTGATTCTACTATAAGGATTCATGGTCCTAAAAAATGAATCCCCAAACATCAATGGAATATACCATAGAATGAGTTATAGGATGAAAGTCAGAATATGTTAATAATACAACCAATGTGGAATGATAAATTTGATTATTTATTTGGATATGTGAATATGTTGTAAAATTAATTCATTTATTATGTTATCATCAAATAAATTATGAAATATGTAAATATTGAAATTGATTACTTTTTTTAAAGATTGTTTATCACATGTTGAATGGTACATGAAAAATTGAATCAATGGCTTGTTATTGTTTTTTGGAAAACACAATGTTGAGGTAAATATAACAAATTATTTGGTCATTATATTTTTATAATTTTGGTTGGATAATGATATGTCTAATATGGAAAATATAAATTGGATAATACTAACTATGTTATAATTGATTAAATATTTATTGAAAAAATAATTTATGCAGTCTACAACGGTTTTGGATTTAAGGAATATATAAAATAACATATTTTTTACATAAGGAATAATGAGTAATATATAATTTAAGAAACATTTTATGGTAATTATATTAAATAACATTTTTCAATATAATACATGATAATGGTATTTATATTTTTTATTTGTTAAAATTAATATATATGATATGTTTTTGAGCGATTAATTTTAAGTCTATTTTTGGAAATTAAGCATCCTTTTTTAATTACTTGGATCTTGATAGTTGGAAAAGGACATAACGTTAACAATTTATGAAATTTTGTAAGTTGATCTTTGTAAAATGTTGTATAGAATAAAATATTACTTCGACATATGATTCCACGTCTATTAAGAGATGGCGTTGAAATAGTTAAAGACACAACCAAAGGGTACAACGGTGTTTATGAATTAGAAACCTATCGACTAATTATATTTCTTTATATTCATATAGGGTGAATGAGTTACTAAAATCTAGTAAAAAGGGTCTTGAAACAAATTTTTTTTCCAATATCAATAATATTTTTACACCATTTTGGTTTATGGCCTTGTGGTTTATTAACTTGTCATGAAAACCCACTTTCTTATGATCAATGTCCTCTATCACTCTATATCCAAACGTGAATGTTATTTTTCACTTCTATATTTAGGTTTTCTTCCCCATCTATGTTCTGATATGTTAGATCCTATTTATGTGTTTGTTTCAAATGAAATTTTTACATCCCTTATTTATTATTAAGAGAACATTTCATTAACCACTTTATGTTGCAAGTTTTTCAACAAATGAATTTTTTTATATCAAAACCCATGTTTGTAAGATAAATTTTAAATTAAGAGGAAATTTCATTGAGGTTGGGACAATGTAACACCATAAAATTATAAACTAATAACATTATATTCGGTATATTATATATAAATCAATTCAAAAATATTCTAAAATTAACTAAAATATAAATTTTATCTTTCAATAATGAGACCACTAAGGTTAGATTTAATTACATGCAACAATGGCATTCAGTAATAACTTGCGTGACATGTAAGATTAAGTTTTACCGAATGCTATTAATGTTACTATTTATAATTATAATTCTCTCATAGCCAATTAATGAGAAGTTATGAATATGATTAATTTTTAATTATATCTGTTTGAATTAATTTGTTATAAATTAATTATAAATGAATATACGAATCGTTTCAATATAATGGATGTGTCTTTATAAAAAAAAATTTATGCCCACAAAGGTTTTTCTCCTAAAATACGAAACAAATTAATATTAGGGAATTAATTTTAATGAAATTTCAATATCATATATTTAATAATATCATTTCACATTAATATAATATCTTGTATATTCATAATAGAAGAATATATCCAAATTTAATGCATAAAGGTATAATTTTATAAAGGAAATTTTACAGCCTTTTAATGGAACAATTATTTAAAAAAATTATCAATTTTATGTGAAAAAATAATGTTAATTTTTGAATGTAGAATATAAAAATTTCCATACGGTGAAATATTGGTATTTTTCTGAGATGTTTTATTTTTGGATAAATGTGAAAAATAAAGGATTTTAATTAAAATTATTCTTTTTCACCTTAAGAAAATTATAATGTTAAATTATAGTTTTTTAATGTAATAATAGATAAATTGTAAACAATTTTATTTAATATAGGTCATTATAATCAATTCAACATTGAAATTGGATAATAAAAATTTTCAATCTCTTGAAAATTTTCACCTTAGAATCCCGCTTTCTCGTTTGGTCTATGAGATTAAATTGAATTCAATCTCATCATAATCTCAGATTTTAATTTGGAAAAATGGATTCAACATTCATTATAATAATTGTTTATAATTTATAATAGGTTTAATTTTTTTACAAAATATATAAGTGAAATTAATTATAGTAAATTACAATATTTATATTTAAAAAGTGTTTACTTAGTTGATAGACATTAATATTATGGGGTAAATTATTAAGAAAAAATTAAAAAACACATTTTGTAGATATATTTAGACTATATTCTATATTGGATAAAAAATGTATCATTATATTAGTCACAATATGTGTGGTATACCTCTCAATAAAGTTATGTTTTTGAATTTACAAGAACATCACTTCTCATCCACTATAAAAGGGCAATAACCCCACACTTATTCCCACATACAAATCCATTTAGATCATCCAAACAATTCCCAAATAAACTTTCAAAAATCCTATCCAAATCCTAGACTCTACTTTGTGGGAATATTATAATCCAAGGAATGATTTTGGTATGAACAAAAATAGTTACTCGAAGAAATGGTACCGTTCTTCAACGAGAAATTTTGTTTTATTTCTCTCTCCACCCATTAAATTATTTATATATCAAGATTATAAAATGTCAAAAATATATTAAGGAAATTTATTTGTAATTATGTAATGGGTAATTCCTATACTCACACACAGATTCATCAAATTGGATATGTGTATATCATTCGTGTTTACAGTGGACTTTTGCCTTGCGTACCAACATTGTTCATTATATCCATTCCACCTATCACGTTAGGTAAAATTATAAGAATTACTATTTTATATGATATATATTATATTAATTATTTTGTATACTAATTTATTTATTATATGACACCTAAATTCATTCCTTCCATTTTATTGGAATACAATAACATCATTTTTTACCATGTGGACAACTGCCTCCCCAAAGTGATGTGATTCATTCACATATCTTGTCTAATTCTATAAGGATGGTTTCTATAAAAATATGAGATATATATAACATAATATACTACTAGAATGATAATATAAATTAAATGGTGTATTTATTTCACATACATTTTCATTCTATTTATATGATAAGAAACTGAATGTAGTGTTCATGTATACTTATGACCTACTATCCCCCGGAGTAGGGAATTTCATTTACAATCACAAATATTTTTTAGTATAATAAAAATACATATATAAAAAATATATATTATGTAATGTCCCAGACCGGGATGCCTCTCAACAGTGCCTTGATCCTGGATGGATACATGGTCTCAAGCATGTATCTACAAACACTAGAGGCTATAAAATACCAGTCAGGGCCTTAGTGTGTCATTTTAGAGACTATACCCTCATTACCATAGTATATTATAGAGAAATAAAATCACATTCAATTGAAGAAGAATATATAATAAGTATACAACATTCTAGATATACAATAAATATCAAAATATATAACAATCTATAAGTGACCCATGTACCATGATTCATATGATAAATATATCTAGATAATATCCAAAATAGGTACATGGATATATAGGAAAATACAAGTATCCAAAATCCAAAAAGACCAAAAAGTTCCCTAGTAGGATCGCAAGCCTCAACTGGAACCTATGATCCCATTCTCCACAGAAATCCTAAAAAACCCATGATAGGGTGCTTTCCACTACTATAACATGCAACCATATAATCATTTTGGATCCACAAAGATGCCAAAATTTGGTGTCACAAAAAATCCCAGCTGGTTTCCATGAATATATCTATAATGTTCTAAGTAGTACAATTAAATATTCTAAACATGTGGTAGAAATAAGTCATGTTTGTGTGAAAGCTCAAGGACTATATCTAATACAAAAATGTCATGAAAAACAGTCTCTTGTGGATCTCTGCAAGAAGTGTTATCTCATAATAGGAAAGCCACAAGAAATATATACAAACAAATTGGCCTCTCCCATACTACCATCCACATCCTGTCAACATGGCCTTACATTTTAAAGTAAACCATATCGAAAATCCTTGCCAATTCATAGAACCATAGTTATATATCCCCCCAACTATTCCATATAATGAATTTTATACCACGAAGGGATATATCCAATTTTTCAAATTCCAAGGCATCATCATTGAGTCCTATGCACGTCTCTATGGAAACTTGATATGGGCACTTTTTTGAGTCATAATAGCATGTGTACCAACATGTCCTATGAGAGTCCAAGAAAGATGGACCTAACTAGTAGCAACGACCAAGGAATCCCACAGAATCAAGACCCAAGGTGCATAATTAGTCAAGGAATCCACTACCACCTTAAATATACATAGAGACTCAGCCAAGAAGTCTTTATAAACCAGCATCCCTTTCATACAATTTAACAATTCCCAACCATATGAGTTTACCCAGTCATATGAAAATTACATTCAAAACCATTCAAGGAGTATAGCCACTAATTTAAAGCATTACATCTCATGAGTATACACAATCATGTAATCCACTACCATTTAATCATTTCTCATGGGTATACCAAACCATTTATCAAAAATAGTAATTTAACACATCATACTGGTATACCCCACAATTAATCACAATTTCCAAAAAAAACATTTAAGCAATATAAAAACAACCAATGAGTATAACCATATATTTAAAAAAATCCCATTTAATAATTTAACCAATAGAGTCATGGAATATTATGATAACGAAAAACAATGAGGTAGGGCATCTCCTACACAATTAATTCAACCACCGTTTACTACAAATGAGATTTATTAAACTATGAAAACTCAAGGACACAACCCGATGGTAGATCACCAATGGTAAAACCCAAATTAAGGGCATGGTGCACCCCACGAGATTCTTGGGTTGGGGAATCCACCACAAATGTAAATTAAGGAACCTAAGGGAATCCCTAATAGATCTTATTTCATATATTTCAACTTATCATTATAATTTTGGGTCTACGCAAAAAAATTAGGAGGGTGTAAAAAAGGCCAATAGCTCTATAAAGAATCAAAATCCAAATGAAAAGTATATAACCACAACCATATTATGGTTGTGGAGTGCTCATCCAACATCAAGTCCTAAGTCATATTTATTTGGATTAAATCTAATGAAAAAATGAAGAACATGAAATTTGGGTATAAGGGCCTACATCCAAAGAGCACAATTGTTGTTCTAAAGAATGGAGAACTTATAGAAAGGAATCACGGACATACCAATGCATATCCAATGCAAGTGAAAGTGAATGAAACAGTGTCTATATGGGCACTAGATCTGAAAAAATAGAAAATATGGTTGTTAGGATTGAATGAGAGAAGAAGACGCTTCTTTATGAGAAATAGAGGCCTTGACCATTTAAAAAACATATTTAGAAACTAAATGATGTGTAATTTTTTTCACATCATGTAAATCTTAGTTTTACATTTATGGGGAAAACCGCATATACATCTTGAAGTTCATGGATAGTCTATTTCACATTGTTTAAAATGATTACATGGCATGAAATCCAATTACCCATCATTTTCTTTACCTACTACTAGTAAAAAGTCATTCGACCTCTTGTTTACCAAAAACAAATCAACTGGCCCATAGCTCAGCTAATGGTCTTAGAAAAAAAAGTAATGTAAACTAGTATTTAACTATAATATTAGAATATATATACCTCATAAAAAACATTATTATACAATATTCCTCATGAAAGAAAGTTGTTCCAGAATATCCATCTCATGGGAGGTAGTGATTTTTTTAAAAAAATATCTAGCCACTAAACACATGCGTCGGCCTCCCACTCCCATGTCTCATCCTATAAATGGTCATGAAACCATATCATTCTTCCCAAGGAAATAACTGGCCTCAATGAATCATTGTTATCCTAACCGTGATATGAATCAAACGCTCAACAAATAATGCATCAACCTATAATTCATCCTATTTGGGTT
Organism: Viscum album; assembly: GCA_963277665.1. Classification (NCBI taxonomy): domain Eukaryota; kingdom Viridiplantae; phylum Streptophyta; class Magnoliopsida; order Santalales; family Viscaceae; genus Viscum; species Viscum album. The sequence continues at coordinate 1,186,775,957 of OY728136.1, forward strand.
AAAAAGTGTGAGATATGTCTGATTGATAGTGGGGCAGTATATATACATGGATGACGTCATACATGGATCGATACCTCTGAGGTAATAGAAACCGTTAGGATACCAACATGAATCTCTCCGGAATCTCATATGGCAAGACATATCGTGGTTCAATCTTATCATGTCTCGAGATTATTCTATTTCCCAACCTCAATGAAACTCATAAAAATACCTAATCCCCGACGTCAAACACTTGAGGTCATCAATGGAGAACGACATAAGATTTTTGTCGAGACTACTCAGTATTCAACCACTTCAATAAAAAAATAGACCTACATAGATGTATTTTCCATTAGACGAGATACTAGTAAAGCTTCCTCAATTACCTCTATCCATAACAAGGGTGATCAATAATGAATACAGTACAATGTCTCATAAGGTTCAATTTTTATTTTCACTTGATAACTTGTATTATTAGAGAACTAATCCATAGGAATGTTAATATCCTAAAAGCACCCAAAATCAAGAATTCATTCTCTTAGAATGTCCTCATGAACATTTATTGTATGATTGATAGGCCATCAGTCTGACGGTGTTATGATTTGTTAATAAACACTTTTTTATCCAAATCCGTCTAAATTTTTTTCTCTAAATGAGGCATAAAGAGGCAATCCCTATACAAGACAATAGTGTGCGAGACTCCATGAAGTTATACTATGTCATAGATATATAACCTTCCATGCTCATCAAAATCGAAGGTCTCCTTGACCTGTAAGAAATGAAAAGTTGTTGCGAGCCTATCAAAAACAACCCACACAACATTATTTCATTAAGGAGGCCTAGTCAAACCAGTCATAAAATCCATCACGATGTCATCATATTACCACTCTAGAATAGGTATCATTTGTAAAATCTAGATAGGGTTTTGATGATCTGCCTTAACCAGATAATAAGAGGATCACCTAATTAAAAAACCAGCTACCTCACATTTATAATATGCCTCCAATACTAACGATGCAAGTCTGGGAACATCATTTTGACTCAGATATGCACTGCCCCTGATGAACCATTAATATTTTCCATAAACTACTCATGTATATCCACTAGAACACAAACACTTCCATGGATGTCTGCGATTTCATAAACACCAACATTTCAACTAGGAGGTGGGTCCCAAGATACAAAACTCTCCTATATGACTAGGCCCTCTAAATATAATATCATCCTTATCCATAGTCTATCCAATATGGTGGAGGCCATATCCAAGGAAGATAGATACTTCTATCCATGAATATAATTCCACTCCATATGCATACCTAAGAACAACCCCATAAGCATCCACTAAGTATTGGCTTGTTGCACGCATGTATCTAAGTCCTCTATCTTAACACCTCGACCAATGCATTCACTTTACCTGTTGTGTTGGAAATCTCAAAGCCAATGTACTAAATGAACACCACCCATATTCACAACCTCAAATTTATATCACAGTGAGTAAATATATAATTTAGGATTTTTTTCATCTGTGTACACCAGAAAATGCTCTCACAGTAAATAATGTCTCCAAAATCATAAAGCATGAAAAAATCCGTCAAGAATAAGATCATGTGGTGGGTAATTCATCTTGTGTTCCCTAAACTACCTAGATGCATATGGAACACCTCTATCTCCCTGAATTATCACTTCTCCTAGCCCGATACCTGATTTTCCACACTACATAGTGTAGCTCTTACCTTACTCTAGAATTATCAGGATGGGAGGTAATGAAAACTGTCCTTTCATCTCCTGAAGGGCTACCTCGAAATAATCTGGACATACATACCTCACACCCATCTTAGTAAATATTTTCAGTGGTGATTCTATGGTTGTGAAGTCTACTATGAATCACCTATAGTAACCAGGTATCCCCCAAAAACATCATATGTCAAAAATATTAAAAGGATTCTCCCATAAAAATATAACAATCACTTTCTCTGGGTGGACTGATACTCATGTCTCAGAGATGATGTGTCCCAAGATTGGAATCTGATCCATCCAAAAGTGGCACATTGGGAGATTAGCATAAAACTTATTCTCCCTTAGTGTATAAAAACGATATCAGGATTATTGGAATGTTCATGTCAATCATGAGAATAAACCAAGATATCTTCAATGAAAACAACTACAAAATAATCCATTTAAAGATGGAAGTATCAGTTCATCAGTTCTATGAAACCTTATGGAACATTTCTGGGATCTAATAACATAACCATATACTCGTGTAGATGATTCTGAAAAAAAAAAGACTTATGAGAGATGCCTCTAGGTAAAATACATACCTAGTGATATCTTTACCTCAGTTTTATTTTATAGAGCACTCAGACCCCTAAATATGATTATTCAAGTCCTCTAAAATGATAAGGAATATTTATTATTAACTGTGAACTTGTTCAACTATAGATAATTAAAAATTATTCTATGAGTTCCACCCTCATATTTCTCAAAAACAATATGGCTGAATCCCATAAAGATCTACTAGATTAGATAAACGTTGAAACCTCAAAATCCTCTAGCTTCGAATTGAGTTACTGTAACTCTGGCACATCCATCTTGTAAGGAAGAATGGATAATGGTTGTGATCCTGGAACTAGGTTTATGGAGAACTAAACCTTTCTATTAAGATGTAAACTAGAAAAATTATCTGGGTACACATCCTTGATATTATCCACCACTAGAGGAAAGACCACCTAAATCACTCCCTCATCATCCAAAAACAAACTAGTGGTCTATTCTATTATTCCACACAGCCCATGATGTTTGAGTCTATCTCAATTCAGCTGTACATCCCATTCATCCTTTCGAGTAAACACTACACCCTCTTATGATGCGAAGGTTGTAACGCCCCGACCCCAGCTACCCAGAGTCGGTGCATTAATTACATAACATTGGCATGATCACAAGAAAGATCAAATCTCGAAAGACCGATTGGTTTAGTAGCCTTGGAAACACTAGATATATTCATAAGTTTTACATTACATCAAAAAATGAAAAACTACTACAACAACATAATGTCTCCATAATCCACACTACTATCCCCTCATAATATCCCTGCAGGTCATTCATAATTTACTTCTTCACATCCTGGGGAAAAATAAAACATAGAAAAGGGGTGAGCTCAAATGCCCAGTAAGGATAACAATATAACGGAAACTTTCATAAATAAGAATAAACATTTAAGGCAATGCATTACTAAAACAAAAGCCTTTTAAAATTGAACTTCAACATGGTATGGCAAAAGTAAAATGAAATAATGCCATTTACTTATTCACATGGATATTCTACTAATCGAATAATCACATGCAAAAAAATCAATAACCACTTTCATAATGTTGGAATGCATAATGCCAGACTATCATAACCACATAGCCAAGGCCTCGTGCCAAGGCTACAAATAAGATTTTGTCAAGGCCTTGTGCCAAGACACTAGTTTGTCTCATGAGACCTACCGATGCATCGAGGAGCTATAGCGGGCTCCACCCGTCACTTATTAAGTCCAATGCATTCCCATATGAAAAGGTTTAAACATAACATAAACATTCGTATTAAAACTAGCATACGAAATGTCAATACTTTCACAATAAACTATGAATGGTATAAAAATAGCACATCCACAGTCAAACATATCACAAAACCTTCAATACAATATAGAAGTTTTGTATCATAATAAATCAACTTCAAATAATCTTAAAATCCATCAAAGGATGTTGACATAGATGAAATCAAAATTCTTTTTAAAGAAATATCTCCTTTTATTTTGAAATCATTTAAGATCCATATAAAATAAAACATTTTCTTTGAAAATATTCTTATAAGCTTGTAAGGAAAGCTTTGAAGATTTTATAACGGTGTAAAATAACCGCACCCGCCGTATAAGTTAAAAAAAACATTCTTACCTCAATTCTGTCGAAAAGGTTAAAAAGGACCTTGTTTTGAAAACGACGGAAAGATTCCTTTATAAACCTCTTATAAATAGTCAAACAAGGGTATAAATGACTTTAACCCATATTCTTGTAAATAGTAAAAATGTTTTGAAATACATTTCGAATAAACATGGATGTGGATGATAAAGAGATCCCAGTAGATTATTACGTATAATACAACCTCGGATAATGAAGAGATTGTGAAATAACCCTTACCTTGTACTTTTCCTTGGTTGTGGTAGGTTAACCTCCTGTATAATGGTGAAATAATTGTTATTAAATTATACAAGAATCATATACATTAATATGATATCATATATGATCTTTTAATATTGATTTGATAATAATATCTTAGTATTATCGTTGTTTCGGGTGTTAACTTACTTGTTTTCTTTCATATGTTTTGTTACGTAAGACATGTTTGTAAAGGATAGGTTGTATATTATTCATATCCAGAATGATATCAAGTCCTTAAACATCATTTTTAAATCATAAAATGATAATTACGCTTTAATGGTTACGATGGAGAATGAATCTCATCGCGTTCGTGGAGACGGTAGTCCGTACGTACGCACGAGCGACAATATCATTCTTTTGATATTAAAATAATATATAAATGGATGGTATATCATATATACAGAATCATTAACATGTTATATTTATTATTTACATGAGTTACACATCATTATTATACCCATCCAAATAATATTATATTGAATAACAATTACACCACGACGTGGAGACGGTAAGCCGTACGTACGCACGTATGGTGACATGTTATTCAAAGGGTGGATAGAATACTGAATATGATTGTACCATATTTATAATAACATCACAGTATATGTGAGATACTGGAGTTATTATTTCAGAATGGTAAGAACAAAGGAAGAAGAAGTGGAAGAAGAAATGAACTTAGAAAAGGGTGGTGAGATCATTACCTCTTCTTCGGGTTCTTCCTTTTGATTTGATCAAAAGGGATCCTTAGGTTGGCTTTCTGATCAAACTAAGGCCTCTAGGTTGTATTGAGGGATTTTGGGAGAGTATTTGGGCAGAGTTTGTCCGAACCAAAAGGCTTTAGAGGTGTGAAGAAATGAGAAGGAGGAGTGCCCTTTTATAAGAGGGGTGAGGGGCACCTTTGGAAAAGCTAGAAATATTAATTTATAATAAATTTATATTCGGTTTCTAAAGGCTCCAAAGTTGACTATTCAAAGGATGAGGTGGGGATAGGTCGAAAACAACTCATCCAATAGAATTTAGACAGGTTTGGGTACTTATATTAACCTTATCTTTAAGTATTAACTCTAAGTTAATTAGTTTCACTTTTACAATGTCTCTTTGTATTTTTATATAATATGGTTAATAAACATACTATATACATCCAAGCGACCCCCAAGTGGTCCATTAATGATTAACCTATCATAATATAAGTCTCTTGGCCGAACCTTAGATTTTTAGGAATTTAATATCAATTAATAATATAATATTTGTTTTAAGAACTCTTTTATGTCAATTTTGACACTATTCAATAGTTGATTTTTGTGAAACTCATAACAGATTAATTACTTCGAACAAAGTCCATTAAATCAATCCTAATATATCATATTAGCCTAGAAATTTAGTTTAATTCATTAAAAGTTTCATATTATATTTATTTGGGTATTTATAATATCAATTATTTTAATTTTTCACTATTATAGTAATTACTGCATCATCATTGTGTCATAAATAAAATAACTTATTTATTGTCTAAAAATTAAAAATAAAATATCATTATGTAGGAAAGCTTTTTATCTTTCTAATGAATATTTATAATCGAAAATCCAACATGTATAACCTTATGTAAAAATTGTTCTTCTAAAAGATATATGCTTGTGTCATTTTTGTATTCATTTTAACTTAATTAAAATAAAGTGTCATTATCACTTACAAGTGGATCCATGGGGTCCCAAAATTGACACAAAGATGCCCATGGTCGACCATGTATCAACCAATAGGGTTAAGACACGTTTTAGGGTAATTTTGTATTATTATAATATTATTTTTTTTAACCCTTATTTACCGGATTTACCCTTTAACCATGGTAAATAAAATATTTACCGCAGTAATTATTCAAAATGTCTAAAAATAAAAGTTACCTATTTACATAATTTGGACATCCTGATTCCAAATATGGAATCCATTTTCCTAAATTCAAAACACAGAAGTGGCAGAAATTAATTTAAAATTAATTCCCGCTGTTAAAACAAAAAGCGTGTTTTTAAGAGATAATAACTATCAAAAGATTGACACTTGTTTATGTTCGGTTTAATTGTAAAATTATGTCCAATGATAAACATTAAATTGAATGGTAAAAATATATTCTAAATATACTTTAAAACCACTCAAATTCATAATTTATCACTATTAATTATTTTGATTAAAAAAGTTGTTTTTAATTAAAATTTAGAAATTTTCACTATTCATCAAAATATGAAAGTTATCCGAAATGTACCAAAATTTCACCCTAGGCTAATTTTGATATTCCGAATCCAAAAATGAAGTCCATTTTGAAATATAGAATATATATGATTTCAAAAATTAGGTATTACTATTCACAACGGCTAGTTTAATTAGTTGTGGTGTGTGTTAGAACTCGAGGTTGCGTACAACACACGCTATCGCATTATTCAAAGGGAAACGTACCGTAGAAGCTTGGGGTGTTACATTCTCCCCTCCTTCAAATAATTGCGTCCTCGCAATTTCTAGGGTATTACTGCATAAAAAGACTCGGGTGGTTCTTCATCATAAGTTCCTCGGGTTCCCACGTTGCCTCTTCCATCTTATGATTTCTCCACAAAACTTTTACCAGACGCGTCGTCCGGTTTCTCAGTACTTGTTCTCTTGTATCAAGAATCCTGACGGGCTCTTCACAATAAGACAGATCCGGTTCCAGTTCTAATTCCTCATAGGTGAGTACATGCATTGGGTCAGGCATTTATTTTCTCAACAGAGATACGTGGAACACATCGTGAACTTTGGAGAGACTTGGCGGCATTGCCAATCGGTAAGCTACAGCCCCAATTCGTTCTAGAATTTCGAAAGGTCCGATGTACCTGGGACTCAATTTACCTTTCTTACCAAAACGTATGACTCCCTTCCATGGAGATACCTTCAGGAAAACATGATCACCGACTTGAAATTCCAAATCCTTCCTTCGATTATCGGCATAGCTCTTCTGCCTACTTTGAGCTGCTTTAATGTGATTTTGGATTACTTTCACCTTTTCCACCGTTTCCTCCACCAGTTCTGGGCCTACAAGTTTTCTTTCACCAACGTCATCCCAACAGGTTGGTGTACGACATCTCTTTCCGTATAACGCTTCATATGGTGCCATTTGTATACTCGAATGGAAGCTATTGTTATAGGAAAATTCTACCAGTGGTAAATATTGATCCCACATACCCTGAAAGTCATGTGAGCAAGATCTTAACATGTCTTCTAAGGTTTGAATAGTCCGTTCTGATTGTCCGTCTGTCTGAGGGTGGTAAGCAGTGCTCAAGTGAAGTTCAGTATCCAGGGATTTCTGAAGACTTTTCCAAAATCTTGAAGTAAAACGGGGATCACGATCAGAAACAATCGATAGGGGTACTCCATGAAGTCTCACAACTTCATTAATATATAGTCTTGCTAGACGTTCCAGGGGTAGATCTTCTCTTATAGCAAGAAAATGTGCTGACTTGGTAAGACGATCAACAATAACCCATATTGCATCGTTCCTTCTAGGAGTCTTTGGTAGCCCCATGACAAAGTCCATCGTAATATTGTCCCATTTCCACTCCGGTATGGGAAGAGGTTGCATGACTCCTCCAGGCTGTTGCCTTCCAGCTTTCACTTGTTGACAAACCATACATCTTGACACAAAATCAGCAATCTCCCTCTTCATGTTGTCCCACCAAAAATGTTCCTTCAAATCTCTATATATTTTGGTGCTCCCAGGGTGTATAGAGAAATTGGAACTATGAGCATCATCCAGCAATTCCCTTTTTAGATCAGGTATATTGGGAACACAAAGTCTCTTCCTGAATTTCAAAATTCCACCTTCATACGCAAAGTCTCTCAATCTCCCATCATTCACAGCTTTAATCTTCTTCTGAAATTCTTCATCATCGGTCTGAGAACTCTTAATCCTTTCTAGTAAAGATGGTTTGGCAACCATTTGAAAAAGCATTGATGTTTCACCTTCCCTGGTTATTCCCATGTCCATCTTCACTAGATCCATGAAAATTGGATCCCTTTCAATTCTCATCATGTTCAGAACTCCATGGTCTTTTCTGCTCAAAGCATCTGCCACCTTGTTTGCCTTCCCCGGGTGGTAGTGTATCGTACAATCATAATCCTTGAGTAATTCAAGCCATCTCCTTTGCCTCATGTTGAGTTCTTTTTGTGAGAAAATATACTTCAAACTCTTGTGATCAGTATAAATCTCACATTTTTCACCATAGAGGTAGTGCCTCCATATCTTCAAAGCAAAGATCACAGCTGCTAACTCAAGATCATGAGTAGGATAGTTTTGTTCATGAATTTTCAACTGTCGTGATGCATAGGCAATAACTCTATCATTCTGCATAAGGACACAGCCAAGTCCTTTCTTTGATGCATCACTATAAATAACGAACCCATCATTCCCCGATGGTAGAGTCAATATAGGAGAATTGACTAATCTTCTCTTCAGTTCTTCGAAACATTCTTCACACTCTTTTGTCCAAACAAATTTAACCCCTTTACGTGTGAGCTTCGTTAATGGGTTAGCCAATCGGGCAAAATTCTGGACGAAACGTCGATAATAACCTGCCAAACCAATAAAACTACGTACCTCAGTTATACTCGTAGGTGCTGGCCATTCTTGGATTGCCTTGGTCTTAGAAGGATCAACATAGATTCCATCTTTAGAGACAATATGGCCAAGAAAAGAAATCTCATGAAGCCAGAATTCACACTTGCTAAACTTTCCATATAATTCATGCCTCCTCAGAGTCTTCAAGATAATGCGCAAGTGATTTTCATGATCTTTGTAGGTTTTGGAGTATACCAAGATATCATCAATAAATACCACCACAAATTCATCGAGATACTCCTTGAAAACTCTATTCATCAGATCCATGAATACAGAGGGTGCATTAGTCAATCCAAATGGCATTACAGTAAACTCGTAATGCCCGTACCTGGTTCGAAATGCTGTCTTCGGAACGTCTTCCTTCTTCACACACAACTGATGGTATCCAGATCGAAGGTCAATCTTTGAAAAGTATTGAGCTCCATGCAGTTGGTCAAATAAATCATCAATACGAGGTAGGGGATACTTGTTCTTTATCGTTATAGCATTGATCTCCCTGTAGTCGATACATAACCTCATAGATCCATCTTTCTTTTTAACAAAAAGAACAGGGGCTCCCCATGGAGAAACACTAGGGCAAATAAATCCCTTATTACTCAATTCCTCTAGTTGTTTCTTTAGTTCGACTAGCTCTACAGTGGCCATTCTATAAGGGGTCTTCGATATAGGCCTTGATCCAGGAATTAAATCAATGGAAAACTCTACTTCTCGTTCTGGAGGATGTCCAGGTAAATCTTCCGGAAATACATCTACAAACTCTTTCACAATAGGTACATCCTCTATATGAACATTTCTTTCCTCACCGACAGTTATTTCATTCTCTTCCTCCCCGATAATTGAATTAAGTTGAGCTACAGGGGGTGGATCTAAATAAGAATTAGGTGGTGACGATTCTGCTCTAAAAATAAGGTGCTCCTTATCATTATCATCAAGAATCGTAACCTCTTTCTTCTTACAATAAATCTTCGCATCATAGTCCGAAAGCCAGTCCATACCGAGGATTATATCAAACTCAATCATAGGTATGACGATGAAATCAGCAGATAAAGAAAATTTATGTGCTCTAATGGGGACTGATTCACAAAACTTTGTTGCAACGATACTTCCCTTAGGAGTTTTAACTGACAACTCCCTTATTAAATCAAATTGGAAATATCTAATTTTCTTAGCAAACTGGGAAGATATGAAACAATGCGATGATCCAGAATCAAATAATGCATTTGCTAAACTTGAGGAAACCATTAAATTACCTGCCACCACGTCTTTCGGAGCTTCTACCTCAGCAGTAGTGATAGCATAAGCCTGGCCTTGATCCCTTGGCCTTTTCTGAGGTAAGTTCTCCTGACGCTTAGGACATGCATTTGCATAATGCCCCATCTCCCTGCAATTGTAGCACTGAACGTTGGTAGCTTCCTTCTTCCCCTTGCAATCATGAGCTTGGTGGCCTTTTTCACCACACTTGTAACAGACTCCCATTCCCTTCAGGCAAGCACCGGGGTGTTTCTTCCCGCACTTACCACAAGATGGATATTCAACCTTTCCCTTCTTCCCCTTATTTCCATTCCCAGATTGATCAGCAGGTCTCTTCTTCTCTTGCTTTGCTTTAAAGTCATAAGACTTAGAGAATTCCTTTTCGGTCTTGATAGCACATGAGACAATGTCTTCGTACGATGAAAAGGATTGTGAGACTAATGCTCGACGGAGAAATGGTTTTAACCCATCAAAGAAACGATCAATCTTACTTCTTGGGTTGCGAATATAATCACCAGCGTACCTCGCTAACCTTGTAAAGTTTGCCTCATACTTTGTGACATTCTCATCTTCCTTTTGTCTCAGACTCAGAAATTGCCTTTCCATATCTGCTCGATGGTCGCGAGGAAAGTATTTTTCTAAAAACAGATCTTTGAACTCCCTCCATTCCATGTTTGATACTTCATCATCTTCCTTCATGTTTTGAATCAATGACCACCATTGATCAGCATCTCCAGTGAGGCGGTAAACTGCCATGGTAACTTTTTCCCTTTCACTACTCCCCAAAGCCTGAAATATTTTCTCTAGGGAAAATATCCATTGCTCAGCTACTAAGGGATTTGTACTCCCATTGAACGTTGGTGGTTGTTGTCTCATGAATCGATCTAACATTGATCCTCCACGCTGCGGATCAGGGTGCTCCATACGGGTAAGGTTATTATTCATAACCTGAGTAAGTTGTCCCAGTACGGTGATTAGCTGATCAGCACCAGTTGCATCACCAGCCCCACTATAATTATCTTGAGCAGGAGGGCAATCCCTTCATGGAGTGCGTGCATTGATACGGTTTCCATTTCTTCCACTAGGCGCCATTTCTAAAAAAAATGGCATAAACTAGATCAGTTTATGCATCAAAATACATAATCCCACACTTATAAAACACTTAACATAAATTGAACTATTTATGGATATAATCCATAATCATAAAAATGTTTTCTTTGAGGAAGTATATACTCATAAACCCTTCATAATGATTTGTAAAGATAGTGAGAGTTATCCTAAGCATATCCCCCGGGAGTGTCGTAACCAAGAGTGCAGCAAGGCTCGTTGTCGTGCACCAGTTCCCGTTCGAGTCTAGCTCAAAGCGGTGTTTTCGGGTTTTACCCCTAGGTACATCTGTGCCAGAGCCGCCTCTACCTGCTCGTATCCAGACAGGGATGTATTGCTCGAAAAACTCACAAAATCTCTACAATACCAAAATTCTAGGAAGTTCTTCTATACTAATCCTCAAAGTTCATCTTAGGTCTACGTGCTCTAATCAGAGTTTATCTAAATCTAGCTTCCAAGGTTTGTACTAAACTTCCTCTGATACCAACTGTAACGCCCCGACCCCAGCTACCCAGAGTCGGTGCATTAATTACATAACATTGGCATGATCACAAGAAAGATCAAATCTCGAAAGACCGATTGGTTTAGTAGCCTTGGAAACACTAGATATATTCATAAGTTTTACATTACATCAAAAAATGAAAAACTACTACAACAACATAATGTCTCCATAATCCACACTACTATCCCCTCATAATATCCCTGCAGGTCATTCATAATTTACTTCTTCACATCCTGGGGAAAAATAAAACATAGAAAATGGGTGAGCTCAAATGCCCAGTAAGGATAACAATATAACGGAAACTTTCATAAATAAGAATAAACATTTAAGGCAATGCATTACTAAAACAAAAGCCTTTTAAAATTGAACTTCAACATGGTATGGCAAAAGTAAAATGAAATAATGCCATTTACTTATTCACATGGATATTCTACTAATCGAATAATCACATGCAAAAAATCAATAACCACTTTCATAATGTTGGAATGCATAATGCCAGACTATCATAACCACATAGCCAAGGCCTCGTGACAAGGCTACAAATAAGATTTTGTCAAGGCCTTGTGCCAAGACACTAGTTTGTCTCATGAGACCTACCGATGCATCGAGGAGCTATAGCGGGCTCCACCCGTCACTTATTAAGTCCAATGCATTCCCATATGAAAAGGTTTAAACATAACATAAACATTCGTATTAAAACTAGCATACGAAATGTCAATACTTTCACAATAAACTATGAATGGTATAAAAATAGCACATCCACAGTCAAACATATCACAAAACCATCAATACAATATAGAAGTTTTGTATCATAATAAATCAACTTCAAATAATCTTAAAATCCATCAAAGGATGTTGACATAGATGAAATCAAAATTCTTTTTAAAGAAATATCTCCTTTTATTTTGAAATCATTTAAGATCCATATAAAATAAAACATTTTCTTTGAAAATATTCTTATAAGCTTGTAAGGAAAGCTTTGAAGATTTTATAACGGTGTAAAATAACCGCACCCGCCGTATAAGTTAAAAAAAACATTCTTACCTCAATTCTGTCGAAAAGGTTAAAAAGGACCTTGTTTTGAAAACGACGGAAAGATTCCTTTATAAACCTCTTATAAAAAGTCAAACAAGGGTATAAATGACTTTAACCCATATTCTTGTAAATAGTAAAAATGTTTTGAAATACATTTCGAATAAACATGGATGTGGATGATAAAGAGATCCCAGTAGATTATTACGTATAATACAACCTCGGATAATGAAGAGATTGTGAAATAACCCTTACCTTGTACTTTTCCTTGGTTGTGGTAGGTTAACCTCCTGTATAATGGTTAAATAATTGTTATTAAATTATACAAGAATCATATACATTAATATGATATCATATATGATCTTTTAATATTGATTTGATAATAATATCTTAGTATTATCGTTGTTTCGGGTGTTAACTTACTTGTTTTCTTTCATATGTTTTGTTACGTAAGACATGTTTGTAAAGGATGGGTTGTATATTATTCATATCCAGAATGATATCAAGTCCTTAAACATCATTTTTAAATCATAAAATGATAATTACGCTTTAATGGTTACGATGGAGAATGAATCTCATCGCGTTCGTGGAGACGGTAGTCCGTACGTACGCACGAGCGACAATATCATTCTTTTGATATTAAAATAATATATAAATGGATGGTATATCATATATACAGAATCATTAACATGTTATATTTATTATTTACATGAGTTACACATCATTATTATACCCATCCAAATAATATTATATTGAATAACAATTACACCACGACGTGGAGACGGTAAGCCGTACGTACGCACGTATGGTGACATGTTATTCAAAGGGTGGATAGAATACTGAATATGATTGTACCATATTTATAATAACATCACAGTATATGTGAGATACTGGAGTTATTATTTCAGAATGGTAAGAACAAAGGAAGAAGAAGTGGAAGAAGAAATGAACTTAGAAAAGGGTGGTGAGATCATTACCTCTTCTTCGGGTTCTTCCTTTTGATTTGATCAAAAGGGCTCCTTAGGTTGGCTTTCTGATCAAACTAAGGCCTCTAGGTTGTATTGAGGGATTTTGGGAGAGTATTTGGGCAGAGTTTGGCCGAACCAAAAGGCTTTAGAGGTGTGAAGAAATGAGAAGGAGGAGTGCCCTTTTATAAGAGGGGTGAGGGGCACCTTTGGAAAAGCTAGAAATATTAATTTATAATAAATTCATATTCGGTTTCTAAAGGCTCCAAAGTTGACTATTCAAAGGATGAGGTGGGGATAGGTCGAAAACAACTCATCCAATAGAATTTAGACAGGTTTGGGTACTTATATTAACCTTATCTTTAAGTATTAACTCTAAGTTAATTAGTTTCACTTTTACAATGTCTCTTTGTATTTTTATATAATATGGTTAATAAACATACTATATACATCCAAGCGACCCCCAAGTGGTCCATTAATGATTAACCTATCATAATATAAGTCTCTTGGCCGAACCTTAGATTTTTAGGAATTTAATATCAATTAATAATATAATATTTGTTTTAAGAACTCTTTTATGTCAATTTTGACACTATTCAATAGTTGATTTTTGTGAAACTCATAACAGATTAATTACTTCGAAAAAAGTCCATTAAATCAATCCTAATATATCATATTAGCCTAGAAAATTAGTTTAATTCATTAAAAGTTTCATATTATATTTATTTGGGTATTTATAATATCAATTATTTTAATTTTTCACTATTATAGTAATTACTGCATCATCATTGTGTCATAAATAAAATAACTTATTTATTGTCTAAAAATTATAAATAAAATATCATTATGTAGGAAATCTTTTTATCTTTCTAATGAATATTTATAATCGAAAATCCAACATGTATAACCCTATGTAAAAATTGTTTTTCTAAAAGATATATGCTTGTGTCATTTTTGTATTCATTTTAACTTAATTAAAATAAAGTGTCATTATCACTTACAAGTGGATCCATGGGGTCCCAAAATTGACACAAAGATGCCCATGGTCGACCATGTATCAACCAATAGGGTTAAGACACGTTTTAGGGTAATTTTGTATTATTATAATATTTTTTTTAACCCTTATTTACCGGATTTACCCTTTAACCATGGTAAATAAAATATTTACCGCAGTAATTATTCAAAATGTCTAAAAATAAAAGTTACCTATTTACATAATTTGGACATCCTGATTCCAAATATTGAATCCATTTTCCTAAATTCAAAACACAGAAGTGGCAGAAATTAATTTAAAATTAATTCCCGCTGTTAAAACAAAAAGCGTGTTTTTAAGAGATAATAACTATCAAAAGATTGACACTTGTTTATGTTCGGTTTAATTGTAAAATTATGTCCAATGATAAACATTAAATTGAATGGTAAAAATATATTCTAAATATACTTTAAAACCACTCAAATTCATAATTTATCACTATTAATTATTTTGATTAAAAATGTTGTTTTTAATTAAAATTTAGAAATTTTCACTATTCATCAAAATATGAAAGTTATCCGAAATGTACCAAAATTTCACCCTAGGCTAATTTTGATATTCCGAATCCAAAAATGAAGTCCATTTTGAAATATAGAATATATATGATTTCAAAAATTAGGTATTACTATTCACAACGGCTAGTTTAATTAGTTGTGGTGTGTGTTAGAACTCGAGGTTGCGTACAACACACGCTATCGCATTATTCAAAGGGAAACGTACCGTAGAAGCTTGGGGTGTTACAAAGGTCACCCTCTGGTGATAACAGTCAACATAATCTTGATAAGCTACTAACCAGTCCATCTAGAGAATGATGTCAAACATTGTCATCTCAAGGATTTAAAGATCCTAGATGAAGTCACAACCACAAAACTCAATGTGACACTCACTATGCTGGAACACATAATCTTTTCGGATTCCCAATGGTTTTTTCAGTGTCAAAACCTCCATAGAATACCACAAATCAAGACCATGTATTTTTACCGCACTTGTAGATATGAAACTATAAGATGCACCTGAATCAAAAACAAAATATAAAATAGTTGATTTTACTCAAATCATAACTCTCATCATAGATTTCCAAATTCATTTCTCCATTAGTTTAGGCTGTACAGAATTGATCTGGAATGTACCACGTCTTTATGACCCAACCACACTACCCAGAGTAGGTCCACTTTAATGTCTAGGTGTAACTGGTTTCTAGTTATATCTTTCATGACCATTACTTCCACAACCTAATCTTCATGCACTTATCTAGATACATACATAATTTAGAGATGAGAAAACTATTCTTGAACCTGACATCGGAGATGAACCTTAAACATTTATAGAAAGAGGGATGATCTGGCAGAATCAATGCATGTGGCTCACCCCATCCAATGGTAGTGAATCAACTGGTTTATGGTCACAATGATTCTTCTTGTGGCATCGCGTACCTCACTAGTGAAAAAACACCCAACTACTGGCACACATAACCTTACTATCTATCATCTCACAAGGTGAATCAAAATGATTCTTCCATCCTGATGATATAGAACAACTGGTTAGTGAGGCACCACTACCCACCTCTATGAAATAATATTCTGTCAGGTTATGATACATAATTACTACCTGATTCACAATATTTGTGAAAGAGTTAAACATGAACACATGAACATTGTATTTCATTGTATGATAGAGACATCGTTTGAAGATTCTTACTCTCGAAAACTCATTAGGATGACACATTGGTTCCAAATGGTGAAACCCTATAAATCATACCGATTACTTCATAACTATCACTGATCCCTTCTCCAGACACATGAACTCACATTCCTGCTCTTCCCATAGAGTCTCAAGTTATTATATATATATATATATTCTAATGTAGGATTTTTCCTGCTAATGTGTCACCTTCATATGCATCCATGACTCTCCAAAACCGTTTACTCCCTCCAAAAGTCAAGTACCTCTCCGGATGCATCAATCCCGCTATTGCAACCCGTCCACAACTCCTAGGGTTTCTTCCTCCAGATTCAGCTCTACCACCTCTAGAACCCTCTCCGCCTCCGGTCGTCCATCTATGGCTGCTCCGCCTTAGGTTTCTCCATTTCATCTTGCACCGCCTTCTTCATATCTGCCTCTGCCGGCATCGCTTGCTTTGAATTCTCCTTCGCCTGCACCTCCTGCTTTGTATCCGCCTTGGCCTGCTCTGCCTGCTTCACATCCACCTTATCCTCCACCTTCATGCTCCGCATCCGGACTGTCCACCCTCCCCACCTCCTTTAGCTTCGCATACACACCTCCAATTTTCATCTCACCACCGACCAGGTAATCCTTCTCCATCTACCACTGGTCACTATAGATCCAATCCCTACCCCTCTCATTCTTGACTTCTACTTACTTATCCAACTATTTTTTGTTACTATCACATACCACTATTCATGGTTCCTTCCTCTAGGCCTACTTTTTGCACCTTCACCATCATCCCCCTTTACCTCCACAACATCATTTGGTGCCTCCGGTTTCTCTACCTCCTCCTTTGTCCACTTTGTGTCAGGATCCTCTGCATCTACTGGTTATTTGTCAGTGAATCGATCCCACTTGATTTTTTTTTCTACTACAACCATACATGCTTGGTTCAACACATAATCACTTAAATCAATGGACATACCATCACATTATTGTTGAATTTTATCATTTTTAGTTTGAATTAGGTAATTATCTTCATGAATATTTTGTGTATATTTCATCTTTTGTACATGCATTATTTATTTTCACAAAAAAACCTTCAAATCAAAACTATCATAGCATACAGTGGTTTCTCAGGTTTTCTAGCATTCCAATTTGTTTTTCATCTATGAAAACCCAAGGAACATGGGGAAGGAATCCTAAATGAACATATGGCATGTGATCTTAGTGAATTTACTAATTTTAAATTTGGTCCATATAAAGTATTCCTCCATCAATATTCTTATTTTTAGGGGGGTTTTTTTATATAAATTGGAATCCGATTGGGAACAAAATGTTTTGAGGTGTAGATGTTTTAATAAGAAACTGATTATGAAGGATAAAGGATGGATTGACATTTTAATGTTGTTTTTTAAAATAAAAAACATAACACTATTTTTTCTAAATATTCTTTTCATGGTTTTGTATTTTTATTTACATCTAATTGTTTCCCTATTAGTCATACAAGTATAGTTTTGGATTTCTAATTGAATTTTATACCAATTGTTCATACATAGTGTTTTTACATATTTATTATACATATTCCTGGATTCCTTATTGAAGTGTTTCCTTATTAGTCATATATAGTATGTGTTCGTCTCTTTAAACACTATTATATCTATAGGTAAACATATTGGATGAATTTTTAGGTGATCAGCTCTTGGATTATTGCATATTCTTCCACAACTACGTCTCATTATCACAACCAACAACTCATGAACAACAACATTTATTTCCAGATATTTTTTTATATTGATCATCAAGAATTTATCATCCAAATCTTTTTAGTTACTTTTACATTCACTAAATATGACATGACATGTATTAGAGAAGTGGATATTTTTTCACAATAGTGGATCTTCTGTTTTATTTGATAAGTGGATCATGTATTTTATTTTAGTAATGGATCATTTTTTAGAGCAGTGGAAAAAATATTTATTATAGCATGTGAATCAATCACTTTTATTGGGTATTGCATCATGTAATTTGTTTGAGTAGTTGATCATGTTTTTTATTAGATCAATGGATCATTTTAAGGCCAATGAAGCAGTTATTTTAGAGCAGTATGTGTTTAAATAAAAAACTTTATCCTTTCTATAAAATTGAATCATAAAAATTTTAGCATCATTATTATATTCTTCCCTCTAACCTCTTTTATATCACAACATTCTATATAATTAAATATTTGGTGATTTAGTGTTGTTTTTAGTCTTATAGGTAAATCGAGATTTTTATCAGTCATCAAGATGTAATGCATATCCAAACCATCCATGAATGGTATATTTAGTCACCCTAATATCTTGATTTTATGTATTGTCTTCCCATTGTGTAGTAGTAAAAAATTTAACTCACAAAATTTATTGAATATATATCAGAACACTATAATGAGGGACATCTTCACATTATATATTTTACTCCCAATAAGTCATTATCTCCTATTTTATTTTAGTTATTAGTTTATGTTGTTGTAGTGGGTCATTTTTTACTTTATTTTTTACTTCTACAAAATAGATTTCATACCTATTCATACTTATTTATTTCTACTATATTGATTATCCTTATTTTAGATCAGCGGATCATTTTTTCAATGGAATATTATTGATATGTGGCTTCATTAGTTACATACTTGCACCATAATGGCCATGGAGAAATATTTCCTTGGTACCACAACATGGTATGACATTAAAATCACAACAATGCTTTCAATCATAAACAATATTAACATTATAGAAACATATGATATTTTATTTTAAAATTTCATTTTCAATTTTTGTTTGATTCTAACACACTACATTTGTTCTTCTCAATTTTAAATTGTTAAACATCAAATTTGTGCTTAATTTATTACAAGTGTTAGTATTTATTTTTACTTATTCATTAAGTTCAATTCGTCATGTATAAAAATCTATTGACTGAGTTTCATGCCAATGATGTGGTCTAATAAAATGTTATAGTGTCTAGGGAAATTACGGAGAAAACAAGCCACTCCAATTAGGAACAACCCTCTAAATTCATATTATTCTCTTCTGATTTAAGAATTTGATGAGTTTTTTTCTTTTTATGGAAAAAGTTTTGAATCTCCAGGTAGATGATATTGAAGCCTGATTAATGATGAAAATATAACTAACATGATCGATAAATTTTTTATTACATTTCAATACATGACCAATATCTATATAACTATATCTATCTATATCTATATACATCATAAAGAAGGCATTTTTCTGCTAATGTGTCACCTAACTACGCATCTAAGTCATCAAATTTTCCACATACCACCCTCCTAACCCACAAAAACCTAGAGCGATCCCAACCCAGATTAACCTCCCTCATTCCTTTCTCCCAGCTCTAGGGTTCCCGCACCCCTCCCCGATTCCCACATCAATGAATCTACTCTCCCCTCCCCTCCACTCCCTGATTCCCCTCACCAGCTATGACTCCTCCAATCTCCACTCCTCCGAGTTCAGCACCTCCGAGTTCCCATCACATTTTCCTTCCACTCGATTTGTCAATCTAGGGTTCTCATTGTAGGTACTCATCGTCTACATTCATCTCAATCGAATACCCTCTCTATTCCGCAGACGTTTTTACCCATAGTTTCATCTTGTTCGTGCTTCATCTCTAATCGACCTACGGTTGCTGTACAATGAAGTCCTCAACTACCATCTTCAAACTTCAGTAATCTCCCTGGGTCCACACACCTCCAATTTATACTTCATCTTTGACCAGGTACTCCTCCTCCTATTTATAATCAATGATAATTTATTTTTAGGTTCAGGTATGATTAATTTAAATCCTTTTCATCAATCATTGATAATCAATAAACTTCCAATGTTTTACCTGCATTGATATTTTATAAATATATTCGATAAAGGTCCTCACAGGTTACATGGGAATAAAATCTTCTCAAATTTTTAGACATTGACTATAATGGAATTACTTTTATTTCTTGGTGATTTCATTCACCTAATACACAAATTCATTGATAATAAAAAGTACTTTGATCTTGTGATGTATGTTTTCTTGTGTATAATTGAAATAAAACTTATACTGAAATATCATATTACTATTATGTATAGATTTCCTAGATAATATTGAACATGATATATTGACATTAGATCACAAAGTTAGGTTTATTCTTAGGTTTGTTGGTTTATTCTTAGGGTTTTTTTAGAATTGATAAATATTTTCAACACAAATGGATCTCTAATTTTAGCAATGATACTTCGACTAACAGATCTTAAATCAGGACATGATTCCTCTCGGAACATCAAATCTTCATCACTAGAGCATGTCCTTCTATGTTTTCCCACATTATCTTCTATGTTTTCCAACATTTTGTTGAGGTTATGATACTATAATATTCATGGTTTTAAATGTTCCATATACATAATTTTCTGGAAAATCTAGAAAACTCTAGAACTTATCATAGGTGATATATGCTTTCAGAATTTTTTGGTATGTCCTTTCAAATTCATACCGATCGGTCAGAATTGGTGCCAAATGGTCTTCTATTTTTGACTAATTTGGTAATTTCTCCGGTCTGATATTCTTTAAATATACCAAGTGATTCATGGGAGTCTTAACTACTACTTTTTTGTATAAATTCATACTATAATTTTTATTCGTTTATTGTCTGATGATATCTTACTGGTATTTTATCTTTTCTATGGTTTTTGAGGTGTGATTTTTTTTGATTTCAGGAAATGGGTTCACATCAAAGAAAATGTTTTTGCATGGAAAAAGTGATGGTTCATTTCAAGTTGGTACCAGGAAGTCCTACACTACAACATATGTACATTTATTTAATTTTCTAGACAGATTATCTATTTGATACATTTTATCTCTCAATGTAATGGATTTAATCACGTTGTTCATGATTGGGAATATTATGATTTTAATGTCTAATTTTAATTATTTTTTGAGGATAGTATCATGTTTTACATTGTGTTTCCTACTAGATCCATTAGATTCTTCTGGTCTATTATCATTACATTTAAGTCTATTATCATCCATTATATATTTCTTTTTATTCACTAAAAATGTTTATCAGATAGCCTACATATCTAGATTTATTCAACAGGTATGTTTTCCTAAAATTGAGGAACTAACCTCCCTTTTTTCTATCATTTTTTTGTGTCAGTTACACTCTATATGAATGTAGGTAAATTATCCTAAAAACATGAATTAAATATCACTTTTTTCCAATATATGAATGTAGGTAATTTGTTTTAACTATTGAATCCACTAAATATTGTTTTTATGCACTAAAAACATATGAATATTATTCATATGAGATGATACACATAAACCAAATTATTTTAACAATTGCATGCATCTTCTAATTATGCATGACTATAGGAACATACAGGATACTTTCACTCAGCTTCTCCTTGGTTCACCTCCCAAATTTAATTACTTTACTAGTTGTAGTAAAGTCCACAGTGTACGCCGCTTGAAAACCACCTCAAAAACGACATTAACATCACCCATACATTCTTCAAACATCCTACAGACCAATATATCTACAATAGATACATCATCCTATTATCTTTCCATACATATCTTTTTTGAGCATCTGTGATTCATTGCAGTTTATCAAAAGGTAATTATACATTAATAATATTTTTTCTTATTCCAGAAACTCCATGTACACATGTATAATATACTCAGCCTTTATTTATTGACCATTCATTATTAGTAGGGTTTACAATTGATTCATCAAAGTAATCAAATATTACTGGTATCAAACAATCCTAGAAGTGAGTACAAGAACAGTGTAAGGATTATTAGTATTTAGACTAGAAATTGTATATACTCTAAATATAGTACTGGTAATAGGGTCAATTATACTAGATTTTTTGATTCATTTTCTCTCTAATGTAACCTTACTGAACTTTTTTTCTTTGTAAAGTTTGTGATGTGTTTCTTATATTAATTTTAGGATATGGTTTCGCATCGAAAAACACATTTAATCTTGATAACATATCAGCTCTGATTAAGCTGGTACCCGATTAAGATGGTACTGTCACAAATTTCTAAACATTATTCCTTTATTTTAAATTCATACTACATTTAATCTTGTAAATTAATACTATATTTTTTTATTCATTTAATTTATCATGATGGATTGCTAGTGTTTTTTTCTTTCTATGGGTTTTGATTTGTGAATTCTATTAATCTCAGGATATGGTTTTGCATTGAATAAGATGTTTTTGCATAGAAAAACTAGTGGTTCATTTGATCTTGGTACCTGGAATTCCTACACTACATCATATGTAATATTATTAAGTTCTCCATATTGATTATCTATTTGATATTTTTATCCATTAATGTGATGGACTTAATAATGATGTTCATGTTTGGAAAACTATGATGGATCTCTACGTATATTTTTAATTTCATGACTAGGAATCTTATCCTTTTAATGTCTTATTTTCATTATTGGTTGAATATAATATCATGTATTACTTTATTTATCCTACTAGAATACTAGGATGGATCTATGCTTAGATTTTTGAACAGTATGTTTCCTTCCTTACTTTATTAAGAGAAATTAGAATATCTTTAACTGGAAAAAATTCCTCCTCTTCTATCCCTCCCTATACTCTCTATACTTACATACATATATATGTATATTTACATGAATTCATGTTTTTTCCCACCTTCTATGTCAATATATTTAAATTTTATGTGAATAAGGAGGATGAAAAAGAATTTAAGAAATCAAAAGTGGATGACTTGAAAAACAAGAACATTAAAGCATATCCCATTCCTAGAGGTATCCACTGTCATTCTATGCTATTTACTGATCAATATTCCTCTAATTCAAATGAATAAAATATTTTTCTCTCCTTGAGTTTCTGCCGTTTCTCCAAGACAACTATATCTACTAGTTTGTCCCATCTAGCCATAACACTCTAGATTCTTCTCTTTTGGTTGCTTCTGATGTGCAGTAATTTCTTAGAAATGAAAAAAATAAACTTTCAGACCATCACTGATAATAGAACTTATGTTTGCATTTATTCATGGTTTACTCTGAACCCTATTACCCCTACAACTATTTAAGTTTACGGAATTCAATAGTTTTACTAGTTAACAATAGATAATGCTCCAATGCATGAAGCAATAGAGAGTCGTAATGGCATCAAGAATTAATTCTATAGGAACCACATAGCTAGGGATAACTTAAGGGATAATATTCCATGATTAATTGCATTGATATTGCAATCTATGAGTCCCAAGTACATTTCCTTTCTCAACCATCTACACATATATTTTCTAGAGGTAATTAAATGAAATGGTAAGCATTTTCTTCCCATGAGTATATTTTTTTAAAATTAAAATCATTATGAGTAAATGGACTAAAAAGTGGTAAATCAGTTTTTGATATTTGGTTTGAATCTTTTTCAATTATCTGTCTCACTTCCTTAGTCATTTACTACCATAGAAGCTCTAATGTAAAATTGGTTATGTGTTGTAATATATTTAGCAAAAATATTAATTTACCTTTCATATTGAAGGATATTTATGAAACTTTACATTAACATTAAAAAGAAGTGAATATATTTCTATTATTATAGTTACATTCAATAACTTTAAACATTTATTTCCGCACCAAACACTTAACAGTTGCTATAATTTTAATAAATATAAATTCTATGTGCCCAAAAACCATGAAACATTTCAGACGTTTTTTGGATTTGAGTAACTTGATGATGGTAAAAAAATTCAAATCATTTGATATTTTAAGAAAATTGTTAATGCATATATTTTTACTATGTCCTATATTGGTTGGGTGGTTTGTATTGGTGGGTGTGTTCATTTTTATTTTTTATTAATACTTAGTTTCTTCTCTCTACATTTGTTTTCTTCAAAAATATTTTCATTTTGTTCCCTCATTCATAATTTGATGAGAAATTATGTTCGGATGTGTTATCTATACATTTTTTTCTACCATAATTAGGAGTTTCATGCGATATTGTGTTGTTTAAATGGGTCTGCATGTTTATGTGACTATAATTTTAGTTTTTTTTAGTGTAATAATTTATGGGTTACCATGTTTTGAATAGTTTTTACAAGCCTTATCAATGTAGTATTTTCAGATGATGATGTTGGGATTCAGCGGGATCTCTCTATTATTGGATATTGATATCGGGGGAAAAGTCAATAGAGAAGTAGAAAAGATGAAAAGGTTTAGATTAGTGGTTGATCTCTAGATGTCGAACATTCTTAAATTTTTCTCATCGATGCATATATAAGGTCTTAAATATTTATCTATTTTCATGGGATTATAGAATTGATGACTTTTATTTACATACATGGAGGTCAAACATAAGTTGAAATTTGTTGTGATATCACATTATTTGAATTTGGATGATTATTTTAATTTGAGACATAGTTAAAAATAATTTCACTGTTTTTTTAAAATAAAATAGATATGAATATAAATATAACTAATTATATGATTAAATTAAATATAACCATGTAATAATAAATTTTATAATATAAAGCGATCAAATTCAATTATAAAATGACATATTCCCCCCCCTAAAATTCTTGATTCTATCTCTTGATTAGTTACAACTCACAATTATCAAATGACCTATAATTATAATATTTTGGTTATCATCTAGACATAACGACACACACACAGATATATATATGTTAAAAACTCTTATAAAATAAAATAAAGGATGTGATAATATTTTCATTATAAAATGAAATTTATTTATGATGATGATGGGTAAAAAATATGAACTGTAGACTATATTACCTTTCAAAGACATCAAAATGAATGAAATCATGATTCCTACTAATCCTCACCCCAACATCTTCTCATGCCCATCAACTCCGTTCAAAATTCAAAAACGATGAAACTCTCTCCAGGATACCTTCCACCATTTATCGCAATCTCTCCTATTTCCTCCAACTTTGCCTTCACCTCCACCTTTTGTTTCATCTATGTCTCTTATCTCCAACTCTTCCATTCCATCATGTTCCATCTCCATTATAATTAGTCTTCACTTCATTTCCTCATGTCACGGTCACCCCGTTCACTTCATTATCATAATTTTATTCAAAATATTATGTTGAGTACAATGA
The DNA here is from genome assembly GCA_963277665.1 of Viscum album. Classification (NCBI taxonomy): domain Eukaryota; kingdom Viridiplantae; phylum Streptophyta; class Magnoliopsida; order Santalales; family Viscaceae; genus Viscum; species Viscum album. Next base: position 1,186,801,470 of record OY728136.1, read on the forward strand.
CATTACTATTTTTTTGAATGATGCAGAATGAGATAATTTGAAGGAAAATTGAATAGTCCAATGCATTTTCACGGGAGGAGTAGTAGTTATTTATAAAATAGATTTTAAAAATTAGTCCATCCAATATCTCACAACCCCTTAGCATTGTTCAAAATATTCCAAAAGTGCTTTGATGCTCCATTTAGCATATAAGTGGCTAGCTGGACCCTCCTACATGAAGGCTTATATAGCTTCTAGAATATCAATAGAGTTGTCTTAATACATATCATAATAGCGTGTGGACCCACATCCCCCAAAAACATTGGATGATGTTTCTCTTAAAACATCTTTTTCAGCTCATCCATAGTCATGGATGGCTACGATAGTCCTTGAAAATTCTACATATAAAGAAATAACACTTCACAGAAATGTGCCTCAACACCTATATACAAAATATTAAATGGTTATGTATCAAGAACTAATGGAGGATATAAAATATTCCAATGTCCTATCACCTCCAAATCATGGTCATCATCTCCCTCGTGGTGTACCACTAAAGGTGGTCATGGTGGAATTCCTCTAAAGTGGAAAACACTCATATCAAAATGTAACGATATCAATGTTGTTTCTCGAATGTTTGGGAAAGGTCAACCGCCTCTAAAAAAATATCACAACACATATGTTGGGACTAATTATAGGATAGTATATTGAACAACCAAAACATAAATAGAAGCACTTCCTCCTTCCCACTCTAAATATAGTTCTAGTTCAACTCTCTATTTTCCATTTAAATTTACATTTATACTAATTAGTTCATATGATTTTACAGATGGTCCCCAATGTTCTAATACCTAAGGGCCAATGAGCCTAAATTTAATGCCCATGATATCCATACACATCAAATTTTCTTAAATAATTGAATTTAAAATGTCTGTCATTTTCTAATTAATAAACTCCCAAACACCTTATATATTGATTGATGATGTCACTCCTCTGTCCTCTACACCATATCCATAACAACAAGATGAAAAAATATTACAACACTTATCAATACAACATGCATCAAGTAATGCATCCAAAATGGCATGGAATAATGCATGACATGTGAATTCTAACAAGTTCCTATATGATGAATGAGATGAAATAACCTCATTCCCATCATGTATAAATAGTAATAGAATATGAAACTGCATCAATGGTATCTAAATAAATCATTTTCATCACCCACTAGTGAAATTAAATTTACTCTAGTAGTTAAAACCAGAAAATCACATTTTCATTTGGGTAAATGTTGATGCTCCTTTCGTCACAGAGTATAAAGATTGGAAAAGGGGAATATCTTAGCTCAAAGTGATTCAACATTTTGACAAATATCAAAAATTAACAAAGGAAGGAATAAGAAGAACATTTTGCAAGGGTCGCGCAAGTTCTACAATTGTCGCGCAAGTACACGTGCATGCCGCAGTTGGTCGTGCAAGTCACTTGCGCACCCTAAGTGATAACAGTCTGGTGTTTTCTCCAGCCTATAAATACCCCCAGTGGACCCCCTATTTCGAGAGGGATTTTTCCAGAATTCAGATATAGAGCTCTGAACTCCCAAGTCTCTTCTTCAGGACTTTCGAACATTTCTAAGGTAATTCTTTACATAGAATGGAATGTCTATACAAGAGGAGTAAGGTCTAAGTGTTAGAGTTCACTAACACTTGAGAAACTAAGTGTTTTACCCTTAAGGGAAATGGACACACTTTCGTGCCTCTATACTTCTTCACCATAACTTGCATGCTATCTTCTGGAAAGACACTAGGGATAATTCTAAAGGCTTTGATCAACGATCTCCCAAATATTACTCTAAGGGATGAAAATCGCAGAAGTACCCATGTGTCGCACATATATACCTGCAAGACCAGGACATGCGTTCCCACACACTACATACGCACTTGCCAGGACTTGCATACCCCTTCTATTTTTGGGTGCCATTCCTACCCATTTAACCCCTCTTATGACATTCCACCTCTCCTATTCAAGATTCAGTCTTCAAGAAACTCTTCAAAGCCATTTATGGAATGTTTTATTGGTTGACTTCCTTATCTAAAAGTAATTATGTGGAGTATCTCTCAAATCCTAGTGATTTACACATCTTTATGTCACTTAGGTCATAGATTTCATTCATTCAACCTCATCCTTTAATGATGCAAGAACCCCTTAACCTGGTCCAACTTTTCAGGAGTATGTCCCAGTCATAATTCCCATTAATTTTGGGCATCCTCCTTAAGAGTAAGCCCCAAGTCCTTCCAAATCTAGGAATTCTTTTCATGATTAATCCCCAAGTACACTAATCTGGGCATCCTTTTCAGGAGTAAGCCCCAATCTTAAAATTCCCAAATATGGGCATCCTCCTTAAGAGTAAGCCCCAACCATAATTCTCTTAACTTGGGATTCCTTTTCAGGAGTAAGCCCTAGTCCCAGATATGGGCCTCCTCCTTAGGAGTAAGCCCTAAGTCCCTTTAATTTTCAAATCCCTTTAACCTGGGCCTCCTTTTCAGTAGTAATCCCCAGTTTTAATTTCTGTTGACCAGTATTAATTACCTTTTGACCTGGGCTTCCTTCTCAGGAGTAAAACCCAATCATAGGTCCCCTCCTAACTTGGGTATCTTCTTTAGGAGGAAGCCCCAAGATTAGAGTATCCAAATCTATATGAAGCACATATACCTTTATGGACCCTGTTCCAAGATTTCTTCTCTGATGTAAATCTTAATCCTCCTCTATTTGGGCAGTCATACACACATAAGCCGCACATCATTGCATCTTTCGTGGCAAAATTGTCTGGTTTCACCAATACCTCTTGTTTCTCACATCGAGCATGAATCACGTGATCTTAGAGTGTAAAAGTAATCATGAAATATTTTCTTTGATCCATCAATCATGCATAAACTTTATACTCCCTTACGTGAACTACGTGGGTTCTGATTACTTTTCCAAAACAAAGGATACGTAGCTAGCACATCTGCAGGTATGATCCGAACATTGAAATAATCCATGTCCTTCTGAATGAAAATAAACTTCAAGTTCCCCACTGAGTGGCTTTAAAACTATTATGGTCATCATAATGACCAAGATACTTTTATGTATTGAAGGATACCATTGGCTGAGAATCTCTAAACAAATACAGATGATTCTCTATCAATGAAGAACCTCGAATACATATAAAAGATTCATTAAATTTCCTACATATCAATCATTGATTTTCAGATCTAAAGGAAAGATCATTTTATACTGGGTAATGATACAAGGATTCACGAACATTAGTTAAATATATAAAGAGAGTCCCAGAGTAGTCAACAATTCCCATAAAAAAGGCATGATGATTCTGACCTCCCATCCTCTCAACCAATGAAAATTCCTATGCCTCATCAGTCCACAACTAATGAGTGCCTACCTTTGGAATGTAGGTTCAAATGGATATGGAATCATTGGATGTTTCCTGATCTATGAACAAACCCATTAGATACCGCTTGGAATGTTTGAATCTTAAATCAATGAGATCATCCCCAATTCCGGAGGGAAACAAAAAATGGTGAACCCGACGTGAATCCTTAACCAAGTTAAAATGATGTTTTACTTATTTATTAGGCCCCTATTTAAAACTCAATGTGAGGGCCAATGAAAAAAATCATTGACATATGTGCTCATCCAAAAGATGTAGTGGCTGAATTTATCTTGATTACGTCTGTTATATCAAACAAGCACTCTTTTCCATGATTTTCTGCATTCTATGAAATGGCTGCTCTCAAGTTCACACCTGTGAATACCGCTACTGTGAATGCCACTCCTGCTACTCGTGCTGGATCGTCGTCCGCTCTAAAGATGACATCACCTACTCAGCGTCTTCAACGCGGGGAATCAAATGCACTGGTTAAGTAGTACCGTCAAAATGGTACCATTACAATCTGGAGGCTGCCCGACAAGCCCTCCAAGTGAACAATTAACCCGGGTCGTCTGGACAGCAACGACCAGTGATCAAGAAGCAAGCGGTGCTAACCACCATCTCCAACCTTTCTGGGTCATTATCCCTGTAATTCATTCACCATTCGCTCTCTTATTCCGGGGAGGTGAATGAGCAGGTCCCTCAGGGCCTTAATACAAGAATACATGAGTTTTTACCATGGGCTCCTATCAACAATCGCCGCCAGACACGTGAGGTAGAGTGCCCTCAACATGATTATGGTTCTGACTCTAGGCATTCGTCTCAGGTTCCTCGAACCCGAGTAGGAAAGATGAATCACCATAGGCAAAATCCGATCAACAGTGAGTAGGTTCTCATCTCTGCCATCTCCGGAGAAGTCCACCAACTTAACTTGGTGTCATGAAACGGGCGGGCATATACACCTGTTCATTTTAATTCCGATGTCCAGCAGACTCTTCTGGTAGCATCACGCCAATCCCGCCAGGAAATTCCGGCGGAGTACTATAGGTAGGAACATATACCTATTTATACATCATCAGATAGTCAGCAGGCTCATTTGACTACATATGATGGAGCATGACCACCACCTTTGGTGAAGTACAATCAGCAGGCACATACACATGCTAATATTGATCAAGCCTACCAATAGTCTCGCTTGGTAGCATAATGAGAAGTCAGTCGGAAAGCTACGACAACAAACAGGAGCCAGACTCAACTTTATTCCCCCACACTTGACTACTGTCAGGATTCACTGACATGAAAAAGAAGACAAGAGCAGGCACACACACCTACTCCAAGAACGGAATGGGCGTATATCCTCATTCCGGAAGCTGAAGTCACCAAGCATATTCTATCAATGGTGAAATAGTAGAAGCAAATCCCTACTCATATTTTGGATGCTTTCCAGGATATTATAATAGCTTTAGAGACATCTCAGGGAAAGACACATAAATATATCCCTACCAGTGGAGTGACGCATCAACAGTTCACTCCGGAATAGACACACACATCTGTTCTAGTCCAAGAGGGTTGTGGGGCATACTCCCCCATATCATACGGACAACCAAGTAAGGAACATACACCTGATTTGTGTATAGATATTCAGCCTAACCTAGATATCTATACTGATCAGGCACATACACCTACTCAGATTAGCCACTTTTGTCAACAAGTGGTTTCCAAGGTGAGTAAGAAGGCGTCTATGACAAAGGCCAGCCCAACACAGTTAAGAGATCAAGAGCCAATCTGTAACAAGGCCTCGCTTGATGCTGGATTTCTTGAATCCCTCAGACAGTTATCTGTTGGAATCCAAGATTCTACTCCCTCGTTCCCCAATAGTGGGAACATTAATTATGATGGTCTTCAACAGACACTTCCTCATGAAGGCTTTCTTCATGACAATTCGGTCGATCTCGAAGATTCATTTTCAGATGAGAGCCACAGCAACCCTCTGTGTGGTCAAAAGACAAAGGAGCAAGAGATCTCATATTTTGCGGTAACCCACCATGGTGTTCCTCCCCATGATGATGAATTTTGCTGCGAAAGTCCTCTCCGCAGTAGTGATTCACATTGCCCGAAAAATGCTCTAGTGGACAATGTAGTGCCGAGAAATCCCTCTTATCATAAGGCACTTGCAAATGCGAAACCAGTCATGTCTAATACTTCATCTCTAGCAGGTAAAATACTTTCTCAATAGGAAGATAGCCCAGGGTGTAGGTCATTCTTCGAACCACCCCTAAGTCATGCATCTTCTAGTTTGATCAGTGATTTCTCTACCAATCTTGTTGAATTCGATGAAGCAACATGGAAGAACCTGCTCTGGTCAAATCAGGTAGAAGAATCTTCATTGAATGATAAAGAGGAAATGCTGAACATGAGAAAACAACTGGTGAAAGTTGAATTGACAGTCATGTTTTGGCCTCTAGCTGACTCTCAGTATGACATTCTAGAGATGTTGATGGGATATGCAATTAATGATATTCGTCTCAACATATGGAAAACTCATTGTCAGTTTAAAAAGAAAGTATTATATTATGATGAATATGAAAATCATGATAAGATAATAGAAGGGTTACAACATCAGATTGATTTAGAATCTCCATCAGTATCTCGATATCCGAAAGCTAAAAAGCAGTAGAGAGCCCTTAAATGTTCATGCCTTAGCGCACTAAGAAGATTGTGCCAGTTAATTTCCAATTCCCCATCTGGTATTCATGTCAGAGGATGGGGTGTTCATGGAGAACTAAATTTCACTGTGCTCTCTAGTCCGCAAAGCCCACCAAAAATGGTCTCATGCAATGTTATTGCCCGTGGCCGGCCACAGTCAATGGGCTTTGATAGTAATCAAAAGCTTTCCCAAGAACAAGATTCCACTAGTTCCTCTCAAAATCAATAATACAGAATACAAGTTATTGAATTAATTCTGCATCAAGAAAACCAGAATATTGAATAGTCTTCTCGTATGGAGCAAGAACATCATCAAGATACAGAAGATTCAGAAATCATCCAACGGTATTTTGAGCCGGGTGATAAAAGTGGATATCAATTGATGCATCCAGCTAATTTCTGGACTAAGGTCCAAAAGATCAAGAGAGCACGTAAGAAAGACTCAGACATAGCATGTCAAGATCTACCCCAGCTTTCCAGACTGGGGACTCTTTTAAACCAACCCTTGGAATAAAAAAATAGGATATCAGGAGTTGAGCAAAGACATCAGGAACAGCCCCAGTCCACTAGATTGGGGACTTTTTCAAATCTTTAATCCCCTCCTCAGTGAAAGAAGGTCTTCTATCGATTGGAAAAGAATCCAAAAGTGGAACGAAGAGACAAATAATCAGGAGATTTTCACCAAATTACGGTTTTCCAAGAAGTTCCTGAGGTGTCAAATCAACAAAAGGCAATGTCTCATCAGGTGAACGACAGAAGACAATATCACAGGAATGTTGATCGAAGGGATGTGATTCATTATGCATCAATTAATGTCATTAATGCTGTTGTTGTTGATCCACTAGATGAGGCTCACTCAGAGGGATCAGATGAAGAGGTTCATGTTCAAGAAGTTGTATGCACAGACACAAATGAAGATGGTGTGCGTACAGAAAATCAAATGTTTACCCAAAATCTGGGTGTTCTTTCAAATAACCCACTTCCTCCTCTCTAAAATGGATCAATCTAGGGGAAGGGAAAGAACTAGGTTTCATATCCTTCCTTTAGAGAAGGGAAATCGATCTCACTAGAACAATGATTTTCACAACAAGAGGAAGAAATGAAATAATTGAGGAGGTTGAACGCAGAACTACTTCAAGGTAGTCTTCCTTCTAAGTGTGCCAGAGTCAGTCATCCAAGGGAGTATGTTACAGCTACTGAGATGGATCAAGAATATCCTCCTTTATCAGTACACCCTCACAGGTGTAATCCTACGGGTCAAGTTCAACAACAATTGGTAGTGCTGACCTCAGTTGTAGTACCAGCTGGCATACCTGTCCAAACTTCAGTCATTGCACCTGCCCAAGTCCAAGTTCAACCAAATGTTTCTCAAAAGTTAATAACTAACATTGAGTCATTAAAAACTCAATTAGAGACTATAGAAGGGAAGCGTGCACAGGTTCAACTAGAAAAGAATGCTTACCCTGAATTGGTGGATACAATCCCCCCCATCAAATTTTGGGAACCATGTATTCCCTATTTTCAATGGATCGGGCGATCTTGAACAGAATTTGATGAATTACGTGTCTTGTTGAGATCCTATGACAAGAAATTTGATGCACCAAGAAGTAGTTAAACTCAGATGCTTCATGCAAACATTGTAAGGACCAACTTTTGTTTGGTACACAAGCTTGAAATCCCGGTCAATTACCAGATGGGAAGATCTCTGTCAACGATTTATTCATCAATTCAGCTCAACTTTGCCAAAGACAATAATTTTTTATCTTAAAAACTCTACGGAAAGGGAGAATGAAAGAGTATCTGATTTCATTGATCGCTGGAAGGGATTAACATATTTCCTAATCATAGCACTCCCTCAAGAGGAATTGTTGCCAATCTGTGTGGAAAATCTGCATGATGAATTACGCACACCGTTGATCCCTGTGAAATACATAGGAGGCTTTTGAGACCTTACTTCAATCGCTCAACAGATTGAAGATTCTCCTATACAGACTAAGGATAAATCTCATGTACTTCCATAAGCTCTAGGAAGGAGAATGGGTAAAGCAGAAACTTCTACAGTTATGCTTAAACAGGTACATGTACCTCCTTCTACATCAAAATCTTCATCTTCTCGAAAGGGATCTACCTCCTGAGCACCAACAACAGAGTCCTTTTCGTCAAGATGATCAAAGATATCAAAGAAGAATAATTTTTGAAGATTTGAAAAGAAAAGTTTACGCTTTTTGAAATGAACAAGTTCTTGGTTATTTCATTTCGGCTCTGGAAAATAATTTGGTTCAATTGCCAAGGCCCAAGAGGGCAAGCAAGGAAGGAGATGAAGACCGTCCCAACTATTTCCCGTTTCACCAGATGTTAGGGAATCCCATTCAGGAGTTTTTTGTTTTCAAGGACCACCGGCAAAAGATGGTCGACTCGGGACAAGTCAAACTAAAGGGCTCTTCAGCCCAGGTAGCATGTGTTACTACTACAGTTCCAGAGGAGCAAGGCGAGTGGAAAGAAGTCAAAAGAAAAAATGCACAAAAACATGATGATTGGATGGTCAGAAAGATGATCAAACGAACTCATGCTATTTTGCGAACATAATTGAAGAAACCAATTGTTCCTTCTGCCATGAATGCCGTAGTAAAGCCCTCTTCATCAGAGGGAAAATCCTCAATGAAACGACACAATTCCAAGGAGGAACAATCAGAAGAAGATGAGTATATATCAAAGCCTAAGATTTCTTTGACTCTAGAAGATTTCATGCCATCTACTTCGATGCAACGGGCACCATCCCACTAAACGGAACAACATAAATAGGCTAATCTGTTAGAGCCTACATTGGATGAAGATTTGATTTTTGGTTCTGTTAATATGATTCAATTAAAAGATCTATATGCCAGTTTTAGTTTCGATTTTAATGAGCCCGAATTCCCTATATCAAATTGAGGATTCGAAGGAAGTTCCACAGGCTCAGGATACAAGGGAAGATGTGGATCTTTCAGAAGCCACTATTCCAATTCTACCCCTACTAGAACTATGTATGCAGCAGAAACTCATGGCAGAGCCCTTCAGCGAGCTCAACAATTACAAGCAAGTTCTTCTACAAATAAAAAATTCAGTCCTGGCACAATTATTCTAGAAGACCGGTTTAAGGTTCCATCATCTTCCTCTCAGCACGTAAATGGATCTAATCAGTTTAATCTTCCAGAGCTAGGAATATTACCAACTCTTATCCCGATACAAGATGCATCAACTTCCAAAGCATCAACTTCCAAGACACCTGCTAAACCACATGTTCTTATTGGGAAACACATACCTCAAGATCAAAAGAATGATGTATTGAAACCCTTGGCCCATGTACCGGCCAAGTTATCAATTTTGGATGCTTTGAATCTATCAAAGGATCTTCGGAAGGCACTCATCGAGGCTTTGTCAAGTCCTTAGGAGTTTGAAACAGAAATTGATGCAGGTGAAGTCTATCACATAGAGAATAATCCTGCAGAATTTCATATAGTTATATCTTTCACAGATGAAGATGAAGATGATGTCGTGCATGGACATATTAGACCTTTTTAATTATCTGGCAAGGTCAATGGTGTAGATGTCTGAAGAGATTTCATTGATAATGGTTCATGAATCAACCTCATGCCCATTCGTACACTTCATCGACTGGGCCTCACAGAATCTGATTTATCTCCTTCTACAATGATGTTACAAGGATATGATAAAAATTAACAAGAACCACTGGGTGAAGTTACGCTCAGAACTCATTTTGGAGATCTTGTATCCAAATCAGATTTCATGGTTGTTGATCAAGACTTAGCCTTCAACATCTTGCTTGGAAGACCCTGGCTACATCAACATGCGTCTATCCCTTCATCATACCATCAATGTTTGAAATATTGTTTTGATGGTAAAGTTGGGACATTGTATGGTGATAAGGCCACATTCAAGACATGTGAATCTCAATACATTGAGGCAGAATTATATCACATGAAGGGAAGGGAGAAATACACAAAAAAAGAGATTACCAAAGTTAATGCTCCCTATGGTTTGGAGAAGATTCCAGTAAATCCATTTACACATGTGAGTACAGATTATGTGTTTCTTATCAGTCAAATTGACAAGATAGACCCAAATCAAAATACTCTTATGGAAAGATCCATAATTTCAATTACGACAATCGCGCTAGACAACATGGGAGAAATTGGTAACCCACCAAGTAGTGATGAAAGCCCAAATGGTAACGTCTTAATTTCATTTGCTAAAATCCAACAAGTCTATACTTCGCCAATCAGGCCAGAAGAAGTTATAGAATCATTGGAGGTGAACAATGATATTGGTTCTCAATCCATTATCTCCCCTTTATTTCCCAAGGAAGACCCTTCATCATCAATCAGGTCAGAAATATAAGCTTCTTCTTCAAGATGATAAAATTTTAACATCTCTTATGATCATGGAAATTATGCATTATCATCTACTATGAAAGTAGAAATGAAAGAAATAACACATGTTGAAGAAGAAGAGGAAGATCTCAGAGATGCTCCTCCATTGTTTGAAGAGGGTATCTCTACCACCATGGATGAACTCCGAGAAATAAATCTGCTTACAAAAGAAGATCCACTCCCCACTTTAATAAGTGCAGCCATGAATCTTCAAGAACAAGGGATGTATATTTCATTGTTAAAGCAAAATTGAGTCATATTTTCTTGGAACTATACAGAGATTCTCGGGCATGATCCTAATGTTTCTACTCATCATTTGGGTTTACCAGAAGAATATCAAGGATTTAAGAAAGCCACGAGAAGAACACACCCAACTTATGCTTCCAAAATTGAAGCTGAAGTGTATAATCTTATCAAAGCTAACTTCATTAGAGAAGTTAAATATCGAATGTGGTTGGCTAATATTATCCCTGTAAAGAAGAAGAATGGACAAATTAGTGTTTTCATCGATTTCAGAGATCTTAATCGGCATTGTCCTAAGGATGATTTCCCAGTTCCGATTACAGAACATTTAATTGATGAAACAGCTGGCTATGAAGCACTTTCCTTCATGGATAGATATTCCGGATATAATCAAATCTGAATGGCCCCAGAAGATGAGTAGTCTATATCCTTCAGAGCCCCTTAGGTTGTGTTTTGCTACCGGGTAATGATCTTTGGCTTAATGAATGCAGGTGCAACATATTAGTGTGCCATGCATCATATCTTCAAACCCTTTTTAGGGAAGTTTATTGAATTCTATGTGGACGATTTGGTGGTCAAATCCAATCAATGTTCTAATCACATGGATGATTTGGAAGTCACATTACGCAAGCTTCGATAACATAATTTTTGAAGATAATCCCCTTAAAATGTGCTTTTGGGGTAACCTCCCGAAAATTTCTCGGCTCTGTTGTATGCCATCGTGGTATTGAAGTTGATCCTGAGAAGACAAAGTCAATCCATGGTATGTCACCTCCTCGAAATTTGAAAGAATTAAGAGGACTTCAAGGAAAATTAGCCTATATTCGACGTTTCATCGCCAATTTGGCAGGAAAAAGTTTACCCTTCACCAAATTGATGAATAAGGGAGTCAATTACCAGTGGCCTGAAGAATTTCAAAAAGAATTCGATATTCTCAAGAAATACCTCTTGAGTACATCGGTACTCATGCCACCTATTGAAGGAAGAACAGTTATCCTCTAGGTGACAGATTTAGAGAGGTCATTGGGTACCTTTCTTGCTCAGAAGAATGATGTTGGGAATGAAAAGAACCTCTACTACCTTAGTCAGACAATGCTTGAAGCAGAAACCTAGTATTCAAGTATTGAGAAGTGCTGATTTGCATTAATATATGTAGTTGAAAAGTTGAGACACTACCTGCAACATCACGAGGTCCAATTGGTATCTCGCAATAACCCGCTCAAATTCATCCTTAGTCATCCAATGCTTACAGGACATCTGGCAAGGTGGGTAATTATTTTTCATCAATTCGCCATTCAGTATGTGCCTCAAAAGGAAATTAAGGGCCAAGCTCTGGCTGATTTCCTGGATGAACACCCTTTAGTGGAAGACACATCTTCAGATATTGAACTTCCCTATGAGGAAGTATTCTCTATTCAAGAAAGTCATCAGACATGGGAAATGTATTTTGATGGTGCTTCTAGAAGTCCAACAGGGAGGAAAATGGAAAATCCTAAATTCAACAAAGTTGGCTTAGGAATTGTGCTCATTTCTTCAGAAAAGGCAGTGTTACCTTATTTCTTCTTTTTGTGGGAAGGTGGTACCAATATTGATGCAGAATACCAAGCTCTCATCGCAGGCTTGGAATCGGCGCTTCAAGCACAAGTGAATTACTTAAAGGTGAAAGGTGATTCAGACCTAGTAATCAAACAAGTCCATGAGGATTATGCCATCAGAAAAGAAGAACTAATCCCTTTTTATGATTGCGTTAGAGAGTTAATGGAGGAATTCCCTTTGGAACCGACATTTTCTTATGTCCCGCGATCCCAAATTGCTCAAGCTGATGCACTGGCTAACATAGTCACAGCTCTGGCAGATCCAAATCGGGATGAGAAAACCATCAGTATTGCCCACCGTCATGCAATTTCACCTTATGTTCGAATCAGAACAGTGGAGATTAATGAAATTAGTCCCTTTCCTGAACCGTATGGTCATACTACAGGATGGATGTCACTTATCAGGGAATACCTTAAAAATGGAACACATCCACCTGATAGAGCCAAGAAAGAACAAATCCGGCGATGTGTGGTCAATTTTAGTATTTATGATAGCCCAAATCACCTAGAGAAAATTCTCTAATAATTTGGTTTTGATGGAGTTCTCTTCAGATGCATTTATGGTGAAGAGACAATGACTGTCATGAAAGAAGTGCATGCAGGAGTCTGTGGTGCCCACCAGTATGGACATAGACTGTCTGATCAGATTCGAAGGCTTGGATTCTTTTGGCCTTCAATGATACAAGATTGTGTTGATTTCACAAAGAAGTGTCATTCATGCCAAGTACATGCCAACTTCATTCATCAACCTCCAGAGTTGCTTCATACAGCTAAATACTCATGGCCATTTTCCACATGGGGAATGGATGTGGTGGGACCTTGCCCTTTAGCTACGGCCAAGCAGTTTAAGTATATTCTTACTGCTATTGATTTCTTTTCCAAATGGGAAGAGGAAATACCTATTAAGGAATTCAGTTCTAAATGAATTGTTAGCTTCATCATGTCTAACATCATTACCAAATTTGGTGTCCCTCATACCATATTGACGGACAATGGCACCAACTTCTATTTATCCAAGGTGAAGATGTTTTATCAAGAATACAACATCAAATCCAACCATTCAACTCGGTATCATGCAGTGGCCAATGGCTAGATAGAATCCTTCAATAATACTCTTTCAAATATACCGAAAAAGATGGTGGATAAAGATAAGAAATCATGGCATGATAAACCCTTTCTTGCTTTATGAGCTTATTGGACTACCACCCGCACTGCAACACGGTCAACTCCATATTCACTGGTATATGGAACGGAAGTCGTCTTGCCCATTGAAGTTCAACTACCCTAGCTCAGAGTAGCAATTTATGACTAGTCATCTGCAGATGAAAAATCTCAAAAGGGATTGAATGAATTGGAATGGTAAGATAAGAAAATATTGTGCACACTACACCACATGGATGTTTATAAAAATCGAATATCATGAGATTTCAATAAAAAAAGTTCGTCTTCATTCATTCATTCAGGGAGAACTTGTATTAGTTCTCCAAACTCCAATGATACCAGTAAAAAAGCCTCCCAAGTTTGAACCAAAGTGGGAAGGACCTTATTCAATACACAAGGTCTACTCCAATGGAGCATATTCATTATTCTCGATGGATGGAGAACTCATCACTGCTCCAACCAATGCCAGATTTCTGAAGAAATATTTTTTATAAAAACAAAATATATCATTATTGGTATGGTATGACCTTAAACTACACCAATGTCCAGCATGACGTTAAACTGCACCATCCACGGTCCATGCATACAACCTTAAACTATTTGCACGTCCCTTACGTCCAGCATGACGTTAAACTACACCAACCACAGTCAATGCATATGACCTTAAACTATTCTCACTTTCATCAAACATGACGTTAAACTGTGTCCCCCTTCATCGTCCTTGAAATATTACGTTAAACTATATAGAAGTCCCTTATGTCCAGCAAGATGTTAAACTGCATAACCAACGGTCCAGGCATAAGACCTTAAACTATTGGAACTTACGTCCAACATGATGATAAACTGTGAAAAAGTCCCTAATACGTCCAACATGACTTTAAATGGTGTACTCTTTTGTCCTCACTACATGACATTAAACTGCACAGTCCTCTTTTTGTCCAATGTGACATTAAAACTGTATTGTCCCCATCGTCTTAATTACGTGATGCTAAAATGTGCAGCACCAATAGTCCTAACTACAAGACCTTAAAACAGCATAGTCCCTTTATATGTCCTACATGAAATTAAACTATGAATCATTAGGGTTTTTTCTACCTCCTGTTTCTCACACCGAGTTTGAATCACGTGATATTAGAGAAGATATCAACCATAACACTCTCTCTGGGCTACTAACCATGTGTAAGTCCCAACACAATTTTTTAGGTTGTTGTCCCCAAGGACAACTTGATCAGAAATTCATTCTTTAATTGAACTATGCGGACTTTCATCCTTACCTTCTAGTTTGGGTACGTAGGCAACCTCCCAAGGTTCAATCCCAAAACCAATCTCTTCACATTAGTTCACCTCCATCACATATGATGTTGATTCGTGAAACTACCCCTAGAATCAATATCTTTACATTGGTTCACTTTCATCCTTACTATACGACATTAAACTGTACAACATTTTTTTCTAGTATGAAACTAAACATTAATATTCAATGATACCCTCACCTGAGAGGGACTCATAATTTACATTGATTTTCAATCATGTTTCATTTCAAAGACTTCGTGCATACATGGAAATAACTAAACCTTTTATCTTGGGTTAAACCACCATTCCACTAAAATCCCCTTTCAACCTTCACATGTACGAACCTAATTTGTACAAAGGGTATTTATAGAACTATGTGGGCTTGATTCCCATCCTTATGGGATACCTAGGAAGGTTTGAGTGTCCCTCGAATCTAGCCCCAAGTCATTTGGGCCTAACCCCAAATTCCTCATTCAGTCCCCTGGTTGAAAAGTCCCCATGAAAACACACACTGTGTATTTCTTATAATGGTCCAAACTCTATGACCCTAAACTAAGATCTCCAATCCTTCTGTCCCACATGACGTTAAAATGTAGTTTAATAACTATGTATGGCTTGATTCCCATCCTTATGGTATATGTAGTTAAGTACATCATTTCCATTCAGGACTGAGCCACGACATGATTATGGTTAGCATTGATCTGCGTATCTCTTCATACATTGGACAATACCCATATTTATGTGTCATAATCATAACCTTAAATATTTTTCGATAACCATAACCCTTTTCTTAACTTCTTATTGAAAAAGGCCTGAAATTCTAAGAGTTCTTTTTCCTGACCATGCAGCATGTTCCCTTAGGCGGGTTTGCATAAACAGTCTACATAACGGACCTGTCAGCCAAAATATGCTATTATTTGACTATATAGTCAATTCCCTTAGGTGCCCCTGCATAATTCAACCCCCTAACGGGTTTGTTAAATAGTATTATCTTCATTCTTGGGAGGAAAACTTCTTTTGTCTTTATTTTGCTAGATAATATTTAGGGATCTGCAAAAATAGCCATCCTTAACATATTTTTCCCATATCCTTTTTCATGATCGGAAAGTATTCAAGTCTATTTTTTATATTCTCCTTCCCTACGTTTGGGTCAGCCCTTCTTAGGAGCGATATTCATCCAGTTCTTCGACAATATTGTTTGGAAATATCTTCTCCATATTCAAGTAACTCTTTCCATACATCAAACTCTATACTTTGGGAAATTTGAATCTCCATAAACTTTCACTAGCTTTTTAGCACTAGGAAAGTAAATTTCTAAGAGTTCTTTTACCTGAATATGCAGCACGTGCCCTTAGGTGGCCTTCCATAAGTAGTCTACATAATGGACCTGTCAGCCAAAAGATGTTATTTATTTGACTATGCAGCCAATGCCCTTAGGTGACCCTGCATAATTCAACCCCAGAATGGGTTTGTAAAATTATAGTAACTTGATTCTTGGAAACTACTTATTATAATTTCTTTTAGCTCTTATTCATATCATTCCTCAGATTCAATTATTCTTAATTCATATTTTACATATTTTCCCTCATACTTGAGTATGGTGTTATGTTTTCAGATAAATTGTCAAGGAACTGAGTCAATTTTAATCCATTTCGGTCAATGCTATTTCGACCTTAAACATTATCCTCTTTATGTCCGATGTGCATGAATTTAAAATGCCCACAAAGGAAAAAGGAACTCTAAATTAAAGTCAAGTTCCAGCTCACTAAACATACATTTTGTATGATTTAGGTAATAATGAGCAATTAATAGATTCAATGTTTGTTGGGTTATTTATATTAATCCTAGTAAAAATAAAACTATGCTCACTAGGACCATTGGATTAGGTAATGTAGTAGGAAAATAGGTTCACAAATGATTAAATGTGAAAAAGTTCTTCATTTTATGCACAAGAATTAGAAGGACATCCACAGATTGGAGTCTCTTATCTTTTTCAGGAAATTACAAAAAGCTGTCAACATAAGTCTTCACTTGATGAACCACATCCCGAGCCTCATCAGCAGCTACTTGAAGCTCATGCACTCGACCAACATCACTCTTTTTAGCCTGATGGGGTTCTTTCCTGGCATCCTCAATGGTCTTCATACCATTCGTTTGAGCTCCCTCCTGTGAATTATAGAGTTGGTCAAGTTCCCCAGTAACATCATCTAATTATTGCTGATGGTGGATCTTGTGGACAACATTTTCATTGATCTAATGCATCAGCTCCTTCATCTTGGCAATATTGTCAGCCTCAGCTCGGGATACGGCAGCCTCAAATTCGCCGATGTTGACTGACAGTTTCACCCTGGTCAGATCTTTGCGACACTTTTTCTCATGCTCCCTCCGGAAGATGACTTGTTTCACCGCCGTATGGATCTCTTGATATCAAAAACCGCCAAGTCCTATCATGACGAACTGGGACAAAAATCGAGGGATCTTCGATGATATCTCTTCTAAAGGAACCTCAGATATGATTTTCCATATGTTGTTCTATCCCATGCATCGTGAAAAGCTGAGCACATTAAGCACCTCTGGGTCTGAATCAACATCATCATCACAGGGGGGGCATGTAATCTTGGATTAATGCACTTAAGGAACTTCCATGTTCTGCTCCTTGCCCCCGGACCCTAGTTGCTTCACCTTCTACTACTGTTTGGGTGGAGGTTGAGACTTCACCTCCAGTTCTAGCCATTAAAGTTGATAGCCCTGGTTGATCAATTAAACGAATGGTTAGTTTAATAAAATAATGGAAGTCGGTTTTCTATATTGAAAACACAGTCCAATCAATATCAAACAGTAGATCAGTAGGTTGAGAAGACTCCTACAGATCTTTCCCAGTTTCAACAGGCTCTTCAAGATTGGTCTTATGAGGGTTTACTGGTTTTAACTCCAATTGAGCTAATGTTTCTAAAATAGTAGGGTTGACATAAATGTCTACACCCTCTTCAAGCATTGGCCGTTCAGAAGCTTCTTGGGATGGAACTGCATATTATTTTCAGTCATGATTAGAGGTGTAAATTATAAGAAAATTTACTGGACGAAGGATAACACTCACGCCCAACGTCTTCTAAATCACATGATAACTTATCATGACCATAAAATTCTTCTAAATACATGCCATGATTCATCATTTCATTCAATGATATTTCAGAATCCTAGTTAGTCTCACCAGTGGGAGCATTTGATGTGTCCTCTTGGCGACCCTCAATTTGTGGCCCCTGACCCTGGGAAACTTTTTCAGGAAGGATGGCAGATTCAGTTGCTGCGGCCGCCTATGATTCTGGTGCAGGTTCTTCTCTACATGTAGCAGCATCAGGAGCAGTACTGGGAATAGATATTGACTCTTTTTCAGAATCAGCCAAGTCAACCTGAATTTGCGGTTGTTCCACAACACCCTCTGTGGTCCTTAAAGGAGGATAATTCCTTTCCCTCATAGGGGAAATTGAAGAGGCCCCTATAATCCCATGGAAAGTGAGAAATCTTTTTCATGGTTTAAAATTCATGATTCTGAAGCACATACCACTACTGATAAAGCGTTTAGCAGTGGAATTCCTCCTTCGTCGCCGTTGTACTTTTGGCTTTTTGGGAGTTTCGGCAGTCTACCTTATTGGCACTTGAATTTGAGAATGGAAGGCCAT
The DNA here is from genome assembly GCA_963277665.1 of Viscum album. Taxonomy (NCBI): domain Eukaryota; kingdom Viridiplantae; phylum Streptophyta; class Magnoliopsida; order Santalales; family Viscaceae; genus Viscum; species Viscum album. Next base: position 1,186,819,981 of record OY728136.1, read on the forward strand.
GTCTAACTCCTCATTCATGGCCCACTGGCCTAGAAATATCTCGCCCAGTTCTCGAGGAGATTCAGTAGAAGCCCTGATGGCAGTACCACCAGGGTTATACTGAGGCGAAGGAACCTCAGTAGTTTTGGAAAGCTAAAAGATGAATAAAACAATTTCCTTGAATAACAATGCTTTGACTAAAATCACGTTGCAAAGCAAATAATTAAATAAAATTTACATCTTCATGAGACACATTCTTGTGCCACTCCTCATCATTGGTGTCGTGATCCATCATTTCCTTCACCCGGTTGGTGATAGGGATAGAATATTCGATGGCATATATGTAGACCTTCAACTCTTCGAAATAGTCTCATACTTCATCAGGGTTATCCTTGAATTGAATATTTGCAGGAGCCTCAAGAGTCCATATTCCAGGGATACATAACCATTCACATAGCATCAGCCAGATAGTTTCAGTATCGCAATATACATCCCGCCATACCATTGTGGCCTCTGGTCCTAGATATGCAGGTGTACTAGAAGGCTGTGAAGAGGGTCCTACGACCATGGATTTTAATTTCTTTCTAACTCCTCCAACTATAAAAAGAGAATGAAAATTTTTCACTCTATAAAGTTACATGCAATTAAAATGGCCTCAATAAAGTAACTCACCAGGAGTTGATGGAGTGGCTCTCTTTATTCTTATAGGAGGATTATATATGGCACGTGGCTGCTTTGACACATGTTGTATCTCTTAAGAATCTGATGAATCCGCGTCGGTTGAAGAACTCGGTGAACTAGCTTCAGGAGTGGAAGAATCAACTTCCACCTGAATTGTTTCTTTCTCAATGGTTCTCTTCTCCTTCCCAACCCAATAAACATGTTTATTCAATATGGCCTCAAGATATTATGCTATCCAGTTTTCAGCATACAATACGGTCAAATTTCTTATCGCTTCAGTATCTGGTAAGTCAAAGACTTCCCCAGTCCTTTCTATAGCCATTAGAAACCATAGTTGCCGAGCAACCATTGGATGCTGCTCTGATCTGACATGCACTGGAGGAGATACAATAGTCTTCTACATACATTTGAATTGGCGTGAAAATTGATATGGAGTGTAGGCCTCACATATAATTTCCCCATCAATTCTGGTGGCCAGTACACCATCTATGCAGGCCAGCATATAAGACCTCTATTCCAAGCTGGCTAGTCCATCGTCAACAAATCGCCCTGTCGCCGGATTTGCATTGGGAATGAAGTGGAATTCCTTATGCATACCCAGCCTTAGCCTAATATCATAAGCACTGAGAGACAAACGACAAAGTCCAGATAAGCCCTGAACAGACGACTTGAAAGATCTTCCAGGAATATGTATTCCGTTTTGAACAACATATGTCTGGAAGTGAGTGGCGATCCATCCCCATAAAACAAGGAATGGTCCTAATAATCTCAAAGGAGACTTACCCATATAGATATGGAGTAAGATCATGTGAATCTTTGCAGAAACTGGGGTAGCCAACCCCACCATCTTCCTCTCAGCGAACTTGGCTGCGATAACGAAGGTCCCTAGCCGGACGGCTCCCTTCAAATCTAAAATAGGAAAAAGATAGACACTGAGCCATAAGGCTAAAACGCCTGTAAGATGGGTCTTCTCTGGAATTTTATGATTCACTTCATACCGCCATTTCTCAAACTCTCCTGCTTCCAGATTCGGCCAGAATGTGCCAGGAACACCTCTCTTATCTGCTATAGGGCAGCTATTAGGATGAGTACAAGTGGGCCCATTTTCCCTCTTCTTCTTGAGAAACACATCCATCCATTCCTCTAGATGAATATCCCTTATAGAATGAGTCTTAAAAGTCATTGGGATTTTGATTTTATGATAAATCTTCAATAACTCTGGAACCAAATTAGGAGTCTTCTCCAGATCATTCAAATTTTCCTTTGGAGGGATGAATTCGTCATACATATCACCCAAAATTGGAACCACTGAGATCTTGTAGACATCCCACAAACTAATTCCTACTTCTCCATGGGTCAGATGGAAATAATTTGTTTCTGGGCTCCAGCAGCTAAGCAAATCCGGTGCAAAATTTTCAGTCATATAAAGATACATCTGCCCAGCCCAGACAGCTTCATAAATTGTAACTCACTTCATATCCTTGACAAACTCTTCACAAGTTTGTCGCACCCAATAAGACCACATCAAAGTTGTCTTCACCCCTCATCCAGAACGGAATTCCCATTTCTCCTTCCTGGCATTGGATTGATCCATCTGAGAATTTTGAAAGATTGAGGGATAACAATGTGGTTGCAGCTCAGGTTTGTGAAGTTTCATATCTGGTGCACAAGAGATATGATGCATTATATAGGCTTTATTTTCTATTCCAGCATTAGAAAATGTTCCTGCGATTGAGACATTCGCTGAAGAAAATTTGGTATACGACTGAAACCAGGAAGGCGGGAGATAGTTCTTTGCCTCTAGAATATTGACATCTTGCAGATGACCATGGCCATATGAGGCAGATAGATACTGTGTGGGAAATCACGATGATATTTCATCAGATACTTAGCCAAGTCTGGAAGAGTTCTTTCGCAGATGAAATAGTAATCATGGCCAATGATGTCCATCATCTCATCAATTATTTTTCTTGCCAGTTCATTAGCCATTCCGATTCTCTTGGGAGCCATTTGATCTGCAAAAAGGTTTAATAATTAACTCTAAAAGTATGTTATTTTTTCAAAATATTTGTTAAGGATTTGAAGAAATTTGCTAAGTCATTAAGGCGTGAAAGTCCCATAGTTGGTGCGCAAGTCTCCTTCTGTCACACAAGTATTGGGCATGCAGGTTTCATCGCGCAAGTCTAAATAACTTAATAGCAGCGCGACATAAGAAACAGAAGCACGACACAAGAAAAAGAAGCGCGACACAAGAAACAGAAGCACGATGCAAGAAGAAAGAAGCGTGGACAAGAAAGATCCGGGATTCAAATTACTCACCGAGAGTAAAAAACAAGCAAGAGCCGGGTGCTTTGCACAATGTGAGGCCCTCTATTTATAGACAAAGCCATACCCCTGTGCGCCAGACCCTGCGTGCCAGACCTTGCATGCTAGAAGCTCATTTGCGCTCCATACCTTGCGCGCCCCAATTTCCTTTTGATTATCGCTTTCCTCAGAGTCAAATCTTCATTTTCTTTTCGATCCAACTACGAGTGGGGAATTTTGATGATGATCCTTTCATCATAGAGTCTAAAGATTTGAAAAGGGAAATATCTTAGCTCAAAGTGATTCATCCTTTGGAAAAATATCAAAAATTGCCAAAGGAAGGAATAATAATAACATTGCGCAAGGGTCGCACAAATTCTAAAATGGTCGCGCAAGTACACTTGCGTGCCGCAGTTGGTCGCGAAAGACACTTGAGCGCCCTAAGTGATAACCGCTCGGGGTCTTCTCTAGCCTATAAATACCCCCGGTGGGCCCCCCATTTTGAGAGGGATTTTTCCAGAATTCAGATATAGAGCTCTGAATGCCCATGTCTCTTCTTCAGCTCTTTTGAACACTTCTAAGGCAATTCTTTACCTAGAATGGAAGGTCTATACAAGAGGAGTAAGGTCTAAGTGTTAGAATTCACTAACACTCGCGTGCCAAAGTGTTTTACCCTTAAGGGAAATGGACACACTTGCGCGCCGCCCTACTTCTTCACCATAACTTGTGATCCATATTCTGGAAAGCCTCTAGGGACAATTCTAAAGGATTTGATCAAGGATATCCCAAATATTACTCTAAGGGCTGAAAATCGTGAAGTTACCCTTGTGTCGTGTAGGTATACCTGCGCGGCTAGGACTTTCACGCCCACACAGTACCTGGGCGCCTAGCAGGACTTGCGCGCCCCTTCTATTTTTGGGTGCCCTTCCTACCCATTTAACCCCTTTTATGCCATTCCACCTCTCGTATTCAAGATTCAGTCTTCAAGACACTCTTCAAAGCAATTTATGGAATGTTTTCTTGATTGACATTTTTATCTGAATGAAACTCTGTGGAACATCTCTCACAACCTAGTGATTTACACATATTTATTTCACTAAGATTAGAGATTTCATTCATTCAACCTCATCCTTTAATGATGAAAGAACCCCTTAACTTGGGCCTCCTTTTCATGAGTAATTCCCAGTCATAATTCCCATTAATTTTGGGTATCCTACTTAAGAGTAAGCCTCAAGTCCTTCCAAATCTGGGCATTCTTTTCAAGAGTAAGCCCCAAGTCCCCTAATATGGGCATCCTTTTCAAAAGTAATCCACAATCTTAAAATTCCCATATATGGGAATCCTCCTTAATAGTAAGCCCCAACCATAGTTTTCTTAACATGGGCTTCATTTTCAGGAGTAATCCCCAGTCTCAAATATGGGGCCCCTCTTTAAGAGTACGCCCCAAGTCCCTTTAATTTTCAAATCCCTTTAACCTGGGCCTCCTTTTCAGGTGTAAGCCCCAGTCTTAATTTCTCTTGACCAGTCTTACTTTTCTTATTGATCTGGGCTTCCTTCTCAGGAGTAAAACCCAATCATAGGTCCCCTCCTTACTTGGGAATCTTCCTTAGGAGTAATCCCCATGATTAGAGTATACAAATCTCCATGAAGCACATTTACCTTTATGGACCCTGTTCCTAGATTTCATCTCTAAAGTAAATCTTAATCCTCATCTATTTGGGCATTCATACACACATAAGCCCCACATCATTTCATATTTTGTAGAATAATTGTCTGGTTTCACCAAAACCACTTGTTTGTCACACTGAGCATGACTTACATGATCTTAGAGTGTAAAATTAAGCATGACGTCTTTTCTTTGAGCCATCAATAATGCATAAACATCATACTCCCTTACTTGAACTATGTGGGTTCTAATTCCTTTTCCAAAACAAAGGATACATAGGTAGCCCATCTGTGGGTACGATCCTGACTATGAAATAATCCATGTCATTCTGAATGCCAAAAAACTTCATGTGCCCCATTGAGTGGATTTAAAACCAGTATGGTCATCATAATGACCAAGAGACATTTATGTATTGAAGGATACCATTGGCTACGAATCTCTAAACAAATACAGATGATTCTCTATCAATGAAGATCCTCAAATACATATAAAATATTCTCTAAATTTCCTACATATCAATCATTGATTGTCAAATCTAAAGGAAATATCATTTTATACTGGGTAATGTAATAAGGATTCACGAACATAACTAAAATCTATAAAGAGAGTCTCAGAGTAGACAATAATTCCCCTAGAAAAGGTGTGATGAGTCTGACCTCCCATCCTCTCGACCAATGAAAATTACTTATCCTTATCAGTCCACAACTAATGAGTGCCTACATTTGGAAAGTAGGTTCAAATCGATATGGAATCATTGGATGTTTTCGGTTCAACGAACAAAACCTGTTAGAAACCGCTTCAAATGTTTGAATCTTAAATCAATGAGATCTCAACGAATAAAACCTGTTAGAAACCGCTTCAAATGTTTGAATCTTAAATCAATGAGATCATCCCCAATTCCAGATGGAAACTGTAAATAAGGAATTTTTCTTTTTCATGAGTTATCTACAGCAAAGAATGAATCATTACCAAATTTAATTTCCATACCATCCCTGTCAATTATCACCAAACAGTAAACCAAAATAGAAATGAAACCTGCCGATATAAGTTGATAATGGTTGGAACCTGAATGCCCCTCATAAGGGCACCTAAAGTTGTTTTATACAAGGCATCATGAGTATCTCCTCAAACACCAAAGGCTTCCAACATGAAGAGAGGCCATATGTGAGTCATTAGGGAGACTATTCCCTCACCACCATAGCATGTCACATTAGAAGTATATCACTTTAAATAGCATAAATAGTTACAATAAGTTGAAAAATGATAAAATGGACAAGCAAGACAGTAGTATATAACATTCCAAAAGTGTCTCATGTACACTGATGCTGATGATACATGTATATAGAGAACGTCTGAAATAGAAAAATCTCAATAAAGTACAATAAATGTATAAAAAATCCAAAATGAACAAAATGTTCTCTACTAGCATCGCAAGAATCAAATTGGTCCCATGTACCCATTCTACAAAGAAATGATCAATAACTAATGATAGGGAGTGTTCCCCTATTATCAACTACAACGATATAATCTATTTGGCTCTTCAATGAGATCCAAACAATGTGTGAGAAAAACATACTAGTACGTTTCCACACAAATATCTATAAAGTTCTATGTGGCATAATACAATCTAATAAACAAGTGCATATAATCTGTAATGTTACTCTGAAATCCCAAGGCATATATCTACTATAAAGATGTAATAAAATAAATAAACTCATGGATCTTTGAAAAAAGTCTCATCTTATAATAAGGAAATGACTTGATATATATAAAAATACGGCCTTTTCATACAACCATCCATATCTTATCCACACAAACATATTGTATAAATAAAACCATCTTCAAAACCCACGTCCCTTCCATTCAACCACATTTATATATCCCATGTTCATGTAGAATAATGATGTTTAGACCATTAAGGTCTAGATACAATGTGTAGAAGAACAAGGAAACCTCATCGTGTCCTAGGAGAATCTCGATGGAAACTCTGTATAGGAATTGGTTGCTGTCCTAAGAGCATATGTACCACCATGTCTGACTTGAGTCCAAGAAATCCAGATCTATGGGGTAGCGAATGATGAGGCATCCCATAAAATCAAGACCCAAGGTGCATACTCAGCAAATGTTTCCACTAGAACATTTCAGATCCATGGAGAACAATGAAATCTATATAAAACATCGACCATTCCATATAATTTATCAATTCTCTACCATATGAGTTTACCTACTCATATAAACAAATAGATTCAAAACAATTCCACAATTATAGACACTCATTTAAACCATTACATCTCAAGAGTAATCCAACTCATGTACCACACTTCAATTTAATCATCTTACATGGGTATACCAACCTATTCATCATAAATTGTAATGTAACACATCACATAGGTATACCCAACAATTAATCAAAAATAACATCAAAATATTTTAAGTAATCTAAAAACAACCAATGATTATACCACTAATTTAACAAAATTCATTTAATAATATAATCAAATTTAGAAAAGAATATTATGATAATAGAAGATAATGAGGATATACATATTATATGTATGGGATTCAAATTCAATTAAGTAAAACTGAGATTCGTAAAACAAGTCAAACTCAAGGTCACACCAGTTTTTTAGTTCCGAAATGGTAAAAAACAATGAAAATAAAAAGATCAACCCATGGGTTTCTTGGGATGCGTAAAAAACCACAAACACTTCCCAAGGAACCTATGGTAATCCCTAATAGATCATATTTCATATATTTCAACTTAGTATTTCAATTATGGGAACATGTCCAATATTCTATTAGGATGGAAAAAAATAAAGATATATCTATAAAGAATCAAAATCCAAAAGAAAGTTATATACCACCAACCATATCTTGGTACTATAGTGATCATCAAGTATCAATCCTTGACTCATCTTGGTTTTGATGAAAAATAAAGAATTGATGAATAAATGGAAATTAGGAATAAGAGCTAAAATCCAAATAGAACATCCATTTTTTGAATAAATAAGAATTACTAAAAAAGGAATCAAGGGATTACTGATTTGGTTCCAATGTGACAGATGGTGAATTAAATGGAGTCTGGATGGGATATATATCTAAAAAAATTGAAAGGATGATTTATTGGCTTCATTGAGACAAGGAGAGTGTTATGTGTGACATAATAGCGTCCTCTATCTCTATTGGAAAACAAATATTAGGAAATTACATGACATGTACTCTTATTTACACATTTTGTAATGGTTGGTATACCCTTCTCAGTGAAGTCCTCTTACACGTAGTGTATGGTCCTGGCCAAACCACCAAACATCATGTAATCAGATTACACAGTGTTTAATCTGATTACATGGCGAGTAATCAAATTACACGTCATGTAGTTGGAATGATGCCAGTAAATATCCTTACACCATCTACTTTCCCAAAAACAACACTATTGGCACATGGCCCATCTTAGGGTCTAATCTAAAACGGAATGTAAACAACAGTTTAACTAGAGAAGTAAAAGATCTATACCTAAATAAAAACCCAGGATATTTCAGATTATATTTATATCATGATTAAAACTCTACATATTATGAAATATAATATAATATATATATAATGGAAATATAACAATTCAAAACATTTTATAAATACATAAATCAACCATTGAAATAGTGAAAATGACAAAAAATTATTAATAAATAGGTAATAAGATATTATAAGAAGGTAATATATGTTATTATTTATATGATAATGGTTCAGGTTTAATTTATGAACCTCATTAGAATCATTTTATAATATGTTAAAGAGAGTTTAACCATATAGAACCATAAGGTAAGGAATTTTCATCTCACTTTTTTACATCTGTGATATAAATGTCATATTTCTCTCTGACTTCTTTTTTGTGTTGTATCGACTATACCTATTGATATATTATATCATAAATTATTTTATCATAATTTTATATGATGTTTCATTTTGATTCACTTTTTTATTAAGATTAAAATTTAAAAGTTACCATGTGGTTAATGATTTCTTCTCAATTTAAATTACATTATGAATTATTTTTTTGAGAAACAGATAAATTTTTATGGGGAATATATAATACTAATTTTACAATTAATATCATAAATAAATCATGCTTCATGGTATTTTATGATTAAATTTAAATTATTTCACCCAAGGGGATTTTATTTGAAATGTGATCAATGATTTTGTGATATTTCTCTCTCTTTTGTGATTGTTGAATTTCTCTTGAAATAATATGTTTTTTGTAATATTTTTTCATTAGAAATTATTTTTCTTGTAAATATCCACATTATTTGGTGATGAATATGATAATTTCATAAATTATATACCATTTTATCATATGGATATTATATTTCTTTTACATTTAATTGATTATATGAAAAAATATTGATAAATCTATATTCGGTAATAAATAAAAATATTTGATATCAAATATTTTTAAATAATAAAATTTATTCCACGATATATGTGGAGTTTTTTGGATTGGATGTGATTTGCATGTCCAAATATTATATATCACCCCGATGCGTCGATAGGTTCTCATGAGAAAATTCAGTTGTACAAATTAAACATAATTTTACATGTAGTTTAAAAATGTCATGTAACAGGTATTGAAGGTATATAATTTAGTGTTCATCAGACCTGATTTCAAATAATAATCCATTTACATCATTTAGTATTTCAGTTATTATTTTCCATGAGATTTTAATAGTGATAAAATCCATTAGTTCATGTCATTTTATGTCTATTGATAAATTTCATGTGTTTTCTGTTATTTACATTACAATATTTTTTTATTAATTATATAGTTATTTAAATTTCATGTGTTTTTAGTTATTTACTTTTCTATATTGATTATACTTATTTATTCATTATAGATTCTTCATAACTAAAACCTTACTGAGAATTTTATCCCACCCTTGTTTTGTTTCCTTTCCCTATGATATGAAGTTGAAATCATTGAATGTTTTTCAAGGATGTATTTTTTTTGTTTTTGTTTGGTATTATGTTTTATTTTATATTCCCTATTTAAAATGGGTATCATGTATGTAATCTGGTTATAAAAAACTATTAATCTGTTCGATGCTTTGGGATTTGATTTCCCTGTATCTTATTCGAATGCAATGGTGGTTGGCACCGACATTGGGGGGTACTAGGGTCAGGTTCATTACATTAATTATGATATAAATATAATATATAATAATTATATATATAATAATACATAATGGATACATATATAAAATTCATTTACATAGTTCATGTTATTGGTGGGTTGTATGTATGCATGAACACTATTTTCACTTTTTATTAAAATGTATTCAAAGAAATGTACATAATAATTAGCTTTTTAAAAATCAATATTTTATCATTTTTATCATATTTTTTATATATATCCTTATTAACATCCATGAAATGAAAATGTGAATAACAAATCTCGTCAGTTCATAGAGGTGGTATTCCACACATATACAAAAGCGACGTTATTAGTCTCTAATATTTGAGAAGAAGGTGGATAATGGTTGTTACATCATAATGTTAATAATTCAACATATTTAAGATACTAATTTCATTATTTATGAAATTATACTATATTTATTGTATTATTAAGAAGAAATAAAATTCTAAATGCTCAGTTAATATTTACACCTCTTTGTTGAGAAACGACTTTTGGATTACACCTTATCCCTAGAAAAGAAGGTTTTTGGGAAATAATAGAAGCTATAGGATGTATTCTAGGATAATAAAATTATATTATGTATGTTCATAGATAATATTTAATTTTTTAAACATGGATCATTAAGAAGATGGGGTTTCCTTTTATAAGTGAGGGGAAGTGCACCCCAGGAATTTCCTAATGTTTTAAATTAATATAAATTAATTTTTATGTTAAAATAGATCTAAATTGATACAACTAGAATATAATATGATTATAGTTTCATTTACTATATTCTAATTAAATGTTTAAATTTTTTTATGTATTCAGCCTTACCTCATTCATTTAACACCCACTAACCTACTTTAACGAATATCATGATGGGAATGATTTTTTATTTAAGGTCATGAAAGTCAATGTAATAGGGAAAGTGACTAATAAATTGAAATTTATTGATATTGAAATTCAAATCCAATTGAAATTAATTATGTTTTTTTAAATTAGTCAATAACCAATTTTTTTTATAAAATATCATTAATGAAATTTTGGAAAATATTAAATTAATTTGACTTTAAAAACTACATGAAATCAAATGAATTTTAATATAATTCTTACACAAATTATAAATATTTAATTTTTCTCTATAATATATGGGAAACTATATATGTCACCAATAAATTATAACCCTTATATTGTTAAAATAATGTAATTAAATTATTTACTAGTTTCAGAAGCACTGTGTCGACATTGTGTAAACTTTTAACATAATTACAATATTAATAAAAACTAAAAAAAAATTAACCTAATGAAAAACGTATTTATCATTCACATAAACATCTATAAATAAAGGAATTTTTTTTATCCCTATCATAAAATATTATATAAATTAAAATTAATAATGTGACGTTTTTGAATTTTTCTTTCACTTCAATATTATAATGGAATAAATCAACCTTAAATGAAAAAATGGAAATATATTATAATTTTTGGTGATTATTGATGAAATAGACTATTTATATTAAATAATTGGAATTTTAATAGTTAATTAAAATCTTATATTTTAGTTCTAACAATAATTAACCCATTTTACTTTTATCATAGGGAAAATAATTTACTATGGTTGATATTATTATTTATCAAAAATAAAATGGACATATTTACCAAAATTAGAATAAATGATAAAAAATATAAAATCCCTCTTCCAAGATTTAATTTCTATAAGTGGACAAAATTAATTATACAAATAACCCATAAAATGATATAGAAATAAATATACCCAAAAAATGGTTTCTGAGGTATAATATTATTTAACAAAAGACAACATTAAGTTAATTATAATGAAAAAAATTAGAATAATCATAATATAGTTATATTAATTTGACTATAAAGACCATATTACAACAAAATAAATGTTATATAATTATTTATAATAAAATATCATTTTCAATAGAATTCTATATTTATTACTATAAATTTGAAAAGAAATTAATTTTCGTAAAATTCAAAAGAATAACTTGGCATATTGTTTACATGAAAAATTCAAAAATTAGGTTCATTTTTTGAAATATAATTTTCAAAATTTTAAGATTTTAATTATATTATTTTTACAAAAAACCCTTGTTTTGAGGAAAATGTATTTTGTAACATATGAAGTATTTACTAGAAACTAGAACGTTAATTTATCAATAAATGTACTTTATATATATATATTATACATAATTTTTAAAATGTAGTTATTCGTATTCAATAAAACAACATTAATTCTAGTTTTTATTGATATACTCTGCTACATTTAAATTAGACATGGGTTTTCATGTATCACCAGATAACGAAGAAATTAAATTTATTTCAAGAGAAACATATCATAAAATCACAACTTGTTATAAGTAAGGCTTTATTGGTCTTAATTCCAACTCATTGAGACGTATTATATTTTATGCAACACATTTCCTTTTATGTTTTCTGTTTTTTTATTTCTCGTGAATGTATTTTACAATATTTTTCATTTAATTAATTGGATATAGAAATATAGATTTAGTTCTGTTCATCATTAATCTTCTTATTTAAGTGTTACCCAAACCATAAGTGATTTTTTTAACTCAATTTCTATCTCATTGAGTTAATATTTTTCTCCTCGAGACGAATTATTCTATGTTTCTAATATTTAGGACACTTCTTAATTACTAGGAGACTTTTTTTTCTATCTTGTTCAATGAAATTTTGATTCAATAGTACTTCCATGATGTTTTTTCATTAAAAAATGTAACTATGTTAATAATTATTCCCTTCATTTATAATTATTCTCTTTGACATCCATGTTAATGTTTTCTACTTATTCCAAGTTTATCCATAATATTTGGAAACTCAATTATATGTTATAACATGCAACCTTTATATTTCCCTTATCCTTTCATCATTTGGATGATATATTACTCTCTTTAAAATGTAATATTTCAATAAACATATTTTTAAATATGAATTTATGGTTACTTATAAGTCAATTTCTATAATCTTCCAATCCACATTTCCTTGGGATAATGATTATTTGTTTTTTAATATACATTATTCTATATTATTTTTTTGGGAAAAATTAAATTTCATAAAAATATTCCACTTCACTATTTTAAAAATAGATTTTAAAAGTGATCCATAATTTTATCCATTTATGATAATGTAAAAAAAATTTCATAAATTATTTTTTTAATGGTTTTCCAAAAGAAAAATTCCATTTTTATTACATCCATTATTTTTAATGTGGCTTTTTTCATATTTTAAAAAAAAATTCAAATAAAACTAACCATTAATGATTTTAAAATATCAATGTTTTTTCACACTTATTTTTAATATTGATTTACCTACTGATCTTGAAAGGGGTGTTTCCAATTATTCTAACACCCTCTATTCATTCTGATGATATTACATAAGTATACCATACACCTTCTTTCTATGAATATATTGTGCTTATTTTTATATTTTTTTTATCTAATTTTATTATTCGAATTTTTATTATTTGATGGAATAGTTGGAAAGACCCTATTAACTGTAATGTAGTGTGTAAAAAACTATCCAGTAATGGTCACATGATTATGACACCATATGACCATTGAATGGTAATTCTTTATGATAACTTGGTATCTTGTTTTAGTAAGGTTTTCATATACATTGGGGAAAAAATGGTAATATTCTTTTATGACTCTATAGTGATGAACATTGATGATATTATTATGAATGTTTCATGTTTATTTTGTATCCACACTTCCATGTTATAACCCATTTTTTTATTATGCCTCATATTCCAATGTTCATGTTTATATGTTCTTCCATATGTTTTACATATTATTCCATTATCTTGTGAAATATATTTTCATATAAAAAATTCTAATTTGATGATTCATCGATTCTTTATCAAAGTTATATTAGGTATGAATCCTTCTAGAGGTTTTTTCCTTAATTGTTTTATCATACCAATATCTTTATCGTATGCTCACTTATGATATTTGATTGTTAATTATTATGCTTACCCTTATTTTGAATTTGATATCACACATAGTTATGTTTCCCTTCTAATTGTTTTTGAAGAAAATGTAATAATCATTATATGTATAAAAAGTAACATTTTTGGAGAGTTTATAGTAGATATTGATGACTTATTATAGATTATGTAGATCATAATATAGAGTAAAAATATCTATTATATAAGAAGGATGTTTGCTTTATTTTTTAATTACTTTTTAAAAATTACTATAACATTAAACCTAAAAGGTCCTGAAAAAATATGAAATGATAAATTTTTTGTTAATCATGTAATTATTGAATTTCTATGTTTTGGATACTCTATTTAGTGTTCACTCTATTGTAATCCTAGTCGCGCTTGAAAGGATGTTTTTTTTGGAAATATAGAATGATTGGAATTACAAGTATATGTAATATTAGTTTGGATTATATATATGTTTGTTCTTGTGATATATTCAGTTGTTAACTTTTTCAATTTATGAAGATGAAGAAGTCATGTTTTGAAGTTTATGGTCGTTCCATGATTATTATTATAAATGGAAATATAGTACAGTCCCTTTATGTGTATAGAAAATTCATTTCACGGGATCAACAACGAATCTATGATCAGTGTGAGGTGGATTTCGATGTATATTAACTCAAGGAGTTTTCTATTACATAAAGAGAGGTTACACCACAAAATCATAACACTTTTTGGGTTGTGTTTTCATATGGAAGTTAAAATTTTCAAAATGTTGAAAAGAGGTTTGTATTGAAAATTTAGATTCAAGTCATCATTCAATGATTTAAGGCATCCAATATTGTTTTTATAGACATTGGATTTCGTATAAGAGGTGAATTGTGTTCTATTGTCAGTCTCATGAGATTTAAGTATGATTCAAGATGTTTTGAAATTATTCTTCTTATGTATACAATTTTTTGTTCAATGATTCAAGGAAATTGTATTTCAGGCAGAGGGTGGGGTTCATTTTATTTCAATTTTTATAGTGAATTTATTGACAAAATAATTACTATAGATTCGAGGTTAAAATAAATAGAGTTCATAGGAAACCATGAATTTGGATTTCTTAATGTTCATGGTATATGGTCAGATCATGGTTGTAGAAAAAAAATCATGAAAATATAATTTTCGTTATAGCAGGATCTGTATATTGGCACACAATTTATAAAATCATTATGAAAACCCATGAAAAATGAGATGAAATGGATTGTGAGAGTTACATGGTTAGAAAAATGTTTCTCCAATAGTGTTTCAAAAACATGATAACCATTAAAATAGGGAACATGATGATTTGTCACAAATTAATTTAAAAGGTAATACCCACTTTTACTCCACCCATGTGTGATTTCCCAAGGAGTCTGAATCCCTATTTCCTCATTTGATTCTTTTGGGATTAGGGAAAATCTAATTGCATTCATTGGAAAATTGTTGTTCTATTCCACCTATTCCACATTAATTTTCCATTACACTATTTTTTACTCATGATTTATGTTCTATAGTTGTATATTTGTGAAATAATTCCACCAAATCATGGTGGAATCATCCCATTATCACGGGTCTTTCATATGTCTTGGATAATGGATACCCCATGATGTTATCTTCACATCATCACAAAAAATATGATAGAGGTACATCATTTCAGTATATTTCATATGTTTTTATTTAAAATGAAATATATATTGTGATTTAATACATTCCATGTGATAGATATTAATCCTAATATGGTCTTAGTAGTGCATAATATTCCTCTAGTATATGGTTGGTTATAGTTTTAGTTTGCGGAGAGAACCAGATGATTTTTTAGGATGTTATGGAAAATTAAATTAATTAATTAATATATTATAATTTTATAATTTTTTTTGAATAATTTATTGTAATAAAATTTCAATTAATTATTGGATGTTCTACATTTTGAATTGTGATTGTGATTTCTCGCTAGTCCCAGATGATTTTTTTCAAGGATAGATCAAAGTCAATATGACTATACTCAAGGTAGGTGTTCTATTGAACATACACAAATGGTATTTACATTTATTCGAATATGTTTGGAATGTGAGATCTTGTTTCACCACCATGGGTGGCATACCGTTATGCATTTACTAAATTATAACAAAGAGATGAAATTATTGGATTTAATTAAGTGCTAAGGTTCATGAAGGAATCTTTTTATTGGATTAATTTCCATGTATTATAATGGTCGAGACCTTAACAATAATTGATTGGTTTGGGATATATTGACTTATACAGATGATCCCATGATTAATTTAGTGATTTTAGTTGACCTAGATAGGTTCCATGGATCCCATCTGTAGGGATGGGTGATTAATTTTGAATGGTTTTCCTATATAGTTATGTGAGAACCCTAAGACAACACAGGGACCTCAGGTTACTCTTTGAGAGAATGAATCTAGTGTTCCTCCCCAATTTAAGATTTTAGTACCTTGTTGGTATTGAATTTGTGTTATAATTTTGGATAGGTTTAGAGAGGGGACTTACCTAATGTCACTGGGAATGTGAGATGGTCCTCATTCCAAATTTTTCGTCAAATAATAGTATAGTCATTCTAATGTGGTGTGTGAGGCCTCGTTGATACTTTTATGATTTCCAGGAATTATATTCTCTCTATGTGGAGGATGTTAACCCAAGATATGTGTTTGATATAAGGGAGACTATAAAGGTTATCCATGCTTGAGGATACATTATCGACCCCAGTGTGATCTCTATTGATGTATCGATACTAGAATGGGTGTGTATAATTAATGTGTAGATATTATTTTATGTGTCACCTTAATTTTTGTATCAATGATGATAAATATATAGATATATTGATTATGAAATTAGATGGATTGGGTGTGATCAATGACCATTGAGATGTATGGAGATACATGGGATGTGGTGTAGGTGAACCATGGATCATGAATTAATACTAAATATAAGTTTCTAATGACCTATAAATTTTTAATGA